>LR738715.1:248316544-248333209 GCA_902687465.1 Secale cereale | reverse complement strand
GCAGTCGGTTTGGCCTTGAGGGACAATGCATGCAGAGGAAAGACTACTGGTGCCATGATGGACGTGCAGCACCGTCGTCTGTCGTTCGCCGCAGGAATCAGAGCCTGAGATGTGGGCAGGCTGCGACGATGGCTGGTCTGTGGGAGGGTGGGATGTTGCTCGAGGGAGTGCGCGATCTACCATTGACAAATGAGAGAATAGACTCCACCTGTCATATGTTGCCACGGCCTCACTTGTCACAAGCTACCTCAGTTGCCTCGGCCCCACCTATCATGATTTAACGCATCACCAATATGGGGGAGAGAGAGTGGCCCGACCCCACCTACCAGGATATAACACGACCCCACTCGCCAGGAGGTAACGATCAAAGGCTTTTACTGGGTGACATTGTTCCATTTGGGCTTTTGTGCGAAGGGGGTGAAGGATGAAGTGGAAAAGTGAGCAATGTTAGAAGCCTAGGGTAAAACTGAGCACAACTAAGCAACCAGGGACATAAAATAGAAAACCCTAACTTTATACCTATTGATGATGTTGACAAACCTTTTTGGACTCTTGAAGCTTATGGATTTATCCTACTAACTCCTTCTACAATAAAATCAACTTGGGTGGGGTTTCTACCACTGGTTGGGACAAATTTGAAAAAATCACGGTTTCATACAAATATCTGGTGTTTGTTTGGTTGGTGGTTCATAACAAAATCTCGACAAAGGATAATTTGAGTAAAAGACATTACTTAGGTGATTTAACTTGTCTCTTTTGTAATGAGGATGAATCTGTTGATCACTTGTTTTTGGTTGCATTATTGCAAGATATGTTTGGAAAGATATTGTTGAAGCTTTTCACTTTCTCTCTCTTGACAATATAATTGAATTACATGCTTTGTGGGACATAGAGATAATATGAAATTTGTTATAGGTATGACTTGTGTTGCTTTCATCTGGAGCTTATGGACTATGAGAATTAAGTTGTGTTTCCGGGAGCCGTGTGGAAAGACGTTTAAATTCTTTTTGAGAGAGTAAGTGTGCTCTTTCATTGATGGACGATTATATGGACGATTATATGCTCAAATTCTCAATCAAAACTAATGAAGGACTGTTTGATACTGTTGAATCGAAGAAGAGGAGAGCTCTCGAGGATCGCCTAGTGATGAAGAATAATGTGGGCGCATGGATTGATCAACAAAGCTTCTATCCGAGGGTCCATTCGAGCTGATACTGATGATTATGTAATAGATACCTCTTGTTACTTAATTTCCTTTGCTCATGTTGTGGGTTGTCTACTTGTGAACCTTATTAGCCTCTTCATGTAAAAGAAAATCTTACCAAACTCAACTACTTTGGCTATAGCCCGAGCGTTGTGAGAGTCATGTGTTTTGCTTGCCTTGTTTGTTATAAAATGAGGAAGGAGAAAACATTTTTTTCAAAAAAATTACTTTTTTTAGCTGTTCAAAAAAATTACTGTAAACGACTAAGATGCTTAGTTAGGTTGCCCGTAAAAAAAAACTTAGAAAAAAAAATACTTGGTTGGGTTTACACTTTTGCTTTTATTGGAGTTGTTTTCTCCATGAAATGGCGCCTGAACCACTCAATCTGGACCATCAGATTCATCCGTAGCTCTAGGCTTCTCCTTGTACCCCACCCCCACGCGTCCACCGTCCACGCCCCACTTCTTCTGGCACGTCCGCTCCGCGCACACGTCTTGACGCCCCGCCCGAAAAACGCAACGCGCAGATCCCCAATCGAAGAAGAGGGGAAAGAGAGAGCGAGCTCTGCGGCGGAGCCATGTCCGGGGCAGGGGAGTACCAGGAGATGGCCGCGTCGGTGCCGCCGGCGCTCAAGGCCATCACGCTCACCCACGTCCGGTACCACCGGGGCGACAGGGTCGGCCTCTTCCTCGCGTGGGTCTCCCTAATCCCCGTCTTCATCAGCCTCGGCGGCTTCGTCTCCCACTTCATGTTCCGCCGCGAGCTGCAGGGCATCTGCTTCGCCGTGGGGCTCCTCGTCTCGCAGGTCCTCAACGAGCTCATCAAGCACTCCGTCGCGCAGTCCCGCCCGGCCTCCTGCGAGCTGCTCGAGACCTGCGACTCCCACGGGTGGCCGTCCAGCCATGCGCAGTACACCTTCTTCTTCGCCACCTACCTTTCGCTCTTCGTGCTCCGGAGGTCGCCGGCGAGCCGCGTCATGGCTTCCTTCACATGGCCGCTCGCGTTCCTCACCATGCTCTCCAGGGTGTACCTCGGCTACCACACCGTCCCGCAGGTCAGAGCCCCTGAATTTCGGATCCGATCTACGCGGACGGCGATGGGATTTTGATTATTGATTGATGCACTTCTAGCCAATGATTGGGCATTACAATCAGATAATTTAAGACCTCTTCGAAACGCAGGATTTGTAAAACACTGGGATAGAAAAGACTTCTGAACAAACAACTTCTATAAAAACACATCCTACAGGAATTGAAAGAATAGAAAAAGTGATCTTCTAACCTTTCTATGAATCAACCATATGGAATTGGGTGGAAAGCAATCAGTATGAATTTTGGCGCTTTCATTCCTTTGATCCAAAGGGAAGTTCTTATGATTTCAGGGATTATTAATTATTTACAAATGAGTTTCAGTTGGTTGAAAATCCTACAATTGAATTTCAACCACAGGAAATTGCATATCTGTTTGCATATGTATTTTAATTGTTTGGGATCCATTAAATGAAGCATTTGGACCTAAAATTCAATACTAGTTCTTTGAAAACACAAAAATTACAGCTAATGCCCTATTCTTATGGCCTCAATAGGTGAAATTCATATGGTTAATCTGTTGGACCTATCTGTTTGCATATGTATTTGAACCATAGTACAATTACATTTTCGGTGGATATGTACTTGAGAGTTGCGTATTCTCTCTTCATAGTGTACTTGTACTTGAATCAGCAGAGTGATTCGGCTTAATGGCATCATTTTTTAGAAAAGTTGATGGTCTCCCTGTATACCTGCTTGTTTGGAACATTGTTTGGTTTTATTGCTTTTATTTAGGTGAAATGTCATGACTGCCACTGAAAAAACTGACAGATATATCAATTTGATGGGTTCATTAGGTTTTCGCAGGAGCAGTAGTTGGCCTTGTATTTGGTGCTATCTGGTACTGGTTCGCCAACACCATTCTTGCTCAATACTTCCCAATGATTGAGGAGAGTGCAATTGGGAGGTGGCTGTATATCAAGGATACTTCACATATTCAAGATGTGCTCAAGTTTGAGTATGATAATGCAAGGGCAGCAAGGAAGAAAGTTGCTACTGATTGAGGATGTAAGTCACAGCATATCTTAGCTTTTTGATCATTTGGCAGATCTTGCTCCAAAATGAATCACCATATCTCTACATCACAAGTATTTCCGAAAAAAAAAGTATTTCCGTTCTGCTCTTACATGAAGTATAAGCTGTCATCATCCATTAAAATTCACTGCAGATTAGCAGTTTGCAAATGACATATAATTAAGTTAGACGCATATCATTTGACCTAATCATTTTTATGGAACGGTTTTAGGTTCTTTGTGATCTGACAATACCTCATAAGGCCCACACACATATCAATTTTTTCTCCAGGAGATAAAATCACCTGACCTTGTCTCATTATGAGTCAAACCGCTGCTTATGTTCTCATTTCAGTGCAGGTTTCTGCTCATGGATTATATGGTTGGTCTATCTCAGGGAGGGTGAGAACTTGTGGCATAGCTAGATGTTTGCTTCGTTGAAGCTGCACGTGAACCCATGTACTCCTAGCTGCAAGAAGCCCATTGGAGTTGTGGTGTTTTTTGCTTTTCCTGGCCATAAGCCATTGTTCTTTCTAACCACAGACCTTGTATTATTTTGGCGATGAGTTGATTTTCGTTTACATTTGGAGAAAGACCACATCTTTTTTGTACTTGACTGAAGTATATCTGCACTATATTGATCATATAAATGGTGTATTTTGTTTACATAGGCAATGGGTGTTGTGTCCGCTGTAATTTTCACTTGGAACAGAGATGCCAATGGGCGTTCTGTTAAAATCCTCCTCGGCTCCTCCCCTCCCGATGTTTTAATCTGCTACCCAAAGTTGGATCAACTTGCCTCATGCAAGTGTAACTGACATATACCAGGAAACTTATGACCATGACATGTAGTCTAAGCTTGGCATAGCTTGCGACTACAGATAGTCTAATTTGTTTTATCTGTACGAATGAACAGGTAGGTGGCTAGTTTTCGTATATAAGTTGAATGTGTCTGGCTTTTCAAGCAAAATAACAATGTAATTTATCTCCCTGGAGACCAGGAGTATATATTGTTTGATTTCTTCCATATGAAGTACCAAGTATAAAACTCACTTAACACAGTAACAGAACACAGTATAAGTATAAAACTTGCTTAACACAGAATGCTGATCAGTTCACCAGTGCACACATTCGGTTTGTTTCTAAAAGACTGATGTTCTACCATCCAATCACACGAAAAAGGAACAAATTGTAACGCTGGTCTGGTTACAAACTCGAACTCAACAGCTCTTTGCACCAAGAAACCAAAGCCACTCTGAAATTGCTCAAACGGTGAGATATTTAGGCAAATAGTTTCGGTTGGGTGTGTGACATACCACAGCTCCCAGAGAATCACAAGCAAAGCAGGGTAAAAGTATCGCATATATCCGTTTGCCAGGATTCAGAAAATCTCGCCGAGTTATACCAGAGTGTAGCAGCACCAAGGGCATGCACCATGAAGCACCAAAACGCTATAACTCTGGCTGCTGACTTGTAACATCTTCTTGGTTAGAGGCGTCGTCAGGAATACTGACAGATGGGCTTTGTTTCTGACTTGTAACATCTTCTTGGTTAGAGGTGTCATTAGGAATACTGACAGATGGGCTTTGTTTCCTTTCTGCCTGTAGCGACCGGCACAGGGACTCAAGCTTGTCCTTTTGATTCTTATATTTGTCTAGTTGCTTCTTCATCACCTCACGCTGCACGCATGACCAAAAATAGGTTCTAAGTTAGTAAACATGTGTACCAACTTGCACAAAATTCTCCTAGTATGCAAGCTAAGGTAGATGAAACTGCGTAACCATAAAAAATAAATAAGGTGATACCACACACGGGTATGGTATTAAAGGAGATTAATAGTATGAGCTATCAAAAGCATGCAGCTATTAGCTTCAAACAAATAAGATCAGGTAGGTGCGCTTGTTTTCGAACATCCTGACTACTCTCTCCGTCCCATTATATAAGAACACTCTTATATTATGGGACGGAGGGAGTAGTTTGTATAATGTATGCATTACCTCCTCAATGAGCTTCACAAGAGCAATATCTGAATTCTCACACTTGTTCTTCAGGGCTTCATTTTGCTTCCTAAAGTCTTTTATCGCCTTCACCATCTAATGTGGAGATAACAAAATAAATTTTAAGTTCTGTAGGCAGAGCGATTAATAAGAACAAAGGTTCAAAGCAGAATAGCAGATACAGTGATACTGAGTGTGAAGTGAGATGGGTAAAAACCTGTTCCATCTCCTTCTTGTAAGTTTCGAACACTTCATTGCTTTTTGACAGGGCATCCTGAAACGATATAATGGAACACAACATTTACACCTATAGTCCCCATTAAAATGGATAAACTGGAATGCTGTTTATGTGCTCATCTACTGGGGGAGGGGAAATCCACCATTAAGATAAACTGGAGCAATACAATAGAATTAAGAGTAGGATTTTCTCTGCAAAAGTACCTGAAACTGCTGAAATTTTTCACCATCAGCAGCTAGCTGCACTCGCAGATTCTTCTCAGTAGTGACAAGTTGAGAAACTTGCTCAGCATACAATACCATTTGGGCATGTTCTTGAGCTGCTTTCGCTTGATGCTGTTGAATTTTCAGATCAGCAAGCTCAAGTTCCAGCGTCTTTTCTTTCAGCTGCATGTGTGATGAGCCAACGAGAAACAAAAGTTCATATAAAGTACAATAAACAACACATAAATCATTGTTGTGGGCTTGTGGCAGTATTGGATCCTTGGAGATACTGATTCAAGCATACCTGATGAGCATATTTCTGCTGAATGATACTATATTGATCAGCAAGGTCTTTGAGTTTATTTCTCAGCCTACAAAATAGCAGCCATCATTACGTATGTAACTTTGTTGTGAATCGAGGTTGTTTCAATTATTGAAACTCATAAAACTGAAGACATGCCTAAGCTTAGTAGTCTTACGAATTGTTCTCTTCAAACTGAGCAATGCATTCATTTTTCTGCTCCTCAAGCTTGACACTGACAGCCTATGAAATATCATAAATATAATGGTAAATAAAGGATAAAAAGTACTCCATTTAATGACTAAGTCAAAGACAGGGATCAAGCTGGCCCGGAACGTAAAACAGGCTATCCCCCTTTCATGGGGGCAGCCAATCCCGCACAGTATGTATTCAAGGTAATGAAATTAAAGAGGACATTCATAAATATTTATTTCAGATTACTGTCATGTAATGTATCATTGACCTTCATAGCATTCTCGAATTTGTCGGACATCTCCATCCGAAAGTTCTGCCCCTCTGTTGACACCCTTTGGCACTCTTCCTGAACCACAGACCTAAAATATATCACAGTTGAACAAAAGTACAAAATACTTATGAATACTAGTTTTACATCTCAGAACTAACTGAACATACCTTTAACATTTTGTTTTGACGCTGAAATTCTCTACAAAGAGATTCTAATTTTTCTTTAACTGCAATGGCTGCAAGAGACAAAATGCAAACTGCACATCTTAGTAGGTAGGAATGATTTTAAGAGTACCATGTGCATACATGAGTAAAAACCCAGAGTAATCATGTAATTAGTTAGATCTATTTTGCTTTTTTTACAGCAATTTGATCTATTTTGCTTTGTTCTAATGACATGTGTATTATAGAACATTATACCAGCCAAAAAAAGTGTAGCTGTAGTGTTTGGACAGTGAACCCTTGACTGTTGAAAAACAGGCATGTAGTTGGGATTTCTAACCACTCTCTGCTACCACTCTATGGAAATATGATTTCTAACCAATACACTTCCAGGCCATGATTTCTACTGCGGTCAAAATAATTTTGGGCCTATTCTGAATACATCTCTCACGCGTTCGACTTGGTGTCTTGGGCATTGCTCTTAGAGGTGCTGCGTAGGATCGGCTTTGGGCCTCACTTGGACGCTTCCGCAAGTGGGTTGCCATCCTGCTGTCCTCGAGCAGCACAACGGTGATGCGCAATGGTGAGCCGGGGCCGCTGATATGGCACCACAAGGGGTTGCGACATGGTGACCCTCTATCCCCCATGTTGTTCGTGTTGGTGATCGACACCCTCAACAGGTTGTTTTGACAAGGGCCATGGAGTTCGGGGTGCTCCATAGTCACGCGCCTCGCACTTTGTTTGCCTGCGTCTCGCTTTACGCGAATGACGTGGTCATCTTCAGTTACCCGGATAGGGGGGAGTAGCTCACTGTTTGCAGCTTGTTAGCGCTCTTCGGGCACACGTCGGGGTTGCACAACTTCACTAAATGCTTGGTGTCCACCATAGGTTGTTCGGATGAGGTGGCCTCAACGCTGCATTGGTGTTGGAGTGTCAGCTGGCTCCATTCCCGATCAAGTACCTCAGGATCCCCCTCGCCCCCCGAAAGTTGCCAAGTGCGGCTCTCGAACCACTGGTTGACACGATCACGGATCACCTCCCTACTTGGAGGGCATCGATGATGGCGAAAGTTGGGCGCCTAACCTTGGTCAGGTCGGTCCTCGCCACTATGCCATTGCACTAGGTGGTGGTTCTTGGCTTGAAGTGAACAAGCAGTCCCAGAAGCAGATTGACAAGATCCTCAGGGGGTTCCTTTTGGTTGGTAGGGCGGCCACTGCTACATCAACTGGCATTGGGTGTGTAGGGCCCTTCGTCTGGGCGGCCTGGGTGATCTGAACCTCGGGAGGTTGGCAATCAGTCTCCAGGTCCCCTGGCTCCGAAGGACGCTCACTGATCCCAACCGTACTTGGAAAGGCCTCAACCTCCAGTTCTCCTGGGATGAACACACAGTGTTCACTGCATCCACCAAGATGGTGGTTGGCGACGGAGCTACTGCCTTATTCTAGGAGGACCGCTAGCTTGATGGTCGGGCAATCTCGGAGAGAACACCCAAGATGCACCGGCTGGTCTCCCTGACTCTTCGGGATGCATGATCGCATCGACGTTGGATCTGAGATATCAGGGGCGGGGTGGGGCGCTGGTTCTATGCCATCTGCCGGTTGGCCCGTGTGGTGCAGCTTGCCCCCCACACGGACGCCCTCCGGTGGCATTGGACAGCAGATGTGCGATACATGTCCAAGAGTTGCTGCGACGCTCTCTTTGAGGGTGCGGTCAGATCTTGCTCGTCAAGTTCTTTCTGTGGCTCGCTTACCAGATCGAAGCGTCTTGACTCTTGCGCGTCCTGGCTTGCAGCACACATCGAGTTTTATGCTATGCAACCAGTCCAAGGAGACGATGACCCACCTCCTCTCTGGCGGGTGCTCTCCTGGTTCAGGTCGAGTGCTATTGGCCCAGCCAAGGAGGCGGACTTTGTGGATTGGTGGCAAGAAACTTGCCTCTCGATTTCTACCTCGGGTCCTCGGCTCGGAAGGGCGCATCCTCGGTCATCCAGTTGGTGGTTTGGTGCATCTTGAAGCATCATGACACA
Organism: Secale cereale; assembly: GCA_902687465.1. NCBI lineage: Eukaryota > Viridiplantae > Streptophyta > Magnoliopsida > Poales > Poaceae > Secale > Secale cereale. The sequence goes on along the minus strand of LR738715.1, from coordinate 248,324,512 downwards.
ATCATCTTCGACAATGCTCGGCTCAACCTCGACCATCTCCTCAACACAATCAAGTCGGAGGCTAGGCAGTGGGCTCTGGCGGGAGTGTCTAGGCTTGTGGCTTTGCTCCTGAAGGGAGCGACGACTAGCGTCTACGGGAGCTGTGTTGTGCGTTGGGTGTGGCCTTGCTTGGGCTATTGTATGCCGGGTGCGTCCTTCTTGGAGCTTGTATTTTTTTCGAAAGAAAGGGTTCCCCCTCGATTTCATTAACGAAACCATAAGTCAGTTGGAGCTTGTAATGATTCTTCCCTCTAACAATGCAAACGAAAAGCTTTTGCGTTCTTTCAAAAAGATAAAAAAGAAAACAGGAACAGAAAAATACACAATAACTAAATGTCATGACATTGAATCCTGCATGAATTGAAAACACATGAACAAGAAAGAGAAACTATTTGGTTATCTGGTTGCACCAATAAAAAAAATACATGAATATTCTTTAGGGATTATTAGATGTGTTGCCATAGCCCACATTTGCTAGACACAGAAAAAATTCCAGCGCTCTAACCTTGGCTAGGAATTCTACGGAATCGGGGTGTATGGACTATGGAAACCATAGGAATTTTGGTGTTCACAGTTTTTTAGTTTTCTGATCCCATGTGCCTCTATAGGAAAATTTTCTAGGGGTTGAAAATCCTTCCATCTAAAGGAGATACGAAGAATCTTAACTGTGATTTTCATGTTTTCAACAAAAATGTTCATGAATTTTAAATCCTTTAATGAAATATATGCGCAATTGAGCTGTCTCAGTTTGGGGGTTGTTCATTGTTAACCCAAATCCAAATAAATGAATACATTTATATAGTGATGGAACGATCATATAATGCATCTTTCCTATATAGAGTGGACAATTTTCCATGGAAGAAGCAGAAAGGAGATTTCGCTATGCTCTTCTTGCTAAATGTGTCTGGTCCACCAGATGTTCCATGCTATAATTTGTGATGAAAGACCAACAGAATACATTTTAAGGTAGGAAGGATTTTACGAATGTGCATATACAAAGGAGAAAAAACCAGAGTAATCAGTATTTAGTTACATAAGTTTTGTTCTGTTTAATGAGAAGAATCCAGAAGTTTTCAAATTACCAAACGTTGTATATGAACATGGTTATTAGATAACTTTATTCCAAACAAAGGACAGCTGTGGGGTCTTTGACAGTGGATCCTTAACTGAGAGTACCCAATGGATTTATCCATTACATTCAACTGTTGGAGAACTAAGCATCGGGTTCACATTTCGGATAATAGAAACTTGCCTGCATCCCTCTCCGCTACCACTCCATGGTACCTCTGGGCAAGTTGCAACAACTCCCTGTCCTTCTCTAGCTTACTGTTCCGCTTGACGACCTTACGCTTTGTCTCGCCACTATCCTACAAAGTCATGGAATCTATCCAGTTTAGCACACACATATCTTCCCACCAACACCAATATAGCAGGCAGAGAAATCTAAAACATGTCCATTTCTGCATTGGCAACCTTTGGATTGGCCAGCGGTTCTGCTTGCTCTACCACAAAACTCTCCTTCATTGCATCTTTGGCACCTGTGCGAAGAGCATCAAAACGAAGGTGAGCGAACATATTACAGACTTCAATGGCGATGGGCGAAGCCGCTTAAGTTGCCTCATTCACCCTAAACTGTATCTGACGATTTGATGTCGAAATTAGATGACATCAGATCAGGAAGCTGCCAGTGCGTGGGAGAGGGAGAGATCACCTCCTATGTCTGCGGCGGGCCCCTGCTGCTCGGGGGCACGCTCCGGCTCCGAAGCGGCGGCGGCCATAGAGAGGCTCCGCAGGGCATCGGCGGCGTCGGCGGGGATGGATGGAGCGCCTAGGGTTTCCTCGCCGTCGGCGCGGGCGGCGCCCTCGTGATCAGGGCCGATGGCGGGATGCAGGGGATCGCCGGCTGCGGGGGCGGAGGAGACTGGCTGGGCCTGGTCGGCGGAGGAGCTCTCGACGAAGCCATCGGGGAGCGCGTCGGCCTCGGGGAGACGCGTCGCCGGCGAGCCTTCCATTGGTGTAGAGAGAGAGATGGGGAGCGAGGAAGGGAGAAATGGTGTCGCCGCGCAGTCCCCTTGTGCTGGTGTCCTGTGTTTCGTGCAACTCTCCTGCTGCGGACACGCGTTCAGCACAGGCCCAGTCATAACTCCGTCACTCCGTGTACGCTACTGGTAAATCCGCCGTGTAAGATTCATGTTCAGAGAACAGTGATGAATTCATTTATGTTTGTTCTAGTTTCAGGAATCAAATCTGAACGATCCCCGATTCAGATGTAGGGCTACTGGGCTGTCGCATTCAAACTTGGTTCATACGCAAAAAATAAAATAAAATACAAACTTGGTTCGAAATACTAGTACATGGAATCTAGTTTCTACATGCTTGCAGATGATAATCTTAGCCAAAATGCGCATAATAAGTGCAAAATCGGTTTCAGTCATATATACAACACGAACACACACACACACAACAGTTAGTCCATCATTTGGCTGTGTGCATGCATCTTCAGATGCAGTGACCTGAAAAGTTTACTCTGTTCGATCATCTAACACAAATGTTCCTCATGGTTTCCCCTCAGAAGCGTCCAGTGACCATTTAAACTCAGCAATACTACTGTATTTCCTGTATTGTGCACGCTGCACCACACGCAAAAACTCAGCCTGACACTCTGTAAGATACACTCAACACCTCATATGCGGACGTTAGCGTCCAATAGCCTCCGTCTCCACGGGCTTGTAAAAACATGGCCTGTGAACTCTTGCTGATTGCTCAAGTCATGGATGCACATACTTCCAAATGGAAAGTTATGAGCTCAAGTATCAACTTGCGGATCGCAACACTCCTCTCGAGTTTGTAGGATATGCGGCAGAGGGGCGGTTATCTTCACCATCTGCAAAGCCAACCACAAAAATGTAAGGGAAAAAGCACGCTTGGTATTCAGTCATTATCGTTTAACTCAGCCAGAAACTGTCCAACAAACTGAACGGCAATACTTAAGTTTATTTTACAATTCTAATGTTAGATTGAAATATTGATGCATTTCCTGCACGACTAAAACTGCATCGGAAAAAATAAGCAGTATCAATCTTTCTCTGTTTCTCTCCATTAATGGGGACTATTATTTTCCTTTTCATAAATAATAATGCAAAAGCTTGCTTACTCATGCACTGATAGAACGAAAGAATTGTTTTGTACGTGAGACTAGACGACACCCATGACAATGTCTACGTGTAGAACTGCAGTCACCTGCTGCGCGTCTGGCCACTTACCCCCACAGACGCAGTCACTGCGTAGCTAGTATAAGAATTTATACTCTCAGAGGAACCAGTGAAGCTTCTTTTAACATCACTTTGCATCTTGCCATCTTGGTAATATGATTGGTAGCATATCCGACCTGCTTTGTTCAGTCTAACAATCTAACAAAATAGTACTCTCTCCGTCCCGAATTACTTGTCTTATACAGTTATACAGGAGCGAACCTAATTCTTCATTCTTTTAGGGAAACAAAATACTCTGTCATTTGTTAAGATTTACTCATAGTTTTACCGAAATATTAACCCCTACAACCATGTCTTGTTCAGAAATATATCACAAAATTAGTTGTAATTCATTCCTCGTTCAATAATACAGTTCTTGAGGCCAATAAGCTATTGCACATGTTAGGCGGAGAACACTGCCCAATTTAGAAAGATTCATTTCTCAATACCTTATTCGTAGTTGGATGAGAAAGGACCAGCCAATGAGCATGTAAATGATACCCACAATCTCCAGGAACAGGCTGTAAAGGCCTCTTGTAACCTCTAAAAATTGTTAGTAAGGTTAGTTAAACTAGATAAAAGAACAGGGCGGATCATACATGAACATACTTCGCAGTACAACTAAAAGATGAAAGGATTACCCGTCATATGCAAAAGAAATATCCATGCTAGTAGATTCCAGGTCAAGAAATTTAGGCTGCCCACCAATACCATAGAGAGGATCATCTGGGGGAAAAAACATGCAGAGTCTGAACTTTGGAATCTATCTAATGAAAATAGGGTCTGCCATGCACTTTATTTAGATATATTTTTAGCAATGATGTGCAAAAATGCTCTTAGCTAAGCCTGGAAGAAAGAGCTCAAGTACAATTATGGCCATCACAATAACAAAAGTGTTTTGACTTGCCAACAAGAGGGTGTCCAATGTATGCAAGGTGTATCCGTATTTGGTGAGGCCGTCCTGAATGAATTTCAACCTGCACCAGTCAAGAAAAAGAAACAGTGACATATATAAGAAACCATAATCTAAGCCTTATACACATCAGCAATTCAAGGGAATGATGTGCATATATAAATGAATATATAAAAGCAGGACACAAAACCCCATCATACCTGGACCAGCGTTTGATTTTGGTGCGCAAGTCTCTCAAGAACACACACTTTGCTCATGGCTGGCTTCCCTGAAAATTAATAATGCTAGATAAAACCACATAAGGCCATGTCCAATACAGCACTAACAGCAGGCACTAATAATGGCCATTTTGCCAGTATTGGCCTTATTCCCAGTATCAGCATTGTCGTCACTGCTGCAACTGGAGACGGACACTCCGAGCTATTCATGCAGGTGGAATTTCTCGCTCGGCGGCAGCACTACGCTGTGATCTCCACTTGATTCGTTAGCTTGTTTGTTACGATCTCAACTGTATTCATCTAGCGGGATACAAGTACTATATACTGGTACTCCTTGACATATTCGATTTGAGCGCTACATGACTGCCATAACTATGCCATCTCCTGCATGCAGCTTTAACTAGCAACATTTTTCTTTTCTTTTTGAGAGCCCTTAATTAGCTAACAAATTGTCTGAGAAGCTGAGAGCTTTGGAGACTTCCGCTAAAACCGATAAAACAAATGCAGCACAGACTTGGTTGTTCTAGGGATATACAAGCGCTTGCAAAATTTGCATTGGAGTTAATGGACGCTTAAATCAAAATTTACTACCTAATGTCTGAAACAAGTGTCTGGATTGGAGATAGAGGCTCTTACGCTAGACGTTTCTAACGTGGCGTCTCTAATCGTTTTTATAAGCATGTCTGCACTGGAGAATTGGAGACGCATTAATAAATCAAGCAAGATTTGTTTGATATAACCTATATTGTCGATTTTAGTAAGCCCGTTCTTGATTCAGTAAACTTGTAGTACCTGAGGAACATGCCACATAAAGTCCCTCTGCGACTCCAGGGTAATGAATCAATCCTATGGGTTGAGTAACCACATCCTGCAGGTGCAAAGAAAAATAAATCATACCATAAATATTTGTTTACAAGAATGGCCATTATACACATTTTCTAAGCAAGATATCAGTTAGGATAGTGTAATTCATAGGCGTGAGTGGGGAAAGGAGTGGTTTTTAAGGCGACGCCTTACCGCCTTAGGGAGGGGGGGCGCTTTGGCGCCTAGGCGACGCCTAGGCGGGCGCTTTGGACGCCTAGGCGCCCAAAGCGGTCGATTTTCCAAAGCGGAGGGGGAGCGCTTCGACGCCTAGGCGTCGCCTAGGCGTCGCCTTAGGGACGCTTTAAAAACATAGGAAAGGACAGCACCTCGTCATGTTCAAGTATACCAGTTACTAATGCTCGATAGAATTTTGAAATTTTCCTTTCTTTGCCAACCTCAGTTCCATCCCTATAAATTAAATTTATCACTTAACCAATATTGGCTGGTGCTAACAGTACAGATACTCTTTTCAAATTTTAAAGAGAAGACTGTACACCTTTTCTTTTCTGCATTTGCAGCACCTTCTGCAAAATAAGATGCGAGTCCAACTTTGGCAAGCTTTGTCTTGGCACAAAGCAGTAGACCTAACATGGAACATGCAGGCATCAGCAATAGCGAAGACTTTACATATGGGCAATGCAGCTGTAACAAACATTTTTCTGCGAGACACATTTTTTAACCAAAAAATTGGTAGGAAAATGAGGCTTCATTGCAGAAAAGCACTTTGTCACATTATGGTAAAAAAAGAGCTCTTTGTCAAATTTTGGCATTAACATCTTGTAACATAGCAAAGTAATGCCATGAACAGCAATATGTATTTATCCTAGATTCCTGGTTTCACAGGCAAGGAACAAAATTCACGTCTGCTAGACCTCAACTGATCAGAGTGAACCAAATAAAACGCTACAAACCTGACGTGCCCCTTCCTAATCGATGAACAGGTACAGGATGTAACTGCACATTTTTTCTCTCCGAGCAGCTTGACGGGGGCATCTTCCACTCTTTCCACTGAAGTTGTGTCAGAACAGTGCGCTGCTGGAAGAGTCCTTTTGGCAGAACTTGCAAACCAGAAGGCTTATTAAGGGCGACCTGAAAAAATATTCCTGAGCTGATTTACGGCTATGATTATATAGCTTTACGTGTTAAACTAATTTTAATAATCATACATAGGAATGAAGGGAGATTCATACTTGCTGAAAATCAGTCAAAATTTGCAACTACCACAGCTATAACAAACAAACATGACAATGGGAAAAAAAGTATGTGGCTCACAAAAAAAAGATGAAAAACAGATGGGACTTGAACCTTGCCAGCTAGCTAGACTGAGCAACAGTTAGATAGAATGTGTTTTTACGCGATTCAGCAAGAATATCAGGTTGAAGTGCATACCATGTCGTCATCTTCATAAAGCACTTGAAGCAAATGTGGTGCAAATGGCTCCTTCCATGCGAGGCGATGATATACCAACTTAGAACCCTCCCTGAAAAAGGGGATCCAGATGAAATACATATCATAGTTTCACAGAATAGCTACTAACATAAAGGAAATGATGAAGGAAAATAAGAATGATAACAGTCCTGTTGCAAAATGTGTGCTGCAAACAGAATAAGAGGATACCTGAGAATCATATCTGGATCAGTGACAACTTGACCATTAACCGTTATCTGCAAAAAAAAAATCTCAATGCCGTCACTTATGACACAGATACATACTAATTAGCTACAAGACACCACATAATATTTTTCTTACACATGCATTTGAAGCTCAAAAAGGAAAAGTGGAAAAACATCAGCGTGAAGGATTCATAAACCTAACAGCTAGCAGCTCATAACAACAAAAAATGACTAATTGCAAAATCAACAGCATGATTAATTTACCCACACACAAAAACAGCATGACTAATTAAGTACTGGTTGCTGCGTATGCTACCTGTCCATTGCGAATCCTATGAATCCACCTGCAGAGGCGTGCAACCACCACAATCAAATCAACACGGCGTTCAGTCCAGAGAAACCAAATACAAAAGGAGAAGGCAGCCACGGAGATTAACAAGTGAGCTCGGGCATCAGATACGTACCCTGGCAATGGCGCCGAGCTCTTGTAGTTCTCAGAGTAGAAGGCGATCAAGGTGGTGGTGGTGGTGGTTTCCGCATCTGCTCGGATGTATCAGAGGAAGTAGAAACAGAAAAACAGGAAGAGAGCTGGGGAGAGGAAGGGGAGGCTGACCAGCGCCGCGGAACGTATCGGTGTAGGAGAGTCCTTCGTTGAGATCCGGCCATGCCCTCCCGAAGACGTAGTTCGCCTGCAGCGGCGGAGTCTCTCCGGCGGCGGCGGCCATAGCGTCGGCCATGAGGTGGAGGAATACAGCTTTAGGAGTGCAATTTACATATTGGTCCACTATGTATTTTTATTTCTAGATGAGTCCGCTAGGTTTTTGCTTTTTCCTGGGGACGAAACGTTTGTGCTATGAAGTTTCAAATCGAGCCGGGTGATCTGACAGCCGAATACGAGCTTCAGAGTCTCAAAATAGATACTCCTCAGAGAATATGAAATATGAACTTTCCTCCCATTTGTCTAGTTACCGTGACACAACTGATTAGCTTCCAAGAAATGGCATACAAAATCTGATTGTTCACACGTCAGAGTACTCTGTTACAATTTATTGGCCCCTGATAAGGAAGGC
>LR738715.1:248265075-248314333 GCA_902687465.1 Secale cereale | reverse complement strand
GGGGGGGGTCCACCAGTCAAGCAGCTTTTAGCCAGATTTGGCATTTAAGTGATGGTGCTTTGTCCAGCTTGATCTGCTTCATTCGTTGCCAATCCAACGCTCGGATTGCCAACATTTATCGATATTTTCACTCCAATGGCATAGTTTTCAACCTTCTCCAATGACATTTTCACCATCAGCCAGCTTTGCCGTCTCCGGCAAAGTGCAAAGGGCTTGTTGCCTCGCCCAGTCCTCCGAACGCCAGAAAGACAAGATACCTTAAGGGCTCATCTTGCACGCTAGGATTATGCAGAGCCAAGATTTTCTAAATGGTATGCGGAGGCAAGAATTATGTGGCCGCTGACGCTGCTGCTCCTCGTTCCCGGCTGCTCCCTCTCGGATCCGTCGGTCCTGCTTCGGAATCCATGGTGAGACGGTGGTGGTGGCTCCAAGACCGTGGTGGCGCATGTTGGTGGGCGGCAAGTATGGTGGAGCGCGACGGATCGGTCGGGGTGGTGGGTGTGTGGCGGATGGGAGAAATCCCTGTCGGCTTGGCCGTCAACGACGTGGCGACGCCCGTGGGCGCCATCGTTCCTTCCTGAAGGGTGTCGAGTATCCCCCTCACCCATGCCCCTCCGCGTACCGGGGGAAACCCTAGGACCAGTCCAGGCAGCAGCATCATCATCGTCGCGTTCCTTCCTGAAGGTGTTGCTTGGTATGCGGTGGTCCGAAGTGCTAGGAGTGCGGTGGAAATCTTCAGAGGGCGCAGCGGCTGCGAACCATCATCGTTTTCGTCAATCCGACTATCTTGTCATTAGTTTCTTTTTCCTTCCTCTTTATTTGTTTTGGGCGTGATTGTGCTGTCTGCCCTAGCAGTGAATTCTCAGATGTATCGGGTGGTTGCTATATCTATATAGCTGGGCGAAAGCCTATTTCGAGGAGGAGACAAGAATCTGTGGAAAAGATACTCTCCAACCACAGTGGCGGAGCCAAGATTTTCTAAATGGCATGCGGACGCAAGAAAAAACACTCTTCATTTTTCACACCTACAGATCAACAACATACGTCAACTAATTGCTTCTTACTTTCGATTGAATGCTATAATGAATCAAACAAAATGAAGGATCATCCTCTATTCTCGAATGAGGAAATTTCAGAAAAATGAGGAATTGGAACACTCACGCTAGGCCCAGCGGATTGGCGTTGGCCCCTGCGCAGTGGCGGAGCTAGCATTTTATAACAGGGTGGTCCATCCTAATTTTTTTTTAAACAAAAGGACATGTGAATGTTCTAACTAATTATCAATATCACATAGAAATAGATTGATATGATCTTACAAACACACTAAAATTCTCGATATGATCTTACGAACACACTAAAATAACATCAAAGCTAATTGAGGCAGAAATGATGTGCAAAATCATATGTGTTGATGTACTGGATACCAAAGTGCAAAAAAAGCTAACCCTAAATCAGAAATTGGGGTATTTTAGTTCCTTAAATCGGGTTGCTCTTGCTCACTTGCCCGCTTGCTGCCGTCGGGGACTGGTCACTGGTGACTGAGAGGGAGGGCAGCGACTGCCGCCGGCTTTGCAGGGAGACAGGGCGGGGCAGGGCAGGGGCGCCAGGAGGTCGGGGAAGGGGCGCAGCCAAGCCTGCGCAGGGCAGGAGCAGGGGCGCACGCAGGGGAGCGCGGCCGTGCGACTGGATCTAGGAGGGGCGGGGCGGCTGGGCTCCGGTCGGCGATAAACGGCGAGGGCGCGATGCGGCTGGGCGTCGGGGCTGTGGCGGCCGGTTCCGTTCGATGTGGACGGGGAGTGTGAGTCTGTTCGAGCTGGGTCAACGGGTAAGTGTTGTTGGGCCGTTTTTTCTCTGGCCCGGTTAGAAATGCATAGGTATATGGGCTGACGCAAAATCCCGGCCCACCCTGGCCACCCTGTAGCTCCGCCACTGCCCCTGCGTGCTGCCTGTTGCGACCCGGGCTGTTGCGATGGACGGCGGTCAGCGTGCTCCGAGCGCAGTCCTGGTCGTGCCTGCCGAAGGGCCGAGCAGCCGAGGACGAGGCGGTAGCGTGCGGGCGCGGGGAGCTGCTCGGTGGCTTGGGGCCGTGTCTGCGACGCTCGGGGCGGCGCTCCGATCCAGATGTCCGGTAGGGTTAGCGCCAGCGCCCAGTCCGGTTTTTTTATCTAAAGCGCTCAGTCCGTTCTTTTGTGCGTGTGCCGCCGTGTCGGGTTGAACTATACCTGGCCATATCTCGGGCCGGGCCAAACAAAACCTGATGCTGAAAACCCAGGCCCGAGCTCGGCCCGGCCAGACCACCGGGCCTACTAAATCGGGCACAAGCCCGGCCCGGACCTGGAAAAGCCCGACATGGCCCGCTCGGCCCGGCCCGACCACGGCTTAAAACCCATTTTCAGAGGCCCGAGCCCGGCCCGATGGCATTTTCGGGCTCAGCCCGGCCCGGGATTTTCGGGCCGGGTCGGGGTAGGCTGTCCGGGCCGGGCTGCCAATGGCCAGGTCTAGGATGAACTAAGGAAGACAGACTAGGCAGGGCACTGGGTTCGCCTGGTATCGGACAATCAAGCCCATTTGACCCTTTTTTTCTCTCATGAGCGAGCCACACAACTGGCCCCGGGCAGCCTAGTGGTCTTCGGCCCAGGTGGGGAAACGGAGCTCTCTTTTTGCTGTGTTTTTTGTATATATGTAAAACCCATGCTACTGAAGTTTTTCCCGACTCTAGCCGCCACCAAGGTCTCCTCCACCGTCTCGACCCCCCTGCTTTCTCCTTCTCGGCGGTTCGTCAGTGGTCAGTGAGTGGAGAACCATCCCTTAATTTTCTGTAGTTTTATTTATTATTAGATAAATTTGTCAATCAAGTGAAACAGTTGTCAGCACCACGAAATTAGATAACATCGATTGATAAACGATTTGTTAGGGTTTCCCAACCCGGGCGATCGGGGGCGATCCCCACGCCACCGGGCGCTTCACCGGCCGCGTGTGGCACCAGCTCCGGCTCCGGCCACCTGCCTATGCAGGCTGCTGGAACCGCTGCGGCTATGTCCGCCTTGCGATCGCATGCGCCAATTGGCTTCGACGATCCCGTTGTCTCCGAGTTGGCAGGTGTCGGTCAGTGTCCAGACTATACACTATGGGAAGGGCTAGGGCAGGTCGAACCCTCATGCAAGGAGCATCACAGCAAGCCGCCTTTAAGACCCAGGGCGAGGCTGCCGTGTAATGCCCCGGATGTATTACTTTCCCTTTTGGGTATATAATATATCTCCGGCATCATCTATTTCCATTTCGGGTTCTTTGTCTTTCGGGCTTTCGTCGTTTTGTTGTGTGAGTGTGTGGCATTCATTCATATCATGTAGACATGTGCATTGCATTGCATTTGTGTTGTGGGTTGTTTACGGTTCGTGGCGTTTCTTCCCGTTGTCCGTTTCGTGTTCCGGAGCTCCCTCACGTGTTCGTGACGTCCCGTAGGCCTTCTTTGCTGTTCGGGCGTTTTTCGTTACCGGTGTGCCGTGAGGTTGTGTTGTGTGTTGTTGTTTTGTTGTGTGCAACCCGCCTCTCAATTCTCGTCTCGTTTGGACTCCGTTGACTTTTCCCTCCGTTGTCCGTGTGGGCCCGAAGTGCCTTCGCTTCGTGTCCCGAAAATACCCCCACTGCTTTCTTTTATCTCCGTCTGGTCCTTTTAAAATCATCCCCGCGATCGGGTCCGTTGGATCCCGATCGGAGGGCTCCTAAACACCCCTATCTCCAAACCCTAGTCTAAATTGCTACATATAGACCCCTAGGTCTATTTGGGGCAACCCCTCCTTCTTCCTCCTCTCTCCCCTTCTTTTTTTTTCTTTTCTACCTCCAGATCCAAGAAATCCTGGCCGGATCCCGAAGGATCCCTCGATCCCACCGCAGCAGCGCGAAGTCAACGCTCCAGCGACGCCGGGCCTCTCCGCGTCGGCCAGATCGACCGACCGAGCCGGCCGCATCGCTCCGCGTCGGCCAGATCGAGCGACCGAGCCGGCCTCTTCGACCGTGCAGGCCTCGACCGCACCGCTTCGTCCCTCCTGGGGACCAGTTCGCCGGCCCGCCAGGAGGCTCCTTCGCCAGCACCGCAGGCGTACGCAGCCGCCGCTGGAGCGGGCCACCTCCCCTCCGCGCTACTCGCCAGCGGCCCGTTCCCTCCCCGCGAGCGCTTGGGCCGGCCCGTACGCACGCCGCACCGCCGAGCCAGGCCGGCCAGCCGCTCCTCGGGCCGCGCCAGCCGGATCCCGGGCCGCCGGCCTCCCGCAGGTCGCCTTCCGCCGCCGCCCAAGCGGGCCGCCTCCCCGGCCCGTTCCTCCACCGCAGGCCTCGCCCCGCTGGGCCTCTGCCGCGCGCCGCCGGCCCGTTCGCAGGCCGCCCCGCCAGCCCAGCCGCCCGGGCCACTTCTACTGTTCATCCGGACCGGCCCATCTACTATTCATCAGATCTCAGATCTGGATCCCTGAGGTTGACCTAAATTCCACTAAGTCCCTGTTTTACTTGTTCTGTGATCCAAACTTTGACCTGCTGTATCTTTTTACCCGTTGCTCCGTTTTGAGCGTGTGATATGTCCAGATGTTCGTGGAGATGCCCTCTCCGTTTTACCTGTTGTAGTCATGCATGTTAGATGTCATCTTGACACTTGTTTTGCTGTTACAAGAGTGTATGATGATATAAACTGCTGCTATGTGTTATTTTCATGCCACCTTTGACATGTGATATCTTTTAGCTCGTTTGTCCAAACGAAGCAAATGACATGTCCACGTGTTCGTCTTGCCACGAACTACGTGTTGTGTGTGATAGGTTGCATGGTAGATGTATTGTTTCCTTGTTATCATCGTTGCAAGATGCCATGTTCATATGTTGTGTTTTCACTTGTTATGAAATGCCATGTTGTTGAGCTTGTTGCAATCGGTGTGTTCACCACATTGATGCATGCTTGTGTGTTTCGGGATCACCGTCATATGTATTTTGATGAGGTGCTTACCCTTTGCCATGTTTAGTTTCGAGGTGTCTTAAACATGCTCTTTTTGATGCTATGATAATGTTGCTGTTTTAGGACTTAGTGAAATTCCACTAAGTCTGAAATCTGTAACGTTCCGATGCCACGTTCGTGTGATGTTGTAGGACAAAGCATGATAGTTTTGGGGTGGATTTTGATTGTTCCATGAAGTATATATTGTTGTCTTTCCATCCATGTCCTCACATGTCCATTTGAGTGGCTGTAGCATGTTTATCTTTTGCTCCAAACTTTCAATAAAATTCTGCTGCCAGAATTTTATTTCAAAGTTCAATATGTCCAAGATCATTGCTAGTGATCCGTGACTCCGTTGGGGGTGCACTTTGGACCTAGTTGCTGTACATTATATCTAGTTTATGTTCAAGTTCTTTGCCATGCTTTTTGGGTGCTGTAGATTATTTATTTTGAGCTCCCAAGATGCTATGTTGCTGTAATTGGCAGTTTTCGCTCAAATCTTGTTTCGGGCATAACTTTTAGCCCGTAACTCCGATTTCAGCGAATCTTATATCAAACTTGGGTGTTTTTCTGTGTAGATTAATAATATCAGGTTCTTATCTTGTTTTGAGGTGTTTTGCTTGAGTGATGTTTTCCGTGCTCCCTGTGCATCTCTAGTGCATCCATCATGCATACATGTTTTTCGAGTGCGCATTGCATCGTGTTGATTGGTGCTTGGTGTGTTTGTCTTGTTTAGAGCGCGAAGTTGAGCACGAGTTTTCCAACGAGGTTGAGCACGAGGTTTCCAACGAGTTTGAGCACGAGGACCCTTCTTTCGATCCGAACTTCTTCTCTTCAGGCAAGATGACCGAACCCCGATAACATTACTATCTTTGTCTGTTGCTAGTAGTCTCGATCTATAGTTTTGCCTCGATGCCCATGTTCTTCTTGTCAGCCTCCTACTTGTAACCAATTGCCATGTTTAACCACCCTACCTATGCAAACCGTTGCTTGGCTAAGTACGCTTCGCTCAGCCCTTCTTATAGCGTTGCTAGTTGCAGGTGAAGTGAAGATGCTTGCTCCATGTTGAAGTTTTGGTTGGGTTATATCACACTATATAAATGCTTTAATTGAAATCACATATATATTGGCAAGGGTGGAAGGCTAAGCCTTTTGCTTGGTGTTTTGTTCCACTCATGCCGTTAGGATCCGTATAAGCCGGTTTTATGTTCCTTGATTATGCGTTCCTAACACGGTTGGGGTGTATGGGACCCCCTCGATAAACCGCTATGTGCTAAGTCTTTTCCAGCAAGTCCCAACATTGGTACTATTTGCCTAATAACCAACTAAACATGCATAAGGGAGTAATTAACCCTCTTTCTTAATCAACAACCCCGGGCCAGTGCTCCACATGAGTGTTGGTCCGAAACGGGGGTTACGCGGGGCCACCTCGAGGAAACTCAAGGTTTGGTAAAAACCTGTGGGATCACCCATCCGGTCGTGTCCTGAGACCTAGATACGCGCGGCTACGATCAGGGTGTCGACACGCCGGGAGGATTTGCTGGATTAGCCTTACCTTAGTTCGGTTTAACTTGAGCACGGGATTCCGAGAATACTCGGGTCTTCCCACTTTGGAGTTGCGACTCCGCGGATCGTGGGCTTGTAATGGGTCAAGTTGGAACACCCCTGCAGGGTTTGAACTTTCGAAAGCCGTGCCCGCGGTTATGTGGCAGATGGGAGCTTGTTAATTCCGGTTGTAGAAAACTTGACACAATGATGATAATACACTACCAGCGTGTGTTCCGTGACTGTCAATTTCCGAATAGGGATTCGGGAGTTGAACACGGAGGGGTTATGCTTGTGAGCTTGTAGCTAGGATCACTTAGTGATCACTTCTCGCCGATGCCTTCTCTTCTCGCTCTCTCTTGCGTAAGTTAGTGCTAGATGCTGCTGCAGACTCTTTGTTGTTCCTTCACCTCTTTTCTTTCTTCAGCCTTTCCCTCACCTAAAGGCTTTGATAGTTCTGTTACCCGGGAACGGGATTGCTGAGTCCTCTGTGGCTCACAGTTACTTCACCACACCAGATGCAGGTCCAGCCGTGAGCTATCCAGGTGATGGCACCGAGCTGGATTGGGAGTACGACGAGGAGCGTAGTCGTTACTACGTGCGCTACCCGGACGATCAGTAGTGGAGTCTCTTACTAGGATTCGATCCGCCTGTGGTTGTTTATTTATCTGAGTTTGGTACTTTGACATTTGGCTTTTGCCCTTAGAGGGTTGTAGTGATCTTATTGTATGATGTTTGAGACTTGTACTGTTATTCTGTGACGTGGCGATTGTAAGCCAAATATTTTCAGTTTACTATCCCTCTTTTACATGAGTTGTGCAAAGATTACCAAACTTGAGATCATTCTAGGATGGACTTATGCCTTTAAGTCGTGCCTCGACACGTAGGAGGTATAATTCCATCCTGGGCATTACAAGTTGGTATTCAGAGCCTTCTCCGACCTAGGAGCCCCCACTGTTTGATCGAACCGTTGACGGTTGAGTCTAGGCACACACTGGAAAACTTTTTGAGTCCTATATTATATCGGAGAGTAGGATTTCTTGCTTCTCATCCCCTTTTCTCTCTGGTGAGGACTCCTGACGTCTACTCTTGTCTCTCCTATCTTCAAAATTTGCACAAAATTTTTTTTTAGGATTCCCGCGAGTATTCTGGGATTGTTTCGATGTTCTTGTGACAAGGATATTGTTCCCGATGCCTCCTGTTACCGAGGAGTTGAGCTTCGGGGTATCACTGTAACAAGCATATCGCGACAGTACTAAATACTTAAGACGGCCGACATCGAAAATCTCCCCTATACGGCCAGTGGCAAGATAACCCCGACATCACCCAGTACTGGGGAGGTAGTTCGGGAGTATTGCCATAGCTTGTTATAGTGGATGCTTTTCGAAGGTCCGAGGTACACAGTTTCCGAGAAAGACTGGTTATGTGTTGAAGGATGGATACACCTGGATGTAGGTTAGAGTTGATTGCGCGGTGCTTCCCGTGTATCCCCAACACCTGATTGCATAACTGGAATCTTTCGGAAAGCTATAGGTGGGTTTTATCCAGTAGATCGTAGGCATTCTTCCAACGAATGCAGGTTAGTGAGTTCGGGGTTCGACATTGAGTGAAGGAGTTATATGACCGAGGTTACTATCAGGAGTTGCATCTTAAAGGGTCCTTGGCTATGCTGATCCGGGGATTGCAAAACCTTTTAGTAACGCGTTCATATGCTTTCAGCACAAAGATGTTAGAACGAAACTCCTCTCTTGTGTTTGTTCCTTTCCGTACCTTGTTGTTTTTATTATTTATCCTTTTGATCCCTATGTGGCTTCTCGTGAAAACTGATGTTATCATTTAACTGAGAAATTCATTCGTTCCTCTTGTTCGGATGATTTCATTCGTTCTTAATTGTTCGAATGATTATTGTGAAGACTTGTTGCAATTCATTCCATTGATTCAGCTTATTCCTTTTGTCAATCAATTGCTGATTCGTGGTCATCTCTTACAGGATGGCTCCGAAAAGGGTTCCGAATGCCAACCCAGAGGGTGAAGAGGTTCCAGAACGTCCTCCTTCTCCTCCTCCTCCGCCTGAGGCTTGGAGAGCAATTATGCAGACTACTGCTCAGAACACTCAGTTGATGATGCAGATGATGCAGCAAATGCAAGCTATGCAAGCTAATCAAGCTAATCAGGGCATTCCAATGAACCAAGGCAACTTCTTCCAGCAGCACCATGCTACCCTCAACCAGTTCTTGGCCAACAATCCTAAAGCTTTCAGTTACTGTGTCGACCCTCTTGATGCTGAGGATTGGCTGACCGACATAAAGAAGCATTTTGAGTGCAGTAACGTGAAAGAAGATGACTATGTGAAGTTTGCAGCCTTCCAACTGAAAGATCAAGCAGCTGATTGGTGGCAGCAGTACAAAGACTCAAGGCCGGGTCAAGTGATCTCGTGGGAGAACTTCTGCAGGGATTTCCGCTCGCATCACATTCCTACAAGTGTTATCGAGGGTATGCGTGAGCAATTCCGCAACCTCAAGCAGGGCTCCATGTCAGTCTATCAGTATAATGTCAAGTTCCAAAACCTCGCTCGCTATGCAAAGCAAGACATACCTGATGCAAAGAGCAAAATCTATCAGTTCCGTGGAGGTCTCAAAGATGAACTTCAGCTTGCTCTCACTTTGTTCGAGCCAGACGAATTCGATAAGTTCTATAATATGGCTTTGAAACAAGAAGCAGCTCAGCTTAAGATGGAGGCTTCTAAGAAGAGAATTCGAGATGCTATTCACTCTACCTCATCGTCTCAGTTGGCTGCGAAACAACAGAAATTCTGGCTTCCTCCTCCTCCAATGATTCGAGCTCCATTCAACAACTCCAGCAACTTCAACAACTCCAACAACAAGAACTTTAGTGGTCGTGGTTTCTCCCACCCACCCAACCCAAGCAACCAGTCGAAGAAGCAGTTTCAGTCTCAAGGCTCCAAGTCCAGTGGCTCTCAGTTCCGTCCTCTCTCAGAAGTGACTTGCAACAAATGCACTCAGAAAGGTCACTATGCCAACAGATGTCCGAATCCGAAGCGTCTTCCTCCTCCTCCACCTGTGAGTTCAGCTATTGTCAAGCATGATCCAAAGTCTGCAAGGGTTAATCTGATGAATGCAGCACAAGCAGAGGCTTCTTCTGATGTCATTCTGGGTAACCTTCCAGTGAACTCTTTTCCAGCTAAAGTGTTATTTGATTCGGGTGCATCATGCTCTTTCATGTCTCAACCTTTTGCATCCAAGTATGATGTGGGCATCAAAAGTTTGCCAAGGGAGTTATCAGTTGTTTCTCCGGGTAGATTGATGCATTCCAGTATATATGCTCCGGATGTTTCCATTCGCATGGGTGATTATCGATTTTTGGCTTCTCCGGTGGTTCTTGGTCATTCTGACATCGACCTCATTCTCGGAATGGATTGGCTTTCTCAGCATGATGCTCACATTGATTGTGCTCAAAAGGAAGTCAAGATGACTCATTCTGATGAAGATGTGATTATATTCGCCTCCAGGGATAATACTATTCGGCTTTTCTCTCTTAATGATAAGGGTGAAATTAATGCCATAGAGCAAATTCCAGTGGTGAATGAATATCAAGACGTCTTTCCAGAAGAACTTCCAGGCATGCCTCCACACCGTCAGGTGGAGTTTGTCATTGAACTCGAGCCGGGCACCGAACCTGTTTGTCGGCGTCCTTACAAGCTCTCTTCAGATGAATTGAAGGAATTGAAGAGACAGTTGGATGAACAGGAGCGTATGGGTCTCATCAGACCGAGTACATCTCCGTGGGGCTGTGGTGTCTTATTTGTCAAGAAGAAAGATGGCACGGAGCGTCTCTGTGTTGACTACCGGCCTTTGAACAAGAAGACGATTAAGAACAAGTATCCGCTCCCCAACATCAATGAACTCTTTGAGCAGCTCAAAGGAGCTAAAGTATTCTCTAAGCTTGACCTCCGAATGGGCTATCATCAAATTCGCATTCGCGAGGAAGACATTCCCAAGACGGCTTTCAGAACGAGCTACGGGTCATATGAGTATACCGTCATGTCCTTCGGTCTCGCCAATGCTCCTCCTACCTTCTCAAGGATGATGCATTACATCTTCAACCCCTATACAGGCGAGTTTGTGCTAGTGTATCTGGATGATATTCTGGTGTTTTCCAAGAATGAAGAAGATCACGAAAAGCACTTGCGTCTGGTTCTTGATCGACTCCGAGAGCACAAATTCTATGCCAAGTTCTCCAAGTGCGAGTTTTGGCTTGATAAGGTTCTCTACCTGGGCCACATCATCTCAGCTGACGGTATTGCGGTTAATCCCGAGAAAGTTGAAGCAATTGTCAACTGGGAAGCTCCTCAGAACGTCAAGCAGCTCCGCAGTTTTCTGGGTCTTGCCAGCTATTGCAGAAGGTTTGTGGAGAACTTCTCCAAGATTGCCAAGCCTCTTTCCAACCTCCTTCAGAAGAATGTCAAATACTTTTGGTCTCCCGAGTGTGAAGTGGCTTTCAAAACCCTCAAAGAGAAGCTTGTCTCAGCTCCAGTTCTGATTCCTCCAGATGAATCCAAGCCCTATGAAGTGTTCTGTGACGCTTCTCTTCAAGGCCTTGGTGGTGTGCTTATGCAAGAGAAGAGAATTGTGGCATACACTTCACGTCAGCTCAAGCCAGCTGAGAAGAACTATCCCACACATGATCTCGAGCTAGCAGCTGTGGTACATGCTCTGATTACGTGGAGACATCTGTTGTTGGGCAGAAAGGTCGACATCTTCACTGATCACAAGAGCTTGAAGTACATCTTCACGCAGCCGCATCTGAACCTCCGCCAGACTCGTTGGGTCGAGATGATTCAAGAGTACAACCCCAGCATTGAGTACACTCCAGGCAAGGCGAATGTGATTGCAGATGCTTTGAGCAGAAAGGCATATTGCAACAGCCTTCTTATCAAGCCACACCAGCCTGAGCTTTGTGAAGCTTTCAGGAAGCTCAACCTTCAGGTTGTTCCGCAGGGTTTTCTTGCAAATCTCCAAATTGCTCCTACCTTGGAAGATCAAGTCCGTGAGGCCCAGCTCAGTGATACCATGGTGAAGAAGGTGAAACATGGGATTGCAAAGGGCACTCCAAAATATAAGTGCTTCCGTGTTGATGACAGAGATACCTTGTTCTTCGAGGACAGACTCGTTGTTCCCAAAGGTGATCTCAGGAAGCTCATAATGGAAGAAGCTCATGACTCTCTCCTTTCCATTCATCCTGGCAGTTCCAAGATGTATCAAGACCTCAAGCAATCTTACTGGTGGACACGCATGAAAAGGGAGATTGCCCAATTCGTGAATGAATGTGATGTATGCAGAAGAGTGAAAGCAGAACATCAACGTCCAGCCGGTCTTCTCCAACCTCTTCCTATTCCTGAGTGGAAGTTCGACCACATTGAAATGGACTTCGTCACTGGCTTTCCTAAATCCAAGCGAGGCAATGATGCTATCTTTGTGGTGATTGACAAGCTTACCAAAGTCGCTCACTTTCTTCCAGTCAAAGAATCAATCAATGCAGCTCAACTTGCAGAGCTGTACACTTCCAGAATTGTGTCGCTTCATGGCATTCCTCAAGTGATATCCTCAGACCGTGGCAGCTTGTTCACATCAAAGTTCTGGGACTCCTTTCAGTCCGCCATGGGCACGAAGATCAGGTTCAGCACTGCCTTTCACCCTCAGACTAGTGGTCAAGTCGAGCGTGTGAATCAGATCCTTGAAGATATGCTCAGAGCCTGTGTCATCTCCTTCGGCATGAAATGGGAAGACTGTCTTCCATTTGCCGAATTCTCTTACAACAACAGCTTTCAGGCAAGTGCAGGCAAAGCACCGTTTGAAATTCTCTATGGCAGAAAGTGCCGTACCCCTCTCAACTGGTCTGAAACAGGTGAACGCCAACTTCTTGGCAATGATTTGATCTCTGAAGCCGAAGAAATGTGCAAAGTCATACGTGAGAATCTCAAGGCCGCTCAGTCGCGTCAGAAGAGTTACTATGACGGAAAGCATCGTGATTTGGCTTTCGACATCGGTGATCATGTCTATCTCCGAGTTTCTCCGATGAAAGGAACCCAAAGGTTCGGTATCAAAGGAAAGCTTGCTCCTAGATACGTCGGTCCTTTCAAAATTCTTGGCAAAAGAGGCGATCTAGCCTATCAGCTCGAGCTCCCTTCCAACTTTGCAAATGTTCATGATGTCTTCCATGTGTCTCAGCTTCGCAAATGCTTCAAGGCACCTGAGCGAATGATTCCGTTTGAGGAGATTGATCTTCAACAAGACCTTTCCTACCGAGAGCATCCAGTTGCAATTCTCGAGGAGACTGAACGCAAGACTCGCAACAAGACCATCAAGTTTCTGAAAGTCAAGTGGTCACATCACACAGACCGAGAAGCTACCTGGGAACGAGAAGATCATCTTCGTTCCGAGTACCCTTCCTTTTTCCAGTCCTAGATCTCGGGACGAGATCTTTTTGTAGTAGAGGAGAGTTTGTAATGCCCCGGATGTATTACTTTCCCTTTTGGGTATATAATATATCTCCGGCATCATCTATTTCCATTTCGGGTTCTTTGTCTTTCGGGCTTTCGTCGTTTTGTTGTGTGAGTGTGTGGCATTCATTCATATCATGTAGACATGTGCATTGCATTGCATTTGTGTTGTGGGTTGTTTACGGTTCGTGGCGTTTCTTCCCGTTGTCCGTTTCGCGTTCCGGAGCTCCCTCACGTGTTCGTGACGTCCCGTAGGCCTTCTTTGCTGTTCGGCGTTTTTCGTTACCGGTGTGCCGTGAGGTTGTGTTGTGTGTTGTTGTTTTGTTGTGTGCAACCCGCCTCTCAATTCTCGTCTCGTTTGGACTCCGTTGACTTTTCCCTCCGTTGTCCGTGTGGGCCCGAAGTGCCTTCGCTTCGTGTCCCGAAAATACCCCCACTGCTTTCTTTTATCTCCGTCTGGTCCTTTTAAAATCATCCCCGCGATCGGGTCCGTTGGATCCCGATCGGAGGGCTCCTAAACACCCCTATCTCCAAACCCTAGTCTAAATTGCTACATATAGACCCCTAGGTCTATTTGGGGCAACCCCTCCTTCTTCCTCCTCTCTCCCCTTCTTTTTTTTTCTTTTCTACCTCCAGATCCAAGAAATCCTGGCCGGATCCCGAAGGATCCCTCGATCCCACCGCAGCAGCGCGAAGTCAACGCTCCAGCGACGTCGGGCCTCTCCGCGTCGGCCAGATCGACCGACCGAGCCGGCCGCATCGCTCCGCGTCGGCCAGATCGAGCGACCGAGCCGGCCTCTTCGACCGTGCAGGCCTCGACCGCACCGCTTCGTCCCTCCTGGGGACCAGTTCGCCGGCCCGCCAGGAGGCTCCTTCGCCAGCACCGCAGGCGTACGCAGCCGCCGCTGGAGCGGGCCACCTCCCCTCCGCGCTACTCGCCAGCGGCCCGTTCCCTCCCCGCGAGCGCTTGGGCCGGCCCGTACGCACGCCGCACCGCCGAGCCAGGCCGGCCAGCCGCTCCTCGGGCCGCGCCAGCCGGATCCCGGGCCGCCGGCCTCCCGCAGGTCGCCTTCCGCCGCCGGCCCGTTCGCAGGCCGCCCCGCCAGCCCAGCCGCCCGGGCCACTTCTACTGTTCATCCGGACCGGCCCATCTACTATTCATCAGATCTCAGATCTGGATCCCTGAGGTTGACCTAAATTCCACTAAGTCCCTGTTTTACTTGTTCTGTGATCCAAACTTTGACCTGCTGTATCTTTTTACCCGTTGCTCCGTTTTGAGCGTGTGATATGTCCAGATGTTCGTGGAGATGCCCTCTCCGTTTTACCTGTTGTAGTCATGCATGTTAGATGTCATCTTGACACTTGTTTTGCTGTTACAAGAGTGTATGATGATATAAACTGCTGCTATGTGTTATTTTCATGCCACCTTTGACATGTGATATCTTTTAGCTCGTTTGTCCAAACGAAGCAAATGACATGTCCACGTGTTCGTCTTGCCACGAACTACGTGTTGTGTGTGATAGGTTGCATGGTAGATGTATTGTTTCCTTGTTATCATCGTTGCAAGATGCCATGTTCATATGTTGTGTTTTCACTTGTTATGAAATGCCATGTTGTTGAGCTTGTTGCAATCGGTGTGTTCACCACATTGATGCATGCTTGTGTGTTTCGGGATCACCGTCATATGTATTTTGATGAGGTGCTTACCCTTTGCCATGTTTAGTTTCGAGGTGTCTTAAACATGCTCTTTTTGATGCTATGATAATGTTGCTGTTTTAGGACTTAGTGAAATTCCACTAAGTCTGAAATCTGTAACGTTCCGATGCCACGTTCGTGTGATGTTGTAGGACAAAGCATGATAGTTTTGGGGTGGATTTTGATTGTTCCATGAAGTATATATTGTTGTCTTTCCATCCATGTCCTCACATGTCCATTTGAGTGGCTGTAGCATGTTTATCTTTTGCTCCAAACTTTCAATAAAATTCTGCTGCCAGAATTTTATTTCAAAGTTCAATATGTCCAAGATCATTGCTAGTGATCCGTGACTCCGTTGGGGGTGCACTTTGGACCTAGTTGCTGTACATTATATCTAGTTTATGTTCAAGTTCTTTGCCATGCTTTTTGGGTGCTGTAGATTATTTATTTTGAGCTCCCAAGATGCTATGTTGCTGTAATTGGCAGTTTTCGCTCAAATCTTGTTTCGGGCATAACTTTTAGCCCGTAACTCCGATTTCAGCGAATCTTATATCAAACTTGGGTGTTTTTCTGTGTAGATTAATAATATCAGGTTCTTATCTTGTTTTGAGGTGTTTTGCTTGAGTGATGTTTTCCGTGCTCCCTGTGCATCTCTAGTGCATCCATCATGCATACATGTTTTTCGAGTGCGCATTGCATCGTGTTGATTGGTGCTTGGTGTGTTTGTCTTGTTTAGAGCGCGAAGTTGAGCACGAGTTTTCCAACGAGGTTGAGCACGAGGTTTCCAACGAGTTTGAGCACGAGGACCCTTCTTTCGATCCGAACTTCTTCTCTTCAGGCAAGATGACCGAACCCCGATAACATTACTATCTTTGTCTGTTGCTAGTAGTCTCGATCTATAGTTTTGCCTCGATGCCCATGTTCTTCTTGTCAGCCTCCTACTTGTAACCAATTGCCATGTTTAACCACCCTACCTATGCAAACCGTTGCTTGGCTAAGTACGCTTCGCTCAGCCCTTCTTATAGCGTTGCTAGTTGCAGGTGAAGTGAAGATGCTTGCTCCATGTTGAAGTTTTGGTTGGGTTATATCACACTATATAAATGCTTTAATTGAAATCACATATATATTGGCAAGGGTGGAAGGCTAAGCCTTTTGCTTGGTGTTTTGTTCCACTCATGCCGTTAGGATCCGTATAAGCCGGTTTTATGTTCCTTGATTATGCGTTCCTAACACGGTTGGGGTGTATGGGACCCCCTCGATAAACCGCTATGTGCTAAGTCTTTTCCAGCAAGTCCCAACATTGGTACTATTTGCCTAATAACCAACTAAACATGCATAAGGGAGTAATTAACCCTCTTTCTTAATCAACAACCCCGGGCCAGTGCTCCACATGAGTGTTGGTCCGAAACGGGGGTTACGCGGGGCCACCTCGAGGAAACTCAAGGTTTGGTAAAAACCTGTGGGATCACCCATCCGGTCGTGTCCTGAGACCTAGATACGCGCGGCTACGATCAGGGTGTCGACACGCCGGGAGGATTTGCTGGATTAGCCTTACCTTAGTTCGGTTTAACTTGAGCACGGGATTCCGAGAATACTCGGGTCTTCCCACTTTGGAGTTGCGACTCCGCGGATCGTGGGCTTGTAATGGGTCAAGTTGGAACACCCCTGCAGGGTTTGAACTTTCGAAAGCCGTGCCCGCGGTTATGTGGCAGATGGGAGCTTGTTAATTCCGGTTGTAGAAAACTTGACACAATGATGATAATACACTACCAGCGTGTGTTCCGTGACTGTCAATTTCCGAATAGGGATTCGGGAGTTGAACACGGAGGGGTTATGCTTGTGAGCTTGTAGCTAGGATCACTTAGTGATCACTTCTCGCCGATGCCTTCTCTTCTCGCTCTCTCTTGCGTAAGTTAGTGCTAGATGCTGCTGCAGACTCTTTGTTGTTCCTTCACCTCTTTTCTTTCTTCAGCCTTTCCCTCACCTAAAGGCTTTGATAGTTCTGTTACCCGGGAACGGGATTGCTGAGTCCTCTGTGGCTCACAGTTACTTCACCACACCAGATGCAGGTCCAGCCGTGAGCTATCCAGGTGATGGCACCGAGCTGGATTGGGAGTACGACGAGGAGCGTAGTCGTTACTACGTGCGCTACCCGGACGATCAGTAGTGGAGTCTCTTACTAGGATTCGATCCGCCTGTGGTTGTTTACTTATCTGAGTTTGGTACTTTGACATTTGGCTTTTGCCCTTAGAGGGTTGTAGTGATCTTATTGTATGATGTTTGAGACTTGTACTGTTATTCTGTGACGTGGCGATTGTAAGCCAAATATTTTCAGTTTACTATCCCTCTTTTACATGAGTTGTGCAAAGATTACCAAACTTGAGATCATTCTAGGATGGACTTATGCCTTTAAGTCGTGCCTCGACACGTAGGAGGTATAATTCCATCCTGGGCATTACATGCCGCCAAAGCACACAACCAAGAAGCCGACAGATCGATCTTCCAGCGCCGCCAAGCCCTCACCTCCTCCCGCCCCTCCCGCTGACATGGCTGGATCCAGCTCGCACGAGGGATTAGTCAGGCCGTCTTTTGCAACGATCTTAGTGGTTGGTGGTGGCGATCATGGGGCTCCCCCTACAGATGCTACCCGCCCGAAGCCTTCCGCTAGGGTTTCTATAGTTGAGGGGGTTGTTATCCCCGGAAGCCAGGATCTATCCCTTGTCGAGCACAGGGGTATGAACGGGGCCACAGGTGGTGAGAGGGAACAACAACAGATGGGGGATCTGGGTTGAGCCACATGCAGAAGGTGACCATGCTGGGGAGAACATGGGCGATAATGAAGGTTTAGCAAAGGTGGACCTGGAAGCGGAAGGTGTCCTCCAAGAGCCGGAGCACCCGTGGATGGTGATCATGCTTGTCTACTCCTTGGACAAGCCGTCGTCGCGGACCCTCTTCGACAATGTGGAGGGTGGCTGGAAATTGGAGGAGAACTATGACTACGAGTACTAGGGTGACAACAAGTACCTTGTGCACTTTGGATGTGAAGCTGACATGGATAGGGTCCCGCGGGGAGGTCCGTGGCAATACCAACATGACCCGCTGATCATTGAGGCCTTTGACGGGATGAGGAAGGTGTTGGACTATAAGCTGGACACAATCAGAATTTGGGTGAGGATCTTGGATGTGCCAGTAAATTGGAGGACAGATGCCATAGTCAGCGCGCTATGCTTGAAGCTTGGGAAGGTCGTACAGACGGAACTTGATGAGCATAGGGGGAATTATGTGCGAGTTCGTGTAGTTATTCCAGTCAATCGGCCGCTAGAAACATCGGTGGCGATGAATGTGCGGGGAAAGGAGAAGAGGACCAAGGCGGAGTTCGAGATCCACTATGAGAAATGTCCTAATTTCTGCTATACTTGTGGCTTTTTTGGGCGCCAAGAGAAATCATGTCGCATGAAAAAACGGGGTGATGATCCGTGAGGCAAGTACAGTGGCAAACTTAAGTGCTCGCCGCCGCGCAGATTCACAAGGAAGACGGGGACTGTAAGAGCGAAGGGGAACCGTACCGCATACCAGGGCCTGGACTTTTCCTCGGGCGTCGCTACGTCGGCGACGCATGGGCGTGCTGGCCGTGGTGGTGGGTGATAACCCACACGTATAGGGGATCGCAACAGTTTTCGAGGGTAGAGTATTCAACCCAAATTTATAGATTCGACACAAGGGGAGCCAAAGAATATTTGAAGGTATTAGCAGCTGAGTTGTCAAATCAACCACACCTGGAGATTAATTATCTGCAGCAAAGTGATTAGTAGCAAAGTAGTTTGATAGTTTTGATAGTAGTGACAACAGCAATAGTAACAGTAATAGTGATAGCAGTAATTTTGTAAAAAGTGTAACAGTAGCAGCAATAGTAGTAACTTAGCAAGATCAATATGTGACAAATTCGTAGGCATTCGATCGGTGATTTGTTGGATGATATCCATCATGCGACAGTTATAACCTAGGGTGATACGGCACTAGCTCCAGTTCACCGATATAATGTAGGCATGTATTCCGTAAATAGTCATACGTGCTTTATTAAAAGAACTTGCATGACATCTTCTGTCCTACCCTCCCGTGGCAGCGGGGTCCATATTGGAAACTAAGGGATATTAAAGCCTCCTTTCAATAGAGAACCGGAACAAAGCATTAACACATAGTGAATACATGAACTCCTCAAACTACGGTCATCATCCGGAGTGGTTCTGGTTATTGTCACTCCGGGGTTGCCGGATCATAACACGTAGTAGGTGACTATAACTTGCAAGATCGGATCTAAAACATGGATATAATGATGAATTCATAAACGCTTCAGATCTGAGTTCATGGCACCCGGGCCCAAAGTGACAAGCATTAAGCATAGCAAAGTCATAGCAACATCAATCTAAGAACATAGTGGATACTAGGGATCGGGCCTTAACAAAACTAACTCGATTACATGATGAATCTCATCCAACTCCTCACCGACCAGCGAGCCTACGAAGGAATTACTCACTCCCGGTGGGGAGCATCATGGAATTGGCGATGGAGAAGGGTTGGTGATGATGAAGAACGAAGATCCCCCTCTCCGGAGCCCCGAATGGACTCCAGATCTGGCCTCCCGAGGAAGAACACGAGGTGATGGCGGATCCATCTCGTGGATCGCGATAATTCTTTCTCCCTGATTTTTCTCCAAAAATAGGAATTTATAGGGTGAGGGTTTTCGTCTGCGGGGCCACCGGGTGGGTACAACCCACCTGAACGCGCCAGGAGAGGGCGCGCGTCTGGTGGGTTGTGCCCACCCAGGGGGCCCTCTCTGGTGGGTCTTGGCTCTGGTTATTTTATTTTATTTCATAAAAAATCCTCGCGGAGTTTCGTTTCATTCCGAGAACTTTTATTTCTGCACAAAAACAACATCATGGTAGTTCTGCTAAAAACAGCGTCAGTCTGGGGTTAGTTTCATTCAAATTATACAAATTAGAGTCCAAAACAAGAGGAAAAGCGTGAGGAAAAGTAGATACGTTGGAGACGTATCAAGTCTCCCAAGCTTAAACCTTTGCTTGTCCTCAAGCAATTCAGTTGATAAACTAAAAGTGAGAAAAACTTTTACAAACTCTTTTACTCTTGTTTGCATTAATAAGCTTAAACAACACCCAGGTTTTCAGCCAACATTATAACTAACAATGTCAACAATAACATTTAAAGATTATATTAACTCATATAAATAACATAATCAGCTAGCGAGCGATAATAATAGATCTCAAACAGCAACACGTTATCAAAACAACCATGATATAATATGACAATAGTGGTATCTTACTAGCCCTTTCTAAGATCGCAAAACATAAATGCAGAGCACCTCCAAAGTTCAAGCAGCGACTAAACATTGTAATTCATGGTAGAAAAGATCCAGTCATGATAGCACCCAACATTCACTACACACAATGCATAGGCATGACAACAGTGCTCTCAGATCTGGCGCTTATTAGAGAAGGTGATGACACAACATAAAAGTAAATAGAAAGTCCCTTCGCACAAGGAAGTAGTGACTTGCAGAGGTGCCAGAGCTCAAGTTTTTAAAACAGAGGTAAATGAAATTTTGAGAGGTGCACCCTTCTCATTCACTTCACGACAATCAGTTATCGATATCTCCCATGCTAAATGTTTGAACTCCATTGGGAGTTTTTGTTTGTTTATCTGTACGCTTTTTGTTTTTGCAATTTGGGACTGGGAATCCCTATTACCGCCCTTTTCTCGTGCAATGGCGAGTGAATAAACACTCAGCCTGAGAATAACCCGCTTAGCATGGAAAATACTGACCACCTCCTGTCGTTCCATGAACGATCCAGACACACAAAAGAGGATATTTATTTGAAGTTTTTAGAGGTGGCACATGTAAATTTACTTAGGACGGTAGGGTAATACCGCATATAGGTAGGTATGGTGGACTCATCTAGAATAACTTTGAGTTTTAGAATTTGATGCACAAGCAGTATTCCCGCTTAGTACAGGTTAATGCTAGAAAAATAGGTTGGGAAGCGGCTGAGGGAGTCCTGGATTATGGGGTCCTCGGGCGTCCGGGCTATGTGACGTGGGTCAGACTGATGGGCCGTGAAGATACAAGACAGAAGACTTCCTCCCGTGTTCGGATGGGACTCTCCTTGACATAGAAGGCAAGCTAGGCGTGCGGATATGAAGATTCCTTCCTCTATAAACCGACTTTGTACAACCCTAGCCTCCTATGGTGTCTATATAAACTGGAGGGTTTAGTCTGTAGAGCAATCATAATCATACAGGCTAGACATCTAGGGTTTAGTCATTACGATCTCGAGGTAGATCAACTCTTGTAACCCCTATACTCATCAAAGTCAATCTAGCAGGAAGTAGGGTATTGCCTCCATCGAGAGGGCCCGAACCTAGGTAAACAAAGTGTCCCCTGCCCCCTGTTACCTTCAATCCTTAGACACACAGTTTGGGACCCCTACCCGAGATCTGCCGGTTTTGACACCGACATTGGTGCTTTCATTGAGAGTTCCACTGTGCCGTCGTCGAAAGGCTCAATGGCTCGCCTTGTCATCGATGACAGTATCACTTCTGGAGAAGCCCTAGTTTCAGGGAAAACCCTCCGGCTTGGCGGCTTTACCGTGGGAGCCCGTTCAGCCGTTAAGCCAAAGACGAGTCACCGAAAACCCTCTTCGTATCAGCCCTGAATACTCCGACAAGATGGATCCGACAGATCTATCATCTTTGAACGAGCTGCTAGATCGCATCGCTGCCTTGGGGGTCTCAACTGACTATGATCGGATCGGTCTTAAACCCGACCAGAGAGAGATTAAAACTCCACCGATCACCCATCAGGTAGCGTTTGTGGAGGAGCAAGCTGACAATAACTCTTCCCCTACATTGAGAGCAAATTACATTCGGATTTCCGAACTCGGAAAGCCAGATACCCGTCCTCGGGAGGACACTCCCTATCCCCCGGACACAAAATCGGACATCAAGCCTGAGAATCTATCGGACATTCCGAAACCTGGGCTGGTAAACCGAGAAATCCCTCAAACTCCGGATTCCACAGTGGGTTAGGGCGCGAATTTAATCCTGCCCACCCACCATAAGCAATATTCTCGAAGCAATTCCGGCCCTCCGAACATACGCGGCCTAATGTATGTGCGGCAGCAGCCTCAGGAGGCAGTCCATCACTTTTGGGCCAGATTCCTCCTTGTTAAAAACAAGATAAAAGACTGTTGCGACGACGACGCAATTTTGGTATTTTGTAACAGATGAACGGATGAAGGGATCCTTAATGTCCTCAACCGTTATCGTGTACTGCACTTTGAAGATTTAGCACACATAGTACAGAAGTACTGCGCAATGGAAAGCGCTTGGAAAAGCCAGACGGCCCGCTGGGAACCTCAGGCCTTCAAGCCATCTCACGGGCGGGCAAAAAGGATGCACCCTCGTGGGGCACCTAATCATCATCCCGTGGACAAGAAAATCAAGCCATTTACGGGACATAGAACTGTCTTTGAAGAATGGCTCGATAGGCCCTGTCAAATACACTCAACGCCGGATACCGAACCAACGCACAGCCTACGGGCATGTTGGATACTCCGGCAGGTGGCCAAGAGCGGCGAGGGTATCCTCACCAACAGTACCCCAAAAAGGTACTCTTTGGAGGACGATGATTTCAAAGTATTCACGGTCTTCGAGACCTTCTCATCGAATAATCAGCGCAAAAGGGCGCTCCACGACCTCGCCGAAGTCTGCCGAATAGCAACGGTAAACCCTTGGAACGATGCGGCAA
Organism: Secale cereale; assembly: GCA_902687465.1. NCBI lineage: Eukaryota > Viridiplantae > Streptophyta > Magnoliopsida > Poales > Poaceae > Secale > Secale cereale. Next base: position 248,291,773 of record LR738715.1, on the reverse strand, counting down.
TTACTTTCAATGCCGATGACAAACCAAGGTCCCGCCCAGTCCGGGAACCAGCCGCATTGGTCCTAAACCCAATCATGGACGGCTTTCGGCTCACTAAAGTGCTAATGGACGGTGGCAGCGGGTTGAACCTCATTTATGAGGACACGCTCAATAAATTGCAAATGGACAGGGGTCGCATTGAGCAGTGCAATACATCCTTTAGAGGGATCATCCCCAGCAGGGAAGTAAGATGCTGAGGGAAAATTAAACTGGATGTGGTATTCGGCAGACCAGAAAATTATAGGTCCAAAGAGATAATCTTCTAGGTGGCCCCTTTTAAAAGCGGATATCATGCCTTGTTGGGGGCGAGATGCATTCACACGCTTTCAAGCTATACCTCATTACGGGTATATGAAGCTCAAAATGCCCGGGCCCAGTGGTGTTATCACTATCTCTAGTGATCCGGATATAGCACTCCGCGCCGAAAATAAAACCTCATCCCTGGCCCTCGAGGCACTGTCTGAAGCCCTAGTGGCTGAGGAACTCACCGCTCTGCGTTCCATAGTGGATAGGGACGACGTAATCCTCGATAAAAGGCCTAAATCCACCTCTTTCAAGCCAGCGGACGAAATAGTCAAATTTCAAGTCCACCCGACGGATCCCAAGAAAATAGCTTCTATCGGAGCACAGCTGGAACCAACGGTTGACGCCACATTACGAGCGTTCTTGCGCGAGAACTAGGATATTTTTGCTGGGTACCCTTTGGATATGCTGGGAATCCCACGCGCACTGGCCGAACATAGTCTTAATATACTGAAGGGATACAAGCCGGTCAAGCAAACGCTCCGGCAATTTTCCGAACCCAAGCGACAGGCTATGGGGGAGGAGCTAGCCAAGCTACTCGAGGCTGGGTTTATTAGAGAGATCAAACATCCGGACTGGCTAGCGAACCTGGTCATGGTACCAAAGAAGGATAAGTCCTGGCATCTGTGTGTCGATTTCAAAGACATTAACAAGGCCTTCCCTAAGGACCCCTTCCCACTACCTCACATCGATCAAATTATTGATGCAACCACGGAACACGATTCACTGTGTTTCCTCGACGCATATTCCGGATACCATCAAATTAAGATGAAGGAATCCGATCAAGCCGCAACGGCATTCATCACCTCGTACGGGCCTTTCTGCTTCAACACTATACCTTTTGGGCTCAAGAACGTCGGCGCCACCTACCAACGCATGATTCAAACATGCCTGGAAAAGCAAATCGGCAGAACTGTGGAGGCATATGTAGACGACGTAGTCATCAAAACCAAGCATGTTGAATCATTGGTGGATGAATTACGCCTTACATTCGACAACCTCCGAAGATATGATATAAAGCTCAATCCAGAAAAGTGTGTTTTCGGCGTCCCCGCTGGCAAACTACTCGGGTTTATTGTTTCCAATAGAGGAATTGAAGCAAACCGAGCCAAAATATGGGCCCTGTCACAATTGGCAACACCAACTGACCTCAAGCAGGTCCAAAAAGTAGTCGGGTGCGTGGCAGCTTTGAGCCGTTTTATCTCCAGACTGGGAGAAAAAGCACTGCCATTGTATCGTCTGCTCCGACGTACCAACCACTTTGTGTGGACGGATGCTGCAACAGCCAGACTGGAGGAAATAAAAACCTTGCTAGCAAGCAACCCCATCCTGGCTGCACCAAACGTCGGTGAGCCAATGTTGCTCTGCATATCGGCAACTCACCAGGTGGTGAGTGCGGTGCTCGTTGTTGAACGAAAAGAGGAGGGGCATAAATTCCTAACTCAAAATCGGTATACTACATATCAACGGTCCTCACACCATGCAAATCCCGATATCCGCATTATCAGAAGTTAGCATATGCGGTCTTTATGGCACCCCGCAAGCTGCGGCACTACTTTCAAGAGTGCTCGATCACGGTGGCCTCAGAGGTACCACTCAAAGATATTATAAACAACCGAGACGCCACCATCCAGATTGCCAAATGGGCTATTGAGCTCTTACCATTCGAGATAACGTACAAACCATGCCAAGCAATTAAATCTCAGGTGTTGGCTGACTTCGTCGCCGAATGGACAGCGGCCGAACTCCCTAAAGAGTACGGCACGTATTCCAATTGGGTGATGCACTTCGATGGCTCTAAAATGCTAGCCGGACTTGGGGCTGGTGTCGTCTTGACATCCCCCACAGGAGACACAGTCCGTTACGTGCTGCAAATACTGTATACATACTCCAACAATGCAGCCGAATACGAGGCCCTGTTGCATGGTCTCCGGATGGCCGTCTCCATGTGCATACAATGCCTTGAGGTGCGCGGGGATTCAAACATTGCAATATCCCAAATAAACGGAGAATTCGAGGCAAAAGACCCGAAGATGGCGGCTTATCGCAACACCGTACTCAAAATATCAGCTCGGTTCGAGGGGCTCGAGTTTCATCACGTGGCCCGAGAGAGTAATATGGCCGCAGACATCCTTGCTCACATGGGCGCTAAACGAGACCCAGTCCCACCAAACACCTTTGTGGAAAGGCTCTTCAAGCCATCCGTGGTGTGGCAGGATGAGAGCGGCAACACTAGTCCAGAGCCAATCATACCCCCCGATTCCGAACATAGTTCCGATATCATCGGAGGCTTGGGTACCGAAATAACACCATCAGCCCACGATATCATGGTTAGAATTGCCCCGTGGACCGAGCCTTTCCTCGCCTACCTTACTAGGAACGAGCTCCCGGAGGATCAGACTAAGGCCCGTCACATAGTGCGACGCTCAAAAGCCTACACAGTTCACGAAGGAGAACTGTGCAAGAAAAGTACTACCGAAGTCCTTCAAATATGTATCTCCGAAGAAGAGGGGCGGCAGCTACTGGCTGAAATACACGCTGGTCTCAGCAGCCACCATGCCGCTGCTCGGGCCCTTGTAAGTAAGGCCTTCCGCACGGGCTTATTTTGGCCCACGGCCCGGGCAGATTTACAGGACCTTGTACAGCGCTGCGTGGGATGCCAGCTTTTCGCTACCCAAAGCCATATGCCGCCCACTGCCTTAAGAACAATCCCCATCACTTGGCCCTTTGCGGTCTGGGGGCTCGATATGGTCGGACCCCTTAAAGGGGGAAGCCATAAGAGGAAATACTTATTGGTTATGGTCGATAAGTTCAATAAGTGGATAGAAGCCAAGCCAGTCAAAACAGCTAAAGCCGGACCGGTGATAGACTTCATATCCGGCGTAGTGCACCGTTACAGTGTCCCGCACAGTGACAATGGCTCTAACTTTACAGCCGATGAGGTGAAGACTTGGTGTGCCAATTTGGGCATCAAACTCGATTACGCCTCCGCATATCACCCTCAGACGAACGGTCAAGTCGAACGGGCTAACGACATGATAATGAGTGGCATCAAACCCAGACTAGTGCGATCTTGCAAGAATCAGAGAAACACTGGGTCGAGGTGTTGGAAATATGCCCTAGAGGCAATAATAAAAGTGTTATTATTATATTTCCTTGTTCATGATAATCGTCTGTTATTCATGCTTGAATTGTATTGTACGGAAACAGCGATACATGTATGAATACGTAGACCACAATGAGTCCCTGGTGAGCCTCTAGTTACCAGCTCGTTGATCAACAGACGGTCACAGTTTCCTGACCATGGACATGGGATGTCAGTGATAATGGGATCACATCATTAGGAGAATGATGTGATGGACAAGACCCAATTCGGAGCATAGCACGAGATCGTATAGTTCGTAATGCATAAGCTTTTCAGTGTCAAGTATTTATTCCTTAGACCATGAGGTTGTACAACTCCCGAATGCCGTAGGAATACTTTGGGTGTGCCAAACGTCACAACGTAACTGGGTGGCTATAAAGGTACGCATCGGGTATCTCCGAAAGTGTCTGTTGAGTTGGTACGAACCGAGACTGGAATGTTGTCACTCCGTATGACGGAGAGGTACCTCTGGGCCCACTCGGTAAGACATCATCATAATGAGCTCAATGTGACTAAGTAGTTTGTCACGGGATGATGGATTACGGATCGAGTAAAGAGACTTGCCATGACGAGATTGAACAAGGTATCGGGAATACCGATGATCGAATCTCGGGCAAGTACCGTACCGATGGGCAAAGGGAATAACATACGGGATTAAGTGAATCCTTGACACGGTGGTTCATCCGATGAAGATCATCGAGGAACACGTGGGAACCAACATGGGTATCCAGATCCCGCTGTTGGTTATTGACCGGAGAGTGGTCTCGGTCATGTCTACGTGTCTCCCGAACCCGTAGGGTCTACACACTTAAGGTTCGGTAACGCTAGGGTCGTAGAGATACATGCACGTGGAAACCCGAAAGTTGTTCGGAGTCCCAAATGAGATCCCGGACGCCACGAGGAGTTCCGGAATGGTCCAGAGGTAAAGATTGATATATAGGAAGTCAGGTTTCGGCTATCGGGCGATCTCCGGGGGTCACCGGGAGCGTCCTGGGACCACCGGAGGGGCCCCGGGGGTCCACCGGGTGGGGCCACCCATCCCGGTGGGGCCCCTAGGCCGCAAGGGGGAAGTGTCCAGCCCTAATGGGCTGGCGCACCACTTGGGCCCTCCTCCCCATGCGCCTAGGGTTGAAACCCTAGGGGGGAGGGGGCGCCACTTGCCTTGGGGGCAAGGACTCCCCCCTGGCCGCCGTCCCCCCTTGCAGATTGGATCTGCAGGGGCTGGCGCACCCCCTGGCCCCCTATATATATGTGTGGGGGGGGGGGAGAGGGCAGTCGCACCATTGCCCTGGCGCCTCTCCCCCTCCCGTCACAACTCCGTCTCCTTAACGCAGGGCGCCCGGCGAAGCCCTGCTGCAATCTCCACTGCATCCACCACCACGCCGTTGTGCTACTGGATCTCTGACGAATTCTCCTCCCCCCTTGCTGGATCAAGAAGGAGGTGACGTTGCTGTAGCGGACGTATGTTGAATGCGGAGGTGCCGTCCGTTCGGCGCTAGATCATCGGTGACGAAGAACGCGAAGAGTACGACTACTTCATCCATGCTTCTTCGAAAGCTTCCGCACGCGATCTACATAATGGTATGTAGATGCACTCTTACTTGCTCGTTGCTAGATGTCTCCTTAGTTGGATCTTGGTGAAAGCGTAGAAATTTTTTGAATTCTGCTACGTTCCCCAACAGTGGCATCTGAGCTAGGTTTAATGCGTAGCATCTTGCACGAGTAGAACACAAAGTAGTTGTGGGCGTTTGAGTTTGTTCAACTTTCTTGCCGTTACTAGTCAATCTTGATTCGGAGGTATTGTGGGATGAAGCGGCCCGGACCGACTTTACACGTACGCTTACGTGAGACTGGTTCCACCGACAGACATGCACTAGATGCATAAGGTGGCTGGCGGGTGTCTGTATCTCCTACTTTAGTCGGATCAGATTCGATGAAAATGGTCCTTATGAAGGGTAAATAGAAATTGACAAATCACGTTGTGGTTTTGGCGTAGGTAAGAAACGTTCTTGCTAGAAATCCTATAGAAGCCACGTAAAACTTGCAACAACAATTAGAGGACGTCTAACTTGTTTTTGCAGCATGTGCTATGTGACGTGGTATGGCCAAAACGAAGATGTGATGAATGATATATGTGATGTATGAGATTGATCATGTTCTTGTAATAGGGAATCACGACTTGCATGTCGATGAACTTGACAACCGACAGGAGCCATAGGAGTTGTCTTAATTATTGTATGACCTGCGTGTCACTGAATAACGCCATGTAATTACTTTACTTTATTGCTAAACGTTAGATATAGTAGTAGAAGTAATAGTTGGCGTGATGACTTCTTCAAGACACGATGATGGAGATCATGATGATGAAGATTATGGTGTCGAGCCGGTGACAAGATGATCATGGTGCCCCGAAGATGGAGATCCAAGGAGCAAGATGATATTGGCCATATCATGTCACTTTAATTGATTGCATGTGATGTTTATCATGTTTATGCATCTTGTTTACTTAGAACGACGGTAGTAAATAAGATGATCTCTCACTAAAATTTCAAGTATTGTGTTTCCCCTAACCGTGCACCGTTGCTAAAGTTCGTTGCTCCGAAGCACCACGTGATGATCGGGTGTGATAGGTTCTAACGTTCGCATACAACGGGTGTAAGCCAGATTTACACATGCGATACACTTAGGGTTCACTTGACGAGCCTAGCATGTACAGACATGGCGTCGGAACACGGAAGACCGAAAGGTCGAACACGAGTCGTATAGAAGATACGATCAACATGAAGATGTTCACCGTTGATGACTAGTCCGTCTCACGTGATGATCGGACACGGGCTAGTCGATTCGGATCGTGTATCACTTAGATGACTAGAGAGATGTCATTCTGAGTGGGAGTTCATTAAAATTTGATTAAGATGAACTTAATTATCATGAACTTAGTCTAAATACTTTACAATATCTCTTGTAGATCAAATGGCCCACGCTCCAGTTTCCCTCAACTTCAACGCGTTCCTAGAGAAAACCAAGCTGAAAGACGATGGTAGCAACTATACGGATTGGGTCCGTAACCTGAGGATTATCCTCATAGCTGCCAAGAGATCATATGTCCTAGAAGCACCGCTAGGTGATGCACCTGCTCCCGATGCGGCCCAAGACGTTTTGAACGTCTGGCAGTCGCGTAGTGATGATTACTCCCGGGTTCAGTGCGGCATGCTTTACAGTTTAGAATCGGGGCTCCAAAAGCGTTTTGAGCATGACGGAGCATATGAGATGTTCGAAGAGCTGAAAATGGTTTTCCAAGCTCATGCCCGAGTCGAGAGATATGATGTCTCCGACGCATTCTACGGCTGTAAGATGGAGGAAAACAATTCTGTCAGTGAGCACATCCTCAAGATTTCTGGATTGCACAACCGCTTGTCTCAGCTGGGAATGAATCTCCCAGATGAAGCGGTCGTTGACAGAATCCTCCAGTCGCTCCCACCAAGCTTCAAGAGCTTCGTGTTGAACTTCAATATGCAGGGGATGGAGAAGTCCATTCCCGAGGTATATTCGATGCTGAAATCAGCGGAGGTGGACATCAAGAAAGAACATCAAGTGTTGATGGTCAATAAAACCACTAAGTTCAAGAAAGGCAAGGGTAAGAAGAACTTCAAGAAGGACGACAAGGGAGTTGCCGCGCCCGGCAAGCCTATTGCCGGGAAGAAGCCAAAGTATGGACCCAAGCCTGAGACAGAGTGCTTTTATTGCAAGGGAACGGGTCACTGGAAGCGGAACTGCCCCAAATACTTAGCAGACAAGAAGGCCGACAACGTCAAAGGTATATATGATATACATGTTATTGATGTGTACCTTACCAGCACTCGTAGTAGCTCCTGGGTATTTGATATCGGTGCGGTTGCTCATATTTGTAACTCAAAACAGGAGCTGCGGAATAAACGGAGACTGGCGAAGGATGAGGTGACGATGCGCGTCGGGAATGGTTCCAAGGTCGATGTGATCGCCGTCGGCACGCTACCTCTACATCTACCCTTGGGATTATTTTTAAACCTCAATAATTGTTATTTAGTACCAGCTTTGAGCATGAACATTGTATCTGGATCTCGTCTTATGCGAGATGGCTACTCTTTCAAATCGGAGAATAATGGTTGTTCTATTTATTTGAGAGATATGTTTTATGGTCATGCCCCGCCGGTCAATGGTTTATTTTTGATGAATCTCGAACGTGATGATACACATATTCATAGTGTAGATGCCAAAAGATGTAATGTTGATAATGATAGTCCCACATACTTGTGGCATTGCCGCCTTGGTCATATTGGTGTCAAACGTATGAAGAAGCTCTATTCAGATGGACTTCTAGAGTCTCTTGATTATGAATCATTTGACACATGCGAACCATGCCTCTTGGGCAAGATGACCAAGACTCCGTTCTCCGGAACAATGGAGCGAGCAACCAACTTGTTGGAAATCATACATACCGATGTGTGCGGTCCAATGAGTGTTGAGGCTCGCGGAGGCTATCGTTATGTTCTCACCCTTACAGATGACTTGAGTAGATACGGGTATATCTATTTGATGAAACACAAGTCTGAGACCTTTGAAAAGTTCAAGGAATTTCAGAATGAGGTTGAGAATCAACATGACAGAAAAATAAAGTTCTTACGATCAGATCGTGGGGGTGAATATTTAAGTCATGAATTTGGCACACACCTTAGGAGCTGTGGAATTGTTTCATAATTGACACCGCCCGAACACCTCAACGTAAACGGTGTGTCCGAACGTCGAAATCGTACTCTGTTGGACATGGTGCGGTCTATGATGTCCCTCACCGATTTACCGCTATCTTTTTGGGGTTATGCTTTAGAGACTGCCGCATTCACTTTAAATAGGGCTCCGTCAAAATCCGTTGAGACGACTCCGTATGAACTTTGGTTTGGCAAGAAACCGAAGCTGTCGTTTCTAAAAGTTTGGGGTTGCGATGCTTATGTCAAGAAACTTCAACCTGAAAAGCTCGAACCCAAATCGGAAAAATGCGTCTTCATAGGATACCCAAAGGAAACGATTGGGTACACCTTCTACCACAGATCCGAAGGCAAAGTCTTTATTGCCAAGAATGGATGCTTTCTGGAGAAAGAGTTTCTCTCGAAAGAAGTGAGTGGGAGGAAAGTAGAACTTGATGAGGTGATAGTCACCCCTCCTGGACCGGAAAGTAGCGCAGCGCAGGAAACAGTTCCTGAGGTGCCTGCACCGACAAGGGAGGAAGTTGATGATAACGATCATGAAGAAACAGATCAAGTTACTACTGAACTTCGAAGGTCCACAAGGGCACGTTCCGCACCAGAGTGGTACGGCAACCCTGTCCTGGAAATCATGTTGTTAGACAACGGTGAACCTTCGAACTATGAAGAAGCGATGGCGGGCCCGGATTCCAATAAATGGCTTGGAGCCATGAAATCCGAGATAGAATCCATGTATGAAAACAAAGTATGGACTTTGGTGGACTTGCCTGATGACAGGCACGCCATAAAAAACAAATGGATATTTAAGAAGAAGACAGACGCGGATGGTAATGTGACCATCTATAAGGCTCGGCTTGTCGCTAAGGGTTATCGACAAGTTCAAGGGATTGACTACGATGAGACTTTCTCTCCCGTAGCGATGCTGAAGTCAGTCAGAATCATGTTAGCTATTGCCGCATTCTATGATTATGAGATATGGCAAATGGACGTCAAAACATCATTCCTTAACGGCTTCCTCAAGGAAGAGTTGTATATGATGCAACCGGAAGGTTTTGTCGATCCACAGAACGCTAACAAGGTATGCAAGCTCCAACGCTCGATTTACGGGCTGGTGCAAGCATCTCGGAGTTGGAATATTCGCTTTAATGATGTGATCAAAGCGTTTGGCTTTATACAGACTTATGGAGAAGCCTGTATTTACAAGAAAGTGAGTGGGAGCTCTGTGGCATTTCTCATAATATGTGGATGACATATTGCTGATGGGAAATGATATAGAATTCTTGGAAAATGTAAAGGCCTACTTGAATAAAAGTTTTTCAATGAAGGACCTTGGAGAAGCTGCTTACATATTAGGCATCAAAATCTATAGAGATAGATCAAGACGCCTCATTGGTCTTTCACAAAGTACATACCTTGACAAAATATTGAAAAAGTTCAATATGGATCAGTCAAAGAAAGGATTCTTGCCTGTTTTGCAAGGTATGAGATTGAGCAAGGCTCAGTCGCCGACCACGGCAGAAGATAGAGAAAAGATGAGTGTCATTCCCTATGCCTCGGCCATAGGTTCTATCATGTATGCCATGCTGTGTACCAGACCGGATGTGAACCTTGCCATAATTTTGGTAGGGAGGTACCAAAGTGATCCCGGTACGGAACACTGGACAGCGGTCAAGAACATCCTGAAGTACCTGAAAAGGACTAAGGATATGTTTCTCGTTTATGGAGGTGACGAAGAGCTCGTCGTAAAGGGTTACGTCGATGCTAGCTTCGACACAGATCTGGATGACTCTAAGTCTCAAACCGGATACGTGTATATTTTGAACGGAGGGGCAGTCAGCTGGTGCAGTTGCAACAAAGCGTCGTGAAAGCATCTACATGTGAAGCGGAGTACATAGCTGCTTCCGAAGTAGCGCAGGAAGGAGTCTGGATGAAGGAGTTCATCACCGACCTAGGAGTCATTCCAAGCGCGTCAAGCCCGATGACTCTCTTCTGTGACAACACTGGTGCTATTGCCATTACCAATGAGCCCAGGTTTCACAAGAAGACCAAGCACATCAAGCGCCGTTTCAACTCCATCTGGAATTATGTTCAGGATGGAGGCATAGATATTTGTAAAGTGCATACGGATCTGAATGTCGCAGACCCGTTGACTAAACCTCTTCCACGTGCAAAACATGATCAACACCAGAACTCTATGGGTGTTCGATTCATCACAATGTAACTAGATTATTGACTCTAGTGCAAGTGTGAGACTGTTGGAAATATGCCCTAGAGGCAATAATAAAAGTGTTATTATTATATTTCCTTGTTCATGATAATCATCTGTTATTCATGCTTGAATTGTATTGTACGGAAACAACGATACATGTGTGAATACATAGACCACAATGAGTCCCTGGTGAGCCTCTAGTTACCAGCTCGTTGATCAACAGATGGTCACAGTTTCCTGACCATGGACATGGGATGTCAGTGATAACGGGATCACATCATTAGGAGAATGATGTGATGGACAAGACCCAATCCTGAGCATAGCACGAGATCGTATAGTTCGTAATGCATAAGCTTTTTGGTGTCAAGTATTTATTCCTTAGACCATGAGGTTGTACAACTCCCGGATGCCGTAGGAATACTTTGGGTGTGCCAAACGTCACAACGTAACTGGGTGTCTATAAAGGTACGCATCGGGTATCTCCGAAAGTGTCTGTTGAGTTGGTACAAACCGAGACTGGAATGTTGTCACTCCGTATGACGGAGAGGTACCTCTGGGCCCACTCGGTAAGACATCATCATAATGAGCTCAATGTGACTAAGTAGTTTGTCACGGGATGATGGATTACGGATCGAGTAAAGAGACTTGCCATGACGAGACTGAACAAGGTATCGGGAATACCGACGATCGAATCTCGGGCAAGTACCGTACCGATGGACAAAGGGAATAACATACGGGATTAAGTGAATCCTTGACACGGTGGTTCATCCGATGAAGATCATCGAGGAACACGTGGGAACCAACATGGGTATCCAGATCCCGCTGTTGGTTATTGACCGGAGAGTGGTCTCGGTCATGTCTACGTGTCTCCCGAACCCGTAGGGTCTACACACTTAAGGTTCGGTAACGCTAGGGTCGTAGAGATACATGCACGTGGAAACCCGAAAGTTGTTTGGAGTCCCGGATGAGATCCCGGACGTCACGAGGAGTTCCGGAATGGTCCGGAGGTAAAGATTGATATATAGGAAGTCAGGTTTCGGCTATCGGGTGATCTCCGGGGGTCACCGGGAGCGTCCTGGGACCACCGGAGGGGCCCCGGGGGTCCACCGGGTGGGGCCACCAATCCCAGTGGGGCCCCTAGGCCGCAAGGGGGAAGTGTCCAGCCCTAATGGGCTGGCGCACCACTTGGGCCCTCCTCCCCATGCGCCTAGGGTTGAAACCCTAGGGGGGAGGGGGCGCCACTTGCCTTGGGGGGCAAGGTCTCCCCCCTGGCCGCTGCCCCCCCTTGCAGATTGGATTTGCAGGGGCTGGCGCACCCCCTGCCCCCCTATATATATATGTGGGGGGGGGGAGAGGGTAGCCACACCATTGCCCTGGCGCCTCTCCCCATCCCGTCACAACTCCGTCTCCTTAACGCAGGGCGCCCGGCGAAGCCCTGCTGCAATCTCCACTGCGTCCACCACCACGCCGTTGTGCTGCTGGATCTCTAACGACTTCTCCTCCCCCCTTGCTGGATCAAGAAGGAGGTGACGTTGCTGTACCGGACGTGTGTTGAACGCGGAGGTGCCGTCCGTTTGGCGCTAGATCATCGGTGACGAAGAACGCGAAGAGTACGACTACTTCATCCACGCTTCTTCGAAAGCTTCCGCACGCGATCTACATAACGGTATGTAGATGCACTCTTACTTGCTCGTTGCTAGATGTCTCCTTAGTTGGATCTTGGTGACAGCGTAGAATTTTTTTGAATTCTGCTACGTTCCCCAACACGAGGAACTCGATTCCGTACTCTGGGGGCTGCAGACCACGCCCAATCGCACGACCGGATATACACCTTTTTTCATGGTCTACGATGCGGAGGCAGTCTTGCCTTGCGACATTATTCACGACGCACCTCGAGTGCGCATGTATGAAGAGAGAGAAGCCGAGCTCGATCGACAGGATGACCTGGACGGCTTGGAGGAGGAGCGCGATGTCGCGAAGGCCTGTTCCACATTCTATCAACAAAAGGCTCAGCGGTACCAAAGCAGAGAAGTACGGGCAAAGAATTACAATGTCAGGGAACTCGTTCTACGCCTACCAGAGAAGAAAAGGACAAGCTCAAGCCCAAATGGGAGGGTCCCTTTATTATAGATGAAGTTCTCACTGTAGGAACCTATTATCTTCGCAATGCTTCGGACAATCTCTTGGAGCCAAATCCATGGAACGCGGCAATGTTTCGAAGATTCTACGCCTAAAGTATGCGCATATACCTTTTTCCTCACTCCTTCTTTTCTCCTTTTCATTATTTTCTATTTTTTTGTTTCTATACGACCTTTTAGCATGTGTTCGGATAAGCCACACACTTGAGGGGTATACATCCTTAAATGTACACACCCCACAATACCTGGGGGCTTATTTTTACAAGAAGCTTATTATAATTATTTTTTGAGCATCAAGCTCACCCTACATATGTGTCGTCTACCCACATATGTCTTTTTCCCACCATTATATGCACCTTTATGACTTAAGTTTTTGCCAAGCTGGGTTGCCTGGCTCCTGTGCTTATGCCCTACGTTCCCGCTTGTTTGGCTAGGGCATAAAGGGAGCACCTCTGTGACAGTTACAGCCGGGTCATCCGGATGTGTACCTCAGACGGGTGAAGCCAAAAGTTAGCGTTCTTAAGGCAATGATCGGTCGGTGATCAAAAGACGAACTGCCCTTGTGGCAATACAAAACCCCATCTTACAATTTGTACTGTGATCATTTAGCGTCACAACTTCAGTATGGACAAAAATCCGAATACTGGCCCAGGGAAAGAAACCCTTAACGGAACTATTCTCTCTGGAAGATGTTTCTTACAATCAAATGTAATATAACATAACTCCCCAAATACAACTTGTCTGTTCAAGCAACTATGACCGGACTGCCTGGTTTCCGAACATACTTGGGTGTTTACCCAGCGTACAGTATTTGGAAACACTCCGAACCTAGGGTTCCCGGAGGTCGAAGCAGAAAGTCTGCCATGACAATCGTTTTACAAATTCGGCTGGAGACAAGTTTATTTGGCAAAAGTACATCACTACTTAGACTCAAAAACTTCCTCTTCCTCTAGACCTTCTAATAAGGTGTCTAGTTTACAATCTTGTTGGGAAAACTTGGCGGCCAACATTACTTGGTCGTACACCAGGCTGACTAGAATTTCTTGTCCATCAGATCCTCGAGGTCCGACCCGTGCCATATGATTTGGATCAAGCCCGGTGTACCATGTTTTTACCATGGCTCGGGTGTGTGTAACACCCCGGACACACCCGCCAGTGGTCGTTACTCCTGGCGGGATCTAGACTGGCCTGACAGATCAATACTAGTCTTTTCTACGCGCTTTGTCGTCACTCATGCGCACCCGGGAGCAACTTCCCGGTCGGTCACCCATCCTAAAACTACTTCAAGCTGAGCACGCTTAACTTTGGAGTTCTTTCCTAATGGGCTCCCAAAAAAGAAGGAATTCCTTATTGATATGAGTAGTCTATCATCCCTAATAAGTCAGGCTATCACACCAGGCTTCCCGAGCACCCTCTCGGCATGCCAATATCTTACATAACCCAAGACAGCGCCGAGATCAACGAGTTCCTCCATACTTCCTGGGGGAGAACCGGCTGGCCATAAAGCCTTGGCAATGTTCCTCATTGCCTTCTGTGCTCGCTCATGCACTTTGGACAGCTCCTGTAGCAGGTCGCCTTGAAATCCGAACACCTCTTCTTCGGGCCACCCAGTCAACACGTCTGCGGAAATAACCTCGCCAGGATTTTGCATTAGCAAACTATATGATAATAAGTTCAAATGCATACTGAATATGACGCCTCTCTGATTTCTGTTTGCTTTTAAGGCATCCGCAAGTTGGGCTCGCACGTCCTTTAGCTCCTCGCCGAGCTGGGTGTGGGCATCCTGCAGATTGTTCTTCTCAACCCTGATCCGTGTGAGTACATGTTGACCAGCGGCTTCTTGCCTTTCGGCATGCGCTTTATCCACCAGTGCGGCCTTTAATTTCTGTTCTAGCTGATCAGACGATCCTGCCATTGTATAATACATCAATGTTTATTCACATAAACGGTATTGACAGTCGATTATATTTTCCGGACGAAAGGGGACATTACCAGCCGGGGCCTCCTTGGATTACTCCAGTTCGGCGGTAACAACAGACAGCTGGTTCTGGCACTGTTTTAGCTCCCGTGATAGCATGTTGTTCTTATCCGCAAGTACATGATTATACATCGATCCTAAAAATCAGTTGCTTCAACTGTTTTCAAGTCTCAGAAGCTACTGGTATATGGTTATTAAATCTACACAAAATGATCTTACCCGCATATCCTTTGAAAGCTTGTAAGTGGCTCTAGCAAGCCCATCCCGAGCAGCTCGGATATATGCATCCGCCAAGCTGAAGGCATTTAATGCCTCTTCAGTAAAGCCGGGATCACGCATAACTGCTCTCCGGCGGCGATGGTTCATTGCACTCTCCACTTCAGAGTTGGCGACGGATACATTATCCGAATCGTCGGAAAGAAGACAATCCGGCATTGCACCCGTACCGGCTCTAGCCGTGGAGGCAGGGTCCAGGGTCGGATTGGCGGACACATGTCTGGCTAGGTCTCCAGATATAGTCTGGTGGATGCTCTTCCTGAATTATGGCATAGCAGAAAATGTCATAGTTTGATATGTTTGCCACAGGGAATATTGGAAACCTTACCTTTTCGATGAAGGCAGGGGCTGCAAAGTATCACCGTCCGCCTTTCTTTTTGGAGGCCAACCTTGTGTTGGCATCCCCTTCCCAAGGGACGATCCCGACGCGGTGTGATGAGACGAGCCCCGCCCCTTTGAGGCACGAGACTGTCCAACGGGTGAGGCACGATGGGAACACTCTTTTGGAGGAGATGCTTCCTAGGCACTTACATGGGAGGAGGGGTGAAGGCCGGGGTAATCGGCTACAATGGCCACCTCTGTGCCATCATAGTTCGCCTGATAGAAGACCCCCTCCTTGAGCTCCACGAATATACCCGGATCCTGTTCAAAACCGGGATCTAGGTCCCAAATATGGTCCTTCGGTTGCGGAGCAGGACTGTGGATCCCCTCAGTGGCCTTCCTCCATTCCTATCAAAAATGGCCGGGTTAAATCCAACTGGTTGCAGCTCAGGAAGAGGATTGAGTAAGGTTCTGGATTAAAAGCTTACCTAGCTAGGAGGGTTGTACATGGAAAAGCCCTCTCGTCACTTGAGGCGAGTGAATTCCTCTTTCTCTCCTTTATAAAGATCGTCCAACATGGCAGACAGGGCGACGAAGTTGTCCGGACCCTTGCGACAGCAGCGGGATGCATCATCCTCTCCGTTATAATTCCACATGGGAAGCCCCCTGGATTGGAGTGGTTGAACACCCCGCATTATGGAAATCGCCATAACCTCAACTATGGACAGTCCGGATTGTGCGGGGATCTTTATCTTGTCCATCAGCATCTTAACCTCCGCACTATCCACCTCCTCGAGGCTTCGGGGACGCCAGTTGTAGCGCTTCTTTAACGGAGCATTGGAAAACTCAGGAAGGCCTCGTCGGATGGGGTCAATAGAACGATGTCTTCAATATAAAACCACTCCGAGGGCCACTCTTCAGATGACTTCTTCGGAGTGCCGGAAAGGTATCTTGTCCCGGCTATGCTCCATACTTCGGCACCGCCCACCTCGAATATGGATTCCTTTTGGGAGCGAGGGACGAGGCAGAAGAGTTTCTTCCATAGCTCGAAATGGGCCTCCCAGCCTAGGAACAACTCGCAGAGAGCGACGAAGCCCAGCGTGAGATTGTGCAGTTAGAGGCCATAGTACTCCAGGAGACCTCGGAGGAAGGGATGGATTGGAAATCCAACGCCTCTTAAAAGAAAGGAAACAAATCACACTCGCTCTCCCTCTGAAGGGTTCAGAAAATTCTCCGCCAAGGCTTCACCAGTAAGGGAAGTTAATCCCACCCGAACGGGGACTAGATCCTCAGGGGGAAGATAGCCCCGCGCCTGGAGCTTGGTCAGTTGGGCTTGAGATATGGAGCAGCTCTCCCGACCGCCTTTTTGAGGGCCGTGGGGGCGGGAGGAAGAACTAGGGGCGCTAGCCATGGTTGTGTGGTTTCTCAAGGCAAGCTCGAAGGATCTTTTCTGGTATGGAATGACATCTAAGATCTAATCTCCTTAAATAGACATCTTATGTATGCTGTCGAGGGGTTATCTGTAAAAGTGTTTGGACCCTTCGTATTCGTTTGCCATGTGTGAGCTGAGGCGGCGGAAGTACATAAGCCGAAGGGCATGACATTTAATGTACAAACCGAGTTGTTCGAAGAAATCGCCTTGCCAAGACCGAAGATGTAAGGGCCGAATATAGCCCTTCGGTTCAGGCACTTTGAAGTATTCGGAGGAGGAACCCGCCTTGCAATGCTGAAGACAATCTGCGTGCTGGACACATCGTCATTGAAGCCTGGTTCAGGGGCTACTGAGGGAATCCTGGATTATGGGGTCCTCACGCGTCCGGGCTATGTGACATGGGCCGGACTGATGGGCCGTGAAGATACAAGACATAAGACTTCCTCCTATGTCCGGATAGGACTCTCCTTGGCGTAGAAGGCAAACTAGGCATGCGGATATGAAGATTCCTTCCTCTGTAAACCGACTTTGTACAACCCTAGCCTCCTCCAGTGTCTATATAAACTAGAGGGTTTAGTCTGTAGAGCAATCATAATCATACATGCTAGACATCTAGGGTTTAGTCATTACGATATCGAGGCAGATCAACTCTTGTAACCCCTATACTCATCAAAGTCAATCTAGCAGGAAGTAGGGTATTACCTCCATCGATAGGGCACGAACCTGGGTAAACAAAGTGTCCCCTGCCTCCTGTTACCTTCGATCCTTAGACGCACAGTTCGGGACCCCCTACCTGAGATCTACCGGTTTTAACACCGACATCGGCCAACTAGAGAGCAACAATGGTCATGAACATGCATCATGCATAATAAATATTGGACACCCGCATGAGTAGGATATGGACACCATGAACATAAATATCATAGAGGCTATGTTGGTTTTGATTCAACTACATGCATAAACATGTTCCAAGTCAAGCCACTCGAACATTCAGAGGAGGATACCATATAATCATACTACATCACAATCATTTTAACACTATGTTGATGTCCAAGATAAGTCATTATCAACTCCTAGCTACTTATGCATGGCATGAGAAACTATAATCTATAATTGTCATTGCAAACATGTTTAATCATAATAGGCTGAATCATGGACACTAGGTTAAACATATTTATACAAAAAGAACAAGTCGAGTTCATATCAGTTTCTCTCTGCCATGGCCAGTTCATCGAATGTCATCATTATTGCCTTTCACTTGCATGACCGAATGATGTGAAAATAATAATAATGCAAGAGTGCTGTGAACTAAGTTGGGATCTGCAAAACATTTTATTTAACACGAGAAGAGAAGGTAAAATGTGCTCTTCATTAGTTCAACAATTATTCATATGAGAGCCACTCAACATTTTCATCGTGGTCTTCTCCTCGGTACAACTCGAATAAAAGGAAAAGAAATTAAGAGAAATGCACTGAAATATTTTTGGGGTTTTTGGTTTTCTTGAACACCAAATACAAGGAAAAAGCAAAAACAAGAAAAACTATTTACACGGGAAAGCTCTCAACAAGCAAAAGAAGAACAAGGAAATCTTTTTGGATTTTCTTTTTAGTGCTACTACTAAGCATGCATAGAAAGTAAATTACTACAACTATTTTTTTTGGTTTTTCTAAAGTTTTTCAAACACTACAATGAAAAAGTATGAGCACCGACAAATAGAATGATGTGTAAACATAAATGTAATGTCGGTGAGGAACACGTACTCCCCCAAGCTTAGGATTTTGGCCTAGCTTGGTAGTCGATCAGTAGCCTGGAGGGTAGTAGGGATCCTGAGGAGTAGGCATCCACTCATCCCATTGCTGAGGCTCCTCCGCAGCTTCTGCAGCCGCATGGGAATTCCAGTAGGCGATAATGTCTGCAGGCATAATCCGGTATCCGCCCCTGGCAACTGAATCAAACAAAGCATGCACAGGTAATGGAATAACATCACGAGTATTAACGCTATAGAGCAGGTTGTAAGGAATGGCAAAATCAGGACGATCATGTGCAAGAAATTGATGGTGATCCATGGATGCATGGTCTAGGTAAACCTTAGTCAGAGGGTAATCATGAGGGCATCTCACAACCCCGAAATGGTCTGCCAAATGAGTGGCAAAAATCCTACCATGTATTTTACCCTAGGATTTATTAAGATGCAGGCGACGAGCCACAATAGCTCTCAAGCTATGCGTGTTGTCGCCCTCCAGTGCACGACGCAAAACAACAAGGTTTGGTCAACTAAGTGCACCCACCTTCTCCCCAGCAAGCAAGCATTTAGTAATAAAAAGGGCAAAATAACAAACAACAGGAAAGTGTAAGCCACCGGCAGTGATGGCTAACACTCCTCTCTCATCACCCACTGTTAAAGTGCGACAAAAGGCATCAAACTCAGTCAGCCTAGGTTCAGCCAAGCTCCCATCAGACGGGATCATGCATATGTTACAAAACTCAGTAAGTGGTATCTGATCATTTTCATCATATAAATCAAAGCTCACTTCAGGAGGATTATTTCTAGGCAGGAAAGTAAAACTTTCAACAAAGACGTTTGTGAGGATTTAGTGTTGGTCACACTCATCTGCGATGAAGTCATTGAGGCCGGCATTAGCAATATATTGCATGAACTCCTCAAGAATTCCAGCCTCTTGCAGGAACGGGATGTGCGGCCATTCACACGGCCATACTTCCGTCAACCTCTGAGGGTGGAGATCATTGTCAGAAGATTCCCCAATAACACCCTTGGAGTTATTCTTTGAGCCAAACTTCTTGAAGATATTCATGTTCGCGTATAATTTTTCCTATGAAAAAAAATCTGAATTTTTAGTTCACAAAATTTTCTCAACAAAACTTCGCAAAATTGATAGCAACTACTCATAGGGATACATAGAAGCCATATCAAGCATTCAAGCTACTTAGAACACTAAGAATTCAACATGCAAGCACATCTACAGCAGCACCAAGAGTAGCTAATTATTCAAAGTATAAACAACAAAAACAAAAACTAAATGGACAAATGGTGGAGTCACATACCAAGCAACAATCCCCCAAAACAGTTTCAGAAACGGAGCTTCGAGCAAAGAGATCGAAATCCGCGGGTTTGAGCTCAAGAACACGAGAGAGATGGCAATGGAGATTTTTGTTCTCGAGGTAAGTGATGATGTGGGCTAAAGAGGTAAGTGAGAGGGCCCACGTGGGGACCACAACCCACCAGGGCGCGCCTGGAGGTCCTCTGGTATTATTTGCACTAAAAATTCTTAAATATCCAGGAAAAAAATCATATGAAATTTTTAGGGCATTCTGAGAACTTTTATTTTGGGTCATTTTTTATTGCACGGGAAATTCAGAAAATAGACTAAACATGGCATTTTATTTTATTTAACTAGTAAAAACAGAAAACAAAAGGTAAGGACACTAGGTAGTGCTTACTAAATTCATCAACTTCATACCGCTAAAAAATGATTCATTAATAAGGTTGACCAGGTCTTAATAACAACCACTTTCGATTAGCATGAAACCGAAGAACTTTCATAAATCACTACGTTACCTCAATGGGGATATGGATGTCCCCAACAATAAGCATTTCATATTTCTTTTTGATAGTAGGTAGAGGTATTAAAAAACTTCCAATAGTGATTGTCAGAGATTTTTCAATAACATTAATACCATTCACTTGGAATTGTTTCTTCGGAAAGTGCACCGTATGTTCATTACCATTAATATGAAAAGTGACCTTGCCTGCAGTATTTAAGAAGGGTGTACCGAGAATAATATACATATTGTCGTCCTCGGGCATCTCAAGTATAAACAAGTCAGTCAAGATAGTAACATTAGCAACAACAATGGGCACATCCTCACAAATACCGATAGGTATGGCAGTTGACTTGTCAGCCATTTGCAAAGATATTTCAGTAGGTGTGAGTTTATTTATGTCAAGTCTTTTATATAAAGAGAAAGGCATAACACTAACACCGGCTCCTAAATCACACAAAGCAGTTTTCACATAATTCCTTTTTAATAGAGCAAGGTATAGTTGGTATATCCGGATATCCAAGTTTTCTAGGTACTCCATCTTTGAAAGTATAATTAGCAAGCAAAGTGGAGATTTCAGCTTCCGGTATTTTTTTCTTATTAGTGATGATGTCTTTCACATACTTTGCATAAGG
Source organism: Secale cereale (assembly GCA_902687465.1). Classification (NCBI taxonomy): domain Eukaryota; kingdom Viridiplantae; phylum Streptophyta; class Magnoliopsida; order Poales; family Poaceae; genus Secale; species Secale cereale. The sequence continues at coordinate 248,270,996 of LR738715.1, read as the reverse complement.
AGGCATTTTTAAGATATCAGTCAAGCGAGTACGCAAAAATACTGGCCACAGCATTTCAGCAAAGCGTTCAAATTCTTCATCATCTTTCTTTTTAGTTGACTGGGGTGGAAAAGGCATAGGTTTTTGAACCCACGGTACTCTTTCTTTACCGTGTTTTCTAGCAATGAAGTCTCTTTTATCGTATCTTTTATTTTTAGGTTGTGGGTTATCAAGATCAACAGAGGGTTCTATCTCAACATCATTATCTGGTTATTTTTCATTGTTCCTCTTCATGAACCTCATCATTATATTTTTCATTATCACTAGGTGAGTGTTCATTACCAGATTGAGTTTCAGCATCAGAGATAGAAATATCATTATCATTGTCAGGAGGTTTTTCTACTTCAGGTTCACTAGTGGCATGCATAGTCCTATCATTTTTCTTTTTCTTTTTCTTTTTAGAAGGACTAGGTGCGGTAGTGTTATTTCTTTGTGAATCCTGTTCAATTCTTTTTGGGTGTCCCTCAGGATAAAGTGGTTCCCGAGTCATTTTACCTCCTCTAGTTGCAACTATAACAGCAAAGTCATGCATATTATGATTCATTTCATCAAGTAATTCTCTTTGATATTTAACAACTTGTTCTAAATGGGTTTGAACCATAAAAGCATGTTTTCCAACACCTCTAACATCATTTGAAATTCTAAATAACAAGTCACTCAAGCGAGCAATCATCTCAGAATTATGTTTCAATTGTCTCATACCATTTGCATTGAAGTGACCTTGTTTTCTAATGTAGTTTTCAAACTCATAAAGGCATTGACTAGGATTCATATTGTGAGGATTGTCATTTTCATTGAACTTCATAAGAGAATTTATCTCTACCACCTTAGGCAGTGGTGGTGCATTGAGCCCATGTATTTCTTCAATAGGAGGTAAATTTTTAACATCCTCAGCTTTAATACCCTTTTCCTTCATAGATTTCTTTGCCTCTTGCATATCTTCATGACTGAGATGTAATATACCCCTCTTCTTCAGAGTGGGTTTAGCCGGTGGTTCAGGAATAGTCCAATCATCATAATTTTTCAATATGTTATTCAATAATTCTTCAGCTTGAGCAATAGTTCATTCCCTGAAAACACAACCAGCACAACTATCTAGGAAGTTACTAGAAGCATCGGTTAGTCCATTATAGAAGATATAAAGTATTTCATTTTTCTTAAGAGGATGATCAGGCAAAGCATTAAGTAACTGGCAAAGCCTCCCCCAAGCTTGTGGAAGACTCTCTTCTTTAGTTTGCACAAAGTTAAATATTTCCTCTAAGGCAGCTTGTTTCATATGAGTAGGAAAATATTTTCAGAGAAGTAGTAAATCATATCCTAGGGACTACGCACACAACCAGGAGTAAGAGTATGGTACCAAGATTTAGCATCACCCTTTAATGAGAACGGAAATAATTTGAGAATAAAGTAGTAGCGAGTTTTCTCATCATGAGTAAAAAGGGTGGCTATGTCATTTAACTTAGTAAGATGTGCCACAACAGTTTCAGTTTCATAACCATGGAAAGGATCAAATTCAACCAAAGTGATTAACTATGGGTCGACACAGAATTCATAATCCTTATCATCAATAAAGATAGGTGAAGTAGCAAACTTAGGATGACATTTCATTCTAGCATTCAGAGATATTTCTTTATACTTGTGTAGGAATTTCTCTAGATCATCTCTATCATTACAAGCAAGAATATCTCTAGTTGCTTCTTCACTCATAACATGACCTTCCGGTACCTTCGACAATTCATATCTAGGAAGGCTAGTTCTAGCAAGTATTTCAGGAGTTTCAGTTTTAAGCTCATCATCAGATTCAACAACATCATGTTGTATTACTCGAGCAATTTGTTCATCAAGAAATTCACCAAGTGGCACATCATCATTATCAAGCAAGGTACTAGCATCATCATAAGCATCATTCATAGTAGAAGTAGCATCATCAATAACTTAAGACATATTAGAATCGATAGCATGTGGTGGTGTTGCAAGTTTAATCATAACAGAAGGTGAATCTAAAGCAGAACTGGATGGCAGTTCCTTACCTCCCCTCGTTTTTGAGGGAAATATATTAGTATTTGGATCCTTCATATTCTTCATAGTGATAATATGATAGTAATCCCAAGTGACTCAACAAATATAGCTATGCTCCCCGGCAACGGCACCAGAAAAAGGTCTTGATAACCCACAAGTATAGGGGATCACAACAATTTTCGAGGGCAGAGTATCCAACCCAAATTTATAGATTCGACACAAGGGGAGCCAAAGAATATTTGAAGGTATTAGCAGCTGAGTTGTCAATTCAACCACACCTAGAGATTAATTATCTGAAGCAAAGTGATCAGTAGCAAAGTAGTTCGATAGTTTTGATAGTAGTGACAACAACAATAGTAATAGTAACAGTGATAGCGGTAGTTTTATAGCAAGTGTAACAGTAGCAGCAACAGTAGTAACTTAGCAAGATCAATATGGGACAAATTCGTAGGCATTGGATCAGTGATTTGTTGGATGATATTCATCATGCGACAGCTATAACCTAGGGCGATACATCACTAGCTCCAGTTCATCGATATAATGTAGGCATGTATTTCGTAAATAGTCATACTTGCTTTATTAAAAGAACTTGCATGACATCATTAGTCCTACCCTCTGTGACGCCCGAAGACCGACGTCCCAGAAGATTCCAGAAGATTCCAGATGTTCCGGGTTCTCTCGTGTGTGTCTTTGTGCTTGCTTTATTTATTTTTGCATTGCATCATGTCATCATGCCATCATGTCATATTTATTTTTGCATCTCAGCTTAAATAAATCGTGTGGACCTTCGGTCCATTTAAATCGAGGGAGGTGTGACTTCTCTTTATAACATATCCTCTCAATATTATTAGGGAGCTATAATAAATATTCCATTCGTTGGAATTAACCCAACACACTTGCATATTATTTCCCCATGCCTTTTTCACTTCAAGTTTCGACTTCCAAACCTTGCCAACAATTCTTACCCATTTTATCGAGGCTCCTCCAAAAATCCGAACATTTTTGGACACTTCAAAAACCAAGCCCTAGTTCAAACCCATTTGAATAAATTCAATGAGTTTGGATTTACGTCTTTCTATCTTGCCTTATTCTATTTTCTCGGACCATGCTCATTTTTATGAGCCCGAGAAAAATATTAGTCCCTTGTGCTAAATCTTCCCCTAACCTTTCTTTTCTTTCCTCTTCTTTTAATTGTTTCTGCTTCGTTTCTTTAATTAAAAGATCATAGGAGGAGAGCAGCCAGGCCCAGCCTCAGCCTCCCTCCTTTGGGCCTCAGCCTCCCTCTCCTTCTGGCCCGAGGCCCATCTTTCCCCTAACCCTAGCCGAACCCCCAGGCTCCCATCGCTCCTCCCAGTCCTCTCGTGCGCCGCTAGGTGCTACCCTCGTTCCCCTTCGTCCCGTTTTCCTTTTCTCTCCCCCTCGTCCTTCACCGCATCGCTCCATCCTCCCGACCCACTCTCCCTCGCTCTCGCTCCCGCATCGAGCCCAGACCGCCGCGGCCTCTCCTCCGGACTCCTCCCATCCTCGCGCAGCCGAGCCGCCCGTCCCTCGCAGCACCTCCAGGCCGCGCGCCCACGCCCCTCTCCTCTGGCATCCAGCAAGGCCCGGCCGGGAGCGCGCCCCAGGCGCCTGCGCCATGGCCTCCCTTCTCCAAGCCCGAGCGCCCCGTCCGCCTCAAGCCGCGCCATGTCCTTCCCTTCGGCCTCCAGGCGTCGCGCCCCTCCAGCGACCAGCAGCCGGCCGTCCGGCGTGCCAAGGCCGCCTCCTCCTCGAAGCTCCCTTCTCGGCGCCCTTCTTCCATGCCCAGGCCCTCCCGTGAGCGCCCCGTTTCCGCTGCTGCCCCGTTCGCCAGGCCGGCCTCGTCCAGTGCACGAGCAGCACCTCCTCGCCATGGCGCCCAGCCAGCCTCCGTCGCCAGGGCTTGCAGCCCCTCGAGCAGCTCGCCTCCATCGCCAAGTTGCCGCTGCCAGGGCCTTTGCTGCTCCATGTTGGACCGCCATGTTTTGTTGCTGTTTTTTTTTGCCAAGTGCTCCTTCCGGTGTGTCCAAGACCGGCAAGATCGACGCGAGACGATGACCCGAACATCTACGCGAAGACGCGAACATGTACAACTACCGTCTCGGAGACGCACCAAGTACCACTACATACGAACATGTACCACTACCGTCGCCCGGAAACGATGGATGCGCCAAGTACATATACGAACTCGACGCTCGAACGACTACGCTTGGTGGATGCGACAAGTACCACGACGGACACCAAGTACCTCTACATGACCCGACAAGTACCCCTACCGATGATCGAGAACAACTACTTCCCTCTACGGCGTGTACCACTACCGTAGCCCCGGAAACGAGGAATTCACCAAGTACCTCGACGAACGTGAACGGCTACGATTCGTGTACAACTACTTCCTCGATGAACGTGAACGCCTTCTTCCTCTACGATCTCGAACCCCTCTGAGAACGATCGCTCCGAAGGTATAACCCCGAGACGATGACCCGTGTGATGCTTGTGGTTGTATGAAATGTTTCACTTGTGTGCTCCTTGCCCGTTTCATCTTTTGTCGTGCTCCTCGGTTGCCTCGTCGCCGACCCGTGGGAACCCGGTGACGGGATCACCCACCTTTCATCTTGTTCCGCATCGTTCACGCCACCTTTCTTTTGCACCGGTCTCTCACCGGGTTACCGGAACCGAGATGTTACCGTTGCATCATTTTCGGATCGTTGCCGTGGCACTCTTTCCTTTCACCACGGTGACAATACTTCATATCTCTTCATAATTCTTCATGTCAACCTTTAACTAAACTTGCATAAACTTGATCATGTCATCCGCATCATGATAACTACATTAAAAGTGTGAATTGTTGTTTGCTTATAATTACTAAACATGCTCATGGGGATTTTCCGGATTTGTTGTTGTTTTTCCGGCCTCATTTAAAATGTCTAAATAGTGTAGTTTTATTATGCTTCACCTCTTGCCATGTTAAAAACATTTAATCTTGTCTTGTAAATAATCGAGAGTCAATTAAATAATTAAATGTGGTGTTTCGTCAATATGCAACTCGTTGCATATTGAGCTCCACTTAACTTGTAGTATTTGTTTGTGCACTTGCCATGCCATGCATAATTAAACCGTACATGCATCATACTTGGATGTGCATCGTATGCCATGTTTATGCTTGTGTGTTTACCGTGTTGTTTGCTTCTTTCCGGTTGCTTCTCTTGTTAGCTTCGGTTTCGTTCCGGAGTTGTGAGGATTCGCTCGACTATGTTGCTCCGTCTACTTCATGGACTTGTTCTTCTCCCTCGCGGAATCCCAGGCAAGATGATCATACCCTTGGATACCTTTACTACCATTGCCATGCTTAGTTGTCTCGATGCTATCGTTACATATCGCGCTACCCATCTTTCATGTCAGCCTCTCCTTGCTGCCATGAAACCTCTAACCTTTGACACCTTCCTAGCAAAACCACTGTTTGGCTATGTTACCCGCTTGCTCAGCCCCTCTTATAGTGTTGTTAGTTGCAGGTGAAGATGAAGTTCGTTCCAGGAGGGAACTTGTTGTTGGAATATCACAATATCTATAACTATTATTAACACACCTATATACTGGGCATGGGTGGAAGGCTTGGCCTTTTGCTCGGTGTTTTGTTCCACTCATGCCACCTTAGGCGCCGATAAACCGGCATTATGTTCCTTGATTTTGCGTTCCTTACACGATGGGTGGATGGGGACCCCTTGACAGTTCGACTTTGAATAAAACTCCTCCAGCAAGGCCCAACATTGGTTTTAATTTGCTCATAATAACAACTTAATTAATTAATTAATTGCATAGGGGGTCATGTCCCCGGGTTCTTAATT
>LR738715.1:248243251-248265065 GCA_902687465.1 Secale cereale | reverse complement strand
ACGGGGAAACTCGAGGATTGGGTCCTGTAGGATGTCCCATCCGGTCGTGGCCTGAGACGAGATACGCGCGGCTACTATCAGGGTGTCGGCACGCCGGGAGGTCTTGCTGGACTTGTTTTACCATTGTCGAAATGTCTTGTGCTACCGGGATGCCGAGCCTGATCGGATTTCCCTAAGATAAGGAGTGATGATATTATATTTATCGCTTCAGCTAATCGTGAGAGCTTGTGATGGGCTAAGTTGGAACACCCCTGCAGGGTTATGATCTTTCGAAAGCCGTGCCCGCGGTTATGTGGCAGATTGGAATTTGTTAATGTCCGGTTGTAGAAAACTTGACAGAGGATCCGAAGTAAAACACACAACTGTGTGAGTAACCGTGACTGTCTCTTTTCACTTTGAGAAGAGAACACGGTGGGGTTATGTTTGACTTGTATGTAGTTCAGGATCTTTAGCGATCACCTTTTGCGACCGTTTGCGTAGATGCTCATCTTATTCCTGTACTCGTAAGTTAGCCACCATATTATGCTTAGCCGCTGCTGCAACCTCACCACTTTACCTCTTCCTACCCATAAAGCTTTGCTAGTCTTGATACCCATGGTTATGGGATTGCTGAGTCCTCGTGGCTCACAGATACTACAACACCAAATGCAAGTTCAGCCGAGTTCGATGCAGGAGCTGGTTCAAGTACTTCGCTGGGAGCTCGATGAAGAGAGTGGCCGTATGCTTGTGACGTTTTCGACAATCAGTAGTGGTTTCTACTAGGATTCGATCCTGACCTGTGGCATTCTGTTGTTTTGGTATCTTTCTTTTGGATCTCCACCCGTAGTCGGGTTGTGATGTTTTGAATGATGTTTTTGCTTATGTAATGTATTGTGTGAAGTGGCTAGTGTAAGCCAACTATCTCCTTTTGCAATTTAATCCCTCTTTTACATGAGTCGTGCAAAGATACCAAACTTGAGATCATTCTAGAATGGGCTTATACCTTTAAGTCGTGCCTCGACACGTAGGAGGTATAGTCCCATCCTGGGCATTACATGTTGGTATCAGAGCCTTCTCCGACCTAGAAGCCCCCACTGATTGATCGAATTATTGACGGTTGAGTCTAGGCACACACTTGAATTTTTTTTGAGTCCTATATATATATCGGAGAGTAGGAATTCTTTGCTTCTCATCCCTTTTCATTCTGGTGAGGACTCCTGACAATTACTTTGTCTCTTCTACTTTCAAAAAATGCACCAATTTTTTTTAGGATCACGCGAGTATTGTTTGGATTGTTCCGATGTCTTTGTGACGAGAACATTGTTCTCGATGCCTCCTGTCATTAGGGGTTGTGGCAGTGTCCCGGGGAGTTGAGCTCCGAGGTGTTGTCGTCACAAATCCATCGCATCAGTTCTAGAATACTTAAGACGGCCGACATCGAAAACTCTCCTATGCGGTTAGTGGCAAGATAACCCCGACATCACCCAGTACTGGGGAGGTAGTTCGGGAGTATTGCCATAGCTTGTATAGTGGATGCGTTTCGAAGGTCCGAGGTAAACGGTTTCCAGAAATAACTGGTTATGTGTTGAAGGATGGATACAGCTGGATGTAGGATTAGAGTTGAGTGCGCGGTGCTTCCCCTGTATCCCCAACACCTGATTGCATAACTGGAAACTTTCGGAAATTGATAGGTGGGTTCATCTAGTAGTTCTAGGCATTCTTCCAACGAGTGCACGATATGAAGTTCGGGGTTCTACATTGAGTGAAGTGGTTTTATGGGCTTGTTCCGATCGGGAGTTGCATCTTAAAGGGTCCTTGGCTATGCTGATCCGGGGATTGCAAAACCATTTTGTAACACGTTCCATGAGCTTTCAGCACGAATATGTCGGACGAAACTTCTATCTTGTATTTGTTCTATCTGCTCCTTGTTCCTTTTTATTTACCTTTTGTTCTCCAAGTGGTTTCTCGTCAAGTTGATGTACCTACGGAATTCATTCGTTCAATCCTCTATTCGAATGATATTGTGAAGATGATGCTGCAACATAGCTATCCTTTGTTTTGTTTTGATTCTGGTATTCGAGTTGCTTCGATGTCAAATGTTGATCCCATACCTTCCTAATCGGTATTCTCATATTTCTATGGGAGTGCTACTTCTTCTTGACCATCAAGTTTTTTTCATGTTAATCCTTTTCAACCGGTGTGCCTTCTCTTCAAGTTATTCCATACGGACGCCGTTGAGAAATCCGACATTTTGTCTGTTTCATTCATCCCAAGTTGTCTTGTTTTCCCCACCCTCCCACCCTTCTCCTTCTCGGAGCCAGAAATTCTCAAATGAAATATCCATTTTATTCATGTGATGTTTCTTCATTCTTTTGCTTCAATGTTCTTATCCGGTGATTTATCGTGAAGATGCTCAAGAGCTTCTAGCCCATCATTCTTTTGTTCTCAATTCTGCCGGTGGATGTAATTCAAGATTTCGGTGTTGATCTTATCCTTTTCCTCATTTCACAATGCTTTCTTATTCCGGTGCACCAATTATTCATTCTCCTCTTGCTATTCATATCCGGAGTGTTGAGGATATCTCAGAAGATTCGTGTTTCCATTCTTAATCCGTTCAAGCTATTTTTTGAGGATTGTTATCTTATTCAAGCCATTTAATTCAACCGGTGCAATATCTCAAGCAATCTTTTCAACGGTGATTTCTTTTGAGTGGGCCCTAACCCACAGGTCTTTTCCCAGGATCTTACCTGACTCTTCTATTTTCTGGAGTTATACTCAAATTCTTTTCATAGTGTGACGTAAGAATGATTTCCATCAGTCATATGCCTTCTCCAAGCTTGTTTTCAATTATTTCCATCTTTAGCTCCACCTTCCATCTTTTTATTCTTTCGAAGTATCTCGAAATTCTTCATGACATTTCTCGTCTTCATTCTCAACATTTGGAGACCGGAGAAGTGTTTCTCTTAAATCTTAGCCGTTCTTCCAAGATTCGTGGTTCTAGCTTCATGCCATCCTCATTATTGTTTTGATTGTGAGGAATTATTTCATAACCATCCGAAGCATTTCATGAATTCTTTTCTTTGTGATCCTCCGAAGGCCATCATTTCAGAATATTTCTTCGTTCTCAGTTTTCAACTTCGTCCTCTAAATATTCTTCATTGATGTCTCTTCGTTCGCCTCCATATTCTTACGGTGGCTCGTTCAAGATTACCCTTCCGTTGTTATCGTTTTAATTCATTTGTTCTTTTCACAATCCTACCGGTGCTTCGTTGAAGATTACCCAAGCTTGTGCTAGATCTCTCTTTAATTCTTTGCAACGAGAATAAGTAGCATGCCAAATCCATTGCTTATCGCCAATTTAAATTGGTGAAGGATATGCATAACATAAATCTTATTCTAGTTTCTCCCAAGAGGTTAATCCCTTCCTTCGGAGTTTGTTCAGAAGGAATATATCCTTGGGTCTAAGTTGTTCATCTTGTTTTCCGGAGCTCCAAGTTATTTCTATTATATCATTTCAAAGCTCAATCTAATTCATCGCAGGCCTTGAATCTTATTCTTTCCTTTTTTTTCACTTCTCATGCTTTTCATTACCGGAGTTCTCATGGTGGTTCATCATGTTTTAATTCATCCTCGAAGTCCTCATCAAAATTCTTGTTGGAGCTCAAGCATTCTTCATCATGCTTTGCAAGTGCAATTCTTTCTACCTTATCTTTTCAAATGGTGTTATGTCACTCTTGACAATTCCTTTATGTTTTATGATTCACAAGTTATCAAGAATGAGATATTTAAACCCATCATTTTATTTGTTCAGGAGATCTTTTCAACCCTTCAATTTATTCGTTGGAGTTATCTTGGGTTGTATTTCACCTAAAAGCTTTCCCTAAGGATTGTTGCTAATTATGGTGCTTATAAATGACCCAAGTTCTTCATTTTTCATTCCGGTGAAATAAGTTATCGTCTCCTTGTTGATCTCAATCCAATTAAATGTTTCCGTCAGTGGCTGGTTGTCACCTCTTAATTTTGAGATGTTTTCCATAAGTCCACATCAAGCTTATTCGTTTTCGTTGTTGATTTTTTTTAAAAATCAACTCCGTTCAGCCCTTCTTTGTAAGGAGGATTTCCTAATTCAATTGTGGGAGAAGTTGTCATTTTCTTCCCCATTCATTTCTTTCATTGATCTTTATTCTATTCTTTCATTCCGGAGGCATTGTGATATTGCTCTCTTTAACCATCATCTCGTTTTTATCGAGATCATGTTCTTTCCCTTGCTTATCATTTAACCAGAGTGTTGTATTCTTCATTCAAGTTTCCTCATCTTATCAAGTTTGCCTCTCTTTTCAACCGGAGTGCTGTCTGAATCTTTCTTACCCCTTGTGCCATTCTTTCAATTGTTTCAGAGGCATTGTGTTGCTGATTTCATCAAGTATCATATCATCTCCTGAAGCTCATGTTAATTCCTTCCATTTTCAGACGGAGTGCTGTCCAAATTCTGTCATTCTTATTCCTTGACTATACCATTGCAGTTTCATATTCTTTTGGTTCGTAAGCTCTTGCTTCATGTCTTTCAGCCTTCAAGGTTCTCGTAATGTTCCTTGTTCCTCCTTTTTACCGGAGTGCTCTTTACTTCGTTCATCTCCGTTGTATTCTTCTTTCATTTTGGTCAACCTCTCAAGGTTCTTTGGTTTTCACTCGTCTGTCAAAGAAGCAACTTTGTTTTGCCTCTTCCTCTTCCGTTTTTACCCGGTGCTATCTCTAGGATCTCGGGTCGAGATCCTCTGTTAGTGTGGGAGAGTTGTGACGCACGAAGACCGACGTCCCAGAAGATTCCAGAAGATTCCAGATGTTCCGGGTTCTCCCGTGTGTGTCTTTGTGCTTGGTTTATTTATTTTTGCATTGCATCATGTCATCATGCCATCATGTCATATTTATTTTTGCATCTCAGTTTAAATAAATCGTGTGGACCTTCGGTCCATTTAAATCGAGGGAGGTGTGACTTCTCTTTATAACATATCCTCTCAATATTATTAGGGAGCTATAATAAATATTCCATTCGTTGGAATTAACCCAACACACTTGCATATTATTTCCCCATGCCTTTTTCACTTCAAGTTTCGACTTCCAAACCTTGCCAACAATTCTTACCCATTTTATCGAGGCTCCTCCAAAAATCCAAACATTTTTGGACACTTCAAAAACCAAGCCCTAGTTCAAACCCATTTGAATAAATTCAATGAGTTTGGATTTACGTCTTTCTATCTTGCCTTATTCTATTTTCTCGGACCATGCTCATTTTTATGAGCCCGAGAAAAATATTAGTCCCTTGTGCTAAATCTCCCCCTAACCTTTTTTTCTTTCCTCTTCTTTTAATTGTTTCTGCTTCGTTTCTTTAATTAAAAGATCATAGGAGGAGAGCAGCCAGGCCCAGCCTTAGCCTCCCTCCTTTGGGCCTCAGCCTCCCTCTCCTTCTGGCCCGAGCCCCATCTTTCCCCTAACCCTAGCCGAACCCCCAGGCTCCCATCGCTCCTCCCAGTCCTCTCGTGCGCCGCCAGGTGCTACCCTCGTTCCCCTTCGTCCCGTTTTCCTTTTCTCTCCCTCTCGTCCTTCACCGCATCGCTGCATCCTCCCGACCCACTCTCCCTCGCTCTCGCTCCCGCATCGAGCCCAGACCGCCGCGGCCTCTCCTCCGGACTCCTCCCATCCTCGCGCAGCCGAGCCGCCCGTCCCTCGCAGCACCTCCAGGCCGCGCGCCCGCGCCCCTCTCCTCTGGCGTCCAGCAAGGCCCGGCCGGGAGCGCGCCCCAAGCGCCTGCACCTTGGCCTCCCTTCTCCAAGCCCGAGCGCCCCGTCTGCCTCAAGCCGCGCCATGGCCTTCCCTTCGGCCTCCAGGCGTCGCGCCCCTCCAGCGGCCAGCAGCCGGCCGTCCGGCGTGCCAAGGCCGCCTCCTCCTCGAAGCTCCCTTCTCGGCGCCCTTCTTCCATCGCCCAGGCCCTGCCGCGAGCGCCCCGTTTCCGCTGCTGCCCCGTTCGCCAGGCCGGCCTCGTCCAGTGCACGAGCAACACCTCCTCGCCATGGCGCCCAGCGAGCCTCCGTCGCCAGGGCTTGCAGCCCCTCGAGCAGCTCGCCTCCATCGCCAAGTTGCCGCTGCCAGGGCCTTTGCTGCTCCATGTTGGACCGCCATGTTTTGTTGCTGTTTTTTTTTGCCAAATGCTCCTTCCGGTGTGTCCAAGACCGGCAAGATCGACGCGAGACGATGACCCGAACATCTACGGGAAGACGCGAACATGTACAACTACCGTCTCGGAGACGCACCAAGTACCACTACATACGAACATGTACCACTACCGTCGCCCGGAAACGATGGATGCACCAAGTACATCTACGAACTCGACGCCCGAACGACTACGCTTGGTGGATGCGACAAGTACCACGACGGACACCAAGTACCTCTACATGACCCGACAAGTACCCCTACCGATGAACGAGAACAACTACTTCCCTCTACGGCGTGTACCACTACCGTCGCCCCGGAAATGAGGAATTCGCCAAGTACCTCGACGAACGTGAACGACTACGATTCGTGTACCACTACTTCCTCGATGAACATGAACGCCTTCTTCCTCTACGATCTCGAACCCCTCCGAGAACGATCGCTCCGAAGGTATAACCCCGAGACGATGACCCGTGTGATGCTTGTGGTTGTATGAAATGTTTCACTTGTGTGCTCCTTGCCCGTTTCATCTTTTGTCGTGGTCCTCGGTTGCCTCGTCGCCGACCCGTGGGAACCCGGTGACGGGATCACCCACCTTTCATCTTGTTCTGCATCGTTCACGCCACCTTTCTTTTGCACCGGTCTCTCACCGGGTTACCGGGACCGAGATGTTGCCGTTGCATCATTTTCGGATCGTTGCCGTGGCACTCTTTCCTTTCACCACGGTGACAATACTTCGTATCTCTTCATAATTCTTCATGTCAACCTTTAACTAAAATTGCATAAACTTGATCATGTCATCCGCATCATGATAACTACATTAAATGTGTGAATTGTTGTTTGCTTATAATTACTAAACATGCTCATGGGGATTTTCCGGATTTGTTGTTGTTTTTCCGGCCTCATTTAAGATGTCTAAATAGTGTAGTTTTATTATGCTTCACCTCTTGCCATGTTAAAAACATTTAATCTTGTCTTGTAAATAATCGAGAGTCAATTAAATAATTAAATGTGGTGTTTCGTCAATATGCAACTCGTTGCATATTGAGCTCCACTTAACTTGTAGTATTTGTTTGTGCACTTGCCATGCCATGCATAATTAAACCGGACATGCATCATACTTGGATGTGCATCGTATGCCATGTTTATGCTTGTGTGTTTACCGTGTTGTTTGCTTCTTTCCGGTTGCTTCTCTTGTTAGCTTCGGTTTCGTTCCGGAGTTGTGAGGATTCGCTCGACTATGTTGCTCCGTCTACTTCATGGACTTGTTCTTCTCCCTCGCGGAATCCCAGGCAAGATGATCATACTCTTGGATACCTTTACTACCATTGCCATGCTTAGTTGTCTCGATGCTATCGTTACATGTCGCGCTACCCATCTTTCATGTCAGCCTCTCCTTGTTGCCATGAAACCTCTAACCTTTGACACCTTCCTAGCAAAACCACTGTTTGACTATGTTACCCGCTTGCTCAGCCCCTCTTATAGCGTTGTTAGTTGCAGGTGAAGATGAAGTTCGTTCCAGGAGGGAACTCGTTGTTGGAATATCACAATATCTATAACTATTATTAACACACCTATATACTGGGCATGGGTGTAAGGCTTGGCCTTTTGCTCGGTGTTTTGTTCCACTCATGCCACCTTAGGCGCCGATAAACCGACATTATGTTCCTTGATTTTGCGTTCCTTACACGATGGGTGGATGGGGACCCCTTGACAGTTCGACTTTGAATAAAACTCCTCCAGCAAGGCCCAACATTGGTTTTAATTTGCTCATAATAACAACTTAATTAATTAATTAATTGCATAGGGGGTCATGTCCTCGGGTTCTTAATTCTACATAACAGGGGGGGCAGTGCTGATGGTGTTGGTCCCAAACGGGCGGACTGCGGGAACCACTACGGGGAAACTCGAGGATTGGGTCCTGTAGGATGTCCCATCCGGTCGTGGCCTGAGACGAGATACGCGCGGCTACTATCAGGGTGTCGGCACGCCGGGAGGTCTTGCTGGACTTGTTTTACCATTGTCGAAATGTCTTGTGCTACCGGGATGCCGAGCCTGATCGGATTTCCCTAAGATAAGGAGTGATGATATTATATTTATCGCTTCAGCTAATCGTGAGAGCTTGTGATGGGCTAAGTTGGAACACCCCTGCAGGGTTATGATCTTTAGAAAGCCGTGCCCGCGGTTATGTGGCAGATAGGAATTTGTTAATGTCCGGTTGTAGAAAACTTGACAGAGGATCCGAAGTAAAACACACAACTGTGTGAGTAACCGTGACTGTCTCTTTTCACTTTGAGAAGAGAACACAGTGGGGTTATGTTTGACTCGTATGTAGTTCGGAATCTTTAGCGATCACCTTTTGTGACCGTTTGCGTAGATGCTCATCTTATTCTTGTACTCATAAGTTAGCCACCATATTATGCTTAGCCGCTGCTGCAACCTCACCACTTTACCTCTTCCTACCCATAAAGCTTTGCTAGTCTTGATACCCATGGTTATGGGATTGCTGAGTCCTCGTGGCTCACAGATACTACAACACCAGATGCAGGTTCAGCCGAGTTCGATGCAGGAGCTGGTTCAAGTACTTCGCTGGGAGCTCGATGAAGTGAGTGGCCGTATGCTTGTGACGTTTTCGACAATCAGTAGTGGTTTCTACTAGGATTCGATCCTGACCTGTGGCTTTCTGTTGTTTTGGTATCTTTCTTTTGGATCTCCACCCGTAGTCGGGTTGTGATGTTTTGAATGATGTTTTTGCTTATGTAATGTATTGTGTGAAGTGGCGAGTGTAAGCCAACTATCTCCTTTTGCAATTTAATCCCTCTTTTACATGAGTCGTGCAAAGATACCAAACTTGAGATCATTCTAGAATGGGCTTATACCTTTAAGTCGTGCCTCGACACGTAGGAGGTATAGTTCCATCCTGGGCATTACACCCTCCCGTGGCAGAGGGGTCCATATTGGAAACTAAGGGATATTAAGGCCTCCTTTTAATAGAGAACCGGAACAAAGCATTAACACATAGTGAATACATGAACTCCTCAAACTACGGTCATCATCGAGAGTGGTTCTGGTTATTGTCACTCCGGGGTTGCCGGATCATAACATGTAGTAGGTGACTATAACTTGCAAGATCGGATCTAAAACATGGATATAATGATGCATTCATAAACGGTTCAGATCTGAGTTCATGGCACCCGGGCCCAAAGTGACAAGCATTAAGCATAGCAAAGTCATAGCAACATCAATCTAAGAACATAGTGGATACTAGGGATCGGACCCGAACAAAACTAACTCGATTACATGACGAATCTTATCCAACTTGTTGTAGGGTGGAACCCTAGGTGGAGATCTTTCACGAATTGGAGGGGAATCCCCAAGAACAAGAAGGACACAAGGGAAGAACACA
Source organism: Secale cereale (assembly GCA_902687465.1). Lineage (NCBI taxonomy): Eukaryota > Viridiplantae > Streptophyta > Magnoliopsida > Poales > Poaceae > Secale > Secale cereale. Next base: position 248,255,473 of record LR738715.1, on the reverse strand, counting down.
AGAGAAACACTCAAGAACAAGTCCAATCACACATCCACTAGACTCACAAACACATGAGATCCACAAGGTACACGAACAATCAAAGGGAAATAAGATACATAGTAGAGTTCATCCCAATCCTATGAGGAGAGTGGTCTTGACAATCCACGAGGATTCTTCTCCCGTGGGAGGTCTTGACAATCCACAAGGATTCTTCTCCCGTGGGAGGTCTTGCATCCACTAGGGATCTTCTCCAAGGTGGAGGTAGTCTCACTCTCTCAAGAGGAGAAGGTAGGAGCAAAGCTCACATACAAATGAGCTATCATATTCGCTAACCCTAGAAAGGAGGTGGAGGTGGTCTATTTATAGTTTGAGCCACGAAGGGGTAAGTGGCGAGGGATACAAGGCCAAAGGCCCACGGTTGCGCACAGGCAGGGCGGTAGTACCGGACCTCGGGCGGTAGTACCGCTTGGGAGCGGTAGTACCGCATGTAGGTGGTAGTACCGCTTGTAGGCGGTAGTACCGCCCGTTCCGGACTGGACAGGCTCTTCTTCTTCCGTCTTCGCTTCCACGCTTCCCTCGCGGATGGTGTAGGCGTTCCTTGGCGCTTGCGCTCCTCCTCATCGTCCGTGAAGCTCCGACAACACCTATGCATGCACACAAGTGGAGTGTCAAGTAGTATACCATCCTCGAAGGGGTCAAGTGAACACGTGTAAAGGAGAAGATTCACCTTTATGTATGAGAAGTAGATGGCGCACGTGTCACTTGCCACATGGGCTCTTGACATGGTGATGTCCGTAGGATGCTCCACATCATCCCCTCCCCCTTGGGAAAGATCCGACCTCGGATCGAGAACCAAATCACCATGGGAAAGAGATGGCGTTGCCGTGTAGAAGTGGATGATCACCAAGAACTCATCATCTTGAAGCTCAAAGTTGTCACTCTCCAATGTCGCGCCGTCTAGTGATTCCTTCAAAAGGAGCAAGAAGAACAAGCACTTGGAGAAACAAATGTGGCTAGCATTAGTGCAAAACCAAGCATTCAAGAGGTGATTCACCCAACAAGTGTTGTCATCAAGCATAGCATAGGGTGTGACAAAGGGTGGTGACATGGCATGTAAGCATATGAATTGAGCACAATCAAGGTCGTCATGGAAACAAGCATGTAAATGTGAGGTAGAGATGCACATATGTGTGACAAGGGAGTAAGCATCTACCTCAAAGTTGTAGCAAGCATGCATAAAGCGCTCAATGAAAGGTCTATGGTAGGCATAGGAATCATTCACAACACCAAAGAAAATGAAGTGTCTAAACACATGAGTCAAGTGCAAGACAATCCAAGCATAACGTGCATAGGGTGTAGTGAAAATGGTGTGGCACTCAACACAATAGAAAGAGCAATTGTTCAACATGTGTGAGGCCATCAAGTCAATCATGTGAAAAGCATGGCAATGGTTGACATCAACCGCATGAAAGGAGCAAGTATGAATCGTCGGTGATGCAACATAAGCAAGCATATCAATCATGTCGTGCAAACTAGTGGCGCGAAGATGCAACACACTATAGGAAATCATGGCAATCATGTCATGTGAGCAAATAGTGGATATAGGCAATGCACATGACATATCGCAAGCATGATCACAAATCAAGATCAAAGCATCATAATAGGCATGGGATACAAAGGCATCATGGCAATAACAAGTCATATCTCCACCAAGCTTGCAAATACACATACAAGTATGAGAATCAATCATCATGTGTAATGCAAAGCATGGGTCACAAATGCATGGCAAAGGCATATAAATGAGCATATCATGCAAAGTGAACATGGCAAGATGGGCGTAAGAGACATAATGGACAATAACCCATAACCATGTGAGTGCCATGTAGAAGAGATGCGCGAAGTCTTTGCGCGAAGGGAGCGGTTGGTAGGATAATCCATGGACTCCCAAGTCGTCGTTGCTCTCTAGAGCTCGTTTCGTCAACTCGTGCTCTGGGAGGTTGACGAGTAAGTATGGGGACCTACACAGAAGACACACAAACCAAAGAAATTGTGCGCGTGGTAAATGTACACATCATCCATCATGATGTGTATGTGCACGTATGAGTTAGCACAAGATAGGCATCGCTCAAATAAATTTGAGGCACGATAGAGAAATATGTCATCCATCATGAAAGAATAGTTGTCATGTATAGCATGATGGGGACACAAATTAGAGCAAGTATGTGGCACAACAATAGCATTGGCATTCATGGGGAGCATATTGTGCACACAAGTATGGGGATCATGCAATGGATTGGGTGGATCAAAATCTCCGAAAATGTATGAGGAAACTATGGGGGTCTCCTCATGAGCAATATCAGAAGCATAATGTGGAGAAGTGGAACAACATCCAAAACAATGCATGTCTGAGGCTAGGTAATCGTGGCATGGCATATGATGGATATGATGCAAAGGAAGCATGTCAATATCATCACAAGAAAAACAAATGCCAATAACCATGGGCTTGTCATCTATGCCATATGTGCAAATTGGGTTTATCTTAATGGCATATGCATAGTTACTACGAAGAGATTGCAATTGTAACATATGGTTGATCTCATTCATAGCATATGACAAGTCAAGCGGATTGTCAAACATGATGTGACCGAGGGAAGTATCACATGAAATCCTATGCAACATGGCATCACAACTAATAGACTCCACATGGCAATCATCAAACTCATCATAAATGGGTAAATCATCGCATGGGGAAATCACACTAGCACGAAGCATGGCAATAGGTGGATCAACATCATGCAAGCAATCAATGTCGACATGGTCCACTAGTGGGACGAGAGCATCACCTTCACCTTTGTTACCTTTCTCATTCCACTCATGTGGTGTAGGTGAGGTGGGAAAGACCAAATGGTGGTCATCATGTTCATCTTGATGGAACCATGTGGGAGGTGCATCATATTCCGCCATGGCCATCATCTTGTCCAAAGGAAGGACGAAGTCGTCGAGGATCGGCGCGTCATCATATATGGGACCTAGCACCAAATGAGAAGACACAATAGAGGTAGAGGTCAAGTCGTTAGTGTTGAAAGTGGCCTCACATGACCTATCAACTATCTCACTCTCTCTATGTGGTGGCTCACTCACTCCCTCAAGGTAGGTGCACTCATGGTCACATATGGTGGAGTCACTCATCTCACTCAAGTGGTGGTTGTGGTGGCTCGCCTCACATGTGAAATGGGGCATCTCATCATATATGGGGGTAGTGGTGAAGTCACTCTCACTCTCAATATGGTGGCAAAAGTCACTCAAGTCAACATACGTCGCCGTGGTCGAAGGGAAAATCCCATGCTCAACCATCTCGTAGTCGTCGTCGTGGATGAAGGCCGAAGATGGCACATCATCAATCTCGCCTCCAAAGATGGAAGCATCATCCTCGCTCGCCACCTTGTCGCTCGCCTCCAAAGCTTGGTCCTTGAATGGCTCCATAGTCGTAGTCGTCGCCGCACCGTCTTGAAAAAGAGTCGAAGTAGACTCGGCATCATCAATGCCAAAAAGAGGTATGGCGGCGGAGTCGAAGTTGGGAGCGTCATCTTGGAGCTCGTTGGGCTTGGACATCGTGGTTGTACTAGCCTCATGCTCGCCATCTTGGAGCTTGGTCTTCGAGAAGTGTGCTTGCGGTGGATAAGCCTTGGCCTTCATGAGTTCTTGTTCCGCCTTGAGAGCACCGATGTAGTTGTCGTCGAGGGACTTGTAGTTCTCGAGGAAGATAGTCTTGGAGATGTCGTTGTCCAATCCCATCATGAAGTAAAACTTCATCCAAATGGGGTCGTCCACGCCGGCTCGTTGCAAGACATTCTTCATGTCGTTGAAGTACGCGTCGATGGACTTGGATCCTTGTATGGTGTTCTCCAATTGGCGTAGAAGTTGTTCCGTGTAGGTGGGAGGCACGAACTCTCGCCGCATAGCTCTCTTCATCTTGGGCCAATTCACGTTAAAGCTCGTCGAAGGTGTGTGAAGCCACCATGTTGACGCATTGTCGTGGAAGTTTCTTGTGGCGCACTTCACTTGATCTTCATAGGGAACTTGATGTAGCTTGAGGTAGTCGTCCATCTTGCGCTCCCACTCAAGATACTCCTCGGGGTCTTGAGTCCCATAGAAAGGAATCGCGTGGTCGTTGTCGAGGTCGTAGTAGCTCGTGGACGTCGCGGACTTGAGCTTGGGGAGCTTCTCTTGAGGTGCGGGTCGGCGAAGATGCCGCAAGTCCGAAGGCGAAGATGCCTTGAAGTCACTTGGCGAAGATGCCAAGGTAGATGGTGAAGTCATTGAGCGATTGTTGATGTTGAGCTCGTGACCTTCACGTTCTTGTCGGTGATGGTGTCGATGCCGATGTGATCTAGTCATGGCACCGAACTCGTCGTTGTTGTTGTAGACCGGAGATGAAGTGCTTTGCCTATCCATCACAAGACTCGAGCAAAGGTGAGTAGGAAATGAGATAAACAATACCAAGTTACCTTTTCCCAACGTTGAGGGTGTATCCCGTTTCACTCAATGTGAAATGAAAGAATAGTGGAATTGGTACCGGACTTGTTCACTCACACCTACAAATTAAAGCTTATGGTGGAGCTCGGTGAGGATAGTGGCACAAAAAAATTGATGCAAAAAGTTAGCAAGAGTCAATAATGTTGGAAAAGATTCACAAATTTGCAAGTGAAACAAGTAGACCAATAGCAAAATGTGGCACACGGAAACACACACACGGATAGATAAATGGGGTCGTGCAACCAAGGAATGAGCCCAAAATGTGGAATCCACGGAAAACGCTCGTGTTGCACAACTCAAGAGAGACGCTAGCACGATTGCTCAATAGGCGGATACGACACTTGTGCACAACCTATAGGATGCAAAATGTATGAGCTTTCTATCCCAAGTATGCTATGTGTATGATGTTCCGGTGCTTTTAGCACAAGGTGATCCAAGATGATCAAGTATGATATGATATGATGCGATGCTATGGCTCTTGCTTACAAGCTCTTTGCTCTCTTTTGCTTAAAAGCTTATTCTTCTTCTCTTTTTTTTATATGGCCACGATGCACAAACCAAGATAACAATTGTGTATATGCGGGAACAATCTTGTGACACAAGGGATGATATGATGATACCAAGATATGGTATGTATGCAATGGATGGTGTATATCGATGACCGCTAATGTGCACAAGTAACGTTGCCGACAATACTCAAATGGCTAGTCTCGATGGGCAAGTGACGCAAAATGGGCTAGGGGTTAACAATGCAATTGCAAGGGGAACATACAACGGTGTCGTCGAGGTTACCGTCCGATGATGATGATGGGAGGCGGTGTTGTCGATGGCGACCCGTTCCTAATTAGCCGAAACACCTTAGGAAACGGAAAAACCACAACTCAAAATCTCAAAGGCGAAAGTCAAATGGTGGTAGCGGAAAGCGGTGGTGGTGGTGTCGAAGATGACAATGCGGAAGTGGTGGTGGTGGTTGATGAAGAAGCAATTGTCCCTAAGTAGCCTAAACACCTTAGGAGACTCAAATCACTACTCAAGCAACCACAAATGCTATGGGAAACAAAATGGTTAGGTTGCGGAAGTCGGTGGTGGTATAGCGGATGATGTGGTGGAAGCCCTAGGAAGAGATGTCAAAATTCACAAAATATGATGGAGTCAAATGGTGGTAAAACCAAGATGAGCAGCTCGGGCACGTTGCTAGCTTTCCAACGAGCCAAAGAACACTCAAATCGGAGTTCGGGAGTAGAAGTTATGGTCAAAATGGTGAAACTCGGAAGGCTGAAAAAGTGCGGGGCGGTAGTACCGCTTTGGTTGAGCGGAACTAAAAAATTACTACCGCTTGTAGGGCGGTAGTACCGCTTGGATGAGCGGTAGTACCGCTGGTGTCGGGAAAAACTTCTCAGATCGCGATCGGGGCGAATTTGGGGCGGAAATGGATGATTTCGGGGGCGAAATGGGATGGATTTCATGGATGGAAAGTGGTGAAACTTGGGGAGATGCTAGATCCACTCGAAACCAAGCAAATCCATGGATCAAATCCAACAAAACATCATCAAACCAACAAATCACAAGAAAATTTGGGGCTATTTTTGGTGGGGATTTTCGAAATTGGGCAAGAACACAACAAAACAAGGCTAGAAAACACGAAGGGGGGCTCCAATTTCGTGAGAAACCATAGCTCTAGATACCATGATGTTGTAGGGTGGAACCCTAGGTGGAGATCTTTCACGAATTGGAGGGGAATCCCCAAGAACAAGAAGGACACAAGGGAAGAACACAAGAGAAACACTCAAGAACAAGTCCAATCACACATCCACTAGACTCACAAACACATGAGATCCACAAGGTACACGAACAATCAAAGGAAAATAAGATACATAGTAGAGTTCATCCCAATCCTATGAGGAGAGAGGTCTTGACAATCCACGAGGATTCTTCTCCCGTGGGAGGTCTTGACAATCCACAAGGATTCTTCTCCCGTGGGAGGTCTTGCATCCACCAGGGATCTTCTCCAAGGTGGAGGTAGTCTCACTCTCTCAAGAGGAGAAGGTAGGAGCAAAGCTCACATACAAATGAGCTATCATATTCGCTAACCCTAGAAAGGAGGTGGAGGTGGTCTATTTATAGTTTGAGCCACGAAGGGGTAAGTGGCGAGGGATACAAGGCCAAAGGCCCACGGTTGCGCACAGGCAGGGCGGTAGTACCGGACCTCGGGCGGTAGTACCGCTTGGGAGCGGTAGTACCGCATGTAGGCGGTAGTACCGCTTGGGAGCGGTAGTACCGCTTGTAGGCGGTAGTACCGCCCGTTCCGGACTGGACAGGCTCTTCTTCTTCCGTCTTCGCTTCCACGCTTCCCTCGCGGATGGTGTAGGCGTTCCTTGGCGCTTGCGCTCCTCCTCGTCGTCCGTGAAGCTCCGACAACACCTATGCATGCACACAAGTGGAGTGTCAAGTAGTATACCATCCTCGAAGGGGTCAAGTGAACACGTGTAAAGGAGAAGATTCACCTTTATGTATGAGAAGTAGATGGCGCACGTGTCACTTGCCACATGGGCTCTTGACATGGTGATGTCCGTAGGATGCTCCGCATCACAACTCCTCACCGACTAGCAAGCCTACGAAGGAATTACTCACTCCCGGTGGGGAGCATCATGGAATTGGCGATGGAGAAGGGTCGGTGATGACGAAGAACAAAGATGCCCCTCTCCGGAGCCCCAAACGAACTCCAGATCTGGCCTCCCGAGGAAGAACAGGAGGTTACGGCGGCTCCGTCTTGTGGATCATGATAATTCTTTCTCCCTGATTTTTTTCTCCAAAAATAGGAATTTAAAGGGTCAGGGTTTTTGTCAGCGGGGCCACCAGGTGGTACGACCCACCTGGGCGCGCCAGGAGAGGGGGGCGCGCCCTGGTGGGTTGTGCTCACCCAGGGCCCCCTCTCTGGTGGGTCTTGGCTCCAGTAATTTTCTTTTATTCCATACAAAATCCTCGCAAAGTTTCGTTTCATTCCGATGGCTTTTATTTCTGCACAAAAACAACACCATGGTAGTTCTGCTGAAAACAGCGTCAGTCCGGGGTTAGTTTCATTCAAATCATGCAAATTAGAGTCCAAAACAAGAGGAAAAGCGTGAGGAAAAGTAGATACGTTGGACAAGCATCAGTAAGCGTGAAGCCAATGCCGCTAGGTGGAGGAACAATCCGCAGGGCCGCTGCCAAGGAAACCAAGCAGTCAATGAGCTACTAGCAGACACTACATGAATCAGCTACTTTGCCATCCGCTAAGGCAGACAACAAAGGCACGGATGGCGGACGGCAAAGCTGCGGACGCAAAAGGCGCCGACAAAGATAGGATCGGTAAAGACCTTCTTTGCCGTCTGCTTTCTGCGACGGACGGCAAAGGGGCCTTTGCTATCAGCGGCTGACGGCAAAGAAAGACGACAACAATAAATTCGTTGTTAGTCCGTTAGGTGGCTAACGACAGTCTTTGCCGTCCGTGGCTGACGGCAAAGAGTACCAGGCCTTTGCCGTCAGCCACTATAAGCAAACTGACCAAATGGGTCAGCTTCAAAGGAAACACAGGTGGCTGCCACGTGGCTTCTTTGCCATCCGCCGCGGACAGCAAAGAGCCCGTTGCCGTCGGTGGCAGACGACAAAGAGTCTGCATTGCCTCTTTTTTTCTGTTTTTTTAAATCCAACAATTTTCACAGCAAATATATATATATATATATATATATATATATATATATATATATATATATATATATATATATATATATATTTCACAGGGCTATTTCACAGCAAACATATGACATATCCAGCACATAAGTTTCATCGTACATAGCAAGTTCATACATATATAGTTCCATCCATTCATACACAGCAAGTTGCACATACACATTGTTCCATCCATACATATTACCATGCAAAGTTTCATCAAGATAGCAAGTTCCCTCATAGCAAGCTAGAAGAATACTATAAGAGAATGAAAGAAAAAACAAGCACTCCATCATAGCAAGCTAGCTTGCGTGAAGTGAAATAAATATGCAAAATGGCAAATAAGAAAGTTAGAAAAAGGTGACTAGAAGAAGAAGACTAGAAGAAGAAGTATATGTCATTTATGAGCTAACTTAGGTGAAATGGATCATTTATGAGCTAACTTAGTTGAAATGGATCGTTTATGAGCTAACTAAGGTGAAATGGATCATTTATGAGCTAACTTAGTTGAAATGGATCGTTTATGAGCTAACTAAGGTGAAATGGATCGTTTATGAGCAAACTTTGGTGAAATGGATCGTTTATGAGCTAACCTAGGTGAAATGGATTGTTTGTGAGCTAACTTAGGTGAAATGGATCGTTTATGAGCTAACCTAGGTGGAATGGATCGTTTATGAGCTAACTTAGGTGAAATGGATCATGTATGAGCTAACCTGGGTGAAATGGATTGTTTATGAGCTAACTTAGGTAAAATGCATCATTTTAGAGCTAACCTAGGTAAGATGGGTCATTTTGGAGCTAACCTAGGTAAAATGGGTCATTTTAGAGCTAACCTCGGTAAAATGGATCATTTTGGAGCTAACCTAGGTAAAATGGGTCATTTTAGAGCTAACTTGGGTAAAATGGATCATTTATGAGCTAAGGTAAAATGGGTCATTTTAGAGCTAACTTAGGTAAAATGGATCGTTTATGTTCTAACTAAGTTAAAATGGATCATTTTAGAGCTAACTTAGGTAAAATGGATCGTTTATGAGCTAACTAAGCTAATTATGCCATTTTTGGCATAAGTAAGCTAAGTACATGTCATTATTGAGCAAACCTAGTTAACTAAGCATATTAGAGATAACTTTGGTCATTTTGGAGGAAACAAAGCTAAGTATAGATCGTTTTAGAGCTAACTTAGGTAAAATGGATGGTTTTGGAGGTCAGTAAGCTTATTAAGTCATTTTGGAGGAAATAAAGCTAAGTCCTGGTCTTTATGCATTTGTTAAGCAAAACACTAGAGAAACTTACCGTTATCATGGAGGTGTGGGAGCGGGCTGGCTCGTGCCGGTAGCTGGAGTAGGATCGTGCGATGCTTGTCTGGAGTTACGCCGCACCAAAGATCATTTCCAATGTCTCGTTAGCATGATGACACTCAAATGTTAAGACTAGCAAGTAATGTCCATTCAAATTAAGCTCACCGTGGTCCGAGGAGCAATCTCTGGCATCGGCGGAGCGGTCTGACCGGACTTCTCGCACACAGATGACTCAGTCATACTAGTTAGTAATGAGACAAACACTCCATGAATGTTTTGGATAATGAGCAGAACAAACTTACCACAAGAGCTCGTACATGGCCCTTGCCTGCATGTCATTCCGTGCCCTCTCCTCCTCCAACATCTTTGTCGTCCTCTCCTCCAACTCCCGCTGCCTCTCCGCCGCCTCCGCCAGAAGTTTCTTCGTTCTATCTCTCTCACTCTGTATAGCAGCCTGCAACACCACTCCTCGTTAGCATTTGTAATCATTGATGGAAGCGCACACAATGTAATGGAGAAAGATAGATGTGTACGTATAACTAACCTTGAAGGCGAGTTGGACTGGCCGTTCACGAGGCCTTATCTCAGGAGCAGATCTCGACTGGCGTGCCTTGATCTCCGGGAGAGTGCTAGGACAACAGATAAGTCCATCTCCAATGGCTATCGAGCCATGGGACCTCCCGCCATCAGCTATCGTCACCAGCTCTGGATCAATGGGACCCTGGCTCGGGTTAAAGTCCTCCCCTTTCCTCGCCTTCGCATGATCTCTATATTTCATGAGCTTGTCGTGGGAGGAGATGTTGGTGAAGTTGTTTGCATCATCGAGGTCAGACGGAGAGAATGCCTTGACTTTCTTGTAAGAGACAGTATGGGCCATGGCATAGAGGTCGTACACCTCTGGCACCTTATCCGCCTTATTGTAGCGTGCCTGAAAGAGAGAAACAAAGTAAATTAATTAAAGGGCTCAAGCTAGCATGATGAATGAATTGCATGATGAAGCAAACCACATACCCAGTTCCGCCCGAACTAATATAAGTTGGAGCTGCCTTGATGGTGTGGCACACCTTCCATTTGGGCATGTTTGTCCTTGGCCGCGTTGTAGATGGCTAGCCATTCTTTTGAGCACCACCCATTGACCAACACCTCCCAACAATCCATCCGATTTGCACACCATCTCGGAGGCGCCTAAGTTAGCAAATAGAAACTTGAGCACTACGGCTATGAATTACTAAATGAAGGAAGTAAGTACAAGGCCTTAAGAATTACCTTCATGTATTGCTCCTTATTCAGGAACTTATCGTGGCACGCCGGCTTGGGCTTCTTGATACCACACAAGGCGTAGTAGTCTCAAACTGCCTGCACCCGAGCCTCGTGACATAAGTTCTGTAGTAGGCGCGGGCAGACGTTATCAATAACCTTTGCCGCGGCCTCCTCGTATCCCTCCTCACACCTGTAGAATGTCTGCAATTAAATGAGACAATATTGAATAGTACAATTAATAACTAGCTAGTTGAAGATTTTTAATTGTGTAAAGGAGAAATTACCCAGAACTTTGTGATCACCACGTCTGCCCTCGTCTCGCACAAGACACCGTCGATAATCTCACCCGGTGGGGCCGGGGCAGCCAAGTAGTGCTCCCAGCTCAATCCAAGCTCTAGAAGCTGACCCTCACTAGGCAACGTGACAAACCCCGGGAAGTTTTGCCGGCAAAGCACTCCAAGGACGGAGTTGGGCCAGCGGACCTTCTCATGGTGGTCCCAACCCCTGCAACATGACAAGGCCAATGCATTAGATATTTGAAGAAACGTGAATGTAGAAGGTACAAAAAGATTAAATGCACTTACCTCTCCCCATCAGGGAAAATCAACCACCTCTGCTCGCGGGTCGCCGACACGAACGGGAGCCGTGTACAACCACGCTGGTAGACAGTGCCCCCTCCTCCTCAATATTAGTCGGCTCCCCGCCATCATCAGCATGGCCACTCGGCCCCTCGGGCTGATTCGGCCAGGTACCCCATCCAGACGTGTGCTCGTATGAGGTCTCGTGGGCCTAAGGCCCGTGGACCCGAGGCTCGTGGACCGGAGTCCGTGTAGCCTCCTCCTCGGACGAGTCCACTCTAGCAGTCACGTGCTCGGGTGAAATAGCTGGGGGTTGCGGCGAGGAAGGCACCCTAGCAGTCACGTGCTCGGGTGAAACAGCTGGGGGTGGCGGCGAGGAAGGCACCCTAGCAGTCACCCTAACTCCTCTCCCGCAACCACGTGCTCGAACTCCTCTCTTCTTCCCTCCCTTACATCGCCCCCTGCTGGGCACCGCGGTCGACGAAGAAGGGCCCGACGGTGTCGCCATACTGTCCAGCAATGCTCGGCGGATTTGTGCGGCTGGAATGGAAGACCTTCCACCACGCGCCGACGAAGAAGGGGCCTCGGAGCGCTCCGGACCAGCGCCCACCATCTTTCAACACCTGCCATGACAAAGAGTAAACGAAATTACTACAACATAAAAAAATACTGACATGAATAATAATATATGATGTTTTTCATAACAAAATCGAAAAATATATATGATGTTTAAATCTACCTGATCAACACAATTATATATATATATATATATATATATATATATATATATGATGTTTTTCATAACAAAATTGAAAAATATATGACCTAACTCATAATTCACAAATATATGACCCCGTCGG
>LR738715.1:248229518-248241693 GCA_902687465.1 Secale cereale | reverse complement strand
GGGTTGGACTACTTGACCAAATAAAAATCTAGCTTTTTCCCAATTTTAAGTCTTGGCAGATTTTAGCAACTTAGCACAAACCAAACAATCAACTTACACATGCAATTCTAAGAGTGTAGCAGCGGAAAGTAAAACATTTCATATGAAGGTAAAGGGAAGGGTTTGGAGAAGGCAAACGCAATGTAGACACGAAGATATTTGGCGTGGTTCCCATAGGTGGTGCTATCGTACATCCACGTTGATGGAGACTTCAACCCACGAAGGGTAACAGTTGCGTGAGTCCACGGAGGGCTCCACCCATGAAGGGTCCACGAAGAGGCAACCTTGTCTATCCCACCATGGCCATCGCCCACGAATGACTTGCCTCACTCGGGTAGATCTTCATGAAGTAGGCAATCTCCTTGCCCTTACAAACTTCTTGGTTCAACTCCACAATCCTGTCGGAGGCTCCCAAGCGACACCTAACCAATCTAGGAGACACCACTGTCCAAAAGGTAATAGATGGTGTGATGATGATGAACTCCTTGATCTTGTGCTTCAAATGATACTATCCCCAACACTCAACTCTCTCACAGATTTGGCTATGGTGGAAAGATGATTTGAGTGGAAAGCAACTTCGGGAAGGCTAGAGATCAAGATTCTTGTGGTTGTATTGGAATGTCGTGATCTCAACACATGAGTAGGTGGTTATCTCTCAGAAAAATGAGTAGTGGAAGTGTAGGCACGTTCTGATGGCTCTCTCACAAATGGAGAAGGGGGTGGAGGGGTATATATAGCCTTCACACAAAATCCAACTGTTACACACATTTGACCCAACTCGTTCAGACCGAATAGGGAACTCGTGAGACCGATTTAGTTCAAAATGTGAATGTTAGGAATCTCGGTGGGACCGACATGATCAACCCGGAGGGACCGATGTGCTAGGGCTAGGGAAAAACCTCATCTCGGTGAGACCGATTGCATGAACTCGATGAGACCAATTTCAGCAAAGGTCAAACAGAGAGTTGGTCAGGCAAACTCGGTTGTACCGATCACTCGATCACTCTTTTTGTTGAGACCAAAATGTTACGAAGGGAAACAGAGAGTTTGTCATGCAAACTCGGTGGCACCGACCACTCTTTTTGGTGAGACCGAAATGTTACGAAGGGAAACAGAGAGTTTGCAATGCCACCTCAGTGAGACCGAGATCCGTATTGGTGTGACCGAATTGTCTAGGGTTGCTGGCAGTGGCTATGTCATCTGAACTCGGTGGCGCCGGATAGATCAACTCTGTGGGGCCGATTTTGACTTTGGGTTTTGGACATATTTGGAAATGAGAAAGTGGCTAAGGGTTTTGGAGCAATATCACTAAGCGCATTGAGCAAGTAGACCATTAAGCAACACCTCATCCCCTTTTAATAGTATTGGTTTTCATATGGACTCAATGTGATCATGGATCACTAAAATGAAAATGAAGAGTCTTGAGTCTTTGCCAGTCTTTGTCCTGAGTATTTTGAGGGGTCCACATCTCTAGTCCATGCCATGCCAATCATTGAACTTTCTAAAACATTTAACTTGAATGGATATTAATTCAATGAGCTATATGTTGTTATGAATTACCAAAACCACCTGGGATTAGTTGCACTTTCAATCTCCCCCTTTTTGGTAATTGATGACAACATATAGATCAAATCTTAGACAAATGATAATATGAATGAAATACACCGTCGCTTTGAGAAGTATGTGATAAGCAAGAGCTCCCCCTAAATTTGTGCATTATTTGAAATTTGTTTTTGAATGCAAATGCACAATCGATTAGGATCATGGGTCACTCTTCCATGTCACATACATCTTGGTGGAGCGCTCAAAATCATAAGATTTAAATAACACACACTCATCACCAAGGGTAAGCATGACTGATCATACACAAAAATCATAGATAAAATCATACCATCACACATTAAGGTATAGTATGATCAAACACATGACCACAAGAGTATCTCACAGACAAGCACAACTATTATAGCATAGGAATCAAACAACCAAACGATCAAAGTAGCAAGAGAGGCAAGTAAAACCAACAAAAAGTAAAAACACACACACACACACACACACACACACACTCTCTCTCTCTCTCTCGGAGCCTAATGATCTATACACTTTCTCCCCCTTTGGCCGCAAGTTACCAGAAAGCTTGAAAATGCATAGTGCTATATGACACTCTAGGCACGATCTCCAGGAGATCCCGAAGGAGTTTATGGCTTGTCGCTCCGGTGTGCGTAGACAGCGTGGAGATGAGGGCATCTGCAAATACTTCTGAAGATGTCTGAGGAGCTGGCCGAGTTGAAAATGGAGGTACAATAGTGGCAGTTGCTACAGGTGCTGAAAGTGTAGTCCTGGTGTCACCGAGAACTGGCACTGATGAAGACATTTCTGCCCTTGGCACTCGCTGGAAAATATCTGTGTTAGGTGTGTCATTCCTATCCTCAGCTTCTTCCTGGAGCTTGTCCACAGTGGTCTGGATCTCTATGACCTTCACATCTAGATCATTGAATTTTGTCTCAATGATCCTCTCAAGACTCTCTTGATTTTGAGTTAGGGTGGCCAAGCCCTTCTCAGTCGTCACAATTGCCTCAAGTAGATAACTGAGTTGATCTTGCTTGGTCTTGAGCATCACAGTTGAAGCATCTGGTGCACTAGCTGCCTTTGCTGCTTTTGCAACCTTTGCTCTATCTCTCTTCTCCCGAGCTTCTGCATATGTAGGATGAGATGCATCCATGACAATCTCATTGTCCTCAAATTCTGGCATCAGGGGAAGATGCTCTTTATCTAGAAGACATGTCCTTGTTCCCATCTTGGAATTGATCAACATCTGCATATGAGAGGCATATCCACATGATCTCTTCTGACCAGCTGCAGTTCTCTTCACTATTATAACTATCAAGCTCATCACTTTGAACTTCTGTGCACATCAAACATATGGAGCAAGCTGATGGAGTGACCACGGATCATTCTATGATCTCCTGACTTAGGCAACAGAGTGTGCCTCAGAATGGTGTTGATGGTGGTCATACCTGATAGTAGATAGTATATGTATCCAAGCTTGTGAGTATCCAAGGCTTTATCAAGAATTTCATTGTACATATTGGCCATGGAGTTGTGATCCTTTCTAGGCTTGGCATATACATCAATGTCATTCTCATATTCCTTTGGAGCATTGATAAACTAGGCCCATTCAGAGATTGTCAGTTGATACCTTGTACCTTCAGTCATCCATACAATCTTTCCATCTGGGTAAAAATGAGCAGTTGAATAGAATTGCATTATCATTTCATCATTCCATTTGGTCAATTTCTGACCAACAAACTTGTCCACATCATTCATCTTGAAGTTCTCATGCACACGTGGGAAGTAGTCCTCATTTTCATCAATATATTCCCAGTAAACCCACTTCACATCACAGACTATGGGTTTCTTATCCAACAAGACTATCTCATAGAAGTCCTGCTGTTCCTTGGTGTGGAAACGATAATCTAGATCAGTCCTTCTCCTGGTGGCATAGGGATCAATCTAGCTATCTCCACAATCTCAGACATGCATCCTTCTTTTCCTTCATATTGCAGCCACAGGACGATCATCACAGTGATCTGGAATCTTGGGCTTCAATCTTCTGAGAACTTTTTGCTCCTCATATTCTTGAGCCTCAGGCATTGCGACCTTGTTCTTCTCAGCGGTAGATATGTTTTTAGTGGATATCTTGGGTGTGGATGGTTTGGGAGCTTGAGCTTGAGCTGAGGGCTTGGGGACAGACTTGGGCTTTAATGGAGCAGCCCCAGTCGTTATGGCATCCCCCATAAGCTTTTGAGTCTTTGGTGGAGGTGCAGCAGGCTCTTCCCCCTCCTCTTCTTCATCAGATTCTCTCATCATAGATGGTTTGCCAATGACTCTGCCAGTTGTCTTCTTGACTCTCTCCTTCCTCTTCTTTCCTCCAGCAGCCTCTTCTTCTCTTGGTTCAAGAGTGAACTCCATAGTTTCTTGAGAGGAGGCTCTGGCTTTTGACATAGGCTGCCTCTTAGTAGGAGCATTCTTTGACATACTGATATGTCTCCAACGTATCTATAATTTTTTATTGTTCCATGCTATTATTTATGATGTTTAGGATGTTTAATGGGCTTTGTTATACACTTTTATATTATATTTGGGACTAACCTACTAACCCAAAGGGCCAGTCGAGATTGCTGTTTTTTGCCTGTTTTAGGGTTTTACAGAAAAGGAATATCGAACGGAGTCCAAACGGAATGAAACCTTCGGGAGAGATGAGCAAATACGCACGGGAGACTTGAGAACCACAGAGTAGGGCTGACGTGGCATCCACGAGGGTGGGGGCGCCCCCTATAGGGCGCGCCCCTGCCTCGTGGGCACCCCGTCTGGCCCCCGGTGCCCTCCTTCCTCCTATATATACCTACGTTCCCCGACACTATCAGAACAATAGAGAAAACCCTAGTTCCACCGTCGTAACCTTTTGTTCCCGTGAGATCCCATCTTGGGGCCTGTTCCGGAGCTCCGCCGGAGGGGGATCTTCCACGGAGTGCTTCTACATCATCATCATCGCCTCACCGTGAGTTGTGAGTAGTTTACCACAGACCTTCGGGGTCCATAGCTAGTATCTAGATGGCTTCTTCTCTCTCTTTGGATCTCAATACCAAGTTCTCCTCGGTCTTCGAGGAGATATATTCGATGTAATCTCTTTTTGCGGTGTGTTTGTCGAGATCCGATGAATTGTGGGTTTATGATCAAGATTATCTATGAGAAATATTTGGTTCTTTTCTGAACTCTTTATGTTTGATTATAATATCCTTGCAAGTCTCTTCGAATTATTGGTTTGGTTTGGCCTACTAGATCTATAGTTCTTGCAATGGGAGAAGTGCTTGGATTTGGGTTCAATCTTGCGGTGTCCTTTCCCAGTGACAGTAGGGGCAGCAAGGCACGTATTGTATTGTTGCCACCGAGGATAAAAATATGGGGTTTATATCACTATGTTTGAGTTTATCCCTCTACATCATGTCATCTTGCTTAAGGTGTTACTCTATTCTTATGAGCTTAATACCCTAGATGCATGTTTGATAGCGGTCGATGTGTGGAGTAATTGTAGTAGATGCAGAATCTCTTCGGTCTACTTGTCTCGGACGTGATGCCTATATATAATGATCATGTCTAGATAGTCTCATAATTATTCGCTTTTCTATCAATTGCTCGACAGTAATTTGTTTACCCGCCGTAGAATATCGCTATCATGAGAGAAGCCACTAGAGAACACTATGGCCCCCCGGGTCTATTCTCAACATATCAATCTATAATCTACTTTACTTTTTTGCTTTTACTTTCTGTTCTTATAACCAAAAATGCCAAAAGTATCAAACTATCATCTCTATCAGATCCCACTTTCGTAAGTGACCTTAAAGGGATTGACAACCCCTTATCGCGTTGGCTGCGAAGTTCTTATTTGTTTGTGCAGGTGCGAGGGACTCGCGCGTGGTCTCCTACTGGATTGATACCTTGGTTCTCAAAAACTGAGGGAAATACTTACGCTACTGTGCTGCATCACCCTTTCCTCTTCGAGGGAATACAACGCAAGCTCGAGAAGTAGCAAGAAGTATTTCTGGCGCCGTTGCCGGGGAGACTTATGCAAAAGTCATATACCAAGTACCTATCACAAACCCTTATCCTTCGCATTACATTTTTTGCCTCTCATTTTCCACTCCCCACTTCACCCTTGCCGTTTTATTCGCCCTTTTTCTGTTCGCCTTTCTGTTTGCCTATGTTGCCATGTGCTCTCTATTAGCTTGCATCTTCGCTTGCTAAATTATGGATCCTCATCCACTTGCTAATCTCTTTAAGAGATCCAATTATGTTGAACCTATTGCTAGTGAGTTGAGTGCACTAGATTATCTTTATGAGGTTTTGCTTGAAATTCATGAATCTAAAAATTGTGATGAATTGTTAAAAGCAAAAGTGATTCATGTTAGTTCCTTTGATGAAAAGCATGATTGCAATGATGTTATTATAAATTATATTAATGTCAATTGTGCTAATGATATGCAAAACCCTAAGCTTGGGGATGCTTATTTTGCTATGCCCACTACTTGTTGCAATGATCATGATTGGGGTGATGTTTCTTATGATCTTGAAAATTTATTTAAGCCCCATGATGAATATGAGATTGATAATAATGTTTGCAATAATATTGAAAGTGGGTTTGGATGAGTGTCAACTTTAGATCCCACATATTTGGAGTATGATCAATCTTATGAATTTTTTGATAAAAGTGGGTTTGGAGAGGTCATGACTTTAGTTAATATTGCTCCCACTATTTTGGAAGAGTGTCAACTTCGTATGCATGTGGATCGTGTTGACAATTTGTTTTGTGATAGCTATATTGTTGAATTTGCTTATGATCCTACATGAAATTATTACGAGAGAGGAAAATATGGTTGTAGGAATCTTCATGTTACTAAATTACCTCTCTTCATGTTGAGATTGATCTTGTTTTTTTCTTTCTCCTTGCATATGTTAGATCTTGCTTGTCTTGCGAATTTGTTTTACTATAAAATGCCTATGCATAGGAAGTATGTTAGACTTAGATGTGATTTTCACATGCTATATGATGCTCTCTTTGTGCTTCAATTCTTATCTTTCATGTGAGCATCAATAAAATCTCAAGCCGATCTTAATGGCTATAAAGCAAGAGCTTGTTGGGAGGCAACCCAATTTTTTTTGTTTTTGCTTCTGTTTAGGAATAAATATTGCATCTAGCTTTTGTTTAGATGTGGTTTTGTGTTTTAATTAGTGTTTGTGCCAAGTGGAACCTTTGGGAAGACTTGTGTGAAGTTTATGTGATCTTGCTGTGAAAAACAGAATCGATAGCGCTCGCTAGAATGGTCACCAGATTTTACTGGAGCGTGCTATTTAGTTGATTCTTTTATCAGATGATTAATAGAAAAATTCCTCACGTTTACCAATTTATTTCAATTTGTTTGGAGTTACAGCAGTATGCGAAAACTGCATATTACTACAGACTGTTCTGTTTTTCACAGATTCTGTTTTTCCTATGTTGTTTGCTTATTTCAATGCATCTATGAGTAGTATTGGGAAGTATGAATCATAGAGAAGTTGGAATACAGTAAATTTAACACCAATATAAAAAAATAATGAATTCATTGCAGTATCTTTGAGTAGTGGTTTGTTTTCTTATACTAACGGAGCTCACGGGATTTTTGTCTAAGTTTTGTGTTGTGAAGTTTTCAAGTTTTGAGTATTGCTTTGATGGACTATGGAACAAAAAGTGGCAAGAGCCTAAGCTTGGGGATTCCCGAGGCACCCAAGGTAAAATTCAAGGACAAGCAGGAGCCTAAGCTTGGGGATGCCCCGGGAAGGCATCCCCTCTTTCGTCTTCATCCATCGGTAACTATACTCGGAGCTATATTTTTATTCACCACATGATATGTGTTTTACTTGGAGCGTCTTGTATCATTTGAGTCTTTGCTTGTTAGTTTGCCACAATTATCCTTGCTGGACACACCTATTTGAGAGAGTTAAATATGGACTAGTAATTGATAGAACAATCTATGTGCTTCACTTATATCTTTTGAGTTGAATAGTTTTTGCTCTAGTGCTTCACTTATATCTTTTAGAGCACGGTGGTGATTATATTTTGTAGAAATTGTTTATCTATCATGCTTCACTTATATCCATTTGAGAGTCTATTAAAACAGCATGGTAATGTGCTTTGGCTATAAAACTAGCCTTCACATGATAGACATCCAATATCAATGTAGTAAAGACTTTCACACTAAGTGCATTGAATATGATGAGAAGTTGGATGCTTGATAATTGTTTTGAGATATGAGGACAATGATATTAGAGTCATGCTAGTGGAGTTATTATGAAATTGAGAAATGCTTGTGTTAAAGTTAGTGATTCCCGTAGCATGCACGTATGGTGAACCGCTATGTGACGAAGTTAGAGCATGAGGTATTTGTAAAGTGTCAACCTTTGTGTGGAGGTTGGGGGTGCGCGATGGTTAACTCCTACCAACCTCCCCCCTAGGAGCATGCGTTGATTACTTTGTTTTGATGACTCGTAAATTTTTGCAATAAGTATATGAGTTCTTATGACTAATGTTGAGACCATGGATTATACACACTCTCACCCTTCCACCATTGCTAGCCTCTCTTGTACCGCGCAACTTTCACCGGTACCATACACCCACTATACATCCTTCCTCAAAACAGCCACCATATATCTTCCTCAAAACAGCCACCATACCTACCTATCATGGCATTTTCATAGCCATTCCGAGATATATTGCCATGCAACTTTCCACCGTTCCGTTCATATGACACGCTTCATATTGTCTTATTGCCATGCATGATCATGTAGTTGACATAGTATTTGTGGCAAAGCCACCATGCATAAGTTTTCATACATGTCACTCTTGATTCATTGCACATCTTGGTACGCCGCCGGATGCATTCATATATGTCATACTTTGTTCTAGTATCGAGTTGTAATGTCGAGTTGTAATTCAATGAAAGTGCGATGATCATCATTATTAGAGCATTGTCCCATGTGAGGAAAGGCTAAATCAAGAAATACCCTCCAAAACAAAAGAGAAAGGCCAAAGAAAAAAGAAAGGCCCAAAAAAAGAAAAGAAAAGAAAAGAAAAGAAAAAGCGACAATTGCTACTATCTTTTTCCACACTTGTGCTTCAAAGTAGCACCATGTTCTTCATGATAGAGAGTCTCATGTTTAGTCACTTTCATATACTAGTGGGAATTTTCATTATGGAACTTGGCTTGTATATTCCAACGATGGGCTTCCTCAAATGCCCTAGGTCTTCGTGAGCAAGCAAGTTGGATGCACACCCACTTAGTTTCTTTTGTTGAACTTTCATACATTTTTAGCTCTAGTGCATCCGTTGCATGGCAATCCCTACTCACTCACATTGATATCTATTGATGGGCATCTCCATAGCCCATTGATACGCCTAGTCGATGTGAGACTATCTCCCTCCTTTTTGTCTTCTCCACAACCACCTCTCTATTCCACCCATAGTGCTATGTCCATGGCTCACGCTCATGTATTGCGTGAAAGTTGAAAGGTTTGAAAGAATAGAGTATGAAAACAAGTGCTTGGCTGAAATCGGGGTTGTGCATGATATGAATATTTTGTGTGATGAAGAGGGAGCATAGCCAGACTATATGATTTTGTAGGGATAACTTTCTTTAACCATAGTATTTTGAGAAGACATGATTGCTTTGTTAGTATGCTTGAAGTATTATTATTTCTTATGTCAATATAGACTTTTGTCTTGAATCTTTCAGATTTGAACATTCATGCCACAATTAATAGAATTACATTGAAAAACTATGTTGGTTAGCATTCCACATCAAAAATTATATTTTTATCATTTACCTACTCGAGGACAAGCAGGAATTAAGCTTGGGATGCTTGATACGTCTCCAACGTATCTATAATTTTTGATTGTTCCATACTATTATTTATGATGTTTTGGATGTTTAATGGGCTTTGTTATGCACTTTTATATTATTTTTGGGACTAACCTACTAACCCAAAGGCCCAGTCGAGATTACTATTTTTTGCCTGTTTTAGGGTTTTACAGAAAAGGAATATCAAACGGAGTCCAAACGGAATGAAACCTTCGGGAGAGATATTTTTGGAGCAAAATACGCACGGGAGACTTGAGAACCACGGAGTAGGGCTGACGTGGCATCCACGAGGGTGGGGGCGCCCGCCCCCTATAGGGCGCGCCCCTGCCTCGTGGGCACCCCGTCTGGCCCCCGGTGCCCTCCTTCCTCCTGTATATACCTACGTTCCCCGACACTATTAGAACAACAGAGAAAACCCTAGTTCCACCGTCGTAACCTTTTGTTCCCGTGAGATCCCATCTTGGGGCCTGTTCCGGAGCTCTGCCGGTGGGGGATCTTCCACGGAGTGCTTCTACATCATCATCATCGCCTCACCATGAGTTGTGAGTAGTTTACCACAGACCTTCGGGGTCTGTCGTGGAATTAGCATGGCAGATGTCCGGTTTAGCAGACTTAGGTGTGAGGCCATCGCTCAGGTTAGCTTGAAGGGGTTAAAGCGGACGAAGGACACAGGGAGTATTATACTAGTTCGGCCCCTTCGATGAAGGTAAAAGCCTACGTCTAGTTTGGTGTGGTATTGCTTGGGCTTCGATGACCAGGGAGCGAATCTGCTTGCCTGTGTCTCGAGCTGTTGTTTTCTGTCCTTGAACCGTCGCCGGGTCGTCCCTTTATATAGGAGGCGACGCCCGGTCCGGTTTACAGAGTCCCGAGGCCGGCTCATAAACGTGTCCGCCTCGGTCTCTACTCTTTCTATCTTACATCCCAAGTTACATGGTACGAAGGTTTACAGACCGTGGGCCTTAAACCTCTATGGGCTATAACCCCTTGTTATACATTCTACTAGGCTTGTGATAATACAACCTTGTCAGTGTAATCCGGGCCCTCCTGGCCGGCTTATACCTGCTAGTAATATCCCTGACATTAGGCCCTAGATTGATTTGAACTTGTTCATGTCAGTCTTAGAAGTCTTGTACGAATTTCCTTTCTGCAACTTGTTTGCTTCATAAACCGGCCATGACGTCATCTCCTGAAACTGTGTCAATCCGCCGTGACATCATCTCCGCATTTAATTCCCGCATCTGTATGTTACCTTTCTTTATTGCCGCATCGAAGATTGAGGCGACAACTCAATCTTTATCCGATTTCTAGCCTCCTCGATTCCCGCGCCTGCCGTTTTAACCCCTCGGCCTATAAATACAGCTAAGGCACATCTCTTTTCCCCTTCTGCCTTCTTCTTCCTCCGTTTCCAGCGCTCGAAGCTTCCGCCGCCGTCCGTCGAGCTCGCCGTCACCAGCAAGTTCGGCCGCTGCATCAACCTGAACGCGACCAGAGAACTCGCCGCCGTTCTCTGTTTCCTCGGGTACGCTATCTTCTCCCTATAGATCTCACTTTTAGGTTTTTCTGTAGGTCACCATGAACCCTCGTTCTTGTAGTTCATCGCTATAGATTGATCTTTAGCTATAGACATGAACTCGTTAGGCTTGATCCTCATCCGTGCGCTTCCGCTGCGCCATTACACTTTAGCTTCTCCAGCACTGTAAGTTTAGATTGAACTTGTAGAGAACTCCCACAGCCTTTGCTGAATATGACTTGTATTTATTCTGTCTTTTCCTTGCATCTTAGATCCATATTTACCTCAGCTTCGTGTGAAAACTGTTTCTCGTACTTCTAGATCTGGAACTCGCTTATATTGCCGGTTTAACCATAACCTACGCATCGTATGCTTGTCTTGATGGTTTTAGATTTAAACCCGTATTCCACAATTGACGGTTTAACTTTCTCTATCTGTCGTCGTGAACTGGTAGCTGTCTCACTCATACCTGCTTCCAGATTAGTAGATACCATTAGCCCCTTGTTTAAACCACCAATTAAGTCCATAACTTCATAGAATGCACCGATTTATATCTAGCAGTTGGTGAACCGGGTCTTGCACTGTATTTTTCAGCATTCCCTCATCAGAAAACGACGGGCAAACAATTTGTTGCTTGCAATTGGGTTCCTTCCCTGATCACGGAAAACGATTTAGTTGAAGCGGCCTCAATTGGTGTTCTGGGCCCTAAGGAAGTTCTGCACTGGCGGGCCCCTGGAAAGGAGTGCCCTCCTGAGCCTAAAGAGGGAGAAATCATAGTTTTTTATGATCATCTGGCCTGGGGTTTCAGCCCTCCCGGTTCAAAATTCTTTCGAGATGTGTTAGCCGCTTTTCAACTCCACCCACAAGATGTAGGCCCGAATTCTGTATCGAACATCTGTAACTTCCAAGTTTTCTCGGAAGCATATCTTCAATAAGAATCGTCAATGGATCTGTTCTGGGATTTTTTCCATCTGAACCGGCAGACGAAGTTTACTAATGGGCCTCATCAGGAGCTGGGTGGCGTCAGCATCCAGAAAAGAAAGGATGTGAGCTTCCCCCACGCCGCTCTTCACAGCCACCCCAAGGAATGGAACCATACTTGGTTCTATTGTAAGGATACTTAACCTGAAGGAGAGAATCTGCTGCCGGGTTATCGCGCTTATCGTCTTGCCACAAC
>LR738715.1:248207568-248220028 GCA_902687465.1 Secale cereale | reverse complement strand
TAACCTGTACCCGCCGGATTGGCTTGCGCCGGTTTACCGTTTTTGCTCACCTTCCCGGATTTGTCTCCGTCTGCATTTGGATACTTGGTGTTATCAGAGTCCCCATACTTTACCAAAGCGCTCATGAGCGTTCCCATGTCATTGCAATCGCGCTTGAGCCGTCCCAGCTTCAGCCTCAAAGACTCGAACCAACAATTGTTCTCTAAGGTCACTATCACCGTACTGGGGTCGATGCTATTGGAGGAGTGCAAGATTTCTGATACTCGCCGCACCCAGCTGCTTGTGGTCTCTTGCTCTCCTTGAACACATGCTGCTAAGTCAACCACAGACATCGGCTGTTTGCACATGTCTTTGAAATTGCTGATAAACCGGCGACGCAACTCATCCCATGATCCGATGGAGTTAGGTGGTAAACCCTTTAACCATGTTCGGGCCGTGCCCTCAAGCATCATTGTGAAGTATTTAGCACATGCAGCTTCGTCCACATCGAGCATCTCCATAGCCATCTCATAACTTTCAACCCATGCCTCTGGAGCCAGATCCGCCGTGTAGTTGGGTACCTTGCGCGGGCCTTTGAAGTCTTTGGGTAATTTCACATTCCGTAAAGCGGGGATGAGACACTGTACCCCGAAAGAACTGGACACAATTCCTGTTTCTGTGGTGACGGGGTGAACCGGCGTCGCTTGCCGAGCGTCGTCGCGGGCAGTATGCCTAGCCTGATCCACCACCTCTTGGGCGTGTGCTCCTTCTCCTGCCGGATTATCCTGCCTCTGTCGATGCTGTCTCCGCGCGCTGCTAGATACAGCCGGTTCATCCAAATGCCTCGTGTAACTCCAGCTTGGGCGAGGGGTTGAATGAATCCTCTCCCGGCTATAAGAATATGCCTGCTGCCGTGTTAACGCCGTGTCGAGCAACTCCTTACCCCGTTGGGCCTCCATTGCTATGGGGGATGTACCCTCAATGGGAAGAGCGGCCAGCCGTGAAGCGGCGACGACGATGTTGTCCAACGGGTTAGAGTAATGACCGGGAGGGGTGGGTACGTGCGGTGTTGGCACAACTTGGCGGTTCCGCTCTGTGGCTGGTAGTTGAACCGACGCGCCCGTTCCTCGGGCTCCTCCCCGGTTTACCTCCGGACGGTTACTGGTTCCTGCTCCTGGTGTGCTCAAGAGATTCCTTGCCTCATAAACCGGCGGTAAACGAGATTGTTGCCTTCTGTACATTACCTCCTGTGAAGCGTTCTGATCCAGCCTGAGCCGGAAGGCTTGGGAATCTAGCTCTGCCTATCTTGTAGCCATCCTGGCTTTCTCCGCATACAGTTCCAGCTTAGCTTGCTCAATCCGGCTCTTCAGCTGAGCGATCTCCGCATTGTGCTGCGCCTTGTCGTCCGGGGCTACTTCTGCTGTCGCGAGTGCCGTCAAGGTGCCGACTAGGGTGGATAGGACGTCAGAGGGTGACGGGGGAAGGTCACCAGCCCCGGTTCCCGCCGCCTCTGCGGTTAACGCCCCGGTCATCGAGGGCTGCTGCGTAGGTTGTGACCCGGCCATGAAAACAGCAACCCTATTCGGCGGATCAAAGGGGTTCGGAATACTATCGCCATCAGACACACCCTCTGACCGGCCGTCCTGCAGTAGATACAAAGATTTGGTCTCTCCGGATGAAGATTCATCATCGGAATAGACAACTGTCTCGCCACCAGAATCCGATCCGTCCTCGGCTTGCACTCCATGCACTGCTCCAACGAAAACGTGCTTCATGGCGGGCTGAATCCGTGCCGATCTCGCACGCTGAGCTGGATCGACGATGTTGGGGAAGATGTCCGGCTCAGGCCCCGATTCGCCGATCTTGCCGATGAAGACGTGGATGCCTCCGAAGGGGACCCGGTACCCGTATTCGATTGAATCGGCCTCGGGGCCCCAGCCTGCATCGTCGATGTAGATCCGGCCGCGACGACTCTTGGTCATGCGGCCCACCGCGTAACCCTTGATCCCTTCAAAGCTGCCCTTCAAGAACTCGAAACCATCGTGCGATAGCCCCACGGTGGGCGCCAATCTGTCGTGGAATTAGCACGACAGATGTCCGGTTTAGAGGACTTAGGTGTGAGGCCATCGCTCGGGTTAGCTTGAAGGGGTTAAAGCGGATGAAGGACACAGGGAGTTTTATACTAGTTCGGCCCCTTCGATGAAGGTAAAAGCCTACGTCTAGTTTGGTGTGGTATTGCTTGGGCTTTGATGACCAGGGAGCGAATCTGCTTGCCTGTGTCTCGAGCTGTTGTTTTCTATCCTTGAACCGTCGCCGGGTCGTACCTTTATATAGGAGGCGACGCCCGGTCCGGTTTACAGAGTCCCGAGGCCGGCTCATAAACGTTTCCGCCTCGGTCTCTACTCTTTCTATCTTACATCCCAAGTTACATGGTACGACGGTTTACAGACCGTGGGCCTTATACACGGGCCTTAAACCTCTACGGGCTATAACCCTTGTTATACATTCTACTGGGCTTGTGATAATACAACCTTCTCAGTGTAATCCGGGCCCTCCTGGCCGGCTTATACCTGCTAGTAATATCCCTGACATGGTCCATAGCTAGTATCTAGATGGCTTCTTCTCTCTCTTTGGATCTCAATACCAAGTTCTCCTCGGTCTTCGAGGAGATCTATTCGATGTAATCTCTTTTTGCGGTGTGTTTGTCGAGATCCGATGAATTGCGGGTTTATGATCAAGATTATCTATGAGAAATTTGGTTCTTTTCTGAACTCTTTATGTATGATTATAATATCCTTGCAAGTCTCTTCGAATTATTGGTTTGGTTTGGCCTACTAGATCTATAGTTCTTGCAATGGGAGAAGTGCTTGGCTTTGGGTTCAATCTTGCGGTGTCCTTTCCTAGTGACAGTAGGGGTAGCAAGGCACGTATTGTATCGTTGCCATCGAGGATAAAAAGATGGGGTTTATATCACTATGTGTGAGTTTATCCCTCTACATCATGTCATTTTGCTTAAGGTGTTACTCTGTTCTTATGAACTTAATACTCTAGATGCATGCTGGATAGCGGTCGATGTGTGGAGTAATAGTAGTAGATGCAGAATCATTTCGGTCTACTTGTCTCGGATGTGATGCCTATATATAATGATCATGCCTAGATAGTCTCATAATTATTCACTTTTCTATCAATTGCTCGACGGTAATTTGTTTACCCGCCGTAGAATATTGCTATCATGAGAGAAGCCACTAGAGAACACTATGGGCCCCGGGTCTATTCTGAACATATCAATCTACATTCTACTTTACTTTTCTGCTTTTACTTTTTGTTCTTATAACCAAAAATACCAAAAATATCAAACTATCATCTCTATCAGATCTCACTTTCGTAAGTGACCGTAAAGGGATTGACAACCCTGTATCGCGTTGGCTGCGAAGTCCTTATTTGTTTGTGCAGGTGCGAGGGACTCGTGCGTGGTCTCCTACTGGATTGATACCTTGGTTCTCAAAAACTGAGGGAAATACTTACGCTACTGTGCTGCATCACCCTTTCCTCTTCGAGGGAATACAACGCAAGCTCGAGAAGTAGCACATACCAGGCTTGGTGGCACCAGCAGCAGCATACTCCTTCCTGAGTACTTTCTTCTTGGAGGTCACTTCCTCAGCAACAAAATCCTCATCCTCACTGTCTGAGGTTTTCTTCTTCCTTTGCTTGGTAGCAGCCCTAGGTAAATTGCTGGGTGTGCTTCTGCTACCTTCATCATAACTGCTGTTGGAGGGACTAGTGCCCTCACTAAGGTTCATCTGCTCTTCTGACCTGTTCTGACTGTCATTGCCCTCTAACATAGATGAGACTCGCCCTGTGAATAGTTGGGTATAGATAGAGTGGATGAGCATCACAAAGTGCAACTATTTTGCAAAAATATTGAGACAAAAACTTAACTTTAGTTTTCTGCAGAAAGCATTTTGGAGCTACTGATACGTCCATTCTGCATCATGCTTCTATATTGATATTTATTGCACTATGGGCTGTTATTACACATTATGTCACAATACTTATGCCTTTTCTCTCTTATTTTACAAGGTTTACATGAAGAGGGAGAATGCCGGCAGCTGGAATTCTGGGCTGGAAAAGGAGCAAACATTGGAGACCTATTCTGCACAACTCAAAAAGCTCCGAAACTCCATGAAACAATGTTTCAGAAAATATAAAAAATATCTGGCGAAAGAGATCTGCCACGGGGGCCACCACCTGTCCACGAGGGTGGGGGGCGCGCCCCCCCTCTAGGCGCGCCCCGCCTCGTGGGCCAGCCGGTGACCCCCCTATGCCCATCTTCTCCTATATGAGGTGTTTTGTCCTGGAAAAAATCATAAGGAGGATTTCGGGACCAGACGCCGCCGTCTCGAGGCCGAACCAATCTAGGGCTCCGGCGGAGCTGTTCTGCGGGGGATACTTCCCTCCGGGAGGGGGAAATCATCACCGCCGTCATCACCAACAACTCTCCCATCTTCGGGAGGGTTATCTTCATCAACATCTTCACCAACACCATCTCCTCTCAAACCCTAGTTCATGTCTTGTATCCAATCTTTGTATCAAAACCTCAGATTGGTACCTGTAGGTTGCTAGTAGTGTTGATTCCTCCTTTTAGTTGATACTAGTTGGTTTAATTGGTGGAAGATCATATGTTCAGATCCATTATGCATATTAATACCCCTCTGATCATGAACAATATTATGTCTTGTGAGTAGTTACTTTTGTTCGCGAGGACATGGGAGAAGTCTTGCTATAAGTAGTCATGTGAATTTGGTACTCGTTTGATATTTTGATGAGATGTATGTTGTCTCTCCTCTAGTGGTGTCATGTGAACGTCGACTACATGACACTTCACCATTTTTTGGGCCTAGAGGAAGGCATTGGGAAGTATTAAGTAGATGATGGGTTGCTAGAGTGACGGAAGCTTAAACCCTAGTTTATGCGTTGCTTTGTAAGGGGCTGATTTGGATCCATATGTTTCATGCTATGGTTAGGTTTACCTTAATACTTCTTTTGTAGTTGCGGATGCTTGCAATAGAGGTTAATAATAAGTGGGATGCTTGTCCAAGTAAGGGCAGCACCCAAGCACTGGTCCACCCACATACCAAATTATCAAAGTAACGAACGCGAATCATATGAACATGGTGAAACCTAGCTTGACGATAATTCCCATGTGTCCTCGGGAACGTTTTCCTTCATATAAGAGTTTGTCCAGGCTTGTCCTTTGCTACAAAAAGGATTGGGCCATCTTTCTGCAACTTATTTACTTTTACTATTTGTCACTTGCTACCAATTACCTTATCACAAAACTATCTGTTACCGATAATTTCAGTGCTTGCAGAAAATACCTTACTAAAAACTGCCTATCATTTCCTTCCGCTCCTCGCTGGGTTCGACACTCTTAGTTATCGAAAGGACTACGGTAGATCCCCTACACTTGTGGGTCATCAAGACTCTTTTCTGGCGCTGTTGCCGGGGAATGAAGCACCTTTGGTAAGGAAAAATTTATATAGTGTGCTGAAATTTACTATTACTTGTTACTATGGCTCATAATCCTTTGAGGGACTTTTTCGGGGTATCTTCACCCCGATCCGAAGAGCAAAGAGTTGCTCCTCAACCTATTGAACCTATTGAAAATGTTTGCTTTGAAATTCCTTCGGGTATGATAGAGAAACTGCTAGATAATCCCTTTACTGGAGATGGAACACTGCATCCCGATTTGCACCTAATCTATGTGGATGAAGTTTGTGGATTATTTAAGCTTGCAGGTATGCTTGAGGATGTCATCAAGAAGAAGGTCTTCCCTTTATCTTTGAAGGGAGATGCATTGACATGGTTTAGGCTATGCGATGATATTGGATCATGGAACTACAATTGATTGAAGTTGGAATTTCATTAGAAGTTGTATCCTATGCATGAGGTTCATCGTGATCGTAATTATATATATAATTTTTGGCCTCGCGAAGGAGAAAGTATCGCTCAAGCTTGGGGGAGGCTTAATTCAATGTTATATTCATGCCCCAATCATGAGCTCTCAAGAGAAATTATCATTCAAAATTTTTATGCTCGGCTTTCTCTCAGTAATCGCTCCATGCTCGATACTTCTTGTACTGGTTCTTTTATGATGAAGACTATTGAATTCAAATGAGATTTATTGGAAAGAATTAAACGCAACTCTGAAGATTGGGATATCAACGAAGGTATGGAGTCAGGTATGACCCCTAAGTTTGATTGTGTTAAATCTTTTATGGATACCGATGTTTTCCATGAATTTAGCACTAAGTATGGACTTGACTCTGAGATAGTAGCTTCTTTCTGTGAATCATTTGCTACTCATGTTGACCTCCCTAAGGAGAAGTGGTTTAAATACCATCCTCCCATTGAAGTAAAAGTATTTGAACCTGTTAAAGTTGAAGAAAAGACTATCACTTATAATGTTGATCCTATTGTTCCTACTGTTTATATTGAGAAACCGCCTTTCCCTGTTAGGATAAAGGATCATGCTAAAGCTTCAACTGTGGTTCGTAAGAGTAATACTAGGACACCTACACCCTCTGAGAAAATTAAAGCTGAACCTAGTGTTGCTATGGTTAAAGATCTCTTGGTTGAAAATTCACATGGACATGTTATTTACCTCCAAGAGGAAGCTGCTAGAATAGCCAAACCCGATACTAGGAATAAACATAGACCTATTGTAGGCATGCCTATTATTTCTATTAAAATAGGAGATCATTGCTATCATGGTTTATGTGACGTAGGTGCTAGTGCGAGTGTAATACCTCATTCCTTATATAAAGAAATTATGCATGATATTGCACCCACTGAGTTAGAAGGGATTGATGTTACTATTAAGCTTGCCAATAGAGACACTATTTCACCAATGGGGATTGTTAGAGATGTTGAAGTCTTGTGTGGGAAAGTTAAATACCCTGCTGATTTTCTTGTTCTTGGTTCCGCACAAGATAATTTTTGTCCCATTATATTTGGTAGACCCTTCTTGAATACTGTTAATGCTAAGATAGACTGCGTAAAAGATATTGTTACTATTGGTTTAAGGGATATGTATCATGATTTTAGCTTTGCTAAATTTCATAGACAACCCCATGATAAAGAATTACATAGTGAGGATGAAATTATTGGTTTTGCTTCCTAACGATCCTTTAGAACAATATCTGCTAGACCATGAAAATGATATGTATATGAATGAGAGAAGGGAAATAGATGAAATATTCTTTAAGTAGGGACCCTTATCGAAAAACAACTTGCCTGTTGAAATTCTAGGGGATCCTCCTCCACCCAAGGGTGATCCCATGTTTGAACTTAAAACCATTACCTGATACTCTTAAGTATGTTTATCTCGATGAAAAGAAGATATATCCTGTTATTATTAGTGCTAACCTTTCAGAACAGGAAGAAGAAAAATCATTGAAAACTCTGAAGAAACACCGTGCTGCTATTGGATATACTCTGGATGATCTTAAGGGCATTAGTCCCACTTTATGCCAACACAAGATAAAGTTGGAAGAGGACGCGAAACCGGTTATCGACCATCAACGGCGATTAAATCCTAAGATGAATGAAGTGGTAAGGAAGAAAATACTAAAGCTTCTAGAGGCAGGTATAATCTATCCAGTTGCTAATAGCCAGTGGGTATGTCCTGTCCATTGTGTCCCTAAGAAGGGAGGTATGACTATTGTTCCTAATGATAAAGATGAATTGATCCCGCACATAATTGTTACAGGTTATAGGACGGTAATTCATTTCCGCAAATTAAATAAAGCTACTAAGAAAGATCATTACCCTTTGCCTTTTATTGATCAAATGCTAGAAAGGTTATCCAAACATACTCATTTTTGCTTTCTAGATGGTTATTCTGGTTTCTCTCAAAGACCTGTGTCAAAAGGGGATCAAGAAAAGACCACTTTTACTTGTCCTTTTGGTACCTTTGCTTATAGACGTATGCCTTTTGGTCTATGTAATGCACCTGCTACCTTTCAAAGATGCATGATGGCTATATTCTCTGATTTTTGTGAAAAGATTGTTGAGGTTTTCATGGATGATTTTTTCATTTACGGAACTTCTTTTGATGATTGCTTGAGCAACCTTGATCAAGTTTTGCAGAGATGTGAAGACACTAATCTTGTCTTGAATTGGGAGAAGTGCCACTTTATGGTTAATGAAGGCATTGTCTTGGGACATAAAATTTCTGAAAGACGTATTGAAGTTGAAAAAGCTAAGGTTGATGCTATTGAAAATATGCAGGGTATACAAAGTTTCCTTGGTCATGCCGGGTTTTATAGGAGGTTCATTAAGGACTTCTCCAAAATCTCCACGCCTCTGAAAAATCTCTTACAAAAAGATGTTCCTTTTGTCTTTGATGATGATTGTGTAGAAGCATTTGAAATACTTAAGAAAGCATTGATCTCTGCACCTATTGTCCAGCCTCCTGACTGGAATTTACCCTTTGAGATTATGTGCTAGTGATTATGCTGTAGGTGCTGTTCTAGGACAAAGAGTTGATAAAAAATTGAATATTATCCAATATGCTAGTAAACTCTAGACAGTGCCCAGAGAAATTATGCTACTACTGAGAAATAATTTTTAGCAGTTGTATTTGCTTGTGATAAGTTTAGACCTTATATTGTTGATTCTAAAGTAACCATTCACACTGATCATGCTACTATCAAATGCCTTATGGAAAAGAAAGATGCTAAACCTAGACTTATTAGATGGGTTCTCCTGCTACAAGAATTTGATTTGCATATTATTTATAGAAAGGGAGCTGAGAACCCCATTGCAAACAACTTGTCTAGGCTAGAGAATATTCTTCATGACCCACAACCTATTGACGATAGCTTTCCTAATGAACAATTAGCTGTCATAAATACTTCTCGTACTGCTCCATGGTATGCTGATTATGATAATTACATTGTTGCTAAGTTTATACCGCTTAGTTTCACATACCAGCAAAAGAAAAAGTTCTTCTATGATTTGAGACATTACTTCTGGTACGATCCACAACTTTATAAAGAAGTAGTAGATGGTATTATTAGACGTTGTGTACCTGAGCATGAACAGGAACTGATCCTACGCAAGTGCCACTCCGAAGCTTATGGAGGACACCATGCTGGAGATAGAACTGCACATAAGGTATGGCAATCTGGTTTTTATCGGCCTACTCTCTTCAAGGATGCTCGTAAGTTTGTCTTATCTTGTGATGAATGTCAAAGAATTGGTAATATTAGTAGATGTCAAGAAATGCTTATGAATCACTTGTTATTGAACCATTTGATGTTTCGGGCTTTGATTATATGGGACCGTTTCCTACCTCTAATGGGTACACATATATTTTAGTTGCTGTTGATTACGTTACGAAGTGGGTAAAAGCTATTCCAACTAGTAGTGCTGATCACAACACCTCTATCAAGATGCTTAAAGAAGTTATTTTTCCAAGGTTTGGAGTCCCTAGATACTTAATGACTGATGGTGGTTCACACTTTATTCATGGTGCTTACCGTAAAATGCTTGCTAAGTATGATGTTAACCGTAGAATTGCATCCCCTTATCACCCATAGTCTAGTGGTCAAGTAGAACTAAGTAACAGAGAGTTGAAATTAATTTTGCAAAAGACTGTTAATAGGTCTAGAAAGAATTGGTCCAAGAAACTTGACTGCATACACAAATCCTATGGGTATGTCTCCATATAAAATGGTTTATGGAAAAGCATGTCACTTACTCTTGAGCTAGAACATAAGGCATATTGGGCTATTAAAGAGCTCAATTATGATTTCAAACTTGCCGGTGAGAAGAGGTTCTTTGACATCAGCTCGCTGGATGAATGGAGAACCCAAGCTTATGAGAATGCCAAGTTGTTCAAAGAAAAGGTTAAAAGATGGCATGACAAAAGGATACAAAAGCGTGAGTTTAACGTAGGTGATTATGTCTTTCTATACAACTCTCGTTTAAGATTTTTTGCAGGAAAACTTCTCTCTAAATGGGAAGTCCCTTACGTTATCGAGGAGGTCTATCATTCCGGTGCCATAAAAATCAACAACTTCGAAGGCACAAATCCGAAGGTGGTGAACGATCAAAGAATCAAACATTATATCTCAGGTAATCCTATAAATATTGAAAACCAATGTTATTGATACCATAACCCCGGAGGAATACATAAGGGACACTTTCCAGAATGATTCAGACCCCAAAAAAGAAGTGGTATGTGGTACGGTAAGTAAACCGACTCCAAAACAGTTCTAATGGCAACTTTTCACCGTTTTGTAATATTTAGAAAAATAGAAAAATAAGAGGCAGTCTGGAAAGGACACGAGGCGTCCACGAGGGTGGAGGGCACGCCCTACCCCTCTGGGCGCGCCCCCTGCCTCGTGGGCACCTCGTGTGCCTCCCGGACTCCGATTTCTTGCATGTTACTTCTTTTGGTCCGTAAAAATTCACTATATATTCTCCCGAAGGTTTGACCACCGTATCACACAAAAATCCTCTGTTTTCATTTCGAGCTGTTGTTTATGACAGATCTAGGTCGATGCCTTCCAGCACCCCCAAGGACAAGTTCTTCGAGAAGATCATCAATCCCTACCTCGGGGAGGTGCTGCATCACACTCAAACTATTGAGGCGTGTGAGGGGGTGCTGCACATCCGCGATGTTGAGGGACCAAGGAGGACCGGAAGCGTGGAGACGAGACTCGAAGCAACGGAGCAGCAAGTTTTCAAGTGCCAAGGTATGGTGGAACAAGGACTCAACGCCAACCACATGATGATCATGGATCTCGCCAACAACCACAAGCTAGACGCCAAGATCTTTGGGGAAGCCATCTCCAAGCTCCAAGAGAAAATCGAACACCTCCAGGCCCAGATCTATGACCTGCAAAACCAAAACTGTGAGTATGAATATAGATTCAAGAAGATGAGTTTAGCTGCAAATTTGAGGATCCCGGAGACTCGATCATCCTTCTATGATGGTGATCCCATGCCTTGGAAGATGGACGACAAGCCTACATCATCAACAACCCCATCGTCACCACCTCCGAAGAGAGAGACATAATCATAAGGGTATGGGCACTCCCCTTGGCAACTGCCAAGCTTGGGGGAGTTGCCCCGGTATCGTATCACCATCACACTCCTATCTTTACCGTTTTTCTTAGTTTGATTCTTTTGGTAATATCTTGATCTAGTAGAATAAAGTTAGCATGATCTAGTTGTGAGCTTTTGCTTGTGATCTTTACCTTTGTAATCGAGTCCGTGAGCTATATAATAAAGATTTGTGTTGAGTCAAGGGCTTGATTTCCCTGCTATCGTCATGAGAGAATAAAAGAAAATATAAAAAGTATCAAAGAGATCATATTGATCTTATGGAAGGTAATGACTTCACATATAAAGTGTATGATGAATAAACGTTGTAGAGAGTTGACAAACAGAGTTTTGGTCATCGTTGCAATTAATAGGAAGTAATACAGAAAGAGAGGTTTCACATACAAATATATTATCTTGGACATCTTTTATGATTGTGAGAACTCATTAAAATATGACATTCTAAAGAGTTGATGTTGGACAAGGAAGACAACATAATGGATTATGTTTTCTTATATCCAAAATAAAGTATATTGTCATGGATCATCCATCATGTTGAGCTTGCCTTTCCCCCTCATGCTGGCCAAAACTCCTTGCACCAAGTAGAGATACTACTTGTGCTTCCATACATCCTTAAACCCAGTTTTGCCATGAGAGTCCACCATACCTACCTATGGATTGAGTAAGATCCTTCAAGTAAGTTGTCATTGTTGCAAACTCTCTAAAATATGTATGATTTATTAGTATATAGGAAATAAGCTTTATACGATCTTGTGATATGGAAGTAATAAAAGTGATAAACTGCATAATAAAGGTCCCTATCACAAGTGGCAATATAAAGTGACGTTCTTTTGTGCTAAGATTTTGTGCATCCAACCATAAAAGCACATGACAACCTCTGCTTCCCTCTGCGAAGGGCCTATCTATTATTCTTTCCTTATAAGAGTCAAGGTGAAAATCACCTTTCCTTTTTACATTTTATCCTTTGGCAAGCACATTGTGTTGGAAAGATCCTGACATATATACCCAATTGGATGTAAGTTATCATGGTCTATTCCTGTTGACATTACCCTTGAGGTAAAAGGTCGGAAGGCAATATCGTAAGCCCCCATCTTTCTCTGTGTCCGATTAAAACTCCATACCCATAAGTATTGCGTGAGTGTGAGAAATTGTGAAAGACTAGATGATAGTTGAGTATGTGGACTTGCTGAAAAGCTCTTATATTGACTCTTTCCGATGTTATGATAAATTGCAATTGCTTCAACGACTGAGATATTAGTTTGTTGGTTTTCAGTGAAGTTTCTGGTTCATACTTGACATTGTGAATAGCTTGTTACCTTAGCATAAGAGTCATATGACAATATAT
>LR738715.1:248119138-248198275 GCA_902687465.1 Secale cereale | reverse complement strand
GGCAGGACGGCGCCGACCGGGATGGGGAGGAGGCTGGGCGGCGTGGGCCGGGAGGAGCAGGAGGCGGGGCGGCGCAGGCTGGGAGGAGGGAGGGCGGCGCCGGCCGGGAGGAGGAGGAGGCGGGGCGGCGCCAGCCAGGAGGAGCAGGAGGCGGGGCGGCGCCGGCTGGGAGGAGGCAGGACGGCGCCGGCCGGGATGGGGAGGAGGCGGGGCGGCGCCAGCCGGGAGGAGCAGGAGGCGGGGCGGCGCGGGCTGGGAGGAGGGAGGGCGGCGCCGGCCGGGAGGAGGCAGGGAGGGGAGGGGAGGCGGCACTCCAGCCGCTCCCGCGATAGAAGGTGCGGAGGGGAGGGGCAGTGGCGTTCGGGTGCGGGCTTCTGGACGTGGATTCGAGCGGGAGGTAGGTGGGTAGGTGTTATGAGAATAAGTCCGTTGTTAGGAGAATAAGGTCTTAAGGGGTGTTATGAGAATAGACCCACCCTATATATATATATATTGTCATATGATTTCTTATGCTAAAGTAACAATCTATTCACAATGTCAAGTATGAAACAGAAACTTCATTGAAACCTAACAAACCATGATCTCGGTCATTGAAGCAATTGCAATTTATCATAACATCAGAAAGAGTCAATATAAGAGCTTTTCAGCAAGTCCAACTCAACTATCATTTAGTCTTTCACAATTTCTAACACTCACGCAATACTTATGGGTATGGAGTTTTAATCAGACACAGAGAAAGATAGGGGCTTATGGTGTTGCCTCCCAACCTTTTACCTCAAGGGTAACATCAACAATAATAGTTTATGATAACTTACATCCAATTGGGTATATATGTCAGGATCTTTCCGAAACAATGTGCTTGCCAAAGGATAAAATGTAAAAAGGAAAGGTGAAGATCACCATGGCTCTTGTATAAGGTATAAGACAAGAATAAAAGATAGGCCCTTCACAGAGGGAAGCAGAGGTTGTCATGTGCTTTTCTGGTTGGATGCACGAAATCTTAATGCGAAAGAACGTGACTTTATATTGCCACTTGTGATAGGGACCTTTATTATGCAGTCCATCGCTTTTATTGCTTCCATATCACAAGATCGTATAAAGCTTATTTTCTCCACACTAATAGATTATACATATTTAGAGAGCAATTTTTATTGCTTGCAACAATGAAAACTTACTTGAAGGATCTTACTCAATCCATAGGTAGGTATGGTGGACTCTCATGGCAAAACTGGGTTTAAGGATATTTGGAAGCACAAGTAGTATCTCTACTTGGTGCAAGGAGTTTGGCTAGCATGAGGGGAAAAGACAAGCTCAACATGTTGGATGATCCATGACAATATAATTTATTTCAGATATAAAAAAACATAACCCATTACGTTGTCTTCCTTGTCCAACATCAACTTTTTAGCATGTCATATTTTAATGAGTGCTCACAATCATAAAAGATGTCTGCTACCTCTTGAGCTTGCGTTGTATTCCCTCGAAGGGGAAAGGGAGATACAGCACAGTAGCGTAAGTATTTCCCCCAGTTTTTGAGAACCAAGGTATCAATCCAGTAGGAGACCACGCGCGAGTCCATCGCACCTGCACAAACAAATAAGAACTTTGCAGCCAACACGATAAGGGGTTGTCAATCCCTTTATGTCACTTACGAAAGTGAGATTTGATAGAGATGATAGTTTATATTTTTGGTATTTTTAGTTTAATAAAACAACAAATAAAAGCGGTAAAAGTAAAGTAGATGTAGATTGATATGTAGAGAATAGACCCGGGGCCATAGTTTTCTCTAGTGACTTCTCTCATGATAGCGATATTCTACGGCGGGTAAACAAATTACTGTCGAGTAATTGATAGAAAAGCGAATAATTATGAGACTATCTAGGCATGATCATTGTATATAGGCATCACGTCCGAGACAAGTAGACCAAAATGATTCTGCATCTACTACTATTACTCCACACATCGACCGCTATCCAGCGTGCATCAAGTGTATTGAGTTCATAAGAACAGAGTAACACCTTAAGCAAGATGACATGATGTAGAGGGATAAACTCAAGCAATATGATATAAACCCCATCGTTTTATCCTCGATGGCAACAATACAATACGTGCCTTGCCGCCCCTACTGTCACTGGGAAAGGACACCGCAAGATTGAACTCAATGCCAAGCAATTCTCCCATTGCAAGAACTATAGATCTAGTAGGCGAAAGCAAACCAATAATTCGAAGAGACTTGCAAGGATATTATGAGCACACATATAAAGTTCAGAGAAGAACCAAATATCTTTCATAGATAACCTTGATCATAAACTCACAATTCATCGGATCTCGACAAACACACCGCAAAAAGAGATTACATCGAATAGATCTCCTCGAAGACCGAGGAGAACTTTGTATTGAGATCCACAGAGAGAAGAAGCCATCTAGATACTAGCTATGGACCCGAAGGTCTGTGGTAAACTACTCACAACTCATGGTGAGGGCGATGATGACGATGATGAAGGCCTCCACGATGGATCCCCCTCCGGTGGAGCTCCGAAACAGGCTCCAAGATGGGATCTCCATGGGAACAGAAGGTACGGCTATGGAATTAGGGTTTTCTCTCTGTCTTCAGAGTTTCAGGGGTATGTAGACTTATATAGGAAGAAGGAGGGCACCGAGGGACGCTCGAGGGGGCCACGAGGCAGGGGGCGCGCCCCCACCCACATGGGCCACCCTCTCATCCCCTGACGTGGTTCTCAAGTTCCTTGGGCGCGATTTTCTCCAAAAATATCTCCCGCGAAGGTTTCATTCCATTTGGACTCCGTTTGATATTCTTTTTCTGCAAAACCCTAAAATAGGCAAAAAACAGCAATCTGGACTGGGCCTTTGGGTTATTAGGTTAGTCCAAAATATGATATAAAAGTGAATGATAAAGCCCATCAAACATCCAAGACTTCATAAATAATAGCATGGAACAATAAAAAATTATAGATATGTTGGAGACGTATCAAGCATCCCCAAGCTTAATTCCTACTCGTCCTCGAGTAGGTAAATGATAAAGAAAGAATTTTTGATGTGGAATGCTAACCAATATAGTTTTTCAATGTAATTCTCTTAATTGTGGCATGAATATTCAGATCTGAAAGATTCAAGATAAAAGTCTATATTGACATAAGAAACAATAATACTTCAAGCATACTAACAAAGCAATCATGTCTTCTCAAAATACTATGGCTAAAGAAAGTTATCCCTACAAAATCATATAGTGTTGGCTATGCTCCCTCATTATCACAAAAAAATATTCATATCATGCACAACCCCGATTTCAGCCAAGCATTTGTTTTCATACTCTATCTTTTCAAACCTTTCAACTTTCACGCAATACATGGGCGTGAGCCATGGATATAGCACTATGGGTGTAATAGAGGCGGTTGTGGAGAAGACAAAAAGGAGGGAGATAGTCTCACATCGACTAGGCGTATCAACTGGCTATGGAGATGTCCATCAATAGATATCAATGTGAATGAGTAGGGATTGCCATGCAACGGATGCACTGGAGCTAAATATGAATGAAAGCTCAACAAAAGAAACTAAGTGGGTGTGC
Source organism: Secale cereale (assembly GCA_902687465.1). Taxonomy (NCBI): domain Eukaryota; kingdom Viridiplantae; phylum Streptophyta; class Magnoliopsida; order Poales; family Poaceae; genus Secale; species Secale cereale. The sequence goes on along the minus strand of LR738715.1, from coordinate 248,194,689 downwards.
ATCCAACTTGCTTGCTCATGAAGACCTAGGGCATTTGAGGAATCCCATCCTTGGAATATACAAGCCAAGTTCTATAATGAAAATTCCCACTAGTATATGAAAGTGACTAAGCATGAGACTCTCTACAATGAAGAACATGGTGCTACTTTGAAGCACAAGTGTGGAAAAAGATAGTAGCAATTGTCCCTTTTTTCTCCCCCCTTTTTTTTTGCGGAGGGGCTTTATAGATTTAGCCTTTCCTCCCATGGGACAATGCTCTAATAATGATGATCATCACACTTTCATTACAACTCAATATAACAACTCGATACTACAACAACAAAGTATGACTCTATATGAATGCCTCTGGCGGTGTACCGGTATGTGTAATGAAATAAGAGTGACATGTATAAAAAATTATGCATGGTGGCATTGCCACAAATATGATGTCAACTACATGATCATGCCATGGCAATATGACAATATGATGCGTGTCATATGAACGGAACAGTGGAAAGTTGCATGACAATATATTTCGGAATGGCTATGGACATGCCATGATTAGGTAGGTATGGTGGCTGTTTTGAGGAACAATATGGTGGCTGTTTTGAGGAAGGATATGTAGTGGGTTTATGGCACCCGCGAAAGTTGCGCGGTACAAGAGAGTCTTGCGATGGGGGAAGGGTGAGACTACGTATAATCCATGGACTCAACATTAGTCATAAGAACTCATATACTTATTGCAAAAATTTACGAGTCATCAAAACAAAGCAATCAACGCATGCTCCTAGGGGGGAGGTTGGTAGGAGTTAACCATCGCGCGCCCCCGACCTCCACACAAAGGTTGGCACTCTACAAATACCTCATGCTCTAACTTAGTCACACAACGGTTCACCATAGATGCATGCTACGGGAATCACTAACCTTAACACAAGTATTTCTCAATTTCATAATATCTCCACTAGCATGACTCTAATATCACTATCCTCATGTCTCAAAACAATTATCAAGCATCCAACATCTCATTCTATTCAATGCACTTAGTGTGAATTTGTTTTACTACATTGACATTGGATGTCTATCATGTGAAGACTAGTTTCTTTGGCCTAAACACATTACCATGCTGTTTTAATAGACTCTCAAAAGGATATAAGTGAAGCATGAGAGTTCAACAATTTCTACAAAATATTACCACCACCGTGCTCTAAAAGATATAAGTGTGTGACACCCCGAGACCGTTGCGCCAGGTGTCAGCCAGTTATTCGTCGCCATTGCCATGTCATCTGCTTGCGTGTTGCATCTTGCCATGTCATCGTGTGTGTTGCATCAGCATGTTTTCAAAACTTGCATCCGTCCGAGTCCCCTCGTCCTTTCCGTTGTCCGTTCTGAGCCCAGACACACTCACACGCGCCCGCGGCGCCTCCGAATATTCATTTGATGAGTGGCCGAAAAGTGTTCTCGGAATGGGGTGAAACTTGGCGTGTGGTCTTATTATAGTGTAGACAGGCTGCCTGCCAAATTTCATCGCATTTGGAGCTCGTTTGATAGCCCAACCATTAAATATAGCAGCACTAGTCGCCAGACAAAACGTCGGACGTTTTCGGTCTCCGAAAACCCCCGCGGGCCTCTCTCTCTATCTCCTCTCATCTCATCCCAACTATTCTACACAGCCCACTAGGCCCAGCCTACTTCCCCCTCCGCTCTGGTGCGTTGGATCGTGATTCGATGGCTCCGAAACGGCCTCAAACCCCCAAAACCCTAGCAATTTTGCTATAAATGGACACCTCCCATGCCATTTTTGGTTTCCCCTAGCCTCTCCCCTAACCTCCAGCCACTTCCCCCCTCGAAAATTGCGCCTCCAGCCCCCTCCTCCTTCGTTTCAGCGCCCAACTACCTCGGATCTGCCACTTGGCGGCTCCTTATTGGCCTAGCCGCCACTCCAGCCGGCCGCAGCCAATGGTAGTGCGCCATATGCCCCGCTCCACGTCATCCCGCGCCCTGTCCCCGCCGCCGCGGCCCTGCGGGCCCGCGCGGGGCCCGTCTGGCCCGTCAGCCGCCCGCTCGCCCGAGGCGCTCGCCCGACCGCCCCGCTCCCTCGCTCCTCGCTCCTCCCGCTCCCCGCCGCCAACACATCCGCCCTCCAGCGCGCCTCGCGCCGGTGCCTCTCCGAGCCGCAAGCCCCGCCGGGAACCGCCGCCGCCCGCCTCAACGACCGCCGCCGCGCCTCCGCTTCGACCTCCACCGCCGTCCGCCGCAGTAGCTCACCGTCGGCTAGATCCGGGGCGCCCACGGCCGGATCCGCCCTGTTGCCGCCGCCCGACCGTCTCTAGTGCCCCCGCTACGCCGGAGCTCGCCGTCGACGGCATGCTGCCGCCGCCACCTTTAGTCCGATCGGGGAGGAGCCCCGATCCCATCGCCGACCGCCCGGACATGTCCGTCCGAGACGGACGTTGTCCGACCCTCCTCCTCTCTGTGTCCCTGACCGGTGGGACCCGCGTCCAGCCACACCGACGGACATGTCCGACCCGACCCTGGACATGTCCACCCGAGGTTGTCTCTTTGCCACTAAGTCCCTAATTTTTATTAAAATGTTGCATGTTTGCATGGCTGTAACTATTTGTGTGTATGTCCAAATTGAGTGTATGATATGTCAAAATGAACGTGGTGATATGCTCTTCACTTTGTTCCATTGTGCCATGCTTGTTTGAGTCCATCTTGATGCCCTAATCATCGTTGCAAGAGTGCTACTTGTTTAAAACTGTTGTTACCTATAATTTTGTTGCATACTTGTGATGCTTGTAACTTTGTGCATGTTTATCCAAATGGAGCATATGATATGTCAAAATGTTCATTGTGAAGTTCTCTACATGATGGTTGCTGTAGCATTCATCTTAGGTGCCATATTGCCATGTTAATCTCTGTTGCAAAAGTGCATGTGGCTGTTTAGTGCTGAAACTTGTTATGAGATGCTGATTTCACTTGCTCATTGCTATTGGTGTGTTTTTCTTTGTGCCACATGTCTTTATGTTTTAGAAGCACAATCATATGGTCTTTGCTGCGGTGCAATCCACTTCCCATGATATGCCTTGAGGTGACTTAAACAAGCTTGCAAACATGCCATGCCAATGTTGCTGTTTTATACTTAGTGAAAAAACTGCTAAGTCTGGAATCTGTTTAACCTGATGCTATGTTTGCTTGATTCCCCACTCACATCCATGCTTGTTTTGGAGTGGCCAATGATCATGTCTTGTTTTCCATGTTATTGTCTATCCATTCATGCCTTTGTTTGCATATATGGCCTGCTGTAGCTTATTTATTTTTGGGCCAGATTCCTCCTTGTTAAAAAGAAGATAAAAGACTACTGCGACGATGACGCAATTTCGGTATTTTGTAACAACTGTACGGATGAAGGGATCCTTAATGCCCTCAATCATCGTCGTGTAGTGCACTTTGAAGATTTAGCACACATAGTACATAATTACTGCGCAATGGAAAGCGCTTGGAAAAGCCAGATGACCCGCTGGGAACCTCAGGCCTTCAAGCCATCTCCCGGGCGGGAAAAAATGATGCAACCTCGTGGGGCACCTAATCATCATCCCATGGACAAGAAAATCAACCCTATACGGGACATAGAACTATCTTCGAAGAGTGGCTCGATAGGCCCTGTCAAATACACTCAACGCCGGATACCGAACCAACGCACAACCTACGGGCATGTTGGATACTCCGGCAGGTGGCCAAGAGCGGCGAGGGTATCCTCACCAACAATACCCCAAAAAGGTACTCTTCAGAGGACGATGATTTCAAATTATTCACAGTCTTCGAGACCTTCTCATCGAATAATCAGCGCAAAAGGGCGCTCCGCGACCTTGCTTAAGTCTGCCAAATAGCAGCGGTAAGCCCTTGGAACGATGCGGCAATTACTTTCAATGCCGATGACGAACCAAGGTCCCGCTCAGTCCGGGCACCAGCCACATTGGTCCTAAACAGAATCGTGGATGGCTTTCGGCTCACTAAAGTGCTAATGGACGGTGGCACCGGGCTGAACCTCATTTATGAGGACACGCTCAATAAAATGCAAATGGGCAGGAGTCGCATTGAGCAGAGCAATACATCCTTTAGAGGGATCAATCCCAGCAGGGAAGTGAGATGCTCAGGGAAAATTAAACTGGATGTGGTATTCGGCACACCAGTAAATTATAGGTCCGAAGAGATAATCTTCGAGGTGGCCCCTTTTAACAGCGGATATCATGCCCTATTGGGACGAGATGCATTCACACGCTTTCAAGCTATACCTAATTACGGGTATATGAAGCTCAAAATGCCCAGGCCCAGTGGTGTTATCACTATCTCTAGTGATTCGAACATAGCACTCCACGCCGAAAATAAAACCGCATCCCTGGCCCTCGAGGCACTGTCCGAAGCCTTAGCGGCTGAGGAACTCATCGCTCTGTGTTCCATAGTGGATAGGGATGACGTAATCCTGAATAAAAGGCCTAAATCCACCTCCTTCAAGCCAGTGGACGAAATAGTCAAATTTCAAGTCCACCCGACGGATCCCAAGAAAACAGCTTCTATCGGAGCACAGCTGGAACCAACGGTCGACACCGCATTACGAGCGTTCTTGCGTGAGAACTAGGATATTTTCGCCTGGCACCCTTCGGATATGCCAGGAATCCCACGCTCGCTGGCCGGACATAGTCTCAATATACTGAAGGGATACAAGCCGGTCAAGCAAATGCTCCGGCAATTTTCCGAACCCAAGCGACATGCTATGGGGGAGGAGCTAGCCAAGCTACTCGAGGCCGGGTTTATCAGAGAGATCAAACATCCGGACTGGCTAGCGAACCTGGTCATGGTACCAAAGAAGGATAAGTCCTGGCGCCTGTGTGTAGATTTCAAAGACCTTAACAAGGCCTTCCCTAAGGACCCCTTCCGACTGCCTCGCATCTATCAGATTATTGATGCAACCGCGGGACACGATTCACTGTGTTTCCTCGACGCATATTTCGGATACCATCAAATTAAGATGAAGGAATCCGGCCAAGCCGCAATGGCATTCATCACCCTGTATGGGCCTTTCTGCTTCAACACTATGCCTTTTGGGCTCAAGAACGCCGGCGCCACGTACCAACGCATGATTCAAACATGCCTGGAAAAGAAAATTGGCAATACTTTGGAGGCATATGTAGACAACATAGTCATCAAAACCAAGCATGTTGAATCATTGGTGGATGACTTATGCCTTACATTCGACAACCTCCGAAGATATGATATAAAGCTCTATCCATAAAAGTGTGTTTTCGGCGTCCACGCCGGCAAACTACTCGGGTTTATTTTTTCCAATAGAGGAATTGAAGCAAACCCAGCCAAAATATGGGCCCTGTCACAATTGGCAACACCAACTGACCTCAAGCAGGTCCAAAAACTAGCCGGGTGCGTGGCATCTTTGTGCCATTTTATCTCCAGACTGGGAGAAAAAGCACTGCCATTGTATCGTCTGCTCCGACGCACCGACCACTTCGTGTGGATGGATGCTGCAACAGCCAGACTGTAGGAAATAAAAACCTTGCTAGCAAGCAACCTCATCCTGGCCGCACCAAACGTCGGTGAGCCAATGTAGCTCTACATATCGGCAACTCACCAGGTGGTGAGTGCGGTGCTCGTTCTTGAATAAAAAGAGGAGGGGCATAAATTCCTAACTCAAAAACCGGTATACTACGTATCAAGGGTCCTCACACCATGCAAATCCCAATATCCACATTATCAGAAGATAGCATATGCTGTCTTTATGGCAACCCACAAGCTACGACACTACTTTCAAGAGTGCTCGATCACGGTGGCCTCAGAGGTACCACTCAATGATATTATAAACAACCGGGACGCCACCGTCCGGATTGCCAAATGGGCTATTGAGCTCTTACCATTCAAGATTACGTACAAACAATGACAAGCAATTAAATCTTAGGTGTTAGCTGACTTCGTCGCCAAATGGACAGCGGCCGAACTCCCTAAAGAGTACGACACATATTCCAACTGGGTGATGCACTTCAATGGCTCAAAATGCTAGCCGGACTTGGGGATGGTGTCGTCTTGACATCCCCACAAGAGACACAGTCCGTTACGTGCTGCAAATACTGTATACATACTCCAACAATGCAGCCGAATACGTGGCCCTGTTGCATGGTCTCCGGATGGCCGTCTCCATGGGCATACAACTCCTTGAGGTGCGCGGGGATTCAAACCTCGCAATATCCCAAATAAACAAAGAATTCGAGGCAAAAGACCCAAAGATGGCGGCTTATCGCAACACTGCACTCAAAATATCAGCTCGGTTCGAGGGGCTCGAGTTTCATCACGTGGCTCGAGAGAGTAATCAGGTCGCAGGCATCCTTGCTCGCATGTGCGCTAAACGAGACCCAGTCCCACCAAACACCTTTTTGGAAAGGCTCTTCAAGCCATCCGTGGTGTGGCAGGATGAGAGTGGCAACACTAGTCCGGAGCCGATCATACCCCCTGATTCCGAACATAGTTCCATATCATCCGAGGCTTGGGTACCAAAATAACACCATTGGCCCACGATATCTGCTACTTCTCGAGCTTGTGTTGTATTCCCTCGAAGAGGAAAGGGAGATGCATCACAATAGCGTAAGTATTTCCCTCAGTTTTTGAGAACCAAGGTATCAATCCAGTAGGAGACCACGCGTGAGTCCCTCGCACCTGCACAAACAAATAAGAACTTCGCAGCCAACGCGATAAGGGGTTGTCAATCCCTTTACGGACACTTACAAAAGTGAGATCTGATAGAGATGATAGTTTATATTTTTGGTATTTTTGTTTATAAGAACAGAAAGTAAAAGCGGTAAAAGTAAAGTAGATGTAGATTGATATATTGAGAATAGACCTAGGGGCCATAGTGTTCTCTAATGGCTTCTCTCATGAAAGCGATATTCTACGGCGGGTAAACAAATTACTGTCGAGCAATTGATGTGTCTGTCTTCATGCCACATGTCTAGATGTTTTAGAAGCACAATAATATGGTCTTTGCTGTGGTGCAATTCACTTTCCATGATATTCCTTGTGTTGACTTAAACAAGCTTGTAATCATGCCATGTTGTTGTTGTTGTTGTTGTTGTTGTTGTTGTTGTTGTTGTTGTTGTTGTTGTTTTATACTTAGTGAAAAAACTGCTAAGTCTGGAATCTGTTATAACTTGATGCTATGTTTGCTTGATGCCCTAGTAAAATCCATGCTTGTTTTGGAGTGGCCAATGATCATGTCTTGTTGTACATGTTATTGTCTATCCATTCATGCCCTTACTTGCTCATATGGCATGCTGTAGCTTAATTATTTCTTACTCTCAAGTTGCTATAAATTATACCTGTCAGGATTTTATCAGCATGTTCAATTTGGCGTAGCTTGTTCCTATTGATCCATGCCTCCTATGGAGATGCTCCAACGGAGTTGTTTGCTGTAGGATATGTCTACTACATGTCCATGCTCTTTATATGGTTAGTGGAGGTGACATGCATGTTGTTTTGTGCCTCCGAAGGCAGCATCGTGATGATGTTTTTGCCTTCCCAGATTTTGGTTAAGTCTGGATAATTTTATTACAACTTGCCATGCTTGTTTAAATGTGTTCCAGCAAGCTTTTGGGTGTGTTCTAAGTTCATACTTGTTAAGTATCATGTCTACTTCACATCCATGCTTCTTGTTATCATGTTTGAGTGTTGTAGCATATATTTACCTTGCTCCAAAGTTGCTATGTGGCTGTTAACTTCAGCTTGTTGTTATATCTTGTTTCTAATGTATCTTTTAGCCCGTTGCTCCGTTTTGGGTGTGACTTATATGAAACTTGTGTGATTTTGCATGTAGACTCATAATATCATGTTGTTTACCTATTTGGAGTGTGTTTGCTTGATGTTTGGGTGCATCTTGCACCGTTGCCATGCTTGTCCTGTTTTGCTCATATCTTCTAGGCCGTAGCTCCGAATTAAACAAACTTTATATGAAACTTGACTAGAATTTTGTGTAGATCATCATGGTGCATGTTAACCTGCGTTTTAACAACTTTAACTTAAGGTTTGTTAAGATCTGACTAATTTCAAAACGTGCATATGAGGGCTTACCGGATTTGTTATAAGTTGATTCCGACCTCATTTAAACTTGTTGGCTTGTCTTGTTCTTGTGTGCTTCATACCTTGACATGTATTGCATCATATATAGACTTGTCTTGCGTCATACTTGGATGAGCATATTGTCATGTTCTTGTGTCGTGTGTTTACCGTATTACTTGCTTCTTCTCGTTAGTGCTTGTTCCGTTGCGATTGTGAGGATTCGTTTCTCTACACGTGGTTCGTCTTCCAGGCTTCTGCTTCGTCTTCTTCATGGATCGTTCTTCTTCCTTGCGGGATCTCAGGCAAGATGACCATCACCTTGGATACCTTTACTATCATTGCCATGCTTAGTTGTCTCGATGCTATCGTTACATGTCGCACTACCCATCATTTATTGTCAGCCCCTCACCTTGTTGCCATGAAACCTCTAACCTTTGACACCTTCCTAGCAAACCGTTGTTTGGCTATGTTACCCGCTTGCTCAGCCCCTCTTATAGCGTTGTTAGTTGCAGGTGAAGATGAAGATCGTTCCATGTTGGAACTTGTTGTTGGAATATCACAATATCTATTATTATTATTAACGCACCCATATACTGGGCATGGGTGGAAGGCTTGGCCTTTTGCTCGGTGTTTTGTTCCACTCATGCCACCTTAGGCGCCGATAAACCGGCATTATGTTCCTTGATTTTGCGTTCCTTACACGGTTGGGTATACGGGGACCCCTTGACACTTCGTCTTTGAATAAAACTCCTCCAGCAAGGCCCAACATTGGTTTTATTGCAACATAATAAAAACTTAATTAATTAATTAATTGCATAGGGAGTTAGCTCTACCCGAGGATTCTTCTACATACAGGGGGGCCAGTGCTGATGGTGTTGGTTCCAAATGGGCGGACTGCGGGACCGCCTCGGGGAAACTCGAGGTATCTGGCTCCCGTAGGATGTCCCATCCGGTCATGGCCTGAGACGAGATACGCGCGGCTACTATCAGAGTGTCGGCACGCAGGGAGGTCTTGCTGGACTAGTTTTACCATTGTCGAAATGTCTTGTGCACCGGGATACCGAGCCTGATCGGATTGTCCCTAAGATAAGGGGTAATATTATTATTACTTCTGCTGATCGTGAGAGCTTGTGATGGGCTAAGTTGGGACACCCCTGCAGGGTTATGATCTTTCGAAAGCCGTGCCCGTGGTTATGTGGCAGATTGGAATTTGTTAATGTCCGGTTGTAGAAAACTTGACAGAGGATCCGAAGTAAAACACACAACTGTGTGAGCAACTGTGATTGTCTCTTTTCACTTTGAGAAGAGAACACGGTGGAGTTATGTTTGACTTGTAGGAAGTTCAGGATCTTTAGCGATCACTACTAGTTGCGACCGTTTGAGTAGATGCTCATCTTATTCTTGTACTCGTAAGTTAGCCACCATTTATATTGTTTAGTCGCTGCTGCAACCTCACCACTTTACCTCTTCCTACCCATTACGCTTTGATAGTCTTGTTACCCATGGTTATGGGATTGCTGAGTCCTTGTGGCTTACAGATACTACAACAACAGTTGCAGGTGCAGGTTTCCGATGTCTTGATGTGAGAGCGATGTCGTTGTGTTGGAGTTCTTTCTTCTTCTTCTTCTTCAGTCTTGGGTTAGGTTCCTGGTCGGCAGCTTGGGATAGCAGATGGATGAGATTGTGCTTTTCATGTTTGCATCCATAGTCGGATGCTTTGTATTGATTTTGTTGTATTCATGTGACTTGTATGAATTATTGTATCCCCCATGTATGTATGTAATGGCACGATGTAATGATATCCATCTTGCTAAGCGCCCGAAATGCGGTTGTGCCCCGATCACGTAAGTGTCATGTGTTCGGGATAGAATCGCATCTTGGGCCTGACAAGTTGGTATCAGAGCCTCGACCGACCATAGGAGCCCCTTGATTGATCGTAGTCTGGCCGTTGTTGAGTCTAGCAGAAAACTTTTTCAGAGTCTAGTTATATCGGAGAGTAGGAATTCTTTTTACTCCTCTTCCCCTTCGTCGCTCTGGTGAGGAATCTTGACGTAGGTGTTTTGAATTACCCCTCTTCCCCTTCAAATTTTTTTAGGATCACGTGGTTAGTTTTCGTTCGTTGCGTTGTCAGTTCTTTCATCTGGTGCATCTCTCGTCAAGTGGATTCGACCCTCTTCTTCTTTGCAAGTTCAACCCTCAGTCTTTTCAATCGGTGTTGTTTTCCCCGTTCATTGTATTCTTTCTTTTCCCACCCACCCACCCTTTTGCTTCTCGGAGCCGGAGTCCTTAATCGAGTACCCGTCCTACTCATGTGAATCCTTTGCATTCTTTCCCTAGTTGTTTCAACCGGTGAATTCTTGTCTAGCTCATCATCATTCTTCTCTTTTCTTCTTCGATGAATTCTCCTCTCGTTTGATATTCTTCACCTCTTCTTCTTTTCCGGTGGATCCGATTCCAATATTTCAGTGTTTGTCATATTCTTTCCATCGGCTCAAATGTTTCCTCTTGCTCATTACCTCTCGCCATTTAATTATTACGGTGTTCCAAAGACATCTCAAGAGTCGTTTGTGTTCTAATTTAATTCGAGGTTGTCACCTCACTCGAGTCATTCAATTGTTCCGGTGCACCATCTCCTTTTCAATCCTTTCCGACGGAGTTTTCTCTTCGATTGGCTCATAACCCACAGGTCTTTTCCTAGGATCTTACCTGACTCTTCTAATTTACCGGAGTGTTCCAAAATTCTTTTCAACTGTGACGTAAGTATGGATTCCATCAGTCATATGCCTTCCGAAGATCGTTTTCAAATTCTTTCATTGTTGGGTTCAACCTTTCTTCTTTTCATTCTTCCGGAGTATTTCATGATTTAATTCTATTGTGTTCCTCCGAAGGTCATCATTTCAGAAGATTTCTTCGTTCGCAGTTTTCAACTTCGTCCTTCAAATATTCTTCATTGATGCCTCTTCGCTCGTCTCACATTCTTCCGGTGCTCCATTCAAGTATTCTTTAATCAGTTCAAAATCTCTTCGTTCTCGTCATTCAAATTGTCCTCAAGTGCTTTATTCTTCCAGGAGATTCATTCTCTTGTATTCACTTGATTTCTATTCTTACGGTGGTTCGTTCTTTTTCTTCACTCGGCTTCAATTTTTATGGTGGTTCGCTCAATATTCCTTTTCTGGTGTTATCATATCTATTGATTCATTTGCTTTCCAATCGTATCGGTGTTTCATGAAGATTTTCGTAAGTTCCCGATATATCCCTCTTTAATCATTTCAACGGGAATAAGTAGTATGTCAATCCATTGTTCATCAATTTAATCGATGGAGGATAAGCATACCATAATTCTTATTCCTTTTTCATCAAGTTGATTTAATTCCTTCCTTTGGAGTTTATTCTTGATGAATAAATTCTAGTTCCAAGTGTCTTTATCCTTTTATTTTCCGGAGTTCAAGTTTTCTCGGCCTTCTCGTCGGACTCTTGTCTAATCATCGCAAGGCTCTAATCTTATTCTTTTCATCCGTCATTTCTATATCATCTTCCTTTTGTTACCGGAGTTCTTCATGGTCGTTCTCCATCATTTAATCCATTCGTCAAACGTTCAGCTAATTCTTCTGGAGCAGCTCAAGCATTCTTATTCTTGCCTCTTGAGTGCAAATAATTCTCCACATTCTTTTGAAAGGGAGTTTTGCAATTCTTCATTTTCAGCTAATCCTTCTTTTGGTTGCGGCATAATTCACCTCAAGTCTTGAGATGTTTAAATAAGTCCACGACAAGCTTATTCTTTTGTGGTTGTTTTTTCTCAACAACTCCGTTCAAGTCTTCTCTTGAAGATCCTCTTTCAATTCATTCGTGGTAGAACTTATTGTTCTCTTATCCATTCTTTTTATTACATTATTTTCAATTCTCCCGGAGGCATTGTATTGTTTCTCTCAGCTAGTATCCTTCCATCTTCTCAAGCTCATGTTTCATTTTTTCAGTTTCAGCCGGAGTGCTGCCCGAATTCCTTCGTTCAAATTCCTTTCTACCTCTTTTAATCGGAGTGGTTAATTTCTCTCTTGTCACTTAACCTCCTTGATTCTCGTCGTATTCCTTTCTTCCTCTTGTCTAACAAAGTCTTGCAACTTCGTTCTTCTTTGTTGTATCTTTTCCTTCAAGTTATTCAACCTCTCAAGGTTCTTTGGTTTCACTCTTTTGTCATCGAAGAACTTTGTTCTTCCTTTTCTCTTCCGTCTCGTTCCTAAGATCTCGGGACGAGATCTCTTGTTAGTAGGGGAGTGTTGTGACACCCCGCGACCGGTGCGCTAGGTGTCAGCCAGTTATTCGTTGCCGTTGCCATGTCATCTGCTTGCGTGTTGCATCTTGCCATGTCATCAGGTGTGTTGCATCATCATGTTTTCAAAACTTGCATCCGTCCGAGTTCCCTCGTCCTCTCCGTTGTCCGTTCTGAGCTCAGACACACTTGCACGTGCCTGCGGCACCTCCGAATATTTATTTTTTGAGTGGCCGGAGAACGTTCTCGGAATGAGTTGAAACTTGGCGTGTGGTCTTATTATAGCATAGGTAGACCGCCTGTCAATTTTCGTCGCGTTCGGAGTTCGTTTGATAGCCCAACGGTTAACCGTGCTAACCGCCGGAAGCCTTTTCCCTTTTGGCCCAGCACCCCTTTCACACAGCCCACCCAGCCCATTCTAACCCCTCCATGCTCTTGGTCGTTCGATCACGATCGTGTGGCCGCGAACCGCTCCTCATTTGGACACTCCTAGCTCCCTCTACCTATAAATAGGTGCCTCCCTCTCCATTTTCGCGGATGAACCCTAGCCTCCTCCCTCTCGCGCCGCCGGACATGTCCAACCGCGCCGGACATGTCCAGCCTCTACCTCACTCCGCCCAATCAGGGCATGCCACGTCACCGCTCCGCCGCCCGCGGCCAGTCCCCTCGCGACACGTGGCCGCAGCCACCTCCCACCGCCGCCGCGGCCCGCGGGACCCGGATCGGGCCCGCGCGAGCCCGCTCCGCCGCTCCGCCTCCGGGCCTGTCGCTCCTCCAGCGCTCCATGCCCCGCACCTCGCGCCGGCCGGCTCCGCCGGCGACCGCTGCCGTTCCTCCGCCGCCCAAACTCCTCGCCGGCCGGCCCGCGCGCCGCCGCCGGCCACCGCCCGTCGCCCGAGGCCCCGCCGCCGCTCGGCCTCCTCGCCGGATCCCCGCGCTCCGGCCGGATCCCATGACACCACCGCCGGATCTACTCCCTTCCACGCCCTCGCGGCCTCCTCCGACCACCTCCCGACGCCGGCGCCGTTAACCGCCGCCATCGCCATGGCCGTTCGGGAGCGGAGCTGCCCCCCCGCTCGTCGCTTGGGCCACTGCCTGCCGCAGGCCCAGCCGCCCGAGGCCCAGTTCCCCGCGCGGCCCAGCTCCCCGTCCGCGGCTTCTCCTTCCTATGGCCCGTGCGCCGTGCCAGCCGCTCGAGGCCCAGCTCTTCCTCCCTCCGGGCCGAACCCACTCTGGTGAGCCCCCTTTTGCCTATCTAGCGCATCGTGCGTCGTTTAGTTATCAAACGCTCAACCATGTCTATTTTTTTACTAAGTCCTTAAAATCTGTTAAAAATGTTGCATGTTTGCATGGCTGCAACTTTTTGTGTGATGATCCAAATTGAGTGAATGATAAGTCAAAATGATCGTGGTGATATGCTCTACACTTTGTTCCATTGTGCCATGCTTCTTTGACTTCATCTAGATGCCCTAATATCTGTTGCAAGAGTGCTACTTGTTATAAACTACTGTTACTTGTTAATTTGATGCCATGTTTGAGATATGATAACTTGGTGCATGTTTATCCAAATGATGCATATGATATGTCAAAATGTTCATTATGAAGTGTACTACATGATGGTTGCTGTAGCATGCTTGTTTGAGTCCTTGTGGCCATGTTAATCTCTGTTGCAAAAGTGCATTTGGCTGTTAAGTGCTGAAACTTGTTATGAGATGCTAATTTCACTTGCCCATTGCTATTGATGTGTTTGTTTTCATGCCACATGTCTAGATGTTTTAGAAGCACAATAATATGGTCTTTGCTGTGGTGCAATTCACTTTCCATGATATTCCTTGTGTTGACTTAAACAACCTTGTAATCATACCATGTTGTTGTTGCTGTTTTATACTTAGTGAAAAAACTGCTAAGTCTAGAATCTGTTATAACCTGATCCTATGTTTGCTTGATGCCCTAGTCAAATCCATGCTTGTTTTGGAGTGGCCAATGATCATGTCTTGTTGTCCATGTTATTGTCTATCCATTCATGCCCTTACTTGCTCATATGGCCTGCTATAGCTTAATTATTTCTTACTCTCAAGTTGCTATAAATTATACCTGTCAGGATTTTATCAGCATGTTCAATTTGGCGTAGCTTGTTGCTACTGATCCATGCCTCCTATGGAGATGCTCCAATGGAGTTGTTTGCTGTAGGATATGTCTACTACATGTCCATGCTCTTTATATGGTTAGTTGAGTTGACATGCATGTTGTTTTGTGCCTCCGAAGGCAGTATCGTGATGATGTTTTTGGCTTCCCAGATTTTGGCTAAGTCTGGATAATTTTATTGCAAGTTGCCATGCTTGTTTAAATGTGTTCCAGCAAGCTTTTGGGTGTGTTCTAAGTTCATACTTGTTAAGTATCATGTCTACTTCACATCCATGCTTCTTGTTATCATGTTTGAGTGCTGTAGCATATATTTACCTTGCTCCAAAGTTGCTATGTGGCTGTTAACTTCAGCTTGTTGTTATATCTTGTTTCTAGTGTATCTTTTAGCCCGTTGCTCCGTTTTGGGTGTGCCTTGTATGAAAATTGTGTGATTTTGCGTGTAGGTTCATAATATCATGTTGTTTACCTATTTGGAGTGTGTTTGCTTGATGTTTGGGTGCATCTTGCACCGTTGCCATGCTTGTCTTGTTTTGCTCATATCTTCTAGGCCGTAGCTCCGAATTAAACAAACTTTATATGAAACTTGACTAGAATTTTGTGTAGAGCATCATGGTGCATGTTAACCTGCTGTTTAACAACTTTAACTTAAGGTTTGTTAAGATCTGGACTAATTTCAAAACGTGCATATGAGGGCTTACCGAATTTGTTATAAGTTGATTCCGGCCTCATTTAAACTTGTTGGCTTGTGTTGTTCTTGTGTGCTTCATCCCTTGACATGTATTGCATCATATATAGACTTGTCTTGCATCATACTTGGTTGAGCATATTGTCATGTTCTTGTGTCGTGTGTTTACCGTATTACTTGCTTCTTCTCGTTAGTGCTTGTTCTGTTGCGATCGTGAGGATTTGTTTGTCTACACGTGGTTCGTCTTCCAGGCTTCTTCTTCGTCTTCTTCATGGATCGTTCTTCTTCCTTGCAGGATCTCAGGCAAGATGACCATCACCTTGGATACCTTTACTATCATTGCCATGCTTAGTTGTCTCGATGCTATCGTTACATGTCGCGCTACCCATCATTTATTGTCAGCCCCTCTCCTTGTTGCCATGAAACCTCTAACCTTTGACACCTTCCTAGCAAACCGTTGTTTGGTTATGTTACCCGCTTGCTCAGCCCCACTTATAGCATTGTTAGTTGCAGGTGAAGATGAAGATCGTTCCATGTTGGAACTTGTTGTTGGAATATCACAATATCTATTATTATTATTAACACACCTATATACTGGATATGGGAGGAAGGCTTGGCCTTTTGCTCGGTGTTTTGTTCCACTCATGCCACCTTAGGCGCCGATAAACCGGCATTATGTTCCTTGATTTTGCGTTCCTTACACGGTTGGGTATTTGGGGACCCCTTGACACTTCGTCTTTGAATAAAACTCCTCCAGCAAGGCCTAACATTGGTTTTATTGCAACATAATAAAAACTTAATTAATTAATTAATTGCATAGGGAGTTAGCGCTACCCGAGGATTCTTCTACATACAGGGGGGCCAGTGCTAATGGTGTTGGTTCCAAACGGGCGGACTGCGGGACCGCCTCGGGGAAACTCGAGGTATCTGGCTCACGTAGGATGTCCCATCCGGTCGTGGCCTGAGACGAGATACGTGCGGCTACTATCAGGGTGTCGGCACGTCGGGTGGTCTTGCTGGACTTGTTTTACCATTGTCGAAATGTCTTGTGCACCGGGATACCGAGCCTGATCGGATTGTCCCTAAGATAAGGGGTAATTTATTATTACTTCTGCTGATCGTGAGAGCTTGTGATGGGCTAAGTTGGGACAACCCTGCAGGGTTATGATCTTTCGAAAGCCGTGCCCGCGGTTATGTGGCAGATTGGAATTTGTTAATGTCCGGTTGTAGAAAACTTGACAGAGGATCCGAAGTAAAACACACAACTGTGTGAGTAACCATGACTGTCTCTTTTCACTTTGAGAAGAGAGCACGGTGGGGTTATGTTTGACTTGTAGGTAGTTCAGGATCTTTAGCGATCACTACTAGTTGCGACCGTTTGCGTAGATGCTCATCTTGTTCTTGTACTCGTAAGTTAGCCACCATTTATATTCTTTAGTCGCTGCTGCAACCTCACCACTTTACCTCTTCCTATCCATTACGCTTTGATAGTCTTGTTACCCATGGTTATGGGATTGCTGAGTCCTCGTGGCTCACAGATAGTACAACAACAGTTGCAGGTGCAAGTTTCTGATGTCTTGACGTGAGAGCGATGTCGTTGTGTTGGAGTTCTTTCTTCTTCTTCTTCTTCAATCTTGGGTAAGGTTCCTGGTCGGTAGCCTGGGATAGCAGATGGATGACATTGTGCTTTTCATGTTTGCATCCGTAGTCGGATGCTTTGTATTGATGTTGTTGTATTCATGTGACTTGTATGAATTGTTGTATCCCCCATGTATGTATGTAATGGTACGATGTAATGATATCCATCTTGCTAAGCGCCCAAAATGCGGTTGTGCCCCAATCACGTAAGTGTCACGTGATCGGGATAGAATTGCATCTTGGGCCTGACAGATATAAACCCCATCTTTTTATCCTCGATGGCAACAATACAATACGTGCCTTGCTGCCCCTACTGTCACTGGGAAAGGACACCGCAAGGTTGAAGCCAAAGCCAAGCACTTCTCCCATTGCAAGAACTATAGATCTAGTAGGCGAAACCAAACCAATAATTCAAAGAGACTTGCAAGGATATTATGAGCACACATAAAAAGTTCAGAGAAGAACCAAATATTTCTCATGGATAATCTTGATCATAAACTGACGATTCATCGGATCTCGACAAACACACCGCAAAAAGAGATTATATCGAATAGATCTCCTCGAAGACCGAGGAGAACTTTGTATTGAGATCCCGAGAGAGAGAAGAAGCCATCTAGATACTAGCTATTGACCCGAAGGTCTGAGGTAAACTACTCATAACTCATGGTGAGGGCGATGATGATGATGTAGAAGCACTCCGTGATGGATCCTCCCTCCGGCGGAGCTCCGAAACAGGCTCCAAGATGGGATCTCACGGGAACAGAAGGTTATGGCGGTGGAATTAGGGTTTTCTCTCTGTTCGCGATGGTTTTAGGGTACGTAGACTTATATAGGATGAAGGAGGGCATCGGGGGACGCTCGGGGGGCCCACGAGGCAGGGGGCGCGCCCTGGGAAGAGGGGCGCACCCCCACCCTCGTGGACACCCCAAGGCTCCCCTGACGTGGTTCCCAAGTCCCTTGTGCGTGATTTTCTCCAAAAATATCTCTCGCGAAGGTTTCATTCGTTTGGACTCCGTTTGATATTCCTTTTCTGCAAAACCGTGAAACAGGCAAAAAACAGCAATCTGGACTGGGCCTTTGGGTAAGTAGGTTAGTCCCAAAAATGATATAAAAGTGTATGACAAAGCCCATTAAACATCCAAGACTTCATAAATAATAGCATGGAACAATAAAAAAATTATAGATACGTTGGAGACGTATCAAGCACCCCAAGCTTAATTCCTGCTCGTCCTCTAGTAGGTAAATGATAAAAATGGAATTTTTGATGTGGAATGCTAACCAACATAGTTTTTCAATGTAATTCTCTTAATTGTGACATGAATTCTTAGATCTGAAGGATTCAAGATAAAAGTCTATAATGACATAAGAAATAACAATACTTCAAGCATACTAACAAAGCAATCATGTCTTCTCAAAATACTATGGCTAAAGAAAGTTATCCCAACAAAATCATATGGTATGGTTATGCTCCCTCTTCATCACACAAAATATTCATATCATGCACAACCCCGATTTCAGCCAATCACTTGTTTTCATACTCTATTTTTTTCAAACCTTTCAACTTTCACGCAATACATGAGCGTGAGCCATGGACATAGCACTATGTGGAATAGAGAGGTGGTTGTGGATAAGACAAAAGGAGGGAGATAGTCTCACATAAACTAGGCTTATCAACGGGTTATGGAGATGCCCATCAATAGATATCAATGTGAGTGAGTAGGGATTGCCATGCAACGGATGCACTAGAGCTAAATATGTATGAAAGCTCAGCAAAAGAAGCTAGTGGGTGTGCATCCAACCTTGGTCACGAAGACCTAGGGCATTTGAGGAAGCCCATCGTTGGAATATACAAGCCAAGTTCTATAATGAAAATTCCCACTAGTATATGAAAGTGACTAAACATGAAACTCTCTATCATGAGAACATGGTGCTACTTTGAAGCACAAGTGTGGAAAAAGATAGTAGCAATTGTCCCTTCTCTCTTTTCTCTCATTTTTTTTGGAGGGGCTTTTTTTTATGAGCCCCTCTCTATTTTTTTTGGGCCATCTCTTTTTTATTGGCCTTTCCTCACACGGGACAATGCTCTAATAACGATGATCATCACACTTTCATTGATTTACAACTCAATACTACAACAAGTATGACTCTACATGAATGCCTCCGACGGTGTACCGGGATGTGCAATGAATCATGAGTGACATGTATGAAAAATTATGCATGGTGGCGTTGCCACAAATACGACGTCACCTACATGATCATGCATGGCAATACGGCAATATGATGCGTGTCATATGAACAGAACAGTGGAAAGTTGCATGGCAATATATATCGGAATGGCTATGGAAATGCCATGATAGGTAGGTATGGTGGCTGTTTTGAGGAATAATATGGTGTTTGTTTTGAGGAAGGATATATAGTGGGTTTATGGTATCGGCGAAAGTTGTGCGATACAAGAGAGGCTAGCAATGGTGGAAGGGTGAGAGTACGTATAATCCATGGACTCAACATTAGTCATAAGAACACATATACTTATTGCAAAAATCTACGAGTCCTCAAAACAAAGCAATCAACGCATGCTCCTAGGGGGGAGGTTGGTAGGAGTTAACCATCGCGCGCCCCCGACCTCCACACAAAGGTTGACACTTTACAAATACCTCATGCTCTAACTTCGTCACATAGCGGTTCACCATACGTGCATGCTACGGGAATTACTAACCTTAACACAAGTATTTCTCAATTTCATAATAACTCCACTAGCATGACTCTAATAGCACTATCCTCATATCTCAAAACAATTAACAAGCATCCAACATCTCATCATATTCAATGCACTTCATGTGAAAGTTTTTACTACATTGACATTGGATGTCTATCATGTGAAGACTAGTTTTTTAGCCTAAACACTTTACCATGCTGTTTAAATAGACTCTCAAAAGGATATAAGTGAAGCATGTGAGTTCAACAACTTCTTCAAAATATTATCACCACTGTGCTCTAAAAGACATAAGTGAAGCACTAGAGCAAAAACTATTCTACTCAAAAGGTATAAGTGAAGCACATAGAGTGTTCTAGCAATTCCTAGGCCATATTTAACTCTCTCAAATAAGTGTGTCCAGCAAGGATAATTGTGGCAAACTAACAAGCAAAGAATCAAATTATACAAGACGCTCCAAGCAAAACACATATCATGTGGTGAATAAAAATATAGCTCCAAGTATAATTACCGATGGATGATGACAAAAGAGGGGATGCCTTCCCGGGGCATCCCCAAGCTTAGGCTTTTGATTGTCCTTGAATTACTTGGGGTGCCATGGGCATCCCCAAGCTTAGGCCTTTGCTACTCTTTGTTCCATAGTCCATCAAAGCAATACTCAAAACTTGAGAACTTCACAACACAAAACTTAGACAAAAATTCTCGTGAGTTCCGTTAGTATAAGAAAGCAAACCACCACTCAAACGTACATCAATGAATTCATTCTTTGTTTATATTGGTGTTAAACCTACTGTATTCCAACTTCTCTATGGTTCATACTTGCCAATACTACTCATAGATGCATTGAAATAAGCAAACAACACACGAAAAACAGAATCTGTCAAAAACAGAACTGTCTGTAGTAATCTGCAGGTTTCGCCTACTTCTGGAACTCCAAAAAATTCAAACTAAATTGGTAAACGTGAGGAATTTTTCTATTAATCATCTGCAAAAATAATCAACTAAAAATCACGCTCCTGTAAAATCTGACGACCACTTTAGCCAGCGCCAACGATTCTGTTTTTTACAGCAAGATCACATAAACTTCACACAAGTCTTCCCAAAGGTTCTACTTGGCACAAACAGTAAACAAAACATGAAAACACATCCAAACAGAGGCTAGATGTAATATTTATTACCTAACAGCAGAAAAAACAAAAAATATAAAGTTGGGTTGCCTCCCAGCAAGCGCTATCGTTTTACGCCCCTAGCTAGGCACGATACAAGATAGATCTAGGTATTGCCATCTTTGGAAGGCAATCCATTAGTGGCTCTCATAATAGATTCATATAGTAATTTGATTTTCTTTCTAGGAAAGTGTTCCATGCCCTTCCTTAACGTAAATTGGAATCTATTATTTCCTTCCTTCATATCAATAATTGCACCAATCGTTCTAAGGAAAGGTCTACCAAGAATAATAGGACATGAAGGATTGCAATCTATATCAAGAAGAATGATATCTACGGGCACATAATTCCTATTGGCAACAATAAGAACATCATTAATCCTTCCCATAGGTTTCTTAATAGTGGAATCCACAAGATGCAAATTTAAAGAACAATCATCAAGCTCATGGAACCCTAGCAAATCACACAAAGTTTTTGGGATAGTGGAGACACTTGCACCCAAATCACACAAAGCATAGCATTCATGATCTTTTATTTTTATTTTAATAGTAGGTTCCCACTCATCATAAAGCTTTCTAGGGATAGAAACTTCTAGCTCAAGTTTTTCTTCATAAGATTGCATCAAAGCATCAACTATGTGTTTGGTGAAATCTTTATTTTGACTATAAGCATGCGGAGAATTTAGTGTGGATTGCAACAAGGAAATACAATCAATCAAAGAGCAATTCTCATAATTGAATCCCTTGAAATCCAAAGTAGTTGGTTCATCACTATGCAAAGTTTTAATTTCTTCACTCCCACTTTAAACAATTTTAGCATCAAGATCAAAAAACTCCGAATCATTGGGACACCTTAAAGCAGAATCATCTCCAATCCTATCTTCATCAAGATTTTTACTAGAAAACAAGGATCTAATAGGAGACACATCAATAACTTTCAGATCTTCATCTTTATTTTCACGCTCTTCTGGTTTAGCAGCCATCTTATTGATCAAGGTGGACTGTTTATCCGAAATTTGGGCAATTAAGTTCTCAAGATGAGCAAACTGAGATTTCAAGACATAAAATTCCTTAGACATATCATCAAGGTCTTTATCCATATATTCCATAAACTTTTTCTATTCTTTAAGCTCACTTCTGAAAAAGTCATTATGCTCAAATTGTATAGTCATAAAATGTCTAACATTGTTTTCAATCTCCTCCAACCTCTTGAGGTGAGGGTCAACACTAACAGGGAGAGCCATAGTGACAGACAAGCAATCCAACTCACACAAGCAAACAAGAAGCAAGCGAACGATAAACACATGGCAGAAGAAGAGCAAATAAAACGGCAAGGGTGAAGTGAGGGAGAGGAAAACGAGAGGCAAAAATGTAATGCGAAGCATAAGGGTTTGTGATAGGTACTTGGTATATGACTTTTGCGTAAGCCTCCCCGGCAATGGCGCTAGAAATTCTTCTTGCTACTTCTCGAGCTTGTGTTGTATTCCCTCGAAGAGGAAAGGGAGATGCAGCACAGCAGCGTAAGTATTTCCCTCAGTTTTTGAGAACCAAGGTATCAATCCAGTAGGAGACCACGCGCGAGTCCCTCGCACCTGCACAAACAAATAAGAACTCCGCAACCAACGCGGTAAGGGATTGTCAATCCCTTTACGGTCACTTATGAAAGTGAGATCTAATAGAGATGATAGTTTATATTTTTGGTATTTTGTTTATAAGAACAGAAAGTAAAAGCGGTAAAAGTAAAGTAGATGTAGATTGATATGTTGAAAATAGACCCGGGGGCCATAGTGTTCTCTAGTGGCTTCTCTCATTAAAGCGATATTCTACGGCGGGTAATTTTTTTACTGTCGAGCGATTGATAGAAAAGCGAATAATTATGAGACTATCTAGGCATGATCATTGTATATAGGCATCAGGTCCGAGACAAGTAGACCGAAACGATTCTGCATCTACTACTATTACTCCACACATCGACCGCTATCCAGCATGCATCTAGTGTATTGAGTTCATAAGAACAGAGTAACGCCGTAAGCAAGATGACATGATGTAGAGGGATAAACTCAAGCAATATGGTATAAACCCCATCTTTTTATCCTTGATGGCAACAATACAATACGTGCCCCCTACTGTCACTGGGAAAGGACACCGCAAGATTGAACCCAAAGCCAAGCACTTCTCCCATTGCAAGAACTATAGATCTAGTAGGCCAAACCAAACCAATAATTCGAAGAGACTTGGAAGGATATTATGAGCACACATAAAAAGTTCAAAGAAGAACCAACTATTTCTCATAGATAATCTTGATCATAAACTGACAATTCATCGGATCTCGACAAACACACCGTAAAAAGAGATTACATCGAATAGATCTCCTCGAAGACCGAGGACAACTTTGTATTGAGATCCAGAGAGAGAGAAGAAGCCATCTAGATACTAGCTATGGACCCGAAGGTCTGAGGTAAACTACTCACAAGTCATGGTGAGGGCGATGATGATGATGTAGAAGCACTCCGTGATGGATCCCCCCTCCGGCGAAGCTCCGGAACAGGCTCCAAGATGGGATCTCACGGGAACAGAAGGTTACGGCGGTGGAATTATGGTTTTCTCTCTGTTCGCGATGGTTTCAGGGTATGTAGACTTATATAGGAGGAAGGAGGGCATCGTGGGACGCTCGGGGGGCCCACGAGGCAGTGGACGCGCCCTGCGAAGAGGGGCGCGCCCCCACCCTCGTGGATACCCCGAGGCTCCCCTGACGTGGTTCCCAAGTCCCCTCTGCATGATTTTCTCCAAAAATATCTCTCGCGAAGGTTTCATTCCGTTTGGACTCAGTTTGATATTCCTTTTTTGCAAAACCCTGAAACAGGCAAAAAACAACAATCTGGACTGGGCCTTTGGGTTAGTAGGTTAGTCCCAAAAATGATATAAAAGTGTATTACAAAGCCCATTAAACATCCAAGACTTCATAAATAATAACATGGAACAATCAAATATTATAGATACATTGGAGACGTATCAAGCACCCCCAAGCTTAATTCCCGCTCGTCCTCGAGTAGGTAAATGATAAAAACAGAATTTTTGATGTGGAATGCTAACCAACATAGTTTTTCAATGTAATTCTCTTAATTGTGACATGAATGTTTAGATCTTAAGGATTCAAGATAAAAGTCTATATTGACATAAGAAATAACAATACTTCAAGCATACTAACAAAGCAATCATGTCTTCTCAAAATACTATGGCTAAAGAAAGTTATCCCAACAAAATCATATGGTCTGGCTATGCTCCCTCTTCATCACACAAAATATTCATATCATGCACAAGCCCAATTTCAGCCAAGCACTTGTTTTCATACACTATTTTTTTCAAACCTTTCAACTTTCACACAATACATGAGCGTGAGCCATGGACATAACACTATGTGGAATAGAGCGGTGGTTGTGGAGAAGAAAAAGGAGGGAGATAGTCTCACATCAACTAAGCGTATCAACGGGCCATGGAGATTCCCATGAATAGATATCAATGTGAGTGAGTAGGGATTGCCATGCAAAGGATGCACTAGAGCGAAATATGTATGAAAGCTCAACAAAAGAAACTAGTGGGTGTGCATCCAACTTGCTTGCTCACGAAGACCTAGGGCATTTGAGGAAGCCCATCGTGGGAATATAAAAGCCAAGTTCTATAATGAAAATTCCCACTAGTATATGAAAGTGACTAAACATGAGACTCTCTATCATGAAGAACATGGTGCTACTTTGAAGCACAAGTGTGGAAAAAGATAGTAGCAATTGTCCCTTCTCTCTTTTCTCTCATTTTTTTGGAGGGGCTTTTTTAGCCCCTTTTTTTTGGGCCATCTACTTTTTTTATTGGCCTTTCCTCACACGGGACAATGCTCTAATAATGATGATCATCACAGTTTCATTGATTTACAACTTGATATTACAAATTGGTACTACAACAAGTATGACTATACATGAATGCCTCTGGCGGTGTACCGGGATGTGCAATGAATCAAGAGTGACATGTATGAAAAATTATCATGTTGGATTTGCCACAAATACGACGTCAACTACATGATCATGCATGGCAATATGACAATATGATGCGTGTCATATGAACGGAACGGTGGAAAGTTGCATGGCAATATATCTCGAAATGGCTATGGAAATTGCACGACCGGATATACACCTTTTTCATGGTGTACGACGCGGAGGCAGTCTTGCCTTGCGCCATTATTCACGATGCACCTCGAGTGCGCATGTATGAAGAGAGAGAAGCCGAGCTCGATCGACAGGACAACCTGGACGGTTTGGAGGAGGAGCGCAATGTCGCGAAGGCCCGTTCCACATTCTATCAACAACAGGCTCGGCGGTACCAAAGCGGAGAAGTACGGGCAAAGACTTACAATGTCAGGGAACTCGTTCTACACCTACCAAAGAAGAAAAAGGACAAGCTCAAGCCCAAATGGGAGGGTCCCTTTATTATAGATGAAGTTCTCACTGGAGGAGCCTATCATCTTCGCAATGCTTCGGACAATCTCTTGGAGCCAAACCCATGGAACACGGCAAGATTTCGAAGATTCTACACTTAAAGTCTGCGCATATACCTTTTTCCTCGCTCCTTCTTTTCTCCTTTTCATTATTTTCTATTTTTTCGTTTCTATACAACCTTTTAGCATGTGTTTGGATAAGCCGCACACTTGGGGGGTATACATCCATAAATGTACAGACCCCACAATACATGGGGGCTTCTTTTTACAAGAAGCTTATTATAATTATTTTTGAGCATCAAGCTCACCCTACATATGTGTCGTCCACCACATATGTCTTTTTCCCACCATTATATGCATCTTTATGACTTAAGTTTTTGCCAAGCTGGGTTGCCTGGCTCCTGTGCTTATTCCCTATGACCCCGCTTGCTCGGCTAGGGCATAAAGGGAGCACCTCTGCGATTGTTACAGCCGGGTCATCCTGACGTGTACCTCAGACGGGTGAAGCCGAAAGCTAGCATTCTTAAGGGAATGATCAGTCGGTGAGCAAAAGACGAACTGCCCTTGTGGAAATACAAAACCCCAAATTACAATTTGTACTGTGATCTTTTAGCGTCACAATTTAAGTATGCACAAAAATCCGCATACTGGCCCAGGGAAAGGAACCCTTAACGGAACTATTCTCTCTGGAAGATGTTTCTTACAATCAAATGTAATATAACATAACTACCCCAATACAACTTGTCTATTCAAGCAACTATGACCGGACTGCCTGGTTTCCAAACATACTTGGGTGTTTACCCAGCGTACAGTATTCGGAAATGTCGGTGTTCTGGGAACGGGGGTACCCAGACTTGCCTGCGTGCGGCCCAGGGTGTGGCTTGTCAGGCGGCCTGGTACGTCCCAGCATCTTCAGCAACCACTCAAGACCCTCGCGAGGGGCCAAGCCTCGCGAGGCCGACGACGTAAGACATCCCCTGGGGCGGCCGCACTAGGCCGGCTCATGAGGACCGGAGATTTCAAGGCAAGGGGTACCTCGCGAGGTCCTCGTGACGTGAGCAGTGATGACCAAGGCCAGGCGGGCGCCAGCGGGCACAGAGTGCCAGTTTCCTCTTTGGTGCTAAAGAAGCAGGTGGAGGCGAGGTGTCCCGAGGCATCAGGTAAAGGTTTCCATATCGGTGCAACGAGACCAGACCAGAACGACGGCAGAACGGAGGTCATCGCGGAGCCCACGGCGGCGTCACCACCAGACCTTTGGCAGGCGAAGACCACCTTTTGTCACGACAGCTTGTACTAGCTACCCCCCTTCAAATTTGGCCGTTGTGGGATCCCTTCCCGCTCAATATTTGGGAAGAGGACATGTGCCACTATAAATAGGACTAGCCACCACCATTGGGATCATCTGATCGGATCGGGAGTTGATCTCTTCTTGAGTTGATCAGATAGAAGGTCACACACCACAAGCTCACCCGAGCACAAGAACCCCTCTCCTCAGGAGGCAGTTCATCCATGTACTAGTTCTTCCTCAGCCTATAAGGCAATCCACCACACCACACTAGATTAGGGTATTACACCACAACGGTGACCCGAACCAGTATAAACTTTGTGTCCCTTGTTCTTCGGATCTGATGAGCTAGGCCTAGGGATCAGCGAGTATACGAGCTAGGGCGGAAGGAGAGATCTTCGTGCACACCCCAGAGTTCAAACCTCAAGGGTTTTGCCGGAACCCTAGATCCGACATTTGGCGTGCCAGGTAGGGGTGTGCCAAAACTTCGCTTCCGTTGACCCGTGCTCCGTCGTCCCATCGGTTCCATCGCCGACGCTCGCAGAGCCCATGCTGAGCGGCGGGCTGCCCTTGGCGCGCATGTTGCTCAGACGGCTCCTGCCGGCGGACCACCTAGCCGTTCTCCACCGCCTGCCGCCAATGCCGCCACCGGCCCGGCGCGGCATGAACAACAGGCCTCATCCCTGCACCCCTTCGTGCGGTGAGACGGTCGCAGCGCGACCCCGTCGCTAACCCCAGCAGTCTCGTCATCCCATGCTCGTCGCGGACCCGCGGACGCGCAGGCTGCATTGCTCATGGCTCGCGAGCTCCTGCTCTGCCGCCCCGTTGACGACTTCTATGAGGAATGGCTCGACCGCATTGCCGAGCTCGTCAGCGCTGATACGTCTCCAATGTATCTATAATTTTTCATTGTTCCATGCTATTATATTATCCATCTAGGATGTTTTATATGCATTTATATGCTATTTTATATTATTTTTGGGACTAACCTATTAACCTAGAGCCCAGTGCCAGTTTCTGCTTCTTCCTTGTTTTTGAGTATCGTAGAAAAGGAATACCAAACGGAGCCCAATTGACCTGAAATCAACGAAGGATGTTTTTGGACCAGAAGAAGCCCAAGGAGTACCGGAGATGGACCAGGGGAGTCCTGGGCTGCCCACGAGGGTGGGGGCGTGCGCACCCCCTGGGCACGCCCCCTATCCCGTGGCCACCTCGGGGACTCCCCTTACTTGTTCCCGACTCCAACACCCCTTATATATACAGAAACCTCCAGAAAATAACCTAGATAAGGAGTTCCACCACCGGAAGCCTATGTTGCCACCGAAAACCAATCTAGACCCATTTTGGCACCCTGCTGGAGGGGGGCATCCCTCTCCGGTGGCCACCTTCATCATCCTGGCGCTCTCCATGACGAGGGGGGAGTAGTTCACCCTCTGGGCTGAGGGTATGTATAAGTAGCTATGTGTTTGATCTCTCTCTCTCTCTCTCTCTCTCTCTCTCTCTCTCTCTCTCTCTCTCTCGTGTTCTTGAGATGGCACGATCTTGGTGTATCATGAGCTTTGCTATTATAGTTGGATCTTATGATGTTTCTCCCCCTCTACTCTCTTGTGATGAATTGAGTTTTCCCTTTGAAGTTATCTTATCGGATTGAGTCTTTAAGGATTTGAGAACACTTGATGTATGTCTTGCATGTGCTTATCTATGGTGACAATGGGATATCACATGATCTACTTGATGTATGTTTTGGTGATCAACTTGTGTGTTCTATGACCTTGGTAATCTATGCATAGTGGTTGGCACACATTTTCATCTTGACTCTCCGGTAGAAACTTTGGGGCACTCTTTGAAGTTCTTTGTGTTGGTTGAATAGATGAATCTGAGTTTGTGTGATGCATATCGTAAAATCATGCCCACGGATACTTGAGGTGACAATGGAGTATCTATGTGACATTAGGGTTTTGGTTGATTTGTATCTTAAGGTGTTATTCTAGTACAAACTCTAAGATAGATCGAACGGAAAGAATAGCTTCGTGCTATTTTACTATGGACTCTTGAATAGATTGATCAAAAAGAATAACTTTGAGGTAGTTTCGTAACCTACAATAATCTCTTCGTTTGTTCTCCGCTATTAGTGACTTTGGAGTGACTCTTTGTTGCATGTTGAGGGATAGTTATATGATCCAGTTATGTTATTATTGTTGAGAGAACTTGCACTAGTGAAAGTATGAACCCTAGGCCTTGTTTCCTAGCATTGCATTACCGTTTACGCTCACTTTTATCATTAGTTACCTTGCTATTTTTATATTTTCAGATTACAAAATCCTATATCTACCATCCATTTTGCACTTGTATCACTATCTCTTCGCGGAACTAGTGCACCTATACAATTTACCATTGTATTGGTTGTGTTGGGGACACAAGAGACTCTTTATTATTTGGTTGCAGGGTTGTTTGGGAAAGACCATCTTCATCCTACGCCTCCCATGAATTGATAAAACTTAGGTCATCCACTTGAGGGAAATTTGCTACTGTCCTACAAACCTCTGCACTTGGAGGCCCAACAACGTCTACAAGAAGAAGGTTGCGTAGTAGACATCAAGCTATTTTCTGGCACCATTGCCGGGGAGGCTAGGTAAGCGACACTAACACCCCGTCAACTAAGCTCTTTTCTAGCGTCGTTGCCGGGGAGGTGAGTGCTTGAAGGTATATCATTAGATCTTGCAATCGAATCTTTTTGTTTCTTGTTTTATCACTAGTTCAGTTTATAAAAGAAAACTACAAAAAAAATGGAATTGAGGTTGCCTCATATGCTTCATCTTTTTAATATATTTCGTGGAAATGATGGGAAGGAAAATAGTGCTCAAGTACTTGAAGAAGAATTACATAGAATGCTTGGCATAAAATATGTGAATGAGGAGCATGATTGCAATGTTGTTAGTATGAATTCTTTGAATACCCATGATGCTAATGATATGCAAAGCCACAAGCTTGGGGATGCTATGTTTGATGAAGATGATATGTTTAGTCCCCTAAGTTTTGATGAGCCAATTTATTATGATGAAAGCATGCCTCCTATTTATGGTGATTATTGTGATGACACAAATGCTATAAAGAACAAAGATAACCATGAAACTTGTCATCATGATTTAAATTTTCTATTGGATTATGCTTCACATGATAGTTATTTTGTTGAGTTTACTCCCACTACTATTGATGAGAATAAATTTGCTTATGTGGAGAGTAGTAAAATTTTTATGCAAGTAGCTCATGAAAAAATGCTTTATGTGCTGGTTATATGGTTGAATGCATTCATGCTGCTACTGAAAATTATTATGAGAGAGGATCATATGCTTCTACATATTGCAATAATATCAAGTATCCTCTCTATGTGCTTAAAATCTTGAAGTTATGCTTGTTTTCCCTTCCTATGCTAGTTGATTTTCGTTCCCATAAGTTGTTTTCTCACCAAATCCCTATGCATAGGAAGTGGGTTAGACTTAAATGTGCTAGTTATATTCTTCATGATGTTCTCTTTATGTTTCAATTCTTATCTTTTATGTGAGCATCATTGTCATCATCATGCCTAGCTAGAAAGGCATTAAAGAAAAGCGCTTGTTGGGAGACAACCCAATATTTACCCCTATTGTTTTAGTGTGTTCACATGATTAAGATACTGTAGTAATCATGTTTTATAGCTTTTGTTTCAATAAAGTGCCAAGTCGAACCTTTGGGAAGACTTGGGTGAAAGTCTTTGCGATCTTTCTGTAAAAAACAGAAACTTCGCACTCACGTGATTAGCTGCCATTTTTTTACAGAAGAGTGCTTGTAATTTGATTCTTTTTGCAAGACAAATTCCTCACGTCCAACAATTTATTTCAGAATTTTTAGGGTTACAGAAGTATTCTAAAGTTATAGATTTCTACAGACTGTTCTGTTTTTGACAGATTCTGTTTTCTATGCGTTGTTTGCTTGTTTGGATGAATCTATGAGTAGTAACGGAGGGTATGAACCATAGAGAAGTTGGAATACAGTATATATTACACAAATATGAATTTAGAATGAGTTCATAACAGTACCTAAGTGGTGGTTTTATTTTCTTATACTAACGGAGCTTACGAGTTTTCTGTTGAGTTTTGTGTTGTGAAGTTTTCAAGTTTTGGGTAAAGATTCGATGGACTATGGAATAAGGAGTGGCAAGAGCCTAAGCTTGGGGATGCCCAAGGCACCCCAAGGTAAAATTCAAGGACAAATCAAAAGCCTAAGCTTGGGGATGCCCCGGGAAGGCATCCCCTCTTTCGTCTTCGTCTATCGGTAACTTTACTTGAGGCTATATTTTTATTCACCACATGATATGTGTTTAGCTTGGAGCGTCATTTTGTTTTATTTTGTTTTTGATTGCTGTTTGAATAATATCCCAAGATCCGAAGTTCTTAAATGTTAGAGAGTCTTCACATAGTTACATAATTATTCAACTATTCATTGATCTTCACTTATATCTTTCGGAGTAGTTTGTCGTTTGCTCTAGTGCTTCACTTATATCTTTTTAGAGCACGGCGGTGGTTTTATTTTGAAGAAATAGGTGAACTCTCATGCTTAACTTATATTATTTTGAGAGTCTTTTAGAACAGCATGGTAATTTTCTTAGGTTATGAATTTAGTCCTAATATGATGGGAATCCAAGAGGGATATAATAAAAACTCTCATATAAAGTGCGTTGAATACTATGAGAAGTTTGATGCTTGATGATTGTTTTGAGATATGAGAATGGTGATATTAGAGTCATAGTAGAGTAGTTGTGAATTTGAGAAATACTTGTGTTGAGGTTTGCAAGTCCCGTAGCATGCACGTATGGTAACCATTATGTGACAAATTTGAAGCATGAGGTATTTCATTGATTGCCATCCTTTGTGTGGAGGTCAGGATCGCGTGATGGTTAACTCCTACCAACCCTTCCCCTAGGAGCATGCATGTAGTACTTTGTTTTGATGACTTGTAGATTTTTGCAATAAGTATGTGAGTTCTTTATGACTAATGTTGAGTCCATGTATTATACACACTCTCACCCTTCCACCATTGCTAGCTTCTCTAGTACCGCGCAACTTTCGCCGGTACCATACACCCACCATGTACCTTCCTCAAAACAGCCACCATACCTACCTATTATGGAATTTCCATAGCCATTCCGAGATATATTGCCATGCAACTTTCCACCGTTCCGTTCATATGACACGCTTCATCATTGTCATATTGCCATGCATGATCATGTAGTTGACATCGTATTTGTGGCAAGGCCACCATGCATAATTTTTCATACATGTCACTCTTGATTCATTGCACATCCCAGTGCACCGCCGGAGGCATTCATATAGAGTCATACTTTGTTCTAGTATCGATTTGTAATATTGAGTTGTAAGTAAATAAAAGTGTGATGATCATCATTATTAGAGCATTGTCCCAAAGAAAAAAAAAGAAAAAGAAAGAAGAAAGGCCAAAGAAAAAAGAAAGGCCCAAAAAAAAAGAAAAAAAGAAAAAAAGAAAAAGAAAAAAATAGAAAAGAAAAGAAGCGACAATGCTACTATCTTTTTCCACACTTGTGCTTCAAAGTAGCACCATGATCTTCATGATAGAGAGTCTCTTGTTTAGTCACTTTCATATACTAGTGGGAATTTTCATTATATAACTTGGCTTGTATACTCCAACGATGGGCTTCCTCAAATGCCGTAGGTCTTCGTGAGCAAGCAAGTTGGATGCACACCCACTTAGTTTCTTTTGTTGAACTTTCATACATTTTTAGCTCTAGTGCATCTGTTGCATGGCAATCCCTACTCACTCACATTGATATCTATTGATGGTCATCTCCATACCCCGTTGATACACCTAGTCGATGTGAGACCATCTTCCTGTTTTTGTCTTCTCCACAACCACCACTCCATTCCACCTATAGTGCTATATCCATGGCTCACGCTCATGTATTGCGTGAAAGTTGAAAACGTTTGAAATAATTAAAGTATTAAACAATTTCTTGGCTGAAACCGGGGTTGTGCATGATTTTAGTATTTTGTGTGACGAAGATGGAGCATAGCCAAACTATATGATTTTGTAGGGATGAACTTTCTTTGGCCATGTTATTTTGAGAAGACATAATTGCTTTGTTAGTATGCTTGAAGTATTATTATTCTTATGTCAATATTAAACTTTTGTCTTGAATCTTTCGGATATGAACATTCATACCACAATAAAGAAAATTACATTGATAATTATGTTGGGTAGCATTCCACATCAAAAATTCTGTTTTTATCATTTACCTACTCGAGGACAAGCAGGAATTAAGCTTGGGGATGCTTGATACGTCTCCAACGTATCTATAATTTTTTATTGTTCCATGCTATTACATTATCCATCTAGGATATTTTATATGCATTTATATGTTATTTTATATTATTTTTGGGACTAACCTATTAACATAGAGCCCAGTGCCACTTTCTGTTTTTCCTTGTTTTTGAGTATAGTAGAAAAGGAATACCAAACGGAGCCCAGTTGACCTGAAACTCAACGGAGGATGTTTTTGGACCAGAAGAAGCCCAAGGAGTACCGAAGATGAACCAGGGGAGTCCCAGGCTGCCCACGAGGGTGGGGGGCACGCCCACCCTCCTGGGCGCGCCCCCCTATCTCGTGGCTGCCTCGGGGACCCCCCTTACTTGTTCCCGACTCCAACACCCCTTATATATAGAGAAACCTCCAGAAAATAACCTAGATCGGGAGTTTCGCCACCGAAAGCCTCTGTTGCCACCGAAAACCAATCTAGACCCATTCTGGCACCCTACCAGAGGGGGGAATCCCTCTCCGGTGGCCATCTTCAACATCCGGCACTCTCCATGACGAGGAGGGAGTAGTTCACCCTCGGGGATGAGGGTATGTATCAGTAGCTATGTGTTTGATCTCTCTCTCTCTCTCTCTCACTCTCTCTCTCTCTCTCTCTCTCTCTCTCTCTCTCTCTCTCTCTCTCTCTCTCTCTCTCTCTCTCTCTCTTTCTCTCTCTCTTTCTCGTGTTCTTGAGATGGCACGATCTTGGTGTATCGCGAGCTTTGCTATTATAGTTGGATCCTATGATGTTTCTCCCCCTCCACTCTCTTGTGATGAATTGAGTTTTACCTTTGCAGTTATCTTATCGGATTGAGTCTTTAAGGATTTGAGAACACTTGATGTATGTCTTGCATGTGCTTATCTGTGGTGACAATGGGATATCACGTGATCTACTTGATGTATCTTTTGGAGATCAACTTGCGGGTTTCGTAACCTTGGGAATCTATGCATAGGAGTTGGCACATGTTTTCATCTTGAATCTTTGGTAGAAACTTTGGGGCACTCTTTGAAGTTCTTTGTGTTGGTTGAATAGATGAATCTGAGATTGTGTGATGCATATCGTATTATCATGCCCACGGATACTTGAGGTGACAATGGAGTATCTAGGTGACATTAGGGTTTTGGTTGATTTGTATCTTAAGGTGTTATTCTAGTACGAACTCTAAGATAGATCGAAAGGAAAGAATAGCTTCGTGCTATTTTTCTACGGACTCTTGAGTAGATTGATCAGAAAGAATTACTTTGAGGTGGTTTCGTACCCTACAATAATCTCTTTGTTTGTTCTCTACTATTAGTGACTTTCGAGTGACTGTTTGTTGCATGTTGAGGGATTCTTATATGATCGAATTATGTTATCATTGTTGAGAGAACTTGCACTAGTGAAAGTATGAATCCTAGGCCTTGTTTCTAAGCATTGCAATACCGTTTACGCTCACTTTTACTATTAGTTACCTTGCTGTTTTTATATTTTCAGATTACAAAAACCTATATCTACCATCCATTTTGCACTTGTATCACCATCTCTTCACGGAACTAGTGGACCTATACAATTTACCATTGTATTGGGTGTGTTGGGGACACAAGAGACTCTTTGTTATGTGGTTGCAGGGTTGTTTGAGAGAGACCATCTTCATCCTACGCCTCCAATGGATTGATAAACCTTAGGTCATCCACTTGAGGGAAATTTGCTACTGTCCTACAAACCTCTGCACTTGGAGGCCCAACAACGTCTACAAGAAGAAGGTTGCGTAGTAGATATCAAGCGCCGCTGGGGGCTCTCTAGCGCCGTCCCTCTCCCTTCCTTGTCTGCCTCCCCATGCGGACGACGTGGCCCATGAAGCTCCACTGCTACCTCCGCGTCAAGGCGCCGTCCAAGACCGAAGGCACGTGGCCCCGCGGCGTGACCGCCCACACGCGGCACCAGTGCACAAAGAAGGAAGCTGCCAAGAGATTAAGCGGCCCCGCGGGGGAGCGCCAGCGCTCCCTCCACCACTGCGTCGAGACTGCGCGCCCCCCGCCGAGGTGGCGCGCGAGGACCAAGATCAAGTTCCGCCTCCCCAACAAGCTCTGATGTCGACAGCAGGCTGCAAGGCCCTCGCCCTGAGCTGCGCAATGTCAACTGGCCTGGGAAGTTCATGCCCGACCTGCCTCCACGCTATGACGACACCCCTGACCCTACGGAGTTCCTGCAGCTCTACGAGCTGAGCATCGAAGCATCCGGCGGCAACGAGAAGATCATGACGAACTGGTTCCCCATGGCCCTCAAAGATGGCGCGCGCTCATGGCTCCTGAATCTGCCCGCGGGATCGATCTCCACCTGGAGTGAGATGCGCGAGCGGTTCATCGCCAACTTCCAGGGCACCCGAGACCACCCCCCGGCCGTGGGTGACCTGCGGTGTATCAATCAACAACTAGGAGAAACCCTACAGAAGTTAATCCAACGCTTCAACAGTGTCCGCGTCAAGATCTCCAAGGTCACGGACGAGGCCATCATTTCGGTGTTCTCAGATGGTGTTCGCGACGTCAAGATGAAGGAGGAGCTCACCATCCCTGAAGATTTGTGCACGTCCCTGGAGCTGTTCAACCTTGCGACCAAGTTCGCTAGAGTTGAGGAGGGGCACTGTCAGATCTAGGGTTCCGGCAAAACCCTTAAGGTTCGAACTCCGGGGTGCACATGAAGATCTCTCCTTCCGCCCTAGCTTGTCTACGCAACTGCCCTAAGCCTAGCTCGTCAGATCCGATGAACAAGAGACACAAGATTTATACTGGTACGGGCCACCATCGTGGTATAACACCCTAATCTAGTGTGGTGTGGTGGATTGCCTTGTAGGCTGAGGAAGAACTAGTACATGGATGAACTGCCTCCTGAGGAGAGGTGTTCTTGCGCTCGGGTGAGCTTGAGATGTGTGGCCTTCTATCTGATCAACTCCTGATGTGATGAATGGTGGTGGCTAGTCCTATTTATAGTGGCTAGGGTCCTCTTCCCAAATATTGAGCGGGAAGGAATCCCACAACGGCCAAATGTGAAGGGGGACAACTAGTACAAGCTATCCTGACAAAAGGTGGTCTTCGCCTGCCAAAGGCTCTGGTGGTGACACCGCCGTGGGCTCCGCGATGACCTCCGTTCTGCCGTCCTGCTAGTCTTGGTCTCATTACACTAATATGGAAACCTTTGCCTAACACCTCGGGACTCCGTGCCTGCACCTGCTCCTTTAGCACCGAAGAGGAAACTGGTACTCAGCACCCGCCTGGCATTGGTCATCACCGCTCATGTCACCTTGACCTCGCGAGGTGCCCCTCGCCTTGATATCTCCGATCCTCACGAGCCGGCCTGGCGAGGCCGCCCCAGGGGACACCTTGTGTCGTCTGCCTCGCGAGGGCTTGGCCCCTCACGAGGGTCTTGCGTGGTTGCTGAAGATGCTAGGCCATACCAGGCTGCCTTGCGAGCCACGCTCTGGGCCGCAGGCAGGCAAGTCTAGGTACCCCCGTTCCCAGAACGCCGACAGTAGCCCCCCGGCCCAAGGCACGCTTGGGCTTGGCTTTGCGGTGAAGCCAAGGGCCAAGGGCGGAGTGCCGCAGGCCCCCAAAGCCTGCGGCCTTGCTTGACGCGTGGCGCTTGATGGGACATGGGCGTCTCCACTTCCCCACGCTGCCTCGGCGGCTGCGTGACTTGACAGGTCTCTGCGTGCACAGCAGACCATCATTACCTGTGATTTTGGGGGCTGGCGGTTAACCTTCTCCTTCCTATAAATAAGGCGGCGAGTGGAGCCTCCGCCGCCCATCTTATCCCTTCGTTCCTCTCGCCTCTTCTTCCTTGCTCTGTACTTGGTCATGTCGCTTATGGCGCCGATCCGACGATTCTCTGCCGTCCAGAAGGGGAAGACTCCTCACGAGGAGCCAGTGGTACTTCCTCCTCCGAAGAGGCCGCTCTGTCCTCATGGCACCGCCATGAAGCCGGAAGTGACGAGGCCTTGTCACGAGCGTCCTCCCCTGGCTATCCGTTGCCCCTTTTCGCCAGGGCACCGGGCCATGGTGAGGGGGCTGGCGCTCAGCGCCATCCATGCCGTGGCCGTACCGAGCGTGCCATTGTGGTACGCGCTGCTGTCCCGAGAGCTCACGCCGGAGGCTCCTCCCGTGAGTTAGTGGTGTGGGCAGCGATGCCTCCTAGATCGTGGATTCGCCTCCCGCCATTCTTTGCCCTAGAGGTGCCGCCGAGGGGGCCGCTCGGGCTGTGGTTGCGACACGCCGAGTGCCGGGCCCCAGCAACGAAGGCGGAGGTTGAGGTCATCTCCTCGGGCAAGGTCTTCATGACTCGCGGATGGGGCGAGGTCGCCCATGCTTGCGGCTCGGAAGGCGCCCTCGCCATCCACTTCGAGTTCAAGAGCGTCTCCATGCTGCGCTTCAAGGTGTTCGACGAGGAAGGGCGCCGCCTGGAATGTTGCCCTGGAAGTGGCCACCAGGGGGATGCTGCTGGCGATGCGCCGGTCGTTGATTCCCCCACTAGCTGGTCCAGCGGCAGCGACGGCCTCCGAAGCTCTAGCGGCTCTTCTGAGTCTACCAAGTCCCCGGAGACAAGCAACAATAGCAACGCGCCCCCGAGCTCGCGGCGCGCTTGAAACGCACCGGGCTCACGGGCGCGTCGCTAGTGGTGACCCTCCTTGGATCGGAGGTGGGCCGTCACGGCTTGCTGTTGATGACGGCGTCAGAGGTGGTGACCATAGTTAGGATCCTCTGAAGGCCTTTCGTTGCGTTCCCTGCAAGGATTCATAGCCAACCCCACGGGGGTGTCTAAAGAACTTGTAATGCATTTTCTTATATCTTGCTGTTTCGCTAGTTTTCTCTGTTCGCAAGCCTCGTTTCAGCAATATCACCCCCTTTTTTTTTACCCTTTTGGCTGTGTAGTGCTCTGCGTCAACAGGCCCCAGTCCCAAGGCAAGCTACAACCATCGCTGGTATGCCAGGTCGCGATGCCGTGGTCAAGGCCAGGAGGTGAGCGGCCCGAGGTCCGGTAAGAGCTCCTAAGGCACGATGCTCAAGAGGTCCCCCTTGGTGTGCAAGCGGCTTCCTGAGGCTAAGAAAGCAAGGCAGCATTGCTGAAACATTACTACCGAATCCCGCTGACCGAGCGTGGATGGGGCATCGAGGGATTAATGACTTATCTTGACAGTCGCGAGGTGGATCCGCCAAACAGCGTTCCTGGCTAGTTCATGAGGCTGAGATTTCGCGATTCTCTCCCGCTAGCCCTGGAGTTCTGCGTCGGCAGAGCCTGGCCCACGCGTACCTCAGCCGCCGCTGGCCTTGACAGGAAACCAGGACCATACTAGGGAGTGAGGGGCTACGGGACCAGTTAGGCTCCTGAGTCGCGATGCTCAGGAGTCCCCCTTGACGTTCGAATAGGCCCAGAGGAAGGGAATGCTGGACTCAGGCCTTGATGTTATGCGTCGGCAGGGCCGGGCCCGCGCGCACCTCAGCCGACACTGGGCTTGACCGGAAACCAGTACAAGACCAGGGGGTGAGGGGCTACGGGACCAGTTAGGACCTTGGGTCGCGATGCCCAAGGGTCCCCCTTGACGTGCGAATAGGCCCAAGCTCTCTGAACTGACTCCCCCTCCCCTCGTGCTTCTTGATGCTCAGCGTCCTCGGGTCCCGATTCTCGAGCGAGGCTCAGCCGCCGTTGGTATGCCAGGTCGCGATGACGTGGTCAAGGCCAAGGGGTGAGGGCTGGAGAGTCAATAAGAGACCTTGAGGCGCGATTGTAATGCCCAGGATGCGAGTATATATCCTACGTGTCGAGGCACGACTTCGAGACATAAGCGCATTCTGGAATGATCGAAGCGTGGTATCTTTGCACAACTCATGTAAAAATTCAGGGATGAAAGAGGAAAATAGTCGGCTTACACTCGCCACGTCACACAATGAATACAATAACATACATTCATCCAAATAACACAGGGTCCGACTATGGACGAAATCCAAACGAGAAAAGATACCACGAACACAATTCCGGATCACTCCTAGTAGGAACCACTACTAATTGTCGGGATATTTAACATAGAAACGCCACGCTCTTCATCGAACTCCCAGTGAAGTTCTGATCCATCTCCTGCATTGTTCTCGGCTGTACCTGCATCTGATGTGTGTTGTAATCTGTGAGCCACAAGGACTCAACAATCCTTTTCCCGGGTATCAAAACTAACAAAGCCTTTAGGTGTGGAAGGGTAATAAAGTGTCTGCTGCAAGCACTAAGCAACTAGCT
The DNA here is from genome assembly GCA_902687465.1 of Secale cereale. Classification (NCBI taxonomy): domain Eukaryota; kingdom Viridiplantae; phylum Streptophyta; class Magnoliopsida; order Poales; family Poaceae; genus Secale; species Secale cereale. The sequence goes on along the minus strand of LR738715.1, from coordinate 248,155,592 downwards.
TACGAGTTCAGAGCGATATAAGAATATGTGCCAACGGTCGCCAAGTTGATCAAGAAGTGATCCTAGCTACTCACGTTCATGCATAACCCCGCCGTGTTCACTTCCCAAAGCCCTTCGGACAGAGACCATCACGGTTACTCACATAGATAGTGTATTCTTAAGGATATGGTGTCAAGTTATCTACAACCGGATATTAACAAATTCCCATCTGCCACATAACTGCGAGCACGGCTTTCGAAAGTTCAAAACCCTGCAGGGGTGTCCCGACTTAGCCCATCACAAGATCACGATCTGCGGAGTCGCAACTCCAAATTGGGAAAACCCGAGTATTCTCGGAATCCCGTGCTCAAGATATTTAGACAAAGGTAAAACTAATCCAGCAAGACCTCCCGGCGTGCCGACACCCTGATAGTAGCCGCGCATATCTCGTCTCAGGCCACGATCGGATGGGTCATCCTACAGGTATATACCAGATACCTCGGGTTTCCCCAAGGCGGCCCCGCAGTCTGCCTAGTTTGGACCAACACTCATGAGGAGCACTAGCCCAGGTTGTTGATTAAGAACTCGCGTTTATATCTCCCTATGCAAGTTTTAGTTGTTAGGCAAATGTAGTACCAATGTTGCGTCTTGCTGGAAAAGCTTTAAGGAGAGCGAATTATCAAGGGGGGCCCATAAACCCCAACCATGTTAGGAATGCAAAATCAAGGAACATAACACCGGTTTATCGGGTCCTAAGGTGGCATGAGTGGAACAAAACACCAAGCAGAAGGCCAAGCCTTCCACCCATTACCAATATATATGTGCATTAATTTAATTAAGATATATATTGTGTTATCCCAACAACAAGTCCGGACGTGGATCAATCTTCGAAAACTTCACCTGCAACTAACAACGCTATAAGAGGGGCTGAGCAAAAGCGTACTTAGACAGTCAATGGTTTGCAAGGAAGGCGGTTAGAGTGTTTCATGGCAACATAGGAGGCTGACAAAACAGGAATAGGCATGGAGGCATAGCTAAAGAGCGAGATAACTAGCATAGGCAAATATAGAGGTGATATCGGGGAACAATCATCTTGCCTGTTAAGTCCACGGAGGGATCGTAACCTTGCTCCTCAAACTCAGTCTCGATAGGAACCTCGAACATCGAATCGTCACCGGGCTCTAACCAACACAACAATACAAACACCGGAACAACAATCAATCACCATGCAATTCTCAAACACATGATGCAATATATGTTGCATATGTGCATGGACATGATATGATGCATCTCAAAGGAACATGATGAGTGCACATGTGACATGGCAATATGCAAAAACACAAAACATGTAGGGGACACATCATGCAAAAGAAAGCAAGTTCAAGCATAGTCACATGTGTAGTTATTTAGTTGAACTAACCAAGCCCCTAACAAGTTTTAAAAGTTGCTTAGCATGGCAAGGGGTGCAACTAAGAACAACACGAACATGCAAGCATTTTAAATGGGCCGGAAGGAACAAACAACAATTCCGGGAACTCCCATGTGCATAAAAATGAAAATAGGACAGATCTGTGACAACCATATTTTAGAGTTGTTAAACATGTAAAGTAACAGCACCATCCTAATCTACACATTTTTCTACCCCAGATACATATAAAGTTTGTCAAATTTGGAGCTACGGTTATTTAGTTATGAATTAAACAAGTTTGAATATGTTTTTAACACAAATATATTCAAACAACATTTTAAATGTTCTTAACATGGCAGCAAGTTACATATAAATAATCTACACTAAAAACTAAGCAGTTTTCATATATAAAGTATTTCAAACAGAGGCATATTTTAAAATATATGAAATATGCATAAGAAATGCAAAACTGAATTTAAAAACAAAACAGAAAAAGAAAAACACTTCACTGACTCAGTTTGGGCTAGCCACGATCGCTGACCAGTGGGCCCAGGGGCTGCTGAGGTGGCGACGGTGTGTATGGAAGTGGGTGCGAGTGGTACAGAGGATGACAGGTGGGGCCTGGATGTCAGTGGGACAGCGAAATGCAAAAAGGGGGCATAATCCATTGGCCCTGCGGGGAATCGAACCCGTGTCTGCGAGTTAACTGAACGAGAGACATACCACTGGGCTATGCTACGACGACTGACAGAGAAGGAGCACTGCGCCTGATATACAAAGTACAGCAAGCAGACAGAGGAGGAAAATAGGGGCGGTCGGAGAGCTCGTCCGAGCTGCTCCGGCGACCAATTCGAACGGCGGAGGCGTGTGATGCGTTCCTGGATGAAACCCGCACACACGACGTGCGCTAGCTGCGCCTAACGATGACTTTTGCAACACCGGCGAGCAACAAATAGAGCGGCGGCAACGAGCTGCGGCTGGGCAAACGCAGAGCCTAGCGGAGCAGCGGAAGCATCTAGCAGAACCTACACATGACGACAAAGACGATAGACACAAGCAACGACGCTAAGGGGGTCGGAGCACTTGACGGCGACGAGGTCCGACGGCGATAGGTTCGGACGCACGGCGACCTAGTAGCTAGAGCTTGCAAACAAGGGGGCAAAGTGCATGAGGAGGACCAAAGGCTCACCAGGAACACGATGATGTGCTCGGATTGCCGGGAAGAGGTCAGAGTCGGCGGTGAGGACGATCGAACACCCGCGGTGCCCGGAGTTGAAGTCGAGGAAGAAGAAGTCACAGGAGAGATGTTCGGATCCGTGTAGTGGACGTCGTGGACGTAGTCTACGAAGGGGAAGATGACGGGCACCATTGGCGAGGCAGAGGAGGACGAGGATCACGTCGGCGACGAGGCCTCGCTCTTAGATGCGTTCGGGATGGTGGTGGTGCGGCGGATCTGGTGGCCTAAAGCTCACCTGGCGGCGGGAGGAAGAAGACGGGAACCCTAGGGAGTGGATGGACATGGTGGGTGGCCTTGTAGGGGGCCAGGACGGCTGGTGGAGCACAATGTCGATACTACCGTGGCCATGTGCGTGCGCGGCAAGAGCTGGACGAAAAGGTGGGTGCGCATGTGCTGTGCGCAGACGCTGACGAGCGGGGCCAGGGTGGCCATGTGGGCGTACGGGCACGTGGGTAAGGGGGTCCTGCGGTGAGAAAGAGAGAGGGACGCGTGTGGAGCTGGGCTGGTGTGCTGCTGGGCCGAGGGGAAGCCGAGGCCCAAGTGGGCTGGCCGCGTTGCTGCTGCTGCTAGGCTGCTCTGCTGCGGGGCTGCTGGCTGCTGCTGCTACTCTTTCCTTTTCTTTTTCTTTAGGCAGAAAAACAAAAGGAAAAACCCAGGTAGAAAGAAAAGGAGTGAAGAGGAATTAAAAATATTCCCTAGCTCCTGGAAATATGCCCTATTTTATAAAAATGACTTGGGCATTTTTAGAGGTAGAAAAATATTGCAAGTTTGGAATGGCTTCAAACTTGAGACATTTTTGAACCTGACCAAAACATTTCAAAATAAGGTAAGGTTTGGCAAGGTGACTTAGGGCAAGGTGCCAAATAAGTAGGGAGGAGATGAACATTTAAAGAAGAGGGTAGATGCCACTTGCAAAATTTAAAAAAAGGGAAAAGAGAGAGGGGGAAGTGGTGAAAGTTGGAGGCTTAGGGAGTGGCATGACCTTGCATCAAACCACCCTAGCAAGATCAAGAAAACTCACTTGACATATCAAGGATGAAAAAAGCACAAGGACAATATGAAATGCCATATGATGACCATGATGCAATGATGGTGATGAAGCAAATGCATGAATGCATGATGAAAGAAAACATGACAATGTAAAATGAGATGACAAGGCATAATTTAAAAAGAACCCCCAAGGAAAGGATAAGGACCAAATGGTAATTGTATATATAGCCATATGCAAGTTTTACATCTGGGCTGTTACAAACTCTCCTCCACTACAAAAAGATCTCGTCCCGAGATCTAGGACTGAAACAAAGCGGGATACTCGAAACGGAGATGATCTTCTCGTTCCCATGTAGCTTCTCAGTCGGTATGGTGTGACCACTTCACTTTCAAGAATTTGATGGACTTGTTGCGGGTCTTGAGCTCAGTTTCTTCAAGGATAGCAACGGGGTGCTCACGGTAAGACAAGTTTTGCTGAAGATCAATCTCTTCGAAAGGAATGGTGCGTTCATGCGTCTTGAAGCACTTGCGGAGTTGTGACACGTGAAACACATCGTGCACATTTGCAAAGTTGGAGGGAAGCTCAAGTTGGTAGGCTAGATCGCCTCTCTTGCCAATAATCTTGAAAGGACCCACGTATCTTGGAGAAAGCTTTCCCTTGATACCGAACCTCTGAGTGCCCTTCATGGGAGAAACACAGAGATAGACATGATCTCCAATGTCAAAAGCCAAGTCACGATGCTTGCCGTCATAGTAGCTCTTTGGGCGCGATTGCGCGGCTTTGAGATTCTCACGTATGACTTTGCACATTTCTTCGGCCTCTGAGATCAAATCATTGCCAAGGAGTTGGCGTTCACCAGTTGAGAGGGGTACGACACTTTCTGCCATAGAGAATTTCAAACGGTGTTTTGCCTGCACTTGCTTGGAAGCTGTTGTTGTAGGAGAATTCGGCAAATGGAAGGCAATCTTCCCATTTCATACCGAAGGAGATTACACAAGTTCTGAGCATATCTTCGAGAATTTGGTTCACTCTTTCGACTTGACCACTATTCTGAGGGTGAAAAGCTGTGCTGAAGCGAATCTTGGTACCCATAGCTGACTGGAAGGAATCCCAGAATTTGGAAGTGAACAAGCTTCCATGATCCGAGGAGATTACTTGAGGTATACCATGCAAAGAGACAATTCTAGAGGTATAAAACTCTATCAGTTGTGCTGCGTTGATGGATTCTTTGACTCGAAGGAAATGAGCCACTTTAGTGAGCTTTTCAATCACCACAAAGATAGCATCATGTCCTCGCTTGGACTTTGGGAAGTCGGTAACGAAATCCATCTCAATGTGATCGAATTTCCACTCGGGAATAGGTAGAGGTTGAAGGAGTCCGACTGGACATTGGTGCTCTGCCTTCACTCTTCTGCAGGCATCACACTCGTTCATGAATTGAGCAATTTCTATTTTCATGCGAGTCCACCAATAGGATTGCTTGAGGTCATGGTACATCTTGGAGCTTCCTGGATGTATCGAGAGGAGTGAGTCATGTGCTTTGTTCATTATGAGCTTCCTGAGATCACCTTTGGGAACCACAATTCTGTCCTCAAAGAACAAAGTGTCTCTGTCATCAATGCGACATCACTTGTACTTGGGAGTACCCTTAGAAATACCATGTTTCACTCTCTGCACCATAGCATCACTGAGTTGGGCCTCACGGATTTGATCTTACAAGGTAGGACCAACTTGAAGGCTGGCAAGAAATCCTTGCGGAACGACTTGAAGGTTGAGCTTCCTGAATGACTTACAGAGTTCAGGTTGGAACGGTTTGAGGAGGAGACTATTGCAATAAGCCTTTCTGCTCAAGGCATCTGTAATGACATTGGCCTTGCCAGGAGTATACTCAATGCTAGGATCGTACTCTTGAATCATTTCAACCCAACGAGTCTGGCGGAGGTTAAGGTTTGGCTGGGTGAAGATGTACTTCAGGCTCTTGTGATCGGCGAAGATGTCCACTTTTCTACCCAACAGAAGGTGTCTCCACATGATCAAGGCATGAACAACTGCTGCTATCTCAAGATCACGTGTGGGGTAATTCTTCTCATTTGGTTTAAGCTGACGTGATGTGTATGCAACGATCTTCTTGTCTTGCATGAGAACACCGCCAAGACCTTGCAATGAAATCATCACAGAACACTTCATGAGGCTTGGATTCATCCGGAGGAGTAAGAACTGGAGTAGAAATGAGCTTATCTTTGAGTGTATTGAATGCCACATCACAATCAGGAGTCCACAAGCACTTGACATTCTTCTGCAACAAGTTGGAAAGAGGCTTGGCAATCTTGGAGAAGTTCTCAACGAACCTTCTGCAATAGCTCGCGAGATCGAGGAAACTTTGGAGTTGTTTGACATTCTAAGGAGGTTCCCAGTTGACTATAGCTTCAACCTTCTCTAGGTTAACAAAAATGCCCTCGGCAGAGATAATATGGCCAAGATAGAGGACTTTATCAAGCCAGAATTCACATTTGGAGAACTTCACATAGAAACGGTGCTCGTGGAGCCTGTCAAGGACCAAACAGAGGTGCTTGGCATGGTCTTCTTTATTCTTGGAGAATACCAAGATATCATCGAGGTAGACGAGAATGAATTCATTGGTGCAGGGGTTGAATATGAAGTGCATCATCCGAGAGAAAGTGGGTGGAGCATTTGCAAGCCCGAAAGACATGACCGTGTAATCATAGGAGCCATAACTCATCCTGAATGAGGTCTTGGGAATATCCTCTTCACGGATACGGATTTGATGGTAGCCCATTCGGAGATCAAGCTTCGAGAAAACCTTGGCTCCTTTGAGCTGCTCGAACAATTCATTGATGTTGGGGAGCGGGTACTTATTCTTAATTGTCTTCTTGTTCAATTGGTGGTAATCGACGCACAATCGTTCCGTACCATCCTTCTTCTTGACAAAAAGAACACCACAACCCCAAGGAGAAGTACTTGGTCTGATCAGACCCATTCGTTCTTGCTCATCGAGTTGTTTCTTCAGCTCCTTCAACTCTTTAGGAGAAAGCTTGTACGGATGTTGATAGGCTGGCTCCGTACCAGGCTCAAGTTCAATGACGAATTCAACTGGACAGTTGGGAGGCATGCCTGGAAGCTCTTCAGGGAATACATCCTCATATTCACAAACCACATGAATCTGAGAAATGGCATTAATCTCGCTCTTGTCATTGAGAGAGAATAGCCTGATTGTGTTATCTCGAGCTACGAAGATAATCACGTCTTCGGAATGATGAGTTAGATTGACCTCCTTGTTTGCACAATCAATAAGAGCATCATGCTTCGAGAGCCAATCCATCCCAAGAATAAGATCAATGTCGAGTTGCCGAGAACAACCGGGGAAACCAGAAAACTATAGTCACCCATATGAATATAGATATCCGGAGCCATCACGTTAGCAGTCATGTGTTTGCCCGGAGAAATAATTTGTAATGTCCTTGGTAATACTTCGGTGATGAAAATGGGTGAGATGCACCCGAATCAAACAAGACTTTTGCAGGAATTGAGTTAACTGGAAGATTACCAATTATCACATCGGAAGAATCGTCTGCTTGAGCTGCATTCATCAGGTTCACTCTTGCATGCTTCGGATTGTGCTTGACAAAAGCATTGGTGACAGGTGGAGGAGGCGGAAGGCGCCTTTGAGTACACTTGTTTGCATAGTGACCCTTCTGACCACACTTGTTGCACGTAACTTCTGAAAGTGGCCGATGATAAGGACTGCTTGGTCTTGGAGCTTGGAACTGAGGCTTGGACTAGTTGCTTCGGTTGGGTGGGTGGGAGAATCCGCAACCACCTGAGTGCTTGTTGTTACTTGGAGGACGGATCACTCGAGGAGGTGGTAGCCAGAACTTTTGCTGCTTGGCAACCACTTGAGAGGAAGAGGAGGAGTGAACAACATCTCTTATCCTCTTTTTGGAAGCTTCACATTTGAGCTGAGCTGCCTCTTGCTTGAGAGCCATGTTGTAGAATTGATCAAATTCATCCCGCTCGAACAGAGTGAGAGCAAGTTGGAGTTCATATTTGAGACCACCACAGAACTGGTAGATTTTGCTCTTGGCATCGAGGATGTCTTGCTTCGCATAACGGGCAAGATTCTGGAACTTGACATTGTATTGGTAGATAGACATGGTGCCTTGCTTCAGATTGCGGAATTGCTCACGCATGCCTTCAATGACACTGGTAGGAATGTGATGAGAATGGAAATCGCGGCAAAAGTCAGTCCACGAGATCTCACGACCCGCTCTGGAGTCTTTGTACTGTTGCCACCAATCTGCAGCTTGATCTTTGAGTTGGAAAGCGGCAAACTTGACATAATCCTCAGGTCTGACATTACTGCACTTGAAATGCTTCTTGATGTCTGTGATCCAATCTTCAACATCTAGCGCGTCCACACAGTAACTGAAAGACTTGGGCTGATTTGCCAGGAATTGGTTCAGAGTCGCAAAGTGAGGTTGATTGAACAGATCTCCTTAGCCTTGGTTCCCCTGAATGCCTTGATTTGCTTGATTGGCTTAGAAACTCTGCATCATCTGCATGAGCATCTGAGTGTTCTGATTGGTTGCCTGCATAATCGCTCTCCATGCCTCAGACGGAGGAGGAGGGGAAGGTGGACACTCTTCTTCACCCTCTGGGTTCTGGCTGGGAACTTTCTTAGGTGCCATCCTGAAGAAGATGACAACCGTTGGCCATTGAAGCAAATAATAGATAAGCTGAATCAACGGCTAGATATTTGCAACATATAGTCTTCACAATAAACATTCGAACAAGATTAAACGAATAATTCCATAGCTTAACGGTACATCAACTTGTTGAGAAGCCACTTGGGAGAACAAAATGATAGAATAAAACAACAAGGAACAGATGGTACAAATACATAATGGAGATTTCGTCCCACATGTTCATGCTGAATGCCCCATGACACGTGTTACAAAGGGCCTTGTCATCCCCGGATCAGCATAGCCAAGGATCCTTTAAGATGCAACCCCCTAGTGCAACAACGCCCATGTTAGCCTCTCCACTAGATGTTGAACCCCAACCTCATATCATGCACCCGTTGGAACATTACCTAAGATCTACTTGAATCCCACCTATTAATTCCCGAAGCTTTTCGGTTATGCAATCTGGTGTTGGGGATACAGGGGAAGCACCGCATATCACTCAACTAATAAATCCTACATCCAGCTGTATCCATCCGTCAACACATAACCAGGCACCTTCGGAAACTGTTTACCTCGGATCTTCGAAATGCATCCGCTATACTAGCTGTGGCAATACTCCCGAACTATCCCCCCAGTACTGGGTGACATCGGGGTTATCTCACCACCAGACATGCATAGAAGAGTTTTCGATGTCGGCCGCCTCTGGTATTCTAGAACCGCTACGATACATTTGTGACGACAACACCTCAGAGCTCAACTCCACGGGACACTGCCACAACCCCTAAATGACAGGAGGCACCAAGAACAATGTTCTCGTCACAAAGATATCGGAACAATCCAAACAATACCTGCATGATCCTCAAAAAATTTTGGTGAATTTTTGAGAGTAGTGAAGGTAAAACAACGTCAGGAGTCCTCACCAGAGCGACGAAGGGGATGAGGAGTAAAAAGAAATCCTACTGTCCGATATATATAGGACTCAAAACATTTTGTGTGTGTGCCTAGACTCAACCGTCAGCAATTCGATCAATTAGGGGGCTCCTAGGTCGGAGAAGGCTCTGAATACCAACTTGTAATGCCCATGATGCGACTATATCTCCTATGTGTCAAGGCATGACTTAGAGACATAAGCGCATTCTGGAATGATCGCAAGCGTGGTATCTTTGCACAACTCATGTAAAAATTCAGGGATGAAAGAGGAAAATAGTTGGCTTACACTCGCCACGTCACACAATGAATACAATAACATACATTCATCCAAATAACACAGGGTCCGACTACTGACGAAATCCAAACGAGAAAAGATACCACGAACACAAGTCCGGATCACTCCTAGTAGGAACCACTACTGATCGTCGGGATACGTAACATAGAAACGACCACGCTCTTCATCGAACTACCAGTGAAGTTCTGATCCATCTCCTGCATTGTTCTCGGTTGTACCTGCATCTGGTGTGTGTTGTAATCTATGAGCCACAAGGACTCAGCAATCCCATTCTCGGGTATCAAAAATAACAAAGCCTTTAGGTGTGGAAGTGTAATAAAGTGTCTACTGCAAGCACTAAGCAACTAGCTTACGAGTTCAGAGCGAGACGAGAATATGTGCCAACGGTCGCCAAGTTGATCAAGAAGTGATCCTAGCTACTCACGTTCATGCATAACCCCACCATGTTCACTTCCCGAAGCCCTTCGGAAAGAGACCATCACGGTTACTCACACAGGTAGTGTATTCTTACGGATATGGTGTCAAGTTATCTACAACCGGATATTAACAAATTCCCATCTGCCACATAACCGCGGGCACAGCTTACGAAAGTTCAAAACCCTGCAGGGGTGTCCCAACTTAGCCCATCACAAGCTCACGATCTGCGAAGTGGCAACTCCAAATTGGGAAGACCCGAGTATTCTCGGAATCCCGTGCTCAAGATATTTCGACAAAGGTAAAACTATTCCAGCAAGACCTCCCGGCGTGCCGACACCCTGATAGTAGCCGCCCGTATCTCGTCTCAGGCCACGACCGGATGGGTCATCCTACAGGTATATACCAGATACCTCGGGTTTCCCAAAGGCGGCCCCGCAGTCTGCCCAATTTGGACCAACACTCATGAGGAGCATTGGCCCAGGTTGTTGATTAAGAACTTGGGTTTATAACTCCCTATGCAAGTTTTAGTTGTTAGGCAAATGTAGTACCGATGTTGGGTCTTGCTGGAAAAGCTTTAAGGAGAGCGAATTATCAAGGGGGACCCATAAACTCGAACCCTGTTAGGAACGCAAAATCAAGGAACATAACACCGGTTTATCTGGTCCTAAGGTGGCATGAGTGGAACAAAACACCAAGCAGAAAGCCAAGCCTTCCACCCATTACCTATATATATGTGCATTAATTTAATTAAGATATATATTGTGTTATCCCAACAGCAAGTCCAGACGTGGAGCAATCTTCGAAAACTTCACCTGCAACTAACAATGCTATAAGAGGGGCTGAGCAAAAGTGTACTTAGCCAATCAACGGTTTGCTAGGAAGGCAGTTAGAGTGTTTTGATGGAAACATAGGAGGCTGACAAAACAGGAATAGGCATCGAGGCATAGTCAAAGAGCGAGACAAATAGCATAGGCAAAGATATAGGTGATATCGGGGAACGGTCATCTTTCCTGTTAAGTCCATGGAGGGATCGTAACCTTGCTCCTCAAACTCAGTCTCGATAGGAACCTCGAACTCCAAATCGTCACCGTCTCTAACCAACACAACAATACAAACACCGAAACAACAATCAATGACCATGCAATGCTCAAACACATGATGCAAGATATGATGCATATGTGCATGGACATGATATGATGCATCTCAAAGGAACATGATGAGTGCACATGTGACATGGCAATATGCAAGAACACAAAACATGTAGGGGACACATCATGCAAAAGAAAGCAAGTTCAAGCATAGTCACATGTGTAGTTATTTAGTTGAACTAATCAAGTCCCTAACAAGTTTAAAAAGTTGCTTAGCATGGCAAGGGGTGCAACTAAGAACAACACCAACATGCAAGCATTTTAAATGGACCGGAAGGAACAAACAACAATTCCGGGAACTCCCATGTGCATAAAAATGAAAATAGGACAGATCTGTGACAACCATATTTTAGAGTTGTTAAACATGTAAAGTAACAGCACCATCCTAATCTACACAATTTTCTACCCTAAATACATATAAAGTTTGTCAAATTTGGAGCTACGGTTATTTAGTTATGAATTAAACAAGTTTGAATATGTTTTTAACACAAATATATTCAAACAACATTTTAAATGTTTTCAACATGGCAGCAAGTTACATATAAATAATCTACACTAAAAACTAAGCAGTTTTCATATATAAAGTATTTCAAACAAAGGCATATTTTAAAATATATGAAATATGCAAAAGAAATGCAAAACTGAATTTAAAAACAAAACAGAAAAAGAAAAACACTTCACTGACTCAGTCTGGGCTAGCCACGATCGCTGACCAGTGGGCCCTGGGGCTGCTGAGGTGGCGGTGGTGTGTGTGGTAGTGGGTGCGAGTGGTACAGAGGATGACAGGTGGGGCCTAGATGTCAGTGGGACAGCGAAATGCAAAAAGGGGGCATAATCCACTGGCCATGCGAGGAATCGAACCCGCGTCTGCGAGTTAACTAAACGAGAGACATACCACTGGGCTACGCTACGACGACTGACAGAGAAGGAGCGCTGCGCCTGATATACAAAGTACAACAAGCAGACAGAGGAGGAAAACAGAGGCGGTCGGAGAGCTCGTCGGAGCTGCTCCGGCGACCAATTCGAATGGCGGAGGCGTGCGATGTGTTCCAGGATGAAACCCGCACACACGACGTGTGCTAGCTGCGCCTAACGACGATTATTGCGACCCACGCGATCAACAAACAGAGCGGCGGCGACGAGCTGCGACGGGGCAAATGCAGAGCCTAGCGGAGCGGCGGAAGCATCTAGCAGAACCTACACAACACAGCAAAGACGACATACGCAAGCAATGGCGCTAAAGGGGTCGGAGCACTTGTCGGCAACGAGGTCCGACGGCGATAGGTTCGGACACACGGTGACCTAGCAGCTAGAGCCGCAAAAAAGGGGGCAAATTGCAAGGGGAGGACCAGAGGCACACCACGAACACGATGATGTGCTCGGATTGCCAGGAGGAGGTCGGAGTCGACGGCGAGGACGATCGAACACCCGCGGTGGCCGGAGTTGAAGTCGAGGAATAAGAAGTCGCAGGAGAGGCGTTCGGCTCCGTGTAGTGGACGTCGTGGACGTAGTCGACGACGGGGAAGACAACGGGCACCGTTGGTCAGGCAGATGAGGACGGGGAGCACGCCGGCGACGAGGCCTCGCTCTAAGACGCGTTTAGGACCGTGGTGGCGCGACGGATCTGGTGGCCTAGAGCTCACCTGGCGGCGGGAAGAGGAAGAGGGGAACCCTAGAGAGAGGATGGACACGGTGGGTGGCTTTGTAGGGGGCCAGGACGGCTGGTGGAGCACTGCGTCGACGCTGTCGTGGGCATGTGCGTGCGCGGCGAGAGCTGGACGAAAAGGTGGCTGCGGGTGTGCTATGCGCAGACGCTGACGAGCGGGGCCAGGGTGGCCATGTGGGCGTTCGGGCGCATGGGTAAGGGGGTCCTACGATGAGAAAGAGAGAGGGACGTGCGTGGAGCTGGGCTGGCGTGCTGCTCGGTCGAGGGGAAGCCGAGGCCCAAGTGGGCTCGCTTCGCTGCTGCTGCTGGGCTGCTAGCTGCTGCTGCTGCTCTTTCCTTTTCTTTTTCTTTAGGAAAAAAACAAAAGGAAGAACCCAAGTAGAAATAAAAGGAGTGAGGAGGAAATACAAATATTCCCTAGCTCCTGGAATTATGCCCTATTTTAAAAAAATGACTTGGACATTTTTGGAGGTAGAAATATATTGCAAGTTTGGAATGGCTTCAAACGTGAGACATTTTTTAACCTGACCAAAACATTTCAAAATAAGGTAAGGTTTGGCAAGGTGACTTAGGGCAAGGTGACAAAGAAGTAGGGAGGAGATGAACATTTAAAGAAGAGGGTAGATGCCGCTTGCAAAATTTAAAGAAATGGAAAAGAGAGAGGGGGAAGCGGTGAAAGTTGGAGGCCTTAGGGAGTGGCATGACCTTGCATCAAACCACCCTAGCAAGATCAAGAAAAACTCACTTGACATATCAAGGATGAGAAAAGCACAAGGACAATATGAAATACCATATGATGACCATGATGCAATGATGGTGATGAAGCAAATGCATGAATGCATAATAAAATAAAACATGACAATGCAAAATGAGATGACAATGCATAATTGAAAAAGAACCCCCAAGGAAAGGATAAGGACCAAATGGTAATTGTATATATAGCCGTCTGGAAGTTTTACATCTAGGGTGTTACAGCGATGCTCAGCCCCCCCTTTAACGCGCAAGCGAACCACATGAGGAAAGGAGACCGTTGGGACTGCCTATCGCCGTGCTCCCGAGACTTCGATGGGTTAGCCTGCAGTAGAACAACTTAGGGCCACGCCTGCGTTGGGCTTCCGATAATTCCACAGGGAGAAGAAGGCACCGAGGACTTGGTGAGGTGACGCTTGCGGAGCAGGCCGCGGGTCAGAGCTCGGTCCCTCGGGTTTGTCAGCGTTCCTGGGACGGACCCGAGCACAAGCGCCGTGCCAATGTATGCAGCCCCGTTACGGGATGAGCAGAAGTCCGTTAGGTGGCGAAGGAGACCCGGAGGGATGACGGTTAGTCGAGCGATCTGAATGCAAAATGACAGGGATGGTGGCACTAGCTTTGGTAAAATGCAAGGGAGGTACATGCCACCAGGGTGAACCTGTGCGGCATGGGGATAGTGCAGCCCGAGGGGCGCCCCCCAAAAGGTGATATGAGATGCATAAGGATGCACGTCGCAGGGACATGCCCATGCAACCTGGGAATAATGCTACCCGAGGGGCGCTCCCAGTTGAACAGAAATCAAAATATGTCACCTGGCATAGTTGCTGAAGTAGTGTTGGTGTAGCTAAAGGTGCTCGATGAAGACGCTGCTCCTTACGTGCCGTCTGGCTCTGGCCCCTCACGAGGCTCCGGGGCTCCCCAGATCTCGCAGAGGGCCGAGTTCAACTACGCCTGGATCTCCTTGTGCCTGGCCTCGCGAGCCGCCAGGACCCCCCGCATGTGGCGCTGGCATAGGGTCGCCTGGTTCGGCAAGCCGAAGGGCATTCACACGTAGCTATGAGGGGGACCCTGGCACCAGCCCACCTGGGAAGGCCAATAGAGCTCCTGAGATGCGATCTTGTTGAGTGCCAGGATGTTGACGCAAACGCGCAGCTCGTCTCCCGAGCCTGGACCGACAGCTGCCCTTGGGGGAGTCGGGCAGCGCTCGGCTCGCATGGCTCTCGGCTCCTGTAGGTCTTCGATGGTCTGGCTGATGAACTCCTGAGCGCTTGGTGCCTTACGCCTTGAGGCCTCCGAAGAGAAGCGTGCGGTGAAGCACTCTTCCACGTGGTTCCCGAGCGCCACCCTCGTGACATTGGCTAGGTTAGAGGCCCTCCAGAGGAGAGCCCCCGAGCCCATCCTGAGAGGGGCGCCGGGCGCACCTTCCTATGCGAGAGAGGGAGGAGGCCCTATGGTGCTGCCTCCCTGTGTTGTGTCCTCATGAGGCTCCAGGGCCAGTAGCTGCTTCTTCTTCTTGGGAACGACCTCAGGTGGGTAGATGCCGCTGTCGCTGTCCGGATCCTCGACTGCCGCCGCCTGGTAAGCGCGCTCGAGTGAGCACACCGTGTCTTTCTCCTCGCAGGCGATGGTGATGGCGCCACCGCTTCCAAGCATCTTGAGAACATTGTAGCCGTGGTGAGTTACTGCCATGAAATTGGCCAGGGCCGGATACCCGAGGATGGCATTGTAAGGGAGATGGATGTGGGCAGCATCGAAGTCGATGAGCTCAGTGTGGTAGTTGTCACGCTTGCCAAATGTTACGGGTAGGCTAACTTGCCCCACAGGAGTGGTGGAGCCATCAGTCACCCTGGAGAAGGGCTTGGTAGGCTGTAGCTGATCGTAGGGTACTTGGAGGCTGTCGAATGTCGCGATGGACAGGACATTGAGCCCTGCGCCACCGTCGATGAGGGTCTTGGTAAGTTGGACGTTGCTGATGACGGGAGAGCAAAGCATCGGGAGGGCACCAGCCATAGCTGTGCACTTGAGCTGGTCTGCTGAACTGAAGGTGATGGGACACCTGGACCACCTAAGTGGACGGGTAGCCTCGAGCTTGGGGAGATCTGCGTTTACTTCACGGGCGAACTGCTTGAAGAGGCGCTGAGAAGCCGGGGCGTGTGCTCCGCCCAAGATGCAAGCGATGGCACGCGGCTCCTGGAAGCCCCCAACCCCCTCGTCCTGGTCGTCGTCTCTCCTTGGCTGTGGCAGAGGTGGTAGGCCGCCCCTGCCTTGAGGACGGTCCTCTCGGGGCTGATCCCTCCAGGCGTCCTCGCGGGGCTGGCCGAGCCAACGGTCCTCCCGAGGCTGATCACGCCACTCCTGGCGGTGTCCACGGTCGTCCCAGCGTCCTCCGGTACGACCTCCCCTGCGATCGTAGCCATGGTTGCCGCTCTCGGGGCGTTGGATGACGCATCCTTTGTGGAGGGCCCTGAGCTCTTGACAGTCATGGGTGTTGTGGTTGTGCACGTTGTGGAAGGCGCAAAATGCTCGGCCGTTCTTGGGTGACACCGGGTAGTCGTGGCCGTGCTTCATTTCTGGTTTAGCTGCAAGCACTGTCGCTCCCTTGCGCTTCACGTCCTTGCTTTGGCCTTCTTGTCTTCGGTTTCAGCAGCGGGGAGCTCGACGAGCGAGAGGCGCCCCTCCACAGCCCTAGCGCACTTGGTCGCGAGATTGAACAGCTCCAAGGACGTGCACAAATCTTCGTGGATGGCGAGCTCCTCCTTCATCTTGACGTTGCGAACGCCATCTGAGAACACCGAAATGATGGCCTCCTCTGTGACCTTGGGGATCTTGACACGGGCAATGTTGAAGCGTTGGATAAACTTTTGCAGGGTTTCTCCTGGTTGTTTCTTGATACACCGCAGGTCACCCGCGGCCGGGGGACGGTCTCGAGGCTGCGGTGGAGGGAGCGCAGGTGCTCCACTGCGGGGCCGTTGGATCTATTGGCAGCTTCCTTCTTCGCGCGCTGGCACCGCGCGTGGGCGGTCACGCCGCGGGGCCACACGCCTTGGGTCTTGGACGATGCCTTGACACTGGGGTAGCAGCGGAGCTTCTTGGGCTTCGTTGTCCTCGTGGGGAGGCGAAAGAGGCAGGGAGAGGGAGGACGCCGGCGAGCCCCTAGCGGCGTTGACGAGCTCAGTGATGCGGCCGAGCCATTCTTCGTAGAAGTCGTCGACGGGGCGGTAGCGCAGGAGCTCACGTGTCATGAGGAATGCAGCCTGCGCATCCACGGGTCCATGGCGAGCATGGGATGAAGAGACCACCGGAGTCAGCGACGGGGCAGCGGTGTGTCCATTGCGCCGCACAGAGGAGTGCAGGGATGGTGCCTGCTGTTCTTGTTGTGCCGGACAGGTGGCGGCGTTGGCAGCCGGCGATGGAGAACGATAGAGTGGTCCACCGGCAGGAGCGGTCTGAGAAACGCGGGCGTCAAGGGCTGCCTGCCGCTCAGCACGGGCTCTACGAGCGTTTTCTATGGACTGCTGGAACGATAGAGCACTGAATGACGGAAGGGAAGTTTCAGTGCACCCCTACCTGGCGCGCCAAATGTCTGATCTGGGGTTCCGGCAAAACCCTTAAGGTTCGAACTCTGGGGTGCGCACGAAGATCCCTCCTTCCGCCCTAGCTCGTCTACGCAACATCCCTAAGCCTAGCTCGTCAGATTCGATGAACAAGAGACACAAGATTTATACTGGTTCGGGCCACCTTCGTGGTGTAACACCCTAATCCAGTGTGGTGTGGTGGATAGCCTTGTAGGCTGAGGAAGAACTAGTACATGGATGAACTACCTCTTGAGGAGAGGTGTTCTTGCGCTCGGGGTGAGCTTGAAGTGTGTGGCCTTCTATCTGATCAACTCCCAGTGTGATGAATGGTGGTGGATAGTCCTATTTATAGTGTCCAGGGTCCTATTCCCAAATATTGAGTGGGAAGGAATCCCACAACGGCCAAATTTCAAGGGGACATGTAGTACAAGCTATCCTGACAAAAGGTGGTCTTCACCTGCCAAAGGCTCTGGTGGTGACGTCACCGTGGGCTCCATGATGACCTCCGTCCTGCCATCCTGCTGGTCTTGGTCTCGTTGCCCCGATATGGAAACCTTTGCCCGATGCCTCGGGACTCCGCGCCTGCACCTGCTCCTTTAGCACCAAAGAGGAAACTTGCACACTGCGTCCGCTCGCGCTCGCCTGGCATTGGTCGTAACCGCTCACGGCACCATGACCTCGCGAGGTGCCCCTCGCCTTGATATCTCCGATCCTCACGAGCCGGCATGGCGAGGCCGACCTAGGGGATGCCTTGTGTCGTCCGCCTCGTGAGGCTTGGCCCCTCGCGAGGGTCTTGCGTGGTTGCTAAAGATGCTGGGCCGTACCAGGCTGCCTTGCGAGCCATGCTCTAGGCCGCATGCAGGAAAGTCTGGGTACCCCCGTTCCTAGAACGTCGACAGGCGCCTCTCCCTCGTCGAGCTCCCCGCTGCTGAACCTGAAGACAAGAAGGCCGAGAGCAAGGATGTAAAGCACAAGGGAGCGACAGTGCTCGCGGCTAAACTAGAGATGAAGCGCGACTACGACAACCCAGAATCATCCAAGAGCGGCCGGGTGTATTGCGCCTTCCACAATGTGCACAACCACGACTGTCAAGAGCTCGTGGCCTTCCACGAAGGACGCGCCATCCAATGCCCCGAGCGCTGCAACCATGGCTACGACCGTGGGGGGAGTCGGATCGGGGGACGCGGGGACGACCCCGGCCCCCGCCAGGAGTGGCGTGATCAACCTCGGGATGACCGTTGGCGCGGTCAGCCCCGTGAGGATGCCTGGAGGGACCCGCCTCGGGAGGACCGTCCTTAGGGCAGGGCCGACCTTCCACCTCTGCCACCGCCAAGGAGACATGACGACCAGGACGAGGGGGCTGGGAGCATCCAGGAGCCATGTGCCATCGCCTGCATCTTGGGCGGAGCACAGGCCCCATCTTCTCAGCGCTTCTTCAAGCAGTTCGCCCGTGAAGTAAACGCGGCTCTCCCCAGGATCGAGGCTACTCGACCACTCAGGTGGTCCAGGTGCTTGATCACCTTCAGTTCAGCAGACAATCTCAAGTGTGCGGCTACGGCCGGCGCCCTCCCGATGCTTTGTTCGCCCGTCATTAGCAACGTCCAAGTTACAAAGACCCTCATCGATGGTGGCACAGGGCTCAATGTCCTGTCCATCGAGACTTTCGATAGCCTCCAAGTACCCTACGATCAGCTGTTGTCGACCAAGCCCTTCTCCGGAGTGACCAACGGCACCACCACCCCCGTAGGGCAGGTACGCCTGCCTGTCACCTTTGACAAGTGCAACAACTACCACCCTGAGCTCATCGACTTTGATGTCACCCACATCCATCTCCCTTACAACACCATCCTCGAGTACCCAGCCCTGGCCAAGTTCATGGTGGTGACTCACCACGGCTACAACGTCCTCAAGATGTCGGGAAGCGGCGGAGTCATCACCATCGCCTGTGAAGAGAAGGATGCAGTGTGCTCCCTCGAGCGCGCTTAGCAAGCGACAGCAGTCGAGGATCCAGACAATGACAACATCATCTACCCACCTAAGGTCGTCCCCAAGAAGAAGAAGCAGCTGCTCGCCCTGGATACTCACGGGGATGCAGCACCAGACGTTAGTACATCGAGACCTACACCTAGGGAGGGGCCACCTCCCTCTCTCGTATAGGAAGGCGTTCCCGGCGCCCCCTCAGGCTGGGCTCGAGGGCTCTCCTCTGGAGGGCCTCCGACTTAGCCAATGTCAAGAGGGAGCACTCGGGCACCATGTGGAGGAGTGCTCCGCCGCACACTCCCCTCCGGAGGCTTCAAGGCGTGAGGCACAAAGCGCTTAGGAGTTCATCAGCTAGACCATCTAAGACCTACAGGTGCCAAGAGCAATGCGGGGCGAGCGCCGCCCGGCGCCTCCGAGTGCAGCTATCGGCCCAGGCTCGGGCAACGGGCTGCGCGTCTGCGTCAACGTCCCCGCAGTCATAAGGATCGCATATCAGGAGCTCTACTGGCCTTCCCAGGTGGGCCGGTGCTAGGGTCACCCTCACAGCTACGTTCGCATGCCCTTCGGCCTGCCGCACCAAGCGACCCTGCACCAACGCCATATGCGGGAGGTCCTGGCGACTCGCGAGGCCAGGCATAAGGAGATCCGGGCGGAGCTGGACTCGGCCCTCTGCGAGATCTGGGGAACCCCAGAGCCTCACGAGGCGTCGGAGCCAGACGACACGTGAGGAGCAGCATCTGCGTCGAGCATCTTCAGCTACACCAACACTACTTCAGCAACTGTGCTAGGTGACATTTTCCTGTTTTTGTTCAGATGGGAGCGCCCCTCGGGCTGCATCATTCCCATGTCGCAGGGGCCTGTCCCTGCGGCATGTATCCTTTTGCATCTCATCTCACCTTGTTGGGGGCGCCCCTCGGGCTGCATCATCCCTAGGCCGCACAGGTCCATCCTCGTGGCATGTATTTCCCTTGCATCTGACCTGAGCTAGCGTTACCATTTCTATCAGCTGCATTAGGATCACTTATCTATCTGGCCGTCACTCCTATACTGTGAACATCTAGCACCCTCACAAGCTTCACTTGCTTGCACCCGTCTTATGATCGAGGGCGGGCACAACGTCTGTGCTCGGGTCCGTCCCTGCAGCATCGCCAAATCCAAGCGGCTGAGCTCTGGCTCGCAGGCTAGCCCCGTGTATGTCACCTCCCATGGCCCTTGGTGCCTCACCCACACTTGAGCCGGATGCTAGCAGGTGAGTTGGGGCGCATGATATTGTGCCCCACCGCTGCGGGAGCCGCGTGCCGGTTGTCTTTTCTTAGGGCATCCACATGAGAAGACTAGGCACGGCATCTGTGCTCGAGTCCGTCCCTGCAGCATCGATAAATCCAACGGCTGAGCTCTGTCTGGCGAGATGGCCCTGTTCTCGTCACCTCCTGGGGTCGTTGGTGTCCGGCCTTCTCATATGGCGGCCTCGAGGGATTCACCCGGCGTAGGTTGCCTAACCATCTTGCAGGGTCACCTTAAGCGATCTCATTCAAGACCAGGCGCAACCCGCCCTGAGGTAGGGTCTCGTGAGTCCCGCCCTGGCTCACGGGTGCCTAGATACACCTCGTTTAGCTCCACCGTGCCAGCCACGTGTTCGGGCGGGGCTGTATATGCCCGGGGGCTCTCCGCAGTAGGGAGTCCCCTCCCACGGTCCAGTGGAAGCACCATGCTCCGCGCTAGCAGACGACACGGTCGAGGAGCGACTATGCCCATGCAAGAACAATAGCGCCATACTCTGCGCTGGTGGTAAATAACTGGTGGTGGCCTCACGGCCGCATTAACCTCAGGGAGCCCCTCCGCTCAGTGACCAGCCCCACAGCGCTGCGCTCCCCTCGGGAGGGTAGCGCAAGGGGGCTGGGAACGGGGGCTGCGCTCAGGTCACGCCTAGCGTATGCCCCACCAGGTGCCCCGAGCCTGGTCGACACGCAACCCTCCCGAGCGCAAGCCCGGCGAGGACAGGTATGAGGTCTGTTCGTACGTCAAGGGGGACCCTTGGGCATCATGACCCAAGGGCCTAACTGGTCCCGTAGCCCCTCACTCCCTGGTCTTGTCCTGGTTTCTGGTCAAGCCAACGACGACTTGGGTACATGCGGAGCCGGGCCCTGCCGACGCAGAACGTCAAGGCCTGAGTCTAGCATTCCCTTCCCGAAGGCCGTTCGTACGTCAAGGGGACCCTTGGGCATCGCGATCCAATGGCCTAACTGGTCCCGTAGCCCCTCACTCCCTGGTCTTGCCCTGGTTTTCGGTCAAGCCAGCGGCAGCTGAGGTACACGTGGGGCCGGGCACTGCCGACGCAGAACTCTGGGGCCAACAGGGAGGAAATTGCGAAATCTCGGCCTTGCGACATCGGAAACAAGCCAGGTGCACCTCTTAGAGAATCACCTCATGCTCATCAAGATAAGTCAATAACTTTTTGGTGCCCCGTCCTCAGTTGCAGAACGGGATTCGGTAGTCACGCGTCGGCAATGCCGCCTCACTTTTTAACCTCCGGGAGCCGCTTGCATGCCAAGGGGACCTCTTGAGTATCGCGTCTCAGGAGCTCTTACTAGACCTCGGGCCGCTCACCTCCTGGCCTTGACCATGACATCGCGACCTGGCATACCAACGATGACTGCAGCTTGCCTTGGGACTGGGGCCTTCCAGCGTAGAGCACCATGCAACCGAAAGGGTAAAAAAGAGGCGATATTGCTGGAATGAGGCTCGCGAGTAGGGTGCACTAGCGGGGATAACAAGATAGAAGCAAAAGCATTACATGTTCTTTACATACCCCCGTGGGGTTATGTGGGGACCCCGACTCATAAGTCGTGATCACCGAATGCACGTGTACAGTGATCCCAGAGATCAATGCTCACTGAACACACAGAAGCTGAATAACAAGAGTCTTACATCCATACATACCGTATTACACAAATAGGACCATAATGGTCAAGTCTTGAGTATATCATCACAGCGGAAATCTTCAATAACAACTTGGACCCATGCCATCTGCCTTAACCCTACAGGCATTCTGACTGGGAAGCGTCTTAGTTCGCATGCTCGTCATCAAGAAATCTTCATCATAACCTGTTCTCTCATGCCTGGCCAATAAAATAACCAGTGGCAAGCCAATGAGTACTTTGAATGTACTCGCAAGCAACCCAAGTGTGATGACAGAATAATTATGCAAGGCTCTACTGCTAAATTGGCAGTTTTGCGGAAAGCTAGTTTTTCATATGCAAGTATGATCAACATATATCATGGACATGCATGTGTCTGCAACAAGTATCAGGAGGTTACAGACATCATTATCGCGAAAGAGTTGTAATCAACTCATGCTCAAGCCCATTGTGACTTTCTCACAATCATATCAACAATATCTCTGAATCGTGTTGTTTTCCAGAAACTTATGGACATAGTCTAAGTAGCACCACCCAACTGTCCTTGACCGCGGACACGGCTATTCGAATAGTTTGACACTCTGCAGAGGTTGCACACTTTACCCACAAGATCCGGGGAACTTCCGTGACATCCACGACCCGCGGTACCTCAACTACCCGGGGTAAGCACCCGATCACTATCTTTCCCTAGGCGACACTAATATGGAGTCCACTCGATTGGTAACAGCCCCGTGCCAACATTTCACATCTTAAAATTGTGGAGACTTGCTCCCATATTCATCACATACCACTGACACGGGGTACCAACAGTGTGTTCGGTGACCTGTAAAAACAATCATGGCCGCCTATCCAAGCACGACCCCGTCCCGAGAGTGACCTCATGTCACCCCCGTCACTAGTAATGCGGGCACCATGCTAGTATCGACCTAGGTAATCAATAATGCCCTTTCCCATATAAGGGTAGAGTGGTTGCGCATGTTCGGTTGGGACGGTAGTCACACATAAATCTAATCCATCTATGTAAACAACACTCTCAACAAGCCTCGGCACACTAGTTTCTCATCAACTCCCAGGGGCATTAGTGGCACCCACTGGGTTATTTGCAAGTATGTCAAACCACACTTGTTTCACTCAATGCATAACCCTGACCCATTTTGCGTAGCCAACTACTATAGCATATATCTATCTACTCCCACCCACATAACCCTCATAGGAAGGTAGGGTCATGTTTGACGCAAGTTTCAATAGTAAAGTAACAAGGGTACCAACCAAAGTGGTCACCTCCTTTATATGATTCCGATGCATTTATAATAAGGTGCTATGAGACATGCATAAAAAGAGTTTCTCGAACATGGTCAAAGGGCTGCTTGCTTTATTCTTCCGAGTCTTCAAACCTTCTGGTCCATCTCCGAGTACTCCGTTTATTTCGTCAACTAACGATGGAAACAATCGTAATAAGCAACACAATCAAAGCAAAATAAAAGTGGTCTAAAAATAGGAGTTGGACTTTTCTAGGATACCTCTGGTCATATTAGAAATGACCAAGGTGGTTTCATAGGTATTGGATCAATTGATGATTTGAAACATTTCAATATGATAGAATCAAGGGGTTTATGGATTTGAAAGAAGTGTACAGAAATATATTCTTGAATGATGAGCAAAGGCACCCATCAACAAGTCATGATTTTAGAAGCATCTAGGAGTTGGTTTCACTGGATTTGGAATTCAAATGAATTTCCTAGGATTTTGCAAAGCTGATAAATATGAAGAAATGGCTCAATATTTGGTGGGGTACATAAAGTATTAATAAAAATGTTCCAAAACTAAGTTTGGATATGACAAGCACCTAGGAATTTGAACCATTGCATTTGGATCAAATTTGAGCCCTCTGTGATTTTCTAAAGTTCATCACAGAAATGAAATATTGGCATTTGATAATTATTTGTGAAGGAAAAGTCTCTGGAATAATGTGCATGTTGCACCATGTGATAGAGCATGATTTATGGAGTCTCTGGAAATTTGAATCACCAAATTTGGAGTTCAAATGAACTATTCATGGATTTTTGAAGTTGTCTGGAAAAGACAAAGAAAGAGGAAAAAGGGTGTCGGGGAAACTGATCGCCCACGAACACCTATGGGACCGGAGCCCCTTTTCGGTACGGCAAGGGAGCGGAGGGAGCACAAAGAGCGGATCGAGGCGCACACGCGAGCAGTTTACCCAGGTTCGGGCCGCACGGATGCGTAAAACCCTACTCCTGCCTTGGTTTGTTATTGAGTTCTTGGCTCGGGAGCAAGAAGATCTACAGTGCTTGAGACTAGCTACACCGAGCGTGGGAGTGATCGAGAGTTCGGCACCTCCTCTACGTTGTGCATGGGCCTCCTTTTATAGGTCAAAGGGGTCACCGACAGGTGGCAACGTAGTTGAGGGTAAAAACATAAAAGTGGTGGTAGTTGTAACAGTGTATGTACAATGTTTTGTACCTAACCCTGACGGCGGGGGACAAGGGCATTGAATACCCATCACCGTCGCCCCAAATAGTGCAAAAAGCGTCCGTCCGGGCGCCTCCGTTCGCCACGATGGCGGCCTCATCATCGTGGCTTGCCACCGTGTACCCCAGGCTGCACAGCCATCCGCCACGTGCCCCTGGAAGGGCCCCAGGGCGACGCGTGGCCAGATGAGCTGGAGCGCAGGCACACAGTGAAAGCTTGCCGCGGCAAGCGCCTTGCCGCGGCAAGCGCCTTGCCGCGGCAAGCGCCTTGCCGCGGTCGCTACCTTGCCGCGCCCGGAAGCTTGTCGCTCTCCGGGCCTTGCCGGGGCGCGCGAAGCGCCACGGCAAGTCTCCTGAAATGTCGTGCTTTGGCCTTCCTGGCAAGCTCCTCTTGCCAGGGTCTTGTGCTGAAGGGATGGTTTTTGAGCCTGGAGCGGCCTTCCTGGCAAGCTCCTCTTGCCGGGGCCTTGTTTCACTGACTTGAATACTTTGTTCTTGAATGGCTCCAAAGGGACCAGAGCGGGCCTTGGCGGGCGAGTGGCGAGCCCGACCACGGGACGCTGCTACTTCCCGTGCACAAGTCGGGATACTAAGGTACCCCTACTTTAGTACACCGACAGGAGCCCCCGGGCCTGGGCCACACACGGTGTCGAGCGCTGTTGGGCCAGGCCCAAAACAGTGCACGGGCACCCACGGCCCACGGCGCGTCGTATCCCCCTCCGCATCCGCCGCGTCCCTCCCTAACGGCACGCGTCGATTGCGGCGTCGTGGGAGAGATCGTGGCCTGTTTCTTTAATGGGAAAAATGCGGAACGTCCCCCACTCCCCCTTAAAAGCAGAGGAAACAGGGGCAGTTTCCCCCCATTGCTTCATTGCGTCTTCAACCTCTAGAAACCCCCGCCGCTCTCCTCCTCCCCAAAGGTCGAAAGAGAGCTGAGCTCCACCCTCCTCCCGCCGCCGCCAGCCTTTCCAGCGCCGCCGGCCCCCTCGCCGTCCCCGCCATGGCCCCGAAGGGCGACAAAGCGAAAGCCGCGAAGACCGAACGGGCGGCGAAGCTTGCAGCAATGCGGAAGAGGATGGTGGTTTTCCCGCCGAGGCTCGGCGCGAGGGAGATGAAGGACAAGTTTTACCTCTTCTGGTCGAGGGAAACGAAAGCTCATCCGCGCACCAGGGTCCTCCCTGCCGAAGCCTGCGACATGTTCCCGGGAGGTTATCCTTACTTTGCCCTGTTCTTCCATTGCGGACTCTGCCCTCCATACTCTGAGTTCTTCTGTGACGTCATGAATACGTATGGATTCCACCTCCTTGATTTTACCCCGAACGCAGTCCTGACCATGGCCGTTTTCGCACATCTGTGCGAGAACTTCGTCGGAGTCACCCCCAACGTAGCTCTCTTCCGCCATTTCTTTACGCCTCGGGTAGAGTCTGGATCTCCTTTGTCCGGCGGGATCTCTTGGATCTTTAGGCTCAATAAGAAAGAGGCGTACTTGATTGGAGAGCTTCGCGGCAAGTGGGAGGAGTGGAGGGCTGACTGGTGCTGGATCATGGAGGATGGACCCCAGCAGTTTACTTCCCCGCGCCGAGCTGCAATAGTGCGCGGCAAGGATTGGAGTGATCTGGCCCCGGAGGACGAGAAGCTGAAGATAGCTCTCACCAGGATTCTTCGCCTCCGGCAAGCCAACCTTACTGTAGGTGAGGTCGGAGCAGATTTCCTTCGCCACCGCATTGCCCCCTTGCAGGTGAGAAAGAGGGCTGCTTGGGATTTCGGCAACGCGGCAGACTGTATGAGGCTGCACCCCGGCCTTAACTATAACTTCACTGTCCTGGAGATCAAGGGGATGCTCCGTGAGCTGTTCAAGCACGACGCCAAGCACCCGGAGTGGTTTGTTCCATCGCGGGGGGTAGTTCCACTATGTAACAATTCGTCACTTAGTGCTATCCGCGCGGCGATGCCGCTGTGCGACTCCCACGGGGTTGACCCCACTTGGCTGGCGCCTTTAGACGAAACTGCACAAACCTTCTTCGACAACTTGGTTGAGCTGCCGATCAATCTCGATGAGAAGAAAGGTCTCACCCGCGAAACCACCGACCGGGATGTGGCGTATATCGCCAGCAGAATGGAAGAGGCAGCCGCAGCCGAGGCCGCGGGTGAGTTTGGGTACTCCTTGGATGAGGCGGATGCAGCAGATGCGGTGAGTCGGGCCGAGGAGGAAGAGATCCTCAAACTGCTGAGGCCTGCCGGGACGAGCGAGGCTGCCGGGCAGGGCACAGAGTCAAGTGAGCCCGCCGAGGAGGACGCCGAATCGGGCGACACTTCAGAAGACTCAGGCGGGTCTCTGGGCCTCGACGACTCCTCTTCATCCTCGGGGAGTTCTCCGCCACCACCAAGTCCTCCGCCTCAGCCAAAGAAACGCCTCCGCAAGGCCACTGACACGGCGAGGCAGCCGGCGGTCCAGCAGCAGCCGCAGCGTCGCTCGACGCGCGCCACCACAACGAGCAAGGCCGTCAAGGGGGCGCCTCGCGCCTCAGCGACAGGCGGAGGAGGATCTTCCCGAACGGGTTCTGGAGTTCCTTCCGCCCCTCGGGCTTCGGCGACGACCGGAGCGGGGTCTTCTCAGACCACGGCTCCGGAGCCCGCCAAGCGCCCGAGGTAGCCTACTGCTCCAGCTCCTCGCGCCGGGATGCGCGAGGCGGACTTCGACTTCTCCGTCCTCAGTTCCGACGAGGAGGAGGAAGAGTAAGCACTTGTAACTCTTATTTCTTTTGATTTTTGTTGCTCTTGTCTTGAATTTTCCTTGCCTGACTTTGTTTGATGTCTGTCTTCCAGGACCCTGGCCCAGAGGATGGCGAAGAGGGCCAAGATCCCGGTGGTTGATCTTGAGGACGAGCCTGTCGCGGCGGCAGGGGATGCGCCAGCGACAAGCTTGCCGGACCAGCCTGCTGCTCCGAAGAGCAGCCCCGAGCGTGAGTCTTCTTTTTATTTCTTCACTTGTCGGGCGCGCGTGGGCTTCTTTTCTTTGCTAATGTCTTGTTTGTTTGCTGATTTGTGCAGAAGCAGAGCCGCAGCCTCAGGAGCGTCAAGAGACTGCTCCCGAAGAGCCGCTCGTCTCAGCCTCCCCGCCAAGGAGGAGCTCCCCGGCGAGGGAGAATACCCCGCCAAGGGCGAGTACTCCGCCAAGGGCGAGTACCCTGCCAAGGGCGAGTACTCCGCCACGGGAAGGCGCCAGCGGCCCTCTGCCAGCGGGGGCTACCACCACGCCGCCGAGGGAGGACCCCCCGGCGAGGAACCCCGTCGAAGACGAGGCTCGTGCAGGTAACCCTTGTGCTTTTCTTCTCTTGAATTTTCCTTTTTGGATATTTGCTTGACAATTCTTCTTTCTTTCTTCTTTTCTTGTCTTCAGATTCATCCGCCCCGGAACCGATGGAGACGGAGGCCACCGTCGATGAGACCGCCGCAGCCACTGACGCGGCAGCTGAGGAGGGGACCGGCGACCGACTGACGGCCCTGAGGCCGCAGGAGCGCCGGGCGCTGCGCCGGCCGCCGACCCTTCTGCTGCCGCGACCGAGCCGGGCGTCTATCTGGAGGCCGCCAACGGGGTCTTCATCCAAGTTCCGTGGGCTTCTACGTCGAGGGCGCCCGCGGAGGGAGAGGTCTTCGATGGGGAAGTCCTGGCCTCCGCCGGGCTGAGGTTTGTCGATGCGCCCGACAGCAGCAGCGAGCCCGAAAAGGAGCAGCTCCTGCGGAAGCTCCTGGCTCTGTACCGCGCCAGGCAAGCCAAGCTGGAGTCCCGAGAGGCTCTGGCTGCCAAGGCAGGCGTTGACTTGGAGAAGCGCGCCGAGGAGCTCCGTGCCGCCAACCAGGCGGCCCTCCGGTCCTTGGCGGAGGAGCGGGAGGAGCTCGCCGAGGCGCACCAGGCGTTCGTCCTCGAGAAGGCCGAGGCAGAGGAGCAGCAAAGGCTTGCCGCCGAAGATCTGTCTCGGCGGGAAGGAGAGCTGAGGCAGCGGAAGGTCGACCTCGATAGTCATGAGGACGACCTTACCGCGCGCGAGCAGTCCCTCGGCGGGGCTCTGCAGGAAGCGAGGGACGCCGCTGCAGCTGCAGAGACCGCCAAGAGGGACTTGGAGGCGAGGGTGGCACAGTTGGAGCTCAACTTGAAGACGGAGCGAGGAGAAGGTCGCCGCGCTCAAGTTGGAGAGGGAGAAAGATGCCCACAGCCACTCGGAGCTGCTGGTCCGTCTCTCCGACAAGGGAAAGGAACTCGCCGACGCCAAGGACTCCATCGCGGACTTGGAATTGAAGCTGTCCACCCTCACTGAATCACTTGACGGCGCCAGGAACAGGGAGACGGAACTGAAGGAAGATCTTCGGGCAGAGAGGGCACTGCTGGACAGCGCCGCCCTCACGCAGAATAACTTCAGGCAGACGGTGGAGCAGTGGACCGAGGAGCTCGTCGCCGCCGCCACTGACATCGACAGGGAGATGGCGGCGCTGGGGACGGAGCACCTCGGGTACTCCCCCGACGCAAACCTCCCTCACAGCACCAAGCTGAGCTTATTCTTCAGGGGAATAGCGCCGACCCTCGAGCAGCTCCGAGAAAGGATCCCAACGCAGCTGGCGGACGAGGCGCGCAGGCTTTGCACGGGAGTTGTGGAGAGAGTGCTGACGAAGATAGTCTACCGCAACCCCGGGATCAACCTTGACAACGTCCTCCGGACCTTGCCGCCCGACGCTGACCAGGAAGCGCTGAAGGCTCTTGTCGCCCACATCGTGGCCAAGGTGGGCAAGATCAGGAGAGTTGACGGCGACCGTGTAGACTAGTTTATTTTCTTTCCGCTTCCCTTGTTGCTGCCAATTAAGTCACGGATAGTAGTCTATTAGAACAGCGACAAGTCATCTTGTAATATAACTTTGTTTTGGGTAGTTGATGCAGTGTTATTTCCTTTACTCAACCTCTTTACTTTGTATGCTTTTACCCTACGCTTTTAGAAAACTTGCCGGCAAAGGGACCCTTGTCGCGAGCGCTGAGTGCGGAACTTCAGCAGCCTGCTGGCAACGCCTCTATCGGCAAGAAACCTTGCCGCAGCTAGTCGCAGCACACTTAGGTCGTTGAGCGAACTCGAAAACGAAGTAAGGGCGCGACACTTGTCGCAGCTCACTTAAGCCGTTGAGCGTGCTCGAAACAAAATAAGGGCGCGGCTAGCTACGGGTAGGTTCCTCCGCGCACAGGTTTTCCATACAAAGTGTGGTCGTTCAAGGAAGATAACTTCAAAATTAAAATTTTGAATGCTCAAACTTTGGCAACTTAGCTCTTGTGTTGTTTGCTTCCCGGCAAGGCGAGGCTTTCTTGAACGGCACTTGGCCCATACCACTGTCTCCCTCCCCCCCGGCAAACTTGTGCGCGAGGAATCCTTCTTCTGCTTGAGAAAAGAAAGAAAAACCGAGGAAACATAGGCATGGAGCTTTACGGCTCGTTATTGCTTACTGGGGGTGTGTTCTGCACAAAGTGTCAGATAACACATGCAAGAAAAACGAAAAGGCATGAAACGACAAGTTGTGCAAGGCACAAGAGTTTTACTGATGCACGGGGTCTGCGCCCGGCTTTGTACAAAGGTTTACATGCAACAACGGCAAGACTTGTACAAAAGGTGGTTGCCGGAGTGGATCACGGCAACCGCGCCTTATGTGTGAAATTTGCGAAGATGCTCAATGTTCCAGGAGTTGCTCACCTGTAAGCCTTCTTCGGTCTCAAGGCGGACAACGCCGGGCCTTGTGACTTGTCTCACCCGATAAGGGCCTTCCCACTTCGGCGTCAACTTGTTGGAATTCTTGGCGGACTGAACACGCCGAAGAACAAGGTCGCCTTCCTCGAGACTTCTGGCCTTGACATTGCGGCTATGGTAGCGGCGCAAAGCTTGCTGGTATCTAGCAGCTCGTACAGCAGCCTGAAGACGGTTCTCCTCGAGGAGCAGTGCATCATCTTGCCGCAGCTGTTCTTGCTCGAGCTCATCGTAAGCGAGCACTCGAGGAGACCCGTATACGAGTTCCGTGGGGAGAACTGCCTCTGCTCCATAGACAAGAGCAAAGGGTGTCTGTCCAGTGGCTCAATTTGGTGTCGTCCTGATTGACCAAAGAGCCGCCGGCAACTCCTCAATCCAGTTTCTTCCGCATTTGCGCAGCCTGTCGAAAGTTCTTGTCTTGAGCCCGTGCAGCACTTCAGCGTTTGCCCTCTCCGCTTGACCGTTGCTCCTTGGGTGAGCAACAGAAGCGAAGCAGACCTTGGCGCCATGGTTTTGGACG
Organism: Secale cereale; assembly: GCA_902687465.1. Classification (NCBI taxonomy): domain Eukaryota; kingdom Viridiplantae; phylum Streptophyta; class Magnoliopsida; order Poales; family Poaceae; genus Secale; species Secale cereale. The sequence continues at coordinate 248,124,809 of LR738715.1, read as the reverse complement.
TACTGCATGAAGGTGCGGCTTGTGAACTGTGTGCCGTTGTCGGTGATGATCCTGTTAGGGATTCCGAAACGGCAAACAATTGACCTGAAGAACTTGACTGCTGACTGTGCGGTCACCTTTCTCACTGGTTCCACTTCCGGCCACTTTGTGAACTTGTCGATAGCGACGTACAAGTACTCAAAGCCCCCGACTGCGCGGGGAAAGGGGCCGAGGATGTCGAGCCCCCAGACCGAAAAGGGCTAGGACAAAGGGATCGTCTGGAGAGCTTGAGCTGGCTGATGTATTTGCTTGGCATGGAACTGGCACGCTTCACACTTGGTTACTTGTGCAGTTGCATCTTGGAGGGCTTCTGGCCAAAAGAAACCTTGCCGGAACGGCTTCCCGGCAAGTGCTCTTGCGCCAATGTGGTGGCCACATATGCCTCCATGTATCTCTGCCAATAGCTTCTGTCCATCTTCGCGGGAAATGCACTTCAATCTGACACCATTGAGTCTTCTTCTGTACAGTTCATTGCCGACGAACTGGTACATACTTGACTGCCTGGTTATTCTCTCTATCTCTTCTGGCTCTTCGGGAAGTTCTCCAGTTTGAAGAAAACGGACAATTTCCTGTGCACAGGTAGGAGGTTGAGGCTCAACAACAAGGACTAAAGGCATCAGTGCTGTTGCGGGAACGTCAGCTTCTACGGCAAGAACCTGCGGCTCTGCCGGAGCTGGACGCTCCCCGGCAAGCCTGCCGGGGCAAGACTTGTCGGGAACGCCTGCTTCAACTGTACAAACCCTAGGGTCCGCAGGAGCAGACTATTCCTCAGCAACTTGGTCGTTGATCTTGGGGACCTTGGCGGCGGCATCAGGAAGATCCGCCGGCAAGTAGTCACTGGAGACCAACTTTCTCTTCTTGCTTTGCCCAACTGATGGTGTAACGGATGGTTGAGTTAGCTTGAGCACGAAGATCCCTGGTTCCACAGGTAGCTTCAGTGCAGCACACTTTGACAGGCCGTCTGCGACGTCATTTTGAGCTCTTGGAACGTGCTCCATCTGTATGCCTTCAAAGTGCTCTTCAAGCTTTCTCACTTCGTCGACGTAAGCTTCCATCAATGGGCTCTGGTAGCTCTTGTTCACCTGTCGGACAACCAACTGAGAATCTCCCCACACAATCAGCTTCTTGATCCCAAGTTCTGCTGCAATTCTGAGGCCGGCAAGCAAACCTTCATACTCCGCAGTATTGTTTGTTGCTTGTTCCTTGGGAAAGTGCATTTGGACAACATACTTGAGGTGCTCGCCGGTGGGTGCGACGAGCAGGACACCAGCACCGGCGCCTTGTAGCGAGAAGGCTCCATCGAAGTACATTACCCATTCTTTGTTTGCTTCTTCGGCGGGGACGTTTGTCTCTGCAATCTCTTCGTCTGGTGTTGGTGTCCATTCTGCTATGAACTCTGCCAAGGCTCTGCTCTGGATAGTTGAAGTACTTTCAAACTTGAGACCAAATCTTGACAGCTCTAGTGCCCACTCGACAATCCTGCCTGTTGCTTCTGGATTTTGCAATATCCTTTTCAGCAGAAAGCGAGTGACCACTGTTACCTCATGTGCTTGGAAGTAGTGGCGAAGCTTTCTCGAGGCCATGAGGAGGCCGAAAAGCATCTTCTGCACCCCAGAGTATCTTGATCTATCCCCCTGCAAGAGGGAGCTGACAAAATAGACTGGGTGCTGCACCATCTTCTTTTGCACTTCTTCTCGCATCTGCGCAGACTCTCCCTTGTCGGGGCCATAGCTTGTCGGGGAAGCCCCCTGCTTGTCGCTGGACGTGCTTGCCGGGGCTGTGGGCTCCTCATCCGCCTCCCTTTCCGCTACTAACGCAGCACTAACCACTTGATTGGTTGCTGCTAAGTATAGCAGCAACTTCTCTTGCGGCTTAGGTGCGATAAGTATTGGAGTGGAGGATAGGTACCCTTTCAAGTCTTGCAGCGCTGCCTCCGCTTCCGGAGTCCATTTCATTGGACCTGCCTTTTTCAGGATTTTGAAAAACGGCAGGGCGCGTTCCGCAGACTTAGAAATGAACCTGCTGAGGGTAGCCACACAACGAGCAAGCCTCCGTACATCCTTGACGTGCTTCGGAGCTTCGATCTGCTCGATGGCTTTGATCTTGTCGGGATTAGCTTCAATCCCCCTCTGGGACACAAAGAATCCGAGAAGCTTGCCAGAGGGGACTCCGAACACGCACTTCTCGGGGTTGAGCTTGAGTTGTATCTTGCGCAGGTTTGCAAAGGTTTCATCTAGGTCTTGAATTAGGGTATCCTTGTCCTTGCTCTTGACCACTATATCATCCATGTAAGCTTCTACATTCCTGTGTATCTGTGGCTCAAAAGCAGTGTGGACCACCCTTGCAAATGTTGAACCCGCATTCTTCAATCCAAAGGGCATGCGTATGAAGCAGTAAGTGCCACATGGAGTAATGAATGCGGTCTTCTCTTCATCTTCTTCAGCCATGAATATCTAGTGGTATCCGGAATATGCGTCAAGGAATGAAAGCAACTCACATCCAGCCGTGGAGTCAACGATCTGGTCAATGCGTGGCAAGGGAAATGGATCTTTGGGACAAGCTTTATTCACATCAGTAAAGTCTATACAAAGCCTCCACTTCCCATTAGCTTTGCGCACGACAACAGGGTTGGCCAGCCACGTGGGATGAAGAACACCTCTAACAAGGCCTGCCACTTCCAACTTCTTGATTTCTTCAGCAATAAACTCTTGGCGCTCCACCGCTTGCTTCCTGACCTTCTGCTTGACGGGCCGCGCATGAGGACAAACGGCAAGCTTATGCTCAATTACTTTCCTGGGAACGCCGGGGATGTCTGACGGTTGCCATGCAAACACATCGACATTCGCCCGCGGGAAAGCAACGAGCGCGCTTTCCTATTTAGGATCGAGCGTGGTACTGATGGTGAAAGTACCACCAGTGCCGTCCTCCTTGGCGGAAACCTTCTTGGTTGCAGGTGGAGCTGACATTCCCTTCTTGCACTTGCCGGTGGAGCTCGATGGTGCATCCTCGACGGCAGCGCAGCACTCCGAAGAGGTGTGTTTGCCGGAGTGGGCCCCAGAGCTCTTGCCGGACTTGGTCTTGTCCTTCCCCCAGGGAGCTTCAGCGGCAAGTGTTTTGCTGTTTGTGGCGGCTGCTGCGTCTCGGTAGATCTTGTCGGCGCAGATAAGCACGTCCTTCTTGTCACCGGGGACAGAGATGACGCTTATCGGCCCTGGCATCTTGAGCATGTTGTAGGCGTAGTGAGAGGCTGCCATGAACTTGGCGAGCGCTGGACGACCAAGTATCCCATTGTATGGCAATGGGATATCGGCAACGTCGAATGTGATCCTCTCAGTCCTGAAGTTTAGCTCTCCGCCAAAGGTTACTAGCAATGTGATCTTCCCCTTCGGCTTGCTCCTTCCCGGGTTGATCCCTTGGAACGTGCCGGTCTCCTCGAGCTCGTTGTCGGGGATCTGCAGCTTCCGGATCACAGCGGAGGAGATCAGGTTCAGGCCGGCCCCGCCGTCAACCAGCATCTTGGTGACCTTGAGGTTGCGGATGGTTGGCGAAACCAACATCGGCAAGCACCCGACCGCAGTTGTGCGGTCAGGGTGGTCCTCAATGTCGAAGATGATGGGCGTGCTGGACCATTTCAGGAGCTTGCGCGACTCGACGGGTGGCTCTGCTGCATTTACTTCCCGGACCCATTTCTTGAGTTGGCGGTGGGAAGTATGCAGAGAGGCACCTCCATCGACGCACAGAACTTCTGTGGCCTTCTAGAACTCCTGCTCGCTGTTGTCTCCGTCGTCCATGTCCTCGTCGTCGTCTTCGTCTTCGTCCTTGTCGCGGCCGCGGGGAGGTCTATCTCCTTGCCGCTACTTGGCCTTGCCGCGGCGTCCTCCCCGGCCATTGAATGGCCGCTTCTTGCCGGACTCTCCTCCACCTCCCTGGGCCTTCTCCTTGTCGCGTCGCTCGTACTCAGCCTTCTGCTGCTCAACGAGGTATTCGACCCTTTTGCAGTTCTGGAGATCGTGGCCCTTGGTACGGTGGATCTTGCAGTACTGCTTGTCGGAGCCGTCCTGCTTGTCGGCGGCGGCTACAGTGGCGGCTTCCTTGCCGGAGCCACCAGCCTGAGCTTTCTTGGCGCCTGCCTCCTTGCCGGACTGCTCGACGGCCAGTACTTCCTTGTTTTTCTTCTTCTTATTGTTCTGCCGCCGGTTTTTCCTTGCCGGGGCGGCATCCTCACTGTCCGATCCTCCTGCTCCAACATCCTCTCCGGGGAGTCTCCTCCCCTCTTCAGCGCGCTGATGGGCCTCTAACCCCTCGTTGGTTACCCCAAGTGGAAGGTGTAAGATGCAGTGTTGTGGAAGTTTTTCCCTTAGCAAAGATGCCAAGGATCGAATCCCCAGAGACTCCTAGGTTCAACAAGTAGGTGTCAACTGCTAACGACGCGGATTAGCAATCAACGTGGACCTGCACACAGATACAAATAACTTTGCTCCCAACGAGTACAGAGAGGTTGTCAATCCCTCCGGCCTTGTAGTTCACAAAGGATTAAACGCAAATGATAGTAGTGATAGATAATGTTTGCAATAGTAAATAATAGCGAAAAGTAAATAGCGGATGTGATCAATGATGGTAATATAGACCGGAGTCTCATGATGTTCACTAGTGATGTCTCTCTCCCAAAAGACGATAAAACAACTATGTGAGGTAAACGAATTACAGCTGGGCAATTGACAGGACCACGGACGCAAACCAATGCTGACTACATTGCAAGAAAGGTTGAGGTTCAAAGCATGGGTGGTACGCCAAAGTAAGTAGACCGAAATCCATCAATATCTACTACTAATCATCCACCTTGAGATATCTATCCAGAACATCTCGCTGGTATTAAGTTGCGAGCCCCACCCATAGTGTAAACTCAAAGCAACAGACAACTGCATTAAAAGAACTTTGCGTAAAGTAAACAATCCTTGCACCCGCGGGCACAAGCACCGTTGTTTTCCCCCTTATGGCAACAGCACATCCCCTAGACTCATGTTTCTGTCACTCAAGCTAGTCATCGAGGGGCATGAACCCACAATCAATCATAACGTTCCCTCTTGGAGTCACTACGTATTACTTGGCCAAAGCAATAAATAACAACGGAGAACATGCAAGAATTACTTATGAACATAAATATAAAAGAGGTAGATCAAATATATTACTCAAGAACAATCTGAACATAATCTCATAATCCATCGGATCCCAGCAAACTCATCATAGCAACAGCATAAGGATTACATATGTGCCTCGATCATGTAGGGCAGCTCACGAGGACTAATTAGTGAAGCACAAGAACGGGAGGAGAACATCACATAGCTACTGGTCATGGACTCATGGTCTAAGGGAGACTACTCACAACTCATCCGGGAGGCGTCCATGATGGTGGAGAGGCTCCCGATGGTGATCCTCCCCTCCGGCAGGGTGCCGGGAAGAGTTCTCCTGGTGCTCCCGATCTTGGAAGCGGCGTCGGCGGAACAGAGATGAGATCGCGAAAAAGAGTTCCCGTCCCGAGGGTTTCGAAGGACGCTCTAAATATATGCCGAAGGGGGGGCACCAGATGGGGCTCGGGGGGCCCAGGCGCCCCCTCGGCGCGGCCCGGGGGGGG
>LR738715.1:248103857-248119128 GCA_902687465.1 Secale cereale | reverse complement strand
GGGGGGGGGGGGGGGGGGGGGGCGCCAGGGCGCCTGGAGCCCTGGTGGCCCCCCCGGCTGTTCTTCGGGCGCAAGGTAGGTTCTGGAACGCTGATTTTTTATATAATTTTTCTGGATTTTTCCTGGCAGTTCTCGTAACGTGAAAACCTGAAATACAAAAATAGCCGAAAACAGAAACTGGCACCGGGGTGCACTGGATTAGTATGTTAGTCCAAATATGATCAAAAGTGTATGGATGTGTATGAATATCATAGCAATATCACCCAAAAGTGGCATGGGGCAAGCAGAAATTATAGATACGTTTTGGACGTATCAACATCCCCAAGCTTAATTCCTGCTCGTCCTAGAGTAGGTAAATGATAACAAGAATAATTTCTGTGGTGACATGCTATTAACCATATATGACTTTTTATAGTCATATGACAAAAGCTTACTGAGACAATGAATCTATAGTAATTAAGTTGCCTCATGAGAAAATCACAAATGACTGAAAGTTTTACAACATGACATTGAAGCATCAAATAGATTTGCAATGAACATGATGTGCAAATATGATAAAGTGATATCTAGCTTGCCCCCTTTAGTGAAGCAAAACATAAATGCAGGGGCACCTTCAAGTTTTAAGTGATGACTAGATACAATGATTTCAAAATAAACGATATCACAATCATGCAAAAGACAATGCTACTTTGGGACAATGCACATTACACTCAGAATGACAATCATGCTCTCAGTAGTTGGTGCTTTTAAAAGAAGGTGGAGACTCAACATAAAAGTAAAAGAATGGTTATGTGCTAGAGCTTTTTATTTTAAAAACATAGAAGCAATTTTGTCAACGGTAGTAGTACTTCATATGTGTCATGCATAAGACATCCTATAAGTTGCAAGCCTCATGCATCGAATACCAATAGTGCTCGCACCTTGTCCTAATTAGCTCGGATTTCCATAGGTTATCATTGCATTACATATGTTTCAACCAAGTGTCACAAAGGGGTACCTCTATGCCACCTGTACAAAGGTCCAAGGAGATAAATCGCATTTGATTTCTCGTTTTTGATAGATCTCAACTTGAGGACATCCATACCGGGACAACATAGAAAATAGATGATGGACTCCTCTTTAATGCATAAGCATATTCTCATAAGAGATTGTGGATTAATGTCCAAGCTAAAACTTCCACCATGATACATGGCTTTGGTTGGCGGCCCAATGTTCTTCTCTAACAATATGCATACTCATTCAACCCATGGCGAATCACCCTTACTTCAGACAAGACGAACATGCATAGCAACTCACATGATATTCAACAAAAGTGTGACAGTTGATGGCGTCCCCAGAAACATGGTTACCACTCAGCAAGCAACTTATAAGAGACAAGATACATAGGCAACATATTCTTTACCACAATAGTTTTTTAGCTACTTTCCCATGAGCTATGTATTGCAAAGTTAGTCTGCTTAGTACATGTGGAGGTTAGCAAAAGACTGGGAGCGACGAACTAAGAGAGCAATGACGGTCATAATCATGCAGAGCGACAAAGCAACATTGAATCAGGCATGGAAGTTATATCGCTACTCAGAAATAAAAGATCATCAAGGCTTGACAGACTTTCTTTACAGTCTTAAATATGCGTGAGCATACGCCAAGTCAATCAAAATAAATTCTCAAAGGAAGATATTACTAAACCATACCACATCATTGGCAAACAAATCAAGTTGGTACTCCAATAACACATTGGGAATCCCCCAGCTATTTGAGACTAACCATAAGAAAACCTGAACTACTAAGCGCCATTATGCACGTAGCATCATTATCATAGACATATTAACCAATGCAACGGAAGCAAACTCTCTTAATAAGGTAAGCATGATAATTAAAGAGAGTTCAAGCAACCAACTAAACAAAAGCTCTTTGAAAAGATAAGCATGAATACTAAGAGCAGAGCATGATAGTAGCTATTTAAAAGACGAAGAACACACACATCAAAGATAGACATGAAAATTCTATGTTATGTTCTAGGTAGAAGTGGAGCGTGTTTCTCTCCCACATAAAGAACGATGAGTTCCGACTCTTTATGAAAAACTAAAAAGAAAACTAAAAGCAAGACGCTCCAAGCATAGCACTTAACACATGAAGTGATAAAAATATAGCGGAACGAAAGACGAACTGATAATGTTGATGGAGAAGGGGATGCACGGGGGCATCCCCAAGCTTAGACGCTTGAGTCTCCTTGAATATTTCTTGGGGGTGCACGGGGGCATCCCCAAGCTTGAGCGCTTGACACTCCTGAATCTTTTTATCATCTTCCCTCGCACACTTGAAAACTCCCTTCATACATAACTCATTATAATCTGATTAGCGAGGTTAGTACCCTTAATAAAATAATTGCACCTTGCTGGAAATAAAGATATTCTTGAAGTTCTACTGTTTCTCAAGATTGCCAAAAGGTTTTTGCAAAGAAAAGGCAAGCTCTTGATCTGCAAAATGAAGGAAAGGCAAAACATGACAGAATCTGTGAAAAACAGAACAACATGTAGTAATTGATTTGTTCGGGGCACTTCTGCAACTCAAATCAAAAAACTCAGAACAGATGCATGAAAGACAATTATATAGAGAACGCTGTCAAAAACATTCAGACCAAAAAGATGATCTAGTGATTTTATACGAATTTTTCTATCCGAGGACAGAATCTGTTTCCTGGACAGCACCTCACAACTTTTGAACTTTGTAGCAATCAGAGGCTATACTTGGCACAAATATGAAAAACAAAGATACAATGATGATGCTACTGTAGTAACAACATCAAGACCACTAAAAACTGAAAGAACAAACTGAAAGTAAAGATAACAAGGGTTGTCTCCCTAGAGCTCTTTCTTTATAGCCATAAAGATAGGCTTAAGACTTTAATGATGCTCTCGTAGGAAGAAGAACAAAAGAGAGCATCAAGAAGCAAATACCAAACACATTTAAGCCTAACATGCTTCCTATGCATAGGAATATTGCAATAGAATAATTCATTGAAGCACAAATCAATAAGCATAGGAAGACAAAACAAGTGCAGCTTCAAAACCTTCAACATAAAGAGAGGGAACTTAATATTATTGAAATATCTATAAGCATATGTTCCCTTCTCATAATAATTTTTAGTGGGATCACGAATAAACTCAACAATATAAGCATCACATAAAGCATTGTTACCATGATCCACATGCAAAAAGGTACTCTTACTCTCCACATAAGCAGCATGAAGAGGATAAAACTTAGTATAAAAGAGAGACATAAGCTCTTGCCAATCAAGCAAGTGCGAGTTATCGAGAAGCTTATACCAATCTGAAGCCTTATCTATAAGTGATACGGCGAACAATTTCCTCATGACAAACTCCCTTGATACACCTGCAAGCTTAAATGATGAACATAATTGTGACAGATATAGCAAGTGTTCACCGGGATGTCTGTCTCCCGCATAACGATTAGCAAAGATATAATTGATAATACCAGCTGGTATTTTATAGGGCACAATTTCAGTAGGGGGAGGAGCAACCACCACAGGTGTGGGGCGTCTTCCCGCAAGCAACGATCCAATAACAAGGTTGTCCATAAGCATAACTGGTGAAAACACATAAAGAAAACTGAAAGGTAAAATAACAAGACTAAAAGCAAAGGTAAAAGATAGCGTGCAACTCCCCTATCTGAAGAGTGGAGTCCCCGGCAACGGCGCCAGAAAAACTCCTTGATGGGCCTCTAACCCCTCGTTGGTTACCCCAAGTGGAAGGTGTAAGATGCAGTGTTGTGGAAGTTTTTCCCTTAGCAAAGATGCCAAGGATCGAATCCCCAGAGACTCCTAGGTTCAACAAGTAGGTGTCAACTGCTAACGGCGCGGATTAGCAATCAACGTGGACCTGCACACAGATACAAATAACTTTGCTCCCAACGAGTATAGAGAGGTTGTCAATCCCTCCGGCCTTGTAGTTCACAAAGGATTAAACGCAAATGATAGTAGTGATAGATAATGTTTGCAATAGTAAATAATAGCGAAAAGTAAATAGCGGATGTGATCAATGATGGTAATATAGACCGGAGTCTCATGATGTTCACTAGTGATGTCTCTCTCCCAAAAGACGATAAAACAGCTATGTGAGGTAAACGAATTACAGCTGGGCAATTGACAGGACCACGAACGCAAACCAATGCTGACTACATTGCAAGAAAGGCTGAGGTTCAAAGCATGGGCGGTACACCAAAGTAAGTAGACCGAAATCCATCAATATCTACTACTAATCATCCACCTTGAGATATCTATCCAGAACATCTCGCTGGTATTAAGTTGCGAGCCCCACCCATAGTGTAAACTCAAAGCAACAGACAACTGCATTAAAAGAACTTTGCGTAAAGTAAACAATCCTTGCACCCGCGGGCACAAGCACCGTCGTTTTCCCCCTTGTGGCAACAGCACATCCCCTAGACTCATGTTTCTGTCACTCAAGCTAGTCATCGAGGGGCATGAACCCACAATCAAGCATAACGTTCCCTCTTGGAGTCACTACGTATTACTTGGCCAAAGCAATAAATAACAACGGAGAACATGCAAGAATTACTTATGAACATAAATATAAAAGAGGTAGATCAAATATATTACTCAAGAACAATCTGAACATAATCTCATAATTCATCGGATCCCAGCAAACTCATCATAGCAACAACATAAGGATTACATATGTGCCTCGATCATGTAGGGCAGCTCACGAGGACTAATTAGTGAAGCACAAGAACGGGAGGAGAACATCACATAGCTACTGGTCATGGACTCCTGGTCCAAGGGACACTACTCACAACTCATCCGGGAGGCGTCCATGATGGTGGAGAGGCTCCCGATGGTAATCCTCCCCTCCGGCAGGGTGCCGGGAAGAGTTCTCCTGGTGCTCCCGATCTTGGAAGCGGCGGCGGCGACGGAACAGAGATGAGATCGCGAAAAAGAGTTCCCGTCCCGAGGGTTTGGAAGGACGCTCTAAATATATGCCGAAGGGGGGCACTAGACGGGGCTCGGGGGGCCCAGGCGCCCCCCCGGCGCGGCCCAGGGGGGGGCGCGCCGCCAGGGCGCCTGGAGCCCTGGTGGCCCCCCTGGCTGTCCCTCGGGCGCAAGGTAGGTTCTGGAACGCTGATTTTTTATATAAATTTTCTGGATTTTTCCTGGCAGTTCTCGTAACGTGAAAACCTGAAATACAAAAACAGCCGAAAACAGAAACTGGCACCGGGGTGCACTGGATTAGTAGGTTAGTCCAAATATGATCAAAAGTGTATGGAAGTGTATGAATATCATAGAAATATCACCCAAAAGTGGCATGGAGCAAGCAGAAATTATAGATACGTTTTGGACGTATCACGCGCGCGCACTTGTCTGCCAGGGCATAAAGCTCACTGACATCTCGTATCTTGCACATCGCCATTTCCCCCCTCATCCGGCGGTTACGCACGTTCTGATGGAACGCGCTAATAACCGCGGCAGGGTGGACGTCCAGAATGTTGTGCTGGACGCGGCTGAATCTCTGGATGTATTTCCGCAGGGACTCTCCCTCCTTCTGGGCATGTATGTGGAGATCACTTTCCTGGCCATGGGGCTTGTGGCCGCCCGTGAAGGCGCCTACAAACTGGTGGCACAGGTCGGCCCAAGAAGAGATGGAGTTTTCCGGCAAGTGCATAAGCCAAGATCTAACGTTTGGCTTAAGCACGAGCGGGAAGTAGTTTGCTAGTATCTTCTCGTCTCGTCCCCCGGCAGCCTGCACCGCAATGGTGTAGATGCTAAGGAACTCCGAGGGATGGGTCTTGCCGTCGTACTTCTCGGGTACGTCGGGCTTGAAGTTCTTCATGTGGGCCACTGGACTTGCAGCAGCTCACGGGTGAACGCAGGGCAACCTGCCGCGTACGGCAAGTCGCCTGGTTCGCCGGGCGCGTGCATGTCGACAGCGGTCCCAGCGCGCTGGTCGGACTGTCGTTGCGCTTCTCTTCGACGCTCGATGCGAGTTCGAGCGTCTTCTTGTCGCCTGTCGTCGAGGACTTGGCGTTGATCGCGGCGAGCTCGTGGATCCGACGACGCCGTGGAGTCGTCGTCGATGTTGATCCGACGAGTCGGCGATTTCTGCTTCCGCGGCGGGGAGTGCACGGTAGTTGCACCCCCGGCGGTCTTGTCTACATCAGCCCGCGCCTGGCTGACTTGCCGCGGCCGTGACGTCGCCGGCTGCTGTGGTGTGTCGTTGTTGGCGAAGGCGATGAGGCTTTGGATGGTAGCCCTCCAGTCTTCGGCCTTGTCTGCCGCTGGAGGGAAGTCGAGGAGCAGCTGAGCTCTAGCTAGAGCTTCTGCTGGAGTGGAGGGGAGCGGTGGCGAGCGGTGTGAGGAGCGAGATATGCTCGGACTTCTAACCGCGTTAGAAGGAGCAGGTTCTCGCCCCGGCGACCGCGCCTTGCTCGTGCCAGCGCGTTGGCCTTGAGCGTCCCACGTCCCGCCAACTTGGCCTTGGCCCAGCAAGCGGATGGTACCCTGCGTACCACGCCGCTGCCGTTCCGGCACCTCCTGAGAGGGACACGGTGCATGTACGGACACCGAGGTCTTGGAGTGCGCTCGGTCGTCCGTCTTATCCTTGGACTTGGCGGCGCCGTGAGTTTCCTCGCCGGCGTCCGGCCTTCCGCCAGCGTCTACCCCACCAACCGTTGGTTCTAGTGGCGGCGGGATCGACGCAGACGGGCCTCCTACCTCCGAAGCTTTCTTCTTCGGCGGCATGTCGATGAAGTTTACGAAGTTGGTGAAGTTGCTGAAGATTGGGCCCGCGTGAACGCCGGATCAGGTTCGCACAACCTCGACGCCCCCTACCTGGCGCGCCAAAGATGTCGGGGAAACTGATCGCCCACGAACACCTATGGGACCGGAGCCCCTTTTCAGTACGGCAAGGGAGCGGAAGGAGCACAAAGAGCGGATCGAGGCACACACGCGAGCAGTTTACCCAGGTTCGGGCCGCACGGATGCGTAAAACCCTACTCCTGCCTTGGTTTGTTATTGAGTTCTTGGCTCGGGAGCAAGAAGATCTACAGTGCTTGAGACTAGCTACACCGAGCGTGGGAGTGATCGAGAGTTCGGCACCTCCTCTACGTTGTGCATGGGCCTCCTTTTATAGGTCAAAGGGGTCACCGACAGGTGGCAACATAGTTGAGGGTAAACACGTAAAAGTGGTGGTAGTTGTAACAGTGTATGTACAGTGTTTTGTACCTAACCCAGACGGCGGGGGACAAGGGCATTGAATACCCGTCACCGTCGCCCCAGATAGTGCAAAAAGCGTCCGTCCGGGCGCCTCCGTTCGTCACGATGGCGGCCTCGTCATCGTGGCTTGCCACCGTGTACCCCAGGCTGCACAGCCATCCGCCACGTGCCCCTGGAAGGGCCCCAGGGTGACGCGTGGCCAGATGAGCTGGAGCGCAGGCACACAGTGAAAGCTTGCCGCGGCAAGCGCCTTGCCGCGGCAAGCGCCTTGCCGCGGTCGCTACCTTGCCGCGCCCGGAAGCTTGTCGCTCTCCGGGCCTTGCTGGGGCGCGCGAAGCGCCACGGTAAGTCTCCTGAAATTTCGTGCTTTGGCCTTCCTGGCAAGCTCCTCTTGCCAGGGTCTTGTGCTGAAGGGATGGTTTTTGAGCCCGGAGCGGCCTTCCCGGCAAGCTCCTCTTGCCGGGGCCTTGTTTCACTGACTTGAATACTTTGTTCTTGAATGGCTCCAAAGGGACCAGAGCGGGCCTTGGCGGGCGTGTGGCGAGCCCGACCACGGGACGCTGCTACTGCCCGTGCACAAGTCAGGATACTAAGGTACCCCTACTTTAGTACACCGACAAAGGGTTATACCCTTTACTGCGCACTGGCAACAGATAAACCTTGGGCCGGCCCGACGGCTCGGCTGAGCGGGGAGATGCGGTGACGCCGAAGACGTACTTCGGTGATCCTGTTTTTGCCGCGCGGACACGGGAAGTGTCGGACCCGCCTCCACTTAAAATGTCGGGCCCGCCCCGCTGGGTCACCGACGAGCGGGCCCCACCAGCAGGCCTTCTCCTTCCTCCTGCCCGCGACAGAGGAGGCAGCGGCCTCGTCGACGGGAGGTTGCTGCTCCTGCCCCCCGGCGGCTCAGGCCACCTCCGGCCAAGCGGTGGCCACCAGAGGGGTCACTGGAAAGCAGCGCATCAGGGGAGGTCGGCAGGGGTGGCAGGAGACGATCGTGGTGCGCTCGGCACTGCCTCGGCGGATGCCCATTGGGGCAATGAGTAGCTGGGGGGGTGTGTTGCCCCGGCGGACTGGGAGAAGTAGGGGAAAGGGTCGCCGGACCCTCGCATCTCTTCTGGTGGAGGAAAGGGAGGGAGGCGAGCTTGGAATGGCGAGAATTTTGGTGGTGGACGGCGGCTTGGCTCCGGCCATGGCGGCGTGTTGGGGGCATGGGAGGAGGAGTGCTTTAGCCTGGGGGTGCACGGGAGCAAGGCGAAGCAAAATGAGGCGAAGAGAAGGACCCGGGCGGCCTTATGTAGAAGAGGGCGTGGTGCACAACGGGCCGTGCGCCGGCGAGGCCGTAGCCGTCCCTGTAGGCCACGGGGGGGCTTGCCTTCGAGTCGGGGGTCCTGCTGGGCGTGGTCTATGACCAGGGAAAGAGAGGGGGAGAGAGGAACGAGCGCGAGGGATGCCAGGGACGCGGGCGGCAACTGGTGGACGCGGGCGGCGCTCGGGCACGCTTGACACAGGTCGCCGGAGAGAGAAGGAGGAGGGGGCCGACCATCTAGCGTGTCCCGGATGCCGAGGCGGCCTCGGGGGACACGAGGGGGGAGGACCTAGGTGGTCGGGGCCGGTGATTGGGGGCGGCTACAGTGCTCCAGAGCACTATAGCGCGCTCCAGAGCATGCTTTTGGCTGCCATTCGCATTGCCTAGCGTCCAGGGCGTGTCCAACGGTGTCCATAGGGTAGAGGGAGTAGTAAACTATAGGGAGGTGGTCTTGGATGCTCTGGGGAGCCACTGGAATGAGGAGGGAGGTGAAGGAAGAAGGAGTTTACTGCTGTCCAGAAGAGTAAATTGGGGTTTTCACCCCCAATCATTGAGCTAAGGACATGGTGAAGTTACTGGGGGTAGAAGATGATCAGGAGAGGCTGTGGTAAGATTTTGAGGTAAAGGGAAATAGTAAAAGGGGTCCAAACAATGGTTTTGGTAATTTGACAAAAGGTGTTTGATCATGTTTTGGGAAAGCAATTGACCTCCAATTGGCATGGGACTTAACAGGATGGAATGTCACATATAATTAGGGCCTTCCACCAAATTTGAGCTCATTTGGGCAAAGTTGCCAATGTAACTTTGGTGAACCCTAGAAATCAACAGAAATGGTTTCACCATGTTTGAGTTGAGCTATTCATCTCCCCTTGATGCACCACTTGGTGTAGCATCATCATTTGGGGTTATGATCATGCCCACAAAGTTTGAAGCTCCAGATAAAAAGTTGGTAATGTAAAGTTGTTCAAATTTGAATTTGAACAGAAATGGTTTTGGGGCACTTAGATCAAGTTATGCTTCTCCAAAACTTGTTCCATTTGGCATAGATGCATAATTACATCATTTTAGCATGTGCACCAAGTTTGAGAGCATTTGGACAAGTTTTGCAATGTAAAGTTGCTCAAACTTCAAAGTGGACAGAAATGGTTTTGAGGGGATTAGAGGATGTTTCCTTGATATTCAAGGCATGAGGCTTTGCAAGACCATCAAATATGTCACATATGACATGATAGAATTTCCCTGGAATTTTTGGAGAATATTTCCTTTGTAAATATTCCAAAAGCTTGAAATATACAGAAAGGGTTTTGGAAGGATTTGTCCAATATTTTGAACATGACCATGTGTTGAAACTCTTATATATGGACAGTATATGTCCTATGAGTTTCCCTGAATTTTGGCAAATATTTTTGAAATACTTAAATAATTTTTCCCTATTAAAGACCATTTCTGGCCTTAAGAAAAAGCTTTTAAATAAAATATAAAAATAACTTTTAAAATTAATTTTTTGTGGTTTCTGGGAGTCCTATACCTAATAGGATTCAAATATACTTTTTGAAAGATTTTTCACACCCTAAATAAGGTACTTGCAGTGCAAACCTCAATTCAGGGGTTTTTGGAAAACTAATTTTAGAAAATACTATTTAGCCAAAATATTTATATAAGAAAATTCTATATTGTTCTATACACATGGCATGATCATTGGGAAAAAAGTTTTGGATCAAGGAGATGAAGTATAAGAGTTGGAGGATTTATTTGATTTTTAGAGCACTAGCAAACAGCAGGCAAAAGTCAAATCAAGCAAAGTCAAAAACACTCAAAAGTTTTTGCAAATCCACATTTTTAACATGATAATTAGCTTAAGCAATGTGACATGAAAATCAGGGTGTGACAGACCTACCCCCCTTACAAGAATCTCGTCCGCGAGATTCCCAGACTAGGCGTGGAAAGAAATGCGGAGTCTTGGATACGGGGTAGTCTTCACTTCTTCTGGTTGGTTCTGCTTCCGGGTGGTGCTCCATGGGATCTTGAAGTTCTTGGTGGTGTGGCTTCTTGCTTGTTACCTTCTTTGATGCAAGTTGCTGAGGGGTCTCTTGAGTAGGTTAGGTTGGGCTGGATGTCAAAGGCTTGGTGATGTCCTTGTGGGCACCAGGCTAGCTAGGAAGTAAGAAGTACTTCCAGAGTGGGGACTCGTGGAATATTGGTGCACGGTGGGCATCTCAGGTAGTAAGTCTAGCTGGGAGCCGTCTACTATTTGACTTGCAGTGGTCTTGAAGAAGGTCGATAGATCTTGGTATGAGCGTCCCTTCGACACGGAAATGCTCGGTCCCTTCGAGAGGAGTGGTTTGAAGATACGCCCGGTCTTCGACGTGGAAGTTTACTTCTTGATGACGATGGTCGGTGTAGTTCTTCCTTCTTGACAGGGCGGTCTTCAAATGTCTTCTATCCAGCTGTCCGTCTCTTCTTTGTCTTCGGGCAGACAAGTAGGCCATCAAATAATGATGTTACCCAACTCGTCCAATTACTCCATGAGGTCTATGGGGTACGCAAGGTAGGCTGGGGTATTGGTGGAGGTCTCCGTTGAGTATTGCAGAGACCTTCCCGACTTAGAGCCAAGGCCCGTGGTCGGAATCTGACCAGGTTGTGGCTTGGTGAGGCTTAAGGGTTTCAAGGATTCTAGTGAGTGAGTGAACGTTTACTATCTTATCCTTAAGCACAGTTTCTGAGATGCCAATAGCTCTTTCTAGTACTCTGAACGATAAAACATCTTCTCGCATAGACCAACTTCAATCACCATTCATGCCATACATATTCTCATGACTCTCAAGAGACGGTCTAACAAAATTGTACTTGCCTACGATCCCCAAATCCATATGTATGTCTACCCCCTAAAATCCATGGGTAGGGCATACATGCTACTAAGCTTAAATTAATCTCCACAATCTAAGCACTCAATCTATTCTTGCAAGGCTCAAGATAATGCATCTCTATTCTAAGGAAACACGTCACATGCCACTCCAAGATTTTGTTTCCTTCCTATAGGTCAACTCCAATAGCCCGGTAATTCCCATCAATCACCACATAATCCGACAATTCTACGAATCCGATGTCTACGGTATTCCACAAGATCTCAAGTCCCTATAATATCCACCAAATTCCCATCATCCGGGTCAAGTAAACTTCAAGATCACGATTATATAGATCCATAAATCAACTCCGACAAATAATCCAATCTCCTAGGTTATTGTCCACCGAGAAGCATGATATCATAATCAGGATCATAGGTCTAAATCCAATTTACTCCGAACCATGCAGGCATATCAAGCATTTATATCAACCAGAATCACCTATATAAATCCAAATCTCATGCCCAATGGGTACTCCTACATGCTTCCCCAAAGTCATGATCCCACCAATATGAAAACCTCACAATCCATCAAGGCCTCAGATAATTCCTCCGAAGTCACTGATATAAAGCCACCAAGTCATCTGTCTTATATCCACAAATTGGTCTATCTATGGCATCGTCAGTTCTTGTGCTATATCAGGATGAAAATGTGCTCGTTCACTGCGTCCACTAGCTCCTTTACGAACCCAGGGTTGTGCAAGGTTATAAAGGCTTAATTGGTTCTCTTGCAATACTATAGGTTAGGCACATGGCTAAGGGTACGAGCTAGAGTGTCTCGTGAAGTCTCAAGGGTCTAGGAATGGGTTACTAGTCTGGAGGGTTAAACATAACTTCATGGGGTTGCACTTGGGCACGGAGGTTGTAGCAGAAGTCTTCAGTGCCAGTTGGTTGCCGAGGTAGAATCCTGGGTGCATCTTGTCTTGCGGTCTTCAGGTGGGGAGAGAGAGAAGAGAGGGAATAAGTAGCGTAGAGGAGGGAAATGCCTAAAGGGGGTTCTATAGTGCAAGTGCAAGCAAGCATGTGTAAAAAGGCCGAAACAAAAGAAACAAGGCAAGGAAGGTGATATAGCCATGCACTTGTTGTCTAGGGCAACAGTACGACTAATATCAAATCACAAACAAATAAAAGCAAGCAACACACAATCATGGTTCTATTCGAACCATCACACAGACTCGACTGCGCATAGGGGGTACACGACTCATCCTACCCTAGGGGTTCTCGGACTCAGTGTCGTGACTTGTGCCTCGTGCAGTCTTCTGAGCTTCCTCAGGTGTTGCTATGTCCCTTGTAGTTGTTTGATGAATGATCCGGGTTGAGCCTGAAGAATCTTCAACAACTTCTCGCCTGATGGGGTGATGTGGTGAAGGTGCGTCCCTGTAGCTGGCGTTGACTTGGTCCTTCTTGTCTCTTTAATCATGACGACCCCTTGTGCCTTCTGGGACGTCGAGGGTACAAGGTAGGCGATCCGTATGCAATGACAATAACAAGGCATAGTAGAGGTCCAACATGTCGGTTTCGTTGATGGAAACATCGACACCAGGAGCGGGGGACGAAGAGAACCGTTTTTCCTGCTCACTATAGTGAGGCGGACCAAATGGCGAGGTTCTCATCCACCGGTGGTTGCCGATACAACAACGGTAGTGAAGGGATTACTCTATTAGCGATGTATATCATGATTTTGCATAACCTATACCCTGGTCATCATGGGCCAATGTTGCATCTTCTTGGGCACTATCAAGGGTGTCATCATCTTCTGAGTCTTCATGTCCTCATTCCTCGAGGATGGATTTTCTGTTTGTATCGCCTTGTCATGGTGTCGCCACTCTTGTGTTCGGAAGTGGTAGATGAGTGTTCGGCAAGGTGCACTCCACGAGGAATTCAGGAAATCCAGTGGTCAGGGGCATAAGGGTTCTAGCGACCAAAGTTTTGAAGGGGAAGAGATCAAGTATAGCCTAGTTTTTGAAAAACTGAGAAGGGAAGAGAAGTATAGATAGTTTTGAAAACTAGTAATTGTTTTGGAAATAGTTTTACCCTAACTAACGACCATGCTAACTAAGGCTTCCTACAGTCAGGACGGCTCTGATACCAGCTTTGTGGGGACCCCGACTCATAAGTCGTGATCACCGAATGCACGTGTACAGTGATCCCAGAGATCAATGCTCACTGAACACACATAAGCTGAATAACAAGAGTCTTACATCCATACATACCGTATTACACAAATAGGACCATAATGGTCAAGTCTTGAGTATATCATCGCAGCGGAAATCTTCAATAACAACTTGGACCCATGCCATCTGCCTTAACCCTACAGGCATTCTGACTGGGAAGCGTCTTAGCTCGCATGCTCATCATCAAAAAATCTTCATCATAACCTGTTCTCTCATGCCTGGCCAATAAAATAACCAGTGGCAAGCAAATGAGTACTTTGAATGTACTCGCAAGCAACCCAAGTGTGATGACAGAATAATTATGCAAGGCTCTACTGCTAAATTGGGAGTTTTGCGGAAAGCTAGTTTTTCATATGCAAGTATGATCAACATATATCATGGACATGCATGTGTCTGCAACAAGTATCAGGAGGTTATAGACATCATTATCGCGAAAGAGTTGTGATCAACTCATGCTCAAGCTCATTGTGACTTTCTCACAATCATATCAACAATATCTCTGAATCGTGTTGTTTTCCAGAAACTTATGGACATAGTCTAAGTAGCACCACCCAACTGTCCTTGACCGCGGACACGGCTATTCGAATAGTTTGACACTCTGCAGAGGTTGCACACTTTACCCACAAGATCCGGGGAACTTCCGTGACATCCACGACCCGCGGTACCTCAAGTACCTAGGGTAAGCACCCGATCACTATCTTTCCCTAGGCGACACTAATATGGAGTCCACTCGATTGGTAACAGCCCCGTGCCAACATTTCACATCTTAAGATTGTGAAGACTTGCTCCCATATTCATCACATACCACTGACACGGGGTACCAACGGTGTGTTCGGTGCCCTGTAAAAACAGTCATGGCCGCCTATCCAAGCACGACCCCGTCCCGAGAGTGACCTCATGCCACCCCCGTCACTAGTAATGCGGGCACCATGCTAGTATCGACCTAGGTAATCAATAATGCCCTTTCCCATATAAGGGTAGAGTGGTTGCGCATGTTTGGTTGGGACGGTAGTCACACATAAATCTAATCCATCTCTGTAAACAACACTCTCAACAAGCCTCGGCACACTACTTCTTCACCAAGTAGTGCCCTAGTTTCTCATCAACTCCCAGGAGCATTAGTGGCACCCACTGGGTTATTTGCAAGTATGTCAAACCACACTTGTTTCACTCAATGCATAACCCTGACCCATTTTGCGTAGCCAACTACTATAGCATATATCTATCTACTCCCACCCACATAACCCTCATAGGAAGGTAGGGTCATGTTTGATGCAAGTTTCAATAGTAAATTAACAAGGGTACCAACCAAAGTGGTCACCTCCTTTATATGATTCCGATGCATTTATAATAAGGTGCTATGAGACATGCATAAAAAGGGTTTCTCGAACATGGTCAAAGGGCTGCTTGCCTTATTCTTCCGAGTCTTCAAACCTTCTGGTCCATCTCCGAGTACTCCGTTTATTTCGTCAACTAACGATGGAAACAATCGTAATAAGCAACACAATCAAAGCAAAATAAAAGTGCTCTAAAAATAGGAGTTGGACTTTTCTAGGATACCTCTGGTCATATTAGAAATGACCAAGGTGGTTTCATAGGTATTGGATCAATTCATGATTTGAAACATTTCAATATGATAG
>LR738715.1:248073685-248101751 GCA_902687465.1 Secale cereale | reverse complement strand
GAGGGGGAGAGAGGAACGAGCGCGAGGGATGCCAGGGACGCGGGCGGCAACTGGTGGACACGGGCGGCGCTCGGGCACGCGTGACACACGTCGCCGGAGAGAGAAGGAGGAGGGGGCCGACCATCTAGCGTGTCCCGGACGCCGAGGCGGCCTCGGGGGACATGAGGGGGGAGGCCCTAGGTGGTCGGGGCCGGTGATTGGGGGCGGCTACAGTGCTCCAGAGCAGTGTAGCGCGCTCCAGAGCATGCTTTTGGCTGCCATTGGCATTGCCTGGCGTCCAGGGCGTGGCCAACGGTGTCCAGAGGGTAGAGGGAGTAGTAAACTATAGGGAGGTGGTCTTGGATGCTCTGGGGAGCCACTGGAATGAGGAGGGAGGTAAAGGAAGAAGGAGTTTACTGCTGTCCAGAAGAGTAAATTGGGGTTTTCACCCCCCAATCATTGAGCTGAGGACATGGGGAAGTTACTGGGGGTAGAAGATGATCAGGAGAGGTTGTGGTAAGATTTTGAGGTAAAGGAAAATAGTAAAAAGGGTCCAAACAATGGTTTTGGTAATTTGTCAGAAGGTGTTTGATCATGTTTTGGGAAAGCAATTGACCTCCAATTGGCATGGGACTTAACAGGATGGAATGTCACATATAATTAGGGCCTTCCACCAAATTTGAGCTCATTTGGGCAAAGTTGCCAATGTAACTTTGGTGAACCCTAGAAATCAACAGAAATGGTTTCACCATGTTTGAGTTGAGCTATTCATCTCCCCTTGATGCACCACTTGGTGTAGCATCATCATGTGGGGTTATGATCATGCCCACAAAGTTTGAAGCTCCAGATAAAAAGTTGGTAATGTAAAGTTGTTCAAATTTGAATATGAACAGAAATGGTTTTGGGGCACTTAGATCAAGTTATGCTTCTCCAAAACTTGTGCCATTTGGCATAGATGCATAATTACATCATTTTAGAATGTGCACCAAGTTTGAGAGCATTTGGACATGTTTTGCAATGTAAAGTTGCTCAAACTTCAAAATGGACAGAAATGGTTTTGAGGGGATTAGAGGATGTTTCCTTGATCTTCAAGGCATGAGGCTTTGCAAGACCATCAAATATGTCACATATGACATGATAGAATTTCCCTGGAATTTTTGGAGAATATTTCCTTTGTAAATATTCCAAAAGCTTGAAATATCCAGAAAGGGTTTTGGAAGGATTTTTCCAATAATTTGAACATGACCATGTGTTGAAACTCTTATATATGGACAATATATGTCCTATGAGTTTCCCTGAATTTTGGCAAATATTTTTGAAATACTTAAATAATTTTTCCCTATTAAAGACCATTTCTGGCCTTAAGAAAAAGCTTTTAAATAAAATATGAAAATAACTTTTAAAATAAATTTTTTGTGGTTTCTGGGAGTCCTATACCTAATAGGATTCAAATATACTTTTTGAAAGATTTTTCACACCCTAAATAAGGTACTTGCAGTGCAAACCTCAATTCAGGGGCTTTTGGAAAACTAATTTTAGAAAATACTATTTGGCCAAAATATTTTTATAAGAAAATTCTATATTGTTCTATACACATGGCATGATCATTGGGAAAAAGTTTTGGATCAAGGAGATGAAGTATAAGAGTGGGAGGATTTATTTGATTTTTAGAGCACTAGCAAACAGTAGACAAAAGTCAAATCAAGCAAAGTCAAAAACACTCAAAAGTTTTTGCAAATCCACATTTTTAACATGATATTAGCTTAAGCAATGTGACATGAAAATCAGGGTGTGACAGGTTGGCTTCGAAAACTCGCAGGCAACGCCAGAAAAGGACTTCAGGGGATCCTAACTACGGCTGCCATCGTCGACACCATCATCAACAGTGGGCCACAGTGGCCCACCTTTGACCTTGAGCAGATCACCACCAGCAACGTGCTCGCGAGTGTGATGGCCTGGCTTATTTGGGATGATAGACTACTCATATCAATAAGGAATTCCTTCTTTTCCGGGAGCCCATTCGGATAGAACTCCAAAGTTAAGCGTGCTCAGCTTGGAGTAGTTTCAGGATGGGTGACCGACCGGGAAGTTGCTCCCGGGTACGCACGAGTGAGGACAAAGTGCGCAGAAAAGACTAGTATTGATATGTGGGGCCAGTCTAGATCCCGCCAGGAGTAACGACCATCGGCGGGTGTGTCCGGGGCGTTACAAGTTGGTATCAGAGCCAGGTTCTCGCGGTTACACGGATGTTTGCGGACAGTTTGCAGTCATGTTGTGCATGACGTTTGTGACCCGTCGTGGCACACGGCATGGCACATGTGCTGTCCTGGAAGCACAGACGGTTGTGCCAAGAGGGAACGTTCTTGTGCCCCGACGAGGACGTCGGTTCCTCTGAGTGAGGGTGCATGTGATGGCCTGGCTTATTAGGGATGATAGACTACTCATATCAATAAGGAATTCCTTCTTTTCCGGGAGCCCATTCGGATAGAACTCCAAAGTTAAGCGTGCTCAGCTTGGAGTAGTTTCAGGATGGGTGACCGACCGGGAAGTTGCTCCCGGGTACGCACGAGTGAGGACAAAGTGCGCAGAAAAGACTAGTATTGATATGTGGGGCCAGTCTAGATCCCGCCAGGAGTAACGACCATCGGCGGGTGTGTCCGGGGCGTTACAGCGAGGCCGATGCGTTTTGGGTGCGTCGCGAGCTCGGGGGCGCACAGCTGTCGTCGCTTGTCTCCGAAAACTCGTCGGACTCAGGAAAGCTGCTGGACCTCCGGAGGCCATCGCTGCTCATCCGTGGCACCAGCCGCAGCGTTGTCCCGACTGCCCCCTTCAGGGCGTCACTCCAGGCAGCGTCCCTACTCGTCGAATGCCTTGAAGTGCAGCACGGAGGCGTCGTTGTACTCGAAGTGGATGGCGAGGGCGCCTTCCACGCCGTAGACGCGGGTGACCTCGCCCCATCCACGGGTCATGAAGACCTTGCCCGGGGAACGACCTCAACCTCAGCCCTTGTTGCCGGGGCCCGGCACTTGGCATGTCGCAGCCAAAGCCCGAGCGCCCCCCTCGACTGCATCTCCGTGGCGACGAATGGCGAGAACCTTGTTCAGGATCTAGGAGGCATCGCCGCCCATACCACGAACTCACGCGAGGAGCCTCTGGTGTGTGCTCGCCGGACGGCGGTGTGCACAACTACAGCTCAATCGGCGCGGCCATGGCGCGGGCGGTGCTGGGCACCGACTTCCCCTCCGTGGCCTGGTGCCCTGGCGTACAGGGGCAGTGAGTAGCCAGGGGGAGGCCGCTTGTGCCAAGGCCTCGTCACTTCCGGCCTCATGGCGGTGCCATGAGGGCAGAATGGTCTTTTCTTCGGAGGGAGTACCTCTAGCTCCTCGCGAGGAGTCTTCCCCTTCTCAGCGGCAGAAAATCGCCGGATCGGCACCATGAGCAGCTCGGCCGAGCAAAGGGCAAGGAAGAAGAAAAAGCGAGAGGAACAAAGAAATAAAATGGATGGCGAGTACCCCGCTTGCCGCCTTATTTATAGCTAGGAGAAGGCCAACCGCCGGCCTCCAAAATCGCATGTAATGATGATCTTTTGTGCATGCAGGGACATTTCAAGTCGCGCAGTCACCGAGGCTGCATGGGGAAGTGGAGACGCCCATGTCCCGTCAATCGCCATGCTTCACTCAAGGCCGCTGGCTTTTGAGGCCCACGGCGCTCCGCACCTGACCCTTGGCTTTGCCACGAAGCCAAGCCTGAGCGCACTTTGGGCCCAGGGGATACTTTCAGCATTCTGGCAATGGGGGTACCCAGACTTGCCTGTCCGCGGCCTAGGGCGTGGCTCGCCAGGCAGCCTGGTATGGCCTAGCATCTTCAACAACCACTCAAGACCCTCGCAAGGGGCCGAGCCTCGCGAGGCGGACGACGCAGGACATCCCCTGGGGCGGCTGCATTAGGCCGGCTCATGAGGATCGAAGATATCAAGGAAAGGGGTACCTCGCGAGGTCCTCGTGACGTGAGCAGTGACGACCAAGGCTAGGCGGGCGCCAGCGGGCGCAGAGTGCTAGTTTCCTCTTTCGTGCTAAAGAAGATGGTGCAGGCGAGGAGTCTCGAGGCATTAGGTAAAGGTTTCCATATCGGTGCAACGAGACCAAGACCAGCATGATGACAGAATGGAGGTCATCACGGAGCCCACGACGGCGTCACCACCAGAGCCTTTGGCACGCGAAGACCACCTTTTGTCAGGATAGCTTGTACTAGCTGCCCCCTTCAAATTTGGCCGTTGTGGGATCCCTTCCCGCTCAATATTTGGGAAGACGACCCGTACCACTATAAATAGGACTAGCCACCACCATTGGGATCATCTGATCGGATCGGGAGTTGATCTTGTCTTGAGTTGATCAGATATAAGGCCACACACCACAAGCTCACCTGAGCACAAGAACCCCTCTCCTCAGGAGGCAGTTCATCCATGTACTAGTTCTTCCTCAGCCTACAAGGCAATCCACCACACCACACTGGATTAGGGTATTACACCACAACAGTGGCCCGAACTAGTATAAACTTTGTGTCCCTTGTTCTTCGGATCTGACAAGCTAGGCCTAGGGATCGACGAGTAGACGAGCTAGGGCGGAAGGAGAGATCTTCGTGCACACACTAGAGTTCGAACCTCAAGGGTTTTGCCGGAACCCTAGATCCAACATTTGGCGCGCCAGGTATGGGTGGGCCGAAACTTCCCTTCCGTCAACCCGCTCCGTCGTCCCATTTGTTCCATGGCCAACGCTCGCAGAGCCCGTGTTGAGCAGTGGGCTGTGCTTGCTGCCCACGTCGCTCAGACTGCTCCTGCCGGTGGACCACCCCGCCATTCTCCATCGCCTGCTGCCAACGCCGCCATCGGCCTGACGCGACATGAACAGTAGGCCTCGTCCCTGCACCCCTCCGTGCGGCGAGACGGTCGCACCGCAACCCGTCGCTCACCCCAGTAGTCTCGTCATCCAATGTTCGTCGTGGACCCGCGGACGCATAGGCTGCGTTGCTCATGGCACGCGAGCTCCTGCGCTACCGCCCTATCGACGACTTCTACGAGGAATGGCTCGACCGCATTGCCGAGCTCGTCAGCGCCGCTGGGGGCTCTCCAGCGCCGTCCCTCTCCCTGCCTCGTTCGCCTCCCCATGCGGACATCATGGCCCCTGAGCTTCCCTGCTACCTCCGCGTCAAGGCGCCGTCCAAGACCCAAGTCACGTGGCCCTGCGGCATGACCGCCCACGCATGGCGCTAGTGCACGAAGAAGGAAGCTGCCAAGAGATCCAGCGGCCTCGCGGGGGAGCGCCATTACTCCCTCCACCGCTGCGTCGAGGCCACGCGCCCCCGCCGCGGTGGCGCACGGGGACCAAGATCAAGTTCCGCCTCCCCAACAAGCTCTGGTGTCGACAACAGGCTGCAAGGCCCTCGTCCCTGAGCTGCGCAACGTCAACTGGCCTGGGAAGTTCAAGCTCGACCTGCCTCCACTCTACGACGGCACCCCCGACCCTGCGGAGTTCCTGCAGCTCTACGAGTTGAGCATCGAAGCGTCTGGCGGCAACGAGAAGATCATGGCGAACTGGTTCCCCATGGCCCTCAAAGAGGGCGCGCGCTCGTGGCTCCTGAATCTGCCGACGGGATCGATCTCCAGCAATAGTGAGATGCACGAGCGGTTCATCGCCCACTTCCAGGGCACCCGAGACTGCCCCCCGGCTGCGGGTGACCTGCGGCGTATCAAGCAACAACCAGGAGAAACCCTACAGAAGTTCATCCAACGCTTCAACAGTGTTCGCGTCAAGATCCCCAAGGACATGGACGAGGCCATCATTTCGGCGTTCTCACATGGTGTCTGCGACGTCAAGATGAAGGAAGAGCTCGCCATCCACGAAGATTTGTGCACGTCCCTCGAGCTAATCAACCTTGCGACCAAGTGCGCCAGAGCTGAGGAGGGGCGCCTCTCCCTCGTCGAGCTCCCCGCTGCTGAACCTAAAGACAAGAAGGCCAAGAGCAAGGATGTAAAGCGCAAGGGAGCGGTAGTGCTCGCGGCTGAACCAGGGATGAAGCGCGACCGCGACTACCCAGAATCATCCAAGAGCGGCCTGGCGTTTTGTGCCTTCCACGACGTGCACGACCACAACACCTGCGACTGTCAAGAGCTCATGGCCCTCCACGAAGGACGCGTCATCCAACACCCCGAGCGTGGCAACCGTGGGTACGACCGCGGGGGGAGTCAGACCGGGGGACGCTGGGACGACCGCGGCCCCCGCCTGGAGTGGCATGATCAACCTCGGGAGGACCGTTGGCGCGGCCAGCCCCATGAGGACGCCTGGAGGGACCAGCCTCGGGAGGACCGTCCTCAGGGCAGGGCCGGCCTGCCACCTCTACCACCGCCAAGACGACGACCAGGACGAGGGGGCTGGGGGCTTCCAGGAGTCACGTGCCATCGCCTCTTCAAGCAGTTCGCCCAGGAAGTAAATGCGACTCTCCCCAGGCTCGAGGCTACTCACCCACTCAGGTGGTCCAGGTGCCCCATCACCTTCAGTTAAGCAGACCAGCTCAAGTGTGCGGCTATGGCCGGCGCCCTCCCGATGCTTTGTTCGCCCATCATCAGCAACTTCCAAGTTACCAAGACCCTCATCGATGGTGGCACAGGGCTCAATGTCCTGTCCATCGAGACTTTCGACAGCCTCCAAGTACCCAATGATCAGCTGCTGCCGACCAAGCCCTTCTCCGGAATGACCGACGACTCCACCACCCCCTTAGGGCATGTACGCATGCCTGTCACCTTTGGCAAGCGCAATAACTACCACACTGAGCTCATCGACTTCGATGTCGCCCACATCCATCTCCCTTACAACGCCATCCTCTGGTACCCAGCCCTGGCCAAGTTCGTGGCAGTGACTCACCATGGCTACAACGTCCTCAAGATGCCGAAAAGTGGCAGCGTCATCACCATCGCCTGTGAAAAAGAGAAGGATGCAATGTGCTCGCTCGAGCGCGCTTACCAGGTAGCAGCAGTCGAGGATCCAGACAATGACAACATCATCTACCCACCTGAGGTCGTCCCCAAGAAGAAGTAGCTGCTCGCCCTGGAGCCTCATGGGGATGCAGCACCAGGCGGCAGCACATCGGAACCTACACCTAGGGAGGGGCCGCCTCCCCCTCTCGCATAGGAAGGCATGCCCGGCGCCCCCCTCAGGCTGGGCCCGGGGGCTCTCCTCTGGAGGGCCTCTATCTTAGCAATTATCACGAGGGAGGCGCTCGGGCACCATGTGGAGGAGTGCTCCACCGCACACTCCCCTCCAGAGGCCTCAAGGCGTAAGGCACAAAGCGCTGAGGAGTTCATCAGCCAGACCATCGAAGACCTACAGGTGCCAAGAGCAATGCGGGGCGAATGCCGCCCGATGCCTTCGAGTGCAGCTTTCGGCCCAGGCTCGGGCGACGGGCTGCGCATCTGCGTCAATGTCCCCGCACTCAATAGGATCACATCTCAGGAGCTCTACTGGCCTTCCCAGGTGGGCCAGTGCCAGAGTCCCCCTAACAGCTACGTTAGTGTAATGCCCCGGATGTAATACTTTCCCTTTTGGGTATATAATATATCTCCGGCTTCATCTATTTCCATTCCGGGTTCTTTGTCTTTCGGGTTTTCGTCGTTTTGTTGTGTGAGTGTGTGGCATTCATTCATATCATGTAGACATGTGCATCGCATTGCATTTGTGTTGTCGGTTGCATCCGGTTCCGCGTGTTTCTTCCCGTTGTCTGTTTCGCGTTCCGGAGCTCCCTCACGTGTCCGTGACATCCCGTAGGCCTACTTTGTTGTTTGGGCGTTTAACGTTACCGGTGTGCCGCGAGGTTGTTGTGTGTGTTGTTGTTTTGTTGTGTGCAACCCGCCTCTCAAATCTCGTCTCGTTTGGACTCCGTTGGCTTTTCCATCCGTTGTTCGTGTGGGTCCGAAGTGCCTTCACTTCGTGTCTCGGAAACACCCTACTGCAGTCTGTTATCTTCTCCGAGGCCCTTTAAAACTATCCCCGCGATCGGATCCGTCGGATCGCGATCGGAGGGCTCCTAGCGCCCCTAAATCCCTCCTAACCCTAAATTCCTGCTATATATTAGACCCTAGTCTATTTTGGGCATCTAGTTTTTTCTTTCCCCTTCCTCCCCTCAATTTTTGGATCCAGCCATCCTCTTCTCTTCCACTTGGCAAGTCCCCTCCTGGGAATCCCGCAGGTTCGCTCGAAGGGCGAGCCGGATCGATCGCAGCCGACCGCCGCCGCGATTCCCGAGCTCCCGCGCGGGTCAACGCCGCTTCGATCCCTTCGCCAGCTCGTTAGATCCGCGCCAGGCCTCGTCGGCTCGCCGCTTCGCGCCCTCGCTGGGCTCCCGCTGGG
Organism: Secale cereale; assembly: GCA_902687465.1. NCBI lineage: Eukaryota > Viridiplantae > Streptophyta > Magnoliopsida > Poales > Poaceae > Secale > Secale cereale. The sequence goes on along the minus strand of LR738715.1, from coordinate 248,093,373 downwards.
GTCCTGGCCAGGGACCACTTCCCCGCCAGGCCCAGCGCGCGACGGCCCGCGAGGCTCCAGGCCACCGATCCCCAGCCTCCACCGGCGCCTCGCCCACCTCTCCTCCAGCCGCGACCGGGCCAGCCCGCCCGCCAGCGCCTCGGCCCACCGGGTTCCTCCTCCGCGGGCCTTCTCCACCGCGGTCCAGCCGCCGGGTCCTCCCAGCCTCCAGATCCACGCGGGCCGCCTCGCCTCCGCGGATCGTGGGGCGCGGCTTCCCCGTCTCGCCGCCGCGGGCCCAGATCCGCCTGGGCCGAGGTCTCCGCCGCCGGCCCGCTCGCCCTCCAGGCCGCCCCGAGCCGCCACTTCTCAGATTGGGCCGGATCCACGCCCCATGCCCGTTCGAACTGCAGATCTGAGGTTGAACCCAAAAATCCTTCTAAGTCCCTGTTCTGTTGATCTGAAATGCAATGTTTGACCATGCATAACTTTTTGCCTGATGCTTCGTTTTGTGCGTGTAATATGTCCAGACGTTCGTGGAGATGTGCTCTACGTTTTACCTGTTGTTGTCATGCATGTTAGAGATCATCTAGGTGCTTGTTTTGCTGTTGCAAGAGTGCATCATGAGTTAAACTGCTGTTATGTGTTGTTTTTGTGCCACCTTTGCCATGTGATATCTTTTAGCTCGTTTGTCCAAATGATGCAAATGACATGTCCACGTGTTCGTCTTGCCACGAACTACGTGTTGCTTGTGATAGGTTGCATGGTAGTTTTATTATTGCCTTGTTATCATCGTTGCAAAGTGCCATGTGGCTGTGATGTGTTTTCACTTGTTATGAAATGCCATCTTGTTGAGCTCGTTGCAATCGTTGTGTTGACCTCCATGATGCATGCTTGTGTGTTTCGGGATCACCGTCATGTGTACTTTGATGAGGTGCTTACCCTTTGCCATGTTTAGTTTCGAGGTGACTTAAACATGCTCCTTTTGATGCTATGATGATATTGCTGTTTTAGAACTTAGTGGTTTTTCACTAAGTCTGAAATCTGTAACGTTCCGATGCCATGTTCGTGTGATGTTCTAGGACAAAGCATGATAGTTTTGGAGTGGATTTTGATTGTTCCTTGTAGTATATATTGTTGTATTTCCATACATGTCCTCACATGTCCATTTATGTGGCTGTAGCATGTTTATCTTTTGCTCTAAAGTTTCAATAAAATTCTGCTGCCAGAATTTTATTGTCCAGTTCAATATGTCCAAGATCATTGCTATTGATCCGTGGCTCCGTTGGGGTGCACCTTTGGACTTAGTTGCTGTACTATATGTCTAGTTTGTGTTCATGTACTTTGCCATGCTTTTTGGGTGCTGTAGCTTAATTATTTTGAGCTCCGAAGTTGCTATGTTGCTGTAATTTTCAGCTTTCGCTCAAATCTTGTTTCGGGCATAACTTTTAGCCCGTAACTCCGATTTCAGCGAATCTTATATCAAACTTGGTTGTTTTTCTGTGTAGATTAATAATATCAGATTGTTATCATGTTTTGAGGTGTTTTGCTTGAGTGATATTTTACGTGCTCCGTGTGCATCCTTAGTGCATCCATCATGCATTCATCTTTTCCGAGTGCGCATTGCATCTTGTTGATTGGTGCTTGGTGTGATTGTTTTGTTTAGAGCCGGAAGCTGAGACCGAGTACGAAGTTGAGCACGAGGTTTCCAACGAGGTTGAGCATGAGGACCCTTCTTACGATCCGAACGACTTCTCTTCAGGCAAGATGACCGAACCCCGATAACATTACTATCTTTGCCTATTGCTAGTAGTCTCGATCTATAGTTTTGCCTCGATGCCCATGATCTTCTTGTCAGCCTCCTACTTGTAACCAATTGCCATGTTTAACCAACCTACCTATGCAAACCGTTGCTTGGCTAAGTACGCTTCGCTCAGCCCTTCTTATAGCGTTGCTAGTTGCAGGTGAAGTGAAGATGCTTGCTCCATGTTGAAGTTTGGTTGGGTTATATCACACTATATAAATGCTTTAAATGAAATCATCTATATATTGGCAAGGGTGGAAGGCTAAGCCTTTTTCTTGGTGATTTGTTCCACTCATGCCGTTAGGAACCGTATAAACCGGTGTTATGTTTCTTGATTATGCGTTCCTAACACGGTTGGGGTGTATGGGACCCCCTCGATAAACCGCTAAGTGCTAAGTCTTTTCCAGCAAATCCCAACATTGGTACTATTTGCCTAATAACTAAATAACTTGCATAGGGAGTAATTAACCCGAGTTCTTAATCAACAACCCGGGCCAGTGCTCCTCATGAGTGTTGGTCCAAACCGGGGGTTCTGCGGGGTCACCACGAGGGAACTCGAGGATTGATATAAACCTGTAGAATCGCCCATCCGATCGTGTCCTGAGACTTAGATACGCGCGGCTACTATCAGGGTGTCGACACGCCGGGAGGATTTGCTGGATTAGCCTTACCTTAGCTCGGTATATCTTGAGCACGGGATTCCGAGGATACTCGGGTCTTCCCACTTTGGAGTTGCGACTCCGCGGATCGTGGGCTTGTAATGGGTCAAGTTGGAACACCCCTGCAGGGTTTGAACTTTCGAAAGCCGTGCCCGCGGTTATGTGGCAGATGGGAGCTTGTTAATTCCGGTTGTAGATAACTTGACACAATGTTTCTAATACACTACCAGCGTGTGTTCCGTGACTGTCAATTTCCGAATAGGGATTCGGGAGTTGAACACGGAGGGGTTATGATTGTGGAGCTTGTAGCTAGGATCACTTCGTGATCACTTCTCGCCGAGGCTTTCTCTTCTCGCTCTCACTTACGTAAGCTAGATGCTAGTTGCTGCTGCAGACTTATTCTTTCTTCAGCCTTATCCTCACCCAAAGGCTTTGATAGTCTTGTTACCCGGAGACGGGATTGCTGAGTCCTCTGTGGCTCACAGTTACTGCACACACCAGATGCAGGTCCAGCTGTGAGCTATCCAGGTGATGGCACCGAGCTGGATTGGGAGTACGACGAGGAGCGTAGTCGGTACTACGTGCGCTACCCGGACGATCAGTAGTGGAGTCTCTTACTAGGATTCGATCCGCCTGTGGTTTATTTATCTAAGTTTGGTACTTTGACTTTTGGCTTTTGCCCTTAGAGGGTTGTGATGTTCTTAATGTATGATGTTTGAGACTTGTACTGTAATTCTGTGACGTGGCGAGTGTAAGCCAACTATTTTCAGTTTACTATCCCCTCTTTTACATGAGTTGTGCAAAGATTACCGAACTTGAGATCATTCTAGGATGGATTTATGCCTTTAAGTCGTGCCTCGACACGTAGGAGGTATAACTCCATCCTGGGCATTACAAGTTGGTATCAGAGCCTTCTCCGACCTAGGAGCCCCCACTGTTTGATCGAATCGTTGACGGTCGAGTCTAGGCACACACTGAAAACTTTTTGAGTCCTATATTATATCGGAGAGTAGGATTTCTTTGCTTCTCATCCCCTTTCTCTCTGGTGAGGACTCCTGACGTCTACTCTTGTCTCTCCTATCTTCAAAAATTGCACAATTTTTTTTAGGAATCCCGCGAGTATTCTGGGATTGTTTCGATGTTCTTGTGACAAGGATATTGTTCCCGATGCCTCCTGTTACCGAGGAGTTGAGCTTCGGGGTATCATTGTAACAAGCATATCACGGCAGTACTAAATACTTAAGACGGCCGACATCGAAAATCTCCCCTATACGGCCAGTGGCAAGATAACCCCGACATCACCCAGTACTGGGGAGGTAGTTCGGGAGTATTGCCATAGCTTGTTATAGTGGATGCTTTTCGAAGGTCCGAGGTACACAGTTTCCGAGAAAGACTGGTTATGTGTTGAAGGATGGATACACCTGGATGTAGGTTTAGAGTTGATTGCGCGGTGCTTTCTGTGTATCCCCAACACCTGATTGCATAACTGGAATCTTTCGGAAATCTATAGGTGGGTTTTATCCAGTAGATCGTAGGCATTCTTCCAACGAATGCAGGTTAGTGAGTTCGGGGTTCGACATTGAGTGAAGGGGTTATATGACCGATGTTACTATCAGGAGTTGCATCTTAAAGGGTCCTTGGCTATGCTGATACGGGGATTGCAAAACCTTTTCGTAACGCGTTCATATGCTTTCAGCACAAAGATGTTAGAACGAAACTCCTCTCTTGTGTTTGTTCCGTCCATACCTTGTTGTTTTTCTTATTTATCCTTTTGTCCCCTATGTGGCTTCTCGTGAAGATTGATGTTATCATTTAACTGAGAATATCATTCGTTCCTCTTGTTCGGATGTTTTCATTCGTTCTATTGTTCGAATGATTATTGTGAAGACTTGTTGCAATTCATTCCATTGATTCAGCTTATACCTTTTGTCAATCAATTGCTGATTCGTGGTCATCTCTTACAGGATGGCTCCGAAAAAGGTTCCCAACGCTAACCCAGAGGTGGAAGAGGTCCCAGAACATCCTCCTTCCCCTCCTCCTCCGCCTGAGGCTTGGAGAGCGATTATGCAGACTACTACTCAGAACACTCAGTTGATGATGCAGATGATGCAGCAGATGCAAACTATGCAAGGTAATCAGGGTGTTCCAGTGAACCAAGGCAACTTCTTTCAGCAGCACCATGCTACTCTCAACCAGTTCCTGGCTAACAATCCTAAAGCTTTCAGTTACTGTGTCGACCCTCTTGATGCTGAAGATTGGTTGACCGACATAAAGAAGCATTTTGAGTGCAGTAACGTGAAGGAAGATGACTATGTGAAGTTTGCAGCCTTCCAACTGAAAGATCAAGCAGCTGACTGGTGGCAGCAGTACAAAGACTCCAGGCCGGGTCAAGTGATCTCTTGGGAGAATTTCTGCAAGGATTTCCGCTCGCATCACATTCCTACAAGTGTCATCGAGGGTATGCGTGAGCAATTCCGCAACCTCAAGCAGGGCTCCATGACAGTCTATCAGTATAATGTCAAGTTCCAAAACCTCGCTCGCTATGCAAAGCAAGACATTCCTGATGCCAAGAGTAAAAATCTATCAGTTCCGTGGAGGTCTCAAAGATGAACTTCAGCTTGCTCTCACTTTGTTCGAGCCCGATGAATTCGACAAGTTCTATAACATGGCTTTGAAACAAGAAGCAGCTCAGCTTAAGATGGAGGCTTCTAAGAAGAGAATTCGAGATGCTGTTCACTCTTCCTCATCGTCTCAGTTGGTCTCGAAGCATCAGAAATTCTGGCTTCCTCCTCCTCCAGTGATTCGAGCTCCATACAACAACTCCAGCAACTTCAACAACTCCAACAACAAGAACTCTAGTGGTCGTGGTTTCTCCCACCCACCCAACTCCAACAAGCAGTCCAAGCAACAGTTCCAAGCTCCAAGACTAAATGCTCCTCCTAACCGTCCACTTTCTGAGGTGACTTGCTACAAGTGTGGCCAGAAGGGTCATTATTCCAACAAGTGCAACAACCCAAGGCGCCTTCCGCCTCCCCCTCCTGTCGGTACCGCTATGGTCAAGCATGATCCAAAGGCAGCAAGGGTCAATCTGATGAATGCAGCACAAGCGGAGAATGCTTCTGATGTCATTTTGGGTAACCTTCCTGTGAACTCTTTTCCAGCTAAAGTGTTATTAGATTCGGGTGCTTCACATTCTTTCATGTCATACCCGTTTGCATCCAAGCATTGTGTGACCACAGCAGCTTTACCGAGGCAATTGGCAGTTTCTTCTCCGGGAAAGCAGATGCATTCCAGAATATATGCTCCGGATGTGTCTATTCGCATGGGTGATTATCGATTTTTGGCTTCTCCGGTGATTCTTGGTCATTCTGACATCGACCTCATTCTCGGAATGGATTGGCTTTCTCAGCACGATGCTCACATTGATTGTGCTCAAAAGGAAGTCAAGATGACTCATTCTGATGAAGATGTGATTATCTTCGCCTCCAGGGATAATACTATTCGTCTCTTCTCTCTTAATGATAAGGGCGAAATTAATGCCATAAATCAAATTCCGGTGGTGAACGAATATCAAGACGTCTTTCCAGAAGAACTTCCAGGCATGCCTCCACACCGTCAGGTGGAGTTTGTCATTGAACTCGAGCCGGGCACTGAGCCTGCTTGCCGGCGTCCGTACAAGCTCTCTCCGGATGAATTGAAGGAATTGAAGAAGCAGCTTGATAAGCAGGAGAGTATGGGTCTCATCAGACCGAGTACATCTCCATGGGGCTGTGGCGTCTTATTTGTCAAGAAGAAAGATGGCACGGAGCGTCTCTGTGTCGACTACCGGCCATTGAACAAGAAGACGATTAAGAACAAGTATCCGCTCCCCAACATCAACGAACTCTTCGAGCAGCTCAAAGGAGCTAAAGTGTTCTCTAAGCTTGACCTCCGAATGGGCTACCATCAAATTCGCATTCGCGAGGAAGACATTCCCAAGACGGCCTTCAGAACGAGCTACGGTTCATACGAGTATACCGTCATGTCATTCGGTCTCGCCAATGCTCCTCCTACCTTTTCAAGGATGATGCATTACATCTTCAACCCCTATACGGGCGAGTTCGTGCTTGTGTATCTGGATGATATTCTGGTGTTTTCCAAGAATGAAGAAGATCACGAAAAGCACTTACGTCTGGTTCTTGATCGACTCCGAGAGCATAAATTCTATGCCAAGTTCTCCAAGTGCGAGTTTTGGCTCGATAAGGTTTTGTACCTGGGCCACATCATCTCAACTGACGGTATTGCGGTTAATCCCGAGAAAGTTGAAGCAATTGTCAACTGGGAAGCTCCTCAGAACGTCAAGCAGCTCCGCAGTTTTCTGGGTCTTGCCAGCTATTGCAGAAGGTTTGTTGAGAACTTCTCCAAGATTGCCAAGCCTCTTTCCAACCTGCTTCAGAAGAATGTCAAATACTTTTGGTCTCCCGAATGTGAAGTGGCATTCAAAACCCTCAAAGAGAAGCTTGTTTCTGCTCCATTTCTGACTCCTCCGGATGAAACCAAGCCCTATGAAGTATTCTGTGACGCTTCTCTTCAAGGTCTTGGTGGTGTGCTTATGCAAGATAAGAGAATTGTGGCATACACTTCTCGTCAGCTAAAGCCAAGTGAGAAGAACTATCCCACACATGATGTCGAGCTAGCAGCTGTGGTACATGCTCTGATTACGTGGAGACATCTGTTGTTGGGCAGAAAGGTCGACATCTTCACTGATCACAAGAGCTTGAAGTACATCTTCACACAGCTGCATCTGAACCTCCGCCAGACTCGTTGGGTTGAAATGATCCAAGAGTACAACCCCAGCATTGAATACACTCCTGGCAAGGCGAATGTGATTGCAGATGCTTTGAGCAGAAAAGCATATTGCAACAGCCTTCTTATCAAGCCATACCAGCCTGAGCTTTGTGAAGCATTCAGGAAGCTCAACCTCCAAGTTTTTCCGCAGGGTTTTCTTGCAAATCTCCAAATTGCTCCTACCTTGGAAGATCAAGTCCGTGAGGCCCAGCTCAGTGATACCATGGTGAAGAAAGTGAAACATGGGATTGCAAAGGGCACTCCAAAATACAAGTGCTTCCATGTTGATGAGAGAGATACCTTGTTCTTCGAGGACAGACTCGTTGTTCCCAAAGGTGATCTCAGGAAGCTCATAATGGAAGAAGCTCATGATTCTCTCCTTTCCATTCATCCTGGCAGTTCCAAGATGTACCAAGACCTCAAGCAGTCTTACTTGTGGACACGCTTGAAAAGGGAAATTGCCCAATTCGTGAACGAATGTGATGTATGCAGAAGAGTGAAAGCAGAACATCAACGTCCAGCCGGACTTCTCCAACCTCTTCCTATTCCCGAGTGGAAGTTCGACCACATTGAAATGGACTTCGTCACTGGTTTTCCTAAATCCAAGCGAGGCAATGATGCTATCTTTGTGGTGATTGACAAGCTCACCAAAGTCGCTCACTTTCTTCCAGTCAAAGAATCAATCAATGCAGCTCAACTTGCAGAGCTGTACACTTCCAAAATTGTGTCCCTACATGGCATTCCTCAAGTGATATCCTCAGACCGTGGAAGCTTGTTCACATCAAGGTTCTGGGACTCCTTTCAGTCCGCCATGGGCACTAAGATCAGGTTCAGCACTGCCTTTCACCCTCAGACTAGTGGTCAAGTCGAGCGTGTGAATCAGATTCTAGAAGACATGCTCAGAGCCTGTGTCATCTCCTTCGGCATGAAATGGGAAGACTGCCTTCCATTTGCCGAGTTCTCTTACAACAACAGCTTTCAAGCAAGTGCAGGCAAAGCACCGTTTGAAATTCTTTATGGCAGAAAGTGTCGTACCCCTCTCAACTAGTCTGAAACAGGTGAACGCCAACTTCTTGGCAATGACTTGATCTCAGAAGCCGAAGAAATGTGTAAAGTCATACGTAAGAATCTCAAGGCCGCTCAGTCGCGTCAGAAGAGCTACTATGACGGAAAGCATCGTGATTTGGCTTTCGACATCGGTGATCATGTCTATCTCCGAGTTTCTCCGATGAAAGGAACCCAAAGATTCGGTATCAAAGGAAAACTTGCTCCTAGATACGTCGGGCCTTTCAAGATTCTTGGCAAAAGAGGCGATCTAGCCTATCAGCTTGAGCTCCCTTCCAACTTTGCAAATGTTCATGATGTCTTCCATGTGTCTCAGCTTCGCAAATGCTTCAAGGCACCTGAGCGCATGATTCCATTTGAGGAGATTGATCTCCAACAAGACCTTTCCTACCGAGAGCATCCAGTTGCAATTCTCGAAGAAACCGAACGCAAGACTCGCAACAAGTCCATCAAGTTTCTGAAAGTCAAGTGGTCACATCACACCGACCGAGAAGCTACCTGGGAACGAGAAGATCATCTTCGTTCCGAGTACCCTTCCTTTTTCCAGTCCTAGATCTCGGGACGAGATCTTTTTGTAGTAGAGGAGAGTTTGTAATGCCCCGGATGTAATACTTTCCCTTTTGGGTATATAATATATCTCCGGCTTCATCTATTTCCATTCCGGGTTCTTTGTCTTTCGGGTTTTCGTTGTTTTGTTGTGTGAGTGTGTGGCATTCATTCATATCATGTAGACATGTGCATCACATTGCATTTGTGTTGTCGGTTGCATCCGGTTCCGCGTGTTTCTTCCCGTTGTCCGTTTCGCATTCCGGAGCTCCCTCACGTGTCCGTGACGTCCCGTAGGCCTACTTTGTTGTTTGGGCGTTTAACGTTACCGGTGTGCCGCAAGGTTGTTGTGTGTGTGTTGTTGTTTTGTTGTGTGCAACCCGCCTCTCAAATCTCGTCTCGTTTGGACTCCGTTGGCTTTTCCATCCGTTGTTCGTGTGGGTCCGAAGTGCCTTCACTTCGTGTCCCGGAAACACCCTACTGCAGTCTGTTATCTTCTCCTAGGCCCTTTAAAACTATCCCCGCGATCGGATCCGTCGGATCGCGATCGGTGGGCTCCTAGCGCCCCTAAATCCCTCCTAACCCTAAATTCCTGCTATATATTAGACCCTAGTCTATTTTGGGCATCTAGTTTTTCTTTCCCCTTCCTCCCCTCAATTTTTGGATCCAGCCATCCTCTTCTCTTCCACTTGGCAAGTCCCCTCCTGGGAATCCCGCAGGTTCGCTCGAAGGGCGAGCCGGATCGATCGCAGCCGACCGCCGCCGCGATTCCCGAGCTCCCGCGCGGGTCAACGCCGCTTCGATCCCTTCGCCAGCTCGTTAGATCCGCGCCAGGCCTCGTCGGCTCGTCGCTTCGCGCCCTTGCTGGGCTCCCGTTGGGGTCCTGGCCAGGGACCACTTACCCGCCAGGCCCAGCGCGCGACGGCCCGCGAGGCTCCAGGCCACCGATCCCCAGCCTCCACCGGCGCCTCGCCCGCCTCTCCTCCAGCCGCGACCGGGCCAGCCCGCCCGCCAGCGCCTCGGCCCACCGGGTTCCTCCTCCGCGGGCCTTCTCCACCGCGGTCCAGCCGCCGGGTCCTCCCAGCCTCCAGATCCACGCGGGCCGCCTCGCCTCCGCGGATCGTGGGCCGCCGCTTCCCCGCCTCGCCGCCGCGGGCCCAGATCCGCCTGGGCCGAGGTCTCCGCCGCCGGCCCGCTCGCCCTCCAGGCCGCCCCGAGCTGCCACTTCTCAGATTGGGCCGGATCCACGCCCCAGGCCCGTTCGAACTGCAGATCCGAGGTTGAACCCAAAAATCCTTTTAAGTCCCTGTTCTGTTGATCTGAAATGCAATGTTTGACCATGCATAACTTTTTGCCTGATGCTCCGTTTTGCGCGTGTAATATGTCCAGACGTTCGTGGAGATGTGCTCTACGTTTTACCTGTTGTTGTCATGCATGTTAGAGATCATCTAGGTTCTTGTTTTGCTGTTGCAAGAGTGCATCATGAGTTAAACTGCTGTTATGTGTTGTTTTTGTGCCACCTTTGCCATGTGATATCTTTTAGCTCGTTTGTCCAAATGATGCAAATGACATGTCCACGTGTTCGTCTTGCCACGAACTACGTGTTGCTTGTGATAGGTTGCATGGTAGTTTTATTATTGCCTTGTTATCATCGTTGCAAAGTGCCATGTGGCTGTGATGTGTTTTCACTTGTTATGAAATGCCATCTTGTTGAGCTCGTTGCAATCGTTGTGTTCACCTCCATGATGCATGCTTGTGTGTTTCGGGATCACCGTCATGTGTACTTTGATGAGGTGCTTACCCTTTGCCATGTTTAGTTTCGAGGTGACTTAAACATGCTCCTTTTGATGCTATGATGATATTGCTGTTTTAGGACTTAGTGGTTTTTCACTAAGTCTGAAATCTGTAACGTTCCGATGCCATGTTCGTGTGATGTTCTAGGACAAAGCATGATTGTTTTGGAGTGGATTTTGATTGTTCCTTGTAGTATATATTGTTGTTTTTCCATCCATGTCCTCACATGTCCATTTATGTGGCTGTAGCATGTTTATCTTTTGCTCTAAAGTTTCAATAAAATTCTGCTGCCAGAATTTTATTGTCAAGTTCAATATGTCCAAGATCATTGCTATTGATCCGTGGCTCCGTTGGGGTGCACCTTTGGACTTAGTTGCTGTACTATATGTCTAGTTTGTGTTCATGTCCTTTGCCATGCTTTTTGGGTGCTGTAGCTTAATTATTTTGAGCTCCGAAGTTGCTATGTTGCTGTAATTTTCAGCTTTCGCTCAAATCTTGTTTCGGGCATAACTTTTAGCCCGTAACTCCGATTTCAGCGAATCTTATATCAAACTTGGTTGTTTTTCTGTGTAGATTAATAATATCAGATTGTTATCATGTTTTGAGGTGTTTTGCTTGAGTGATATTTTACGTGCTCCGTGTGCATCCTTAGTGCATCCATCATGCATTCATCTTTTCCGAGTGCGCATTGCATCTTGTTGATTGGTGCTTGGTGTGATTGTTTTGTTTAGAGCCGGAAGCTGAGACCGAGTACGAAGTTGAGCACGAGGTTTCCAACGAGGTTGAGCATGAGGACCCTTCTTACGATCCGAACGACTTCTCTTCAGGCAAGATGACCGAACCCCGATAACATTACTATCTTTGCCTATTGCTAGTAGTCTCGATCTATAGTTTTGCCTCGATGCCCATGATCTTCTTGTCAGCCTCCTACTTGTAACCAATTGCCATGTTTAACCAACCTACCTATGCAAACCGTTGCTTGGCTAAGTACGCTTCGCTCAGCCCTTCTTATAGCGTTGCTAGTTGCAGGTGAAGTGAAGATGCTTGCTCCATGTTGAAGTTTGGTTGGGTTATATCACACTATATAAATGCTTTAAATGAAATCATCTATATATTGGCAAGGGTGGAAGGCTAAGCCTTTTGCTTGGTGATTTGTTCCACTCATGCCGTTAGGAACCGTATAAACCGGTGTTATGTTCCTTGATTATGCGTTCCTAACACGGTTGGGGTGTATGGGACCCCCTCGATAAACCGCTAAGTGCTAAGTCTTTTCCAGCAAATCCCAACATTGGTACTATTTGCCTAATAACTAAATAACTTGCATAGGGAGTAATTAACCCGAGTTCTTAATCAACAACCCGGGCCAGTGCTCCTCATGAGTGTTGGTCCAAACCGGGGGTTCTGCGGGGTCACCACGAGGGAACTCGAGGATTGATATAAACCTGTAGAATCGCCCATCCGGTCGTGTCCTGAGACTTAGATACGCGCGTCTACTATCAGGGTGTCGACACGCCGGGAGGATTTGCTGGATTAGCCTTACCTTAGCTCGGTATATCTTGAGCACGGGATTCCGAGGATACTCGGGTCTTCCCACTTTGGAGTTGCGACTCCGCGGATCGTGGGCTTGTAATGGGTCAAGTTGGAACACCCCTGCAGGGTTTGAACTTTCGAAAGCCGTGCCCGCGGTTATGTGGCAGATGGGAGCTTGTTAATTCCGGTTGTAGATAACTTGACACAATGTTTCTAATACACTACCAGCGTGTGTTCCGTGACTGTCAATTTCCGAATAGGGATTCGGGAGTTGAACACGGAGGGGTTATGATTGTGGAGCTTGTAGCTAGGATCACTTCGTGATCACTTCTCGCCGAGGCTTTCTCTTCTCGCTCTCACTTACGTAAGCTAGATGCTAGTTGCTGCTGCAGACTTATTCTTTCTTCAGCCTTATCCTCACCCAAAGGCTTTGATAGTCTTGTTACCCGGAGACGGGATTGCTGAGTCCTCTGTGGCTCACAGTTACTTCACACACCAGATGCAGGTCCAGCTGTGAGCTATCCAGGTGATGGCACCGAGCTGGATTGGGAGTACGACGAGGAGCGTAGTCGGTACTACGTGCGCTACCCGGACGATCAGTAGTGGAGTCTCTTACTAGGATTCGATCCGCCTGTGGTTTATTTATCTAAGTTTGGTACTTTGACTTTTGGCTTTTGCCCTTAGAGGGTTGTGATGTTCTTAATGTATGATGTTTGAGACTTGTACTGTAATTCTGTGACGTGGCGAGTGTAAGCCAACTATTTTCAGTTTACTATCCCCTCTTTTACATGAGTTGTGCAAAGATTACCGAACTTGAGATCATTCTAGGATGGATTTATGCCTTTAAGTCGTGCCTCGACACGTAGGAGGTATAACTCCATCCTGGGCATTACAGTTAGCATGCCCTTCGGCCTGCCGAACCAAGCGACCCTGCACCAGCACCATTTGCGGGAGGTCCTGGTGACTCGCGAGGCTGGCTCACGCGTGCCCAGATACACCTCGTCTAGCCCCACCGTGCCAGCCACGCGTCCGTGCGGGGCTGTATACGCACGGGGCTCTCCGCGGTACGGAGTCCCCTCCCACGGTCCAGTGGAAGGAACATGCTCCGCGCTGGCAGACGACACGGTCGAGGAGCGGCTATGCCCGTGCAAGAACGATAGTGCCATGCTCTGCGCTGGTGATAAACAACTGGGGGTGACCTCACGGCCGCATTAACCTCACGGAGCCCCTCGACTCAGTGACCAGCCCACCGCGCTATGCTCCCCTCAGGAGGGTAGCGCGAGGGGGCTAGGCACGGGGGCTGCGCTCATGTCACGCATGGCGTACGCCCCACCAAGTCCCCCGGGCCTGGTCGACACGCAATCCTCCCGACCGCATGCCCGGTGAGGCCAGGTATGAGGTTTGTTCATACATCAAGGGGGACCCTTGGGCATCACAACCCAAGGGCCTAACTGGTCCCGTAGCCCCTCACTCCCTGGTCTTGTCCTGGTTTCAGGTCAAGCCAGCGGTGACTAGGGTACGCGCGGGCCAAGGCCCTACCGACGCGGAACGTCAAGGCCTGCGTTCAACATTCCCTTCCCAAAGGCTGTTCGTACGTCAAGGGGGACCCTTGGGCATTGCGACCCAATGGCCTAACTGGTCCCGTAGCTCCTCACTCCCTGGTCTTGTCCTGGTTTCAGGTCAAGCCAGCGGCGGTTGTGGTATGCGCGGGGCCAGGCCCTGCCGACACAGAACTCTAGGGCCAACAGGGAGGAAATAGTGAAATCTCAGCCTTGCGACATCGGAAACAAGCCAGGCGTGCCGCTTAGAGAATCACCTCATGCTCATCAAGATAAGTCGATAACTCTTTGGTGCCCCGACCTCACTCGCAAAGCGGGATTCGACAGTCACGCGTCGGCAACGCCGCCTCGCTTTTTAACCTCCAGGAGCCGCTTGCACACCAAGGGGGACCTCTTGAGCATCGCGTCTCAGGAGCTCTTACCGGACCTCGGGCCGCTCACCTCCTGGCCTTGACCACGGCATCGCGACCCGGTATACCAGCGATGGTTGCAGCTTGCCTTGGGACTGGGGCCTGCCGGCGTAGAGCACTATGCAACCGAAAGGGTAAAAAAGAGACGATATATCTGGAACGAGGCTCGCGAGTAGGGTGTACTAGCGGCGATAACAAGATAGAAACAAAATCATTACAAGTTCTTTAAATACCCCCGTGGGGTTGGCTTCGAATCCTTGCAGGGAACGCCACAAAAGGACTTCAGGGGATCCTAACTATGGCCGCCATCGTCAACGCCATCATCAACAGTGGGCCACGGTGGCCCACCTCCGACCTTGAGCAGATCACCACCAGCAACGTGCTCACGAGCCTGATGCGTTTCGGGCACGCCGCGAGCTCAGGGGCGCGTAGCTATCGTCGCTCGTCTCCGGAGACTCGTCGGACTCAGGAGAGCTGCTGGACCTCCGGAGGCCATCGCTGCAGCTGGACGAGCTAGTGGCAGGATCGACGGCTGGCGTGGCGCCAGCTGCAGCGTCATCCCGACGGCCCCCATCAGGGCAGCACTCCGGGCGGTATCGCTCCTCGTCGAACGCCTTGAAGTGCGGCACGGAGGCTCCATCGTACTCGAAGTGGATGGCGAGGGCGCCTTCCACACCGCAGATGCTGGCGACCTTGCCCCATCCGCGGGTCATGAAGTCCTTGCCCGGGGAGACGACCTCAACCTCAGCCCTTGTCGTCGGGGCCCGACACTCGGCGTGTCACAACCACAACCCAAGTGGCCCCCTCGGCGGCATATCCGCGTCAAAGAATGGTGGGAAGCGTATCCAAGATCTAGGAGGCATCGCCTCCCATACCACGAACTCACGCGAGGAGCCTCTGGCGTGTGCTCGCGGGACGGCGGCGTGCACCACCACAGCGCGATCGGCGCAGCCATGGCGCGGGCGGCGCTGGGCGCCGACTTCCCCTCCGTGGCCTGGGGCCCTGGCATACAGAGGCAGCGGGTAGCCAGGGGGAGGCCGCTCGTTCCAAGGCCTCATCACTTCCGGCCTCATGGCGGCGCCATGAGGGCAGAATGGTCTTTTCTTCGGAGGGAGTACATCTGGCTCCTCACGAGGAGTCTTCCCCTTCTCGGCGGCAGAAAATCACCGGATCGGTGCCATGAGCAGCTCGGCCGAGCAAAGGGCAAGGAAGAAGAAGAAGCGAGAGGAACGAAGAAAGAAGATGGGCGGCGAGGACCCTGGTTGCCGCCTTATTTATAGACAGGAGAAGGCCAACTGCCGGCCTCCATAATCGCATGTAATGATGATCTTTTGTGCATGCAGGGTCTTGTCAAGTCATGCAGTCACCGAGGCTGCGTGGGGTAGTGGAGATGCCCACGTCCCGTCAATCGCCACGCGTCAGTCAAGGCCACAGGATTTTGGGGCCCGCGGTGCTCCACACTTGACCCTTGGCTTTGCCGCGAAGCCAAGCCCGAGTACACCTTGAGCCCGGGGGCTACTGTCGGTGTTCTGGGAATGGGGGTACCTAGACTTGCCTGCCTGCGGCCCAGGGCGTGGCTCATCAGGCGGCTTGGTACGGTCCAGCATCTTCAGCAACCACTCAAGACCCTCGCGAGGGGCCGAGCCTCGTGAGGCGGAGGACGCAACACCTCCCGTGGGGCGGCCGCACTAGGACGGCTCATGAGGATTGGAGATATCAAGGAAAAGGGTAACTCGCGAGGTCCTAGTGACGTGAGCAGTGATGACCAAGGCCAGGCGGGCGCCAGCGGGCGCTGAGTGCCAGTTTCCTCTTTTGTGCTAAAGAAGCAGGTGCAGGCGAGGAGTCTCGAGGCATCAGGTAAAGGTTTCCATATCGGTGCAACGAGACGAAGACCAGTAGGACGGCATAACGAAGGTCATCGCGGAGCCCACGGCGGTATCACCACCAGAGCCTTTGGCAGTCGAAGACCACCTTTTGTCAGGATAGCTTGTACTAGGTGTCCCCCTTCAAATTTGGCCGTTGTGGGATCGCTTCCCGCTCAATATTTTGGAAGAGACCATGCCACTATAAATAGGACTAGCCACCACCATTGGGATCATCTGATCGGATTGGGAGTTGATGTCGTCTTGAGTTGATCAGATAGAAGGCCACACACCACAAGCTCACCCGAGCACAAGAACCCGTCTCCTCAGGAGGCAGTTCATCCATGTACTAGTTCTTCCTCAGCCTACAAGGCAATCCACCACACCACACTGGATTAGGGTATTACACCACAATGGTGGCCCGAACCAGTATAAACTTTGTGTCCCTTGTTCTTATGATCTGACGAGCTAGGCCTAGGGATCGGCGAGTAGACGAGCTAGGGCGGAAGGAGAGATCTTCGTGCACACCCTAGAGTTCGAACCTCAAGGGTTTTGCCAGAACCCTAGATCCGACAGGAAACACTCCGAACCTAGGGTTTCCGGGGGTCGAAGCAGAAAGTCTTCCATGACAACCATTTTACAAATTCGGCTGGAGACAAGTTTATTTGGCAAAAGTACATCACTACTTAGACTCAAAAACTTCCTCTTCCTCTAGACCTTCTAATAAGTTGTCTAGTTTACAATGTTGTTGGGACAACTTGGCAGCCAACATTTCTTGGTCGTACACCAGGCTGACTAGAATTTCTTGTCCATCAGATCCTCGAGGTCCGACCCGCGCCATATGATTTGGATCAAGATCGGTGTACCATGTTTTTACCATGGCCCAGGTGTAACACCCCGAACACACCCGCCGGTGGTCGTTACTCCTAGCAGGATCTAGACGAGGTCCGACCCTCGCCATATGATTTGGAGCAAGATCGGTGTACCATGTTTTTACCATGGCCTAGGTGTAACACCCCGGACACACCCGCCGGTGGTCGTTACTCCTGGCAGGATCTAGACTATCCTGACAGATCAATACTAGTCTTTTCTGCTGAAAGTGCAACTAATCCCCGGGTGGTTTTGGCAATTAATAACAACATATATATCATTGAACTAATAGTTACTTGAGAATCATTTCAGAGAAGTTCAGTGATATGGGTATGGCAATGACTGAAGAAGTGGACCCCTCAAAATGCTAAGGCAAGCATTGGCAAAAGCTCAAGACTCCATTTTTGGTTTAGTGATCCAAGATCACATTGAGTCCATAGGAAAAGCCAATACTATTAAAAGGGGATGAGGTTGTGTTGATGATCTGGTTGCTCAAGTGCTTAGTGATATATCTCCTTTAACTATCAGCAACTTTCACTACAATACACACTCATAAGTAATCTCGGACCAACCGATTTTCCAAACTCAGTCCCACCGAGATGAACCACCTCAGCCATAAGCCAAACCCTAGAAAAATCGGTCATTCCGAGTTTGAGTTCGGTCTCACCGAAATACAGGCTGCCAAGCTTCTGTAACCGTTTGACATCATTTCGGAATAACCGAGTTGATGATTTCGGTCTCACCGAAACTGGCAAGTTCCTGTCTTGACTCAAATCGGACAAACCGAGATGGTATTTTCGGTCCCACCGAAAACCCCAACGTTCACTATATTTGAACTTTCGGTCTGACCGAGTTTCCACTTCGGTCTCACCGAGATTGCTCAATTATGTGTGTAACGGTTGGATTTTGTGTGGAGGCTATATATACCCCTCCACCCCCTCTTCATTCGTGGAGAGAGCCATCAGAAAGAACTACCACTCCTACCTTACACTTTCTGAGAAGAGAACTACCTACCCTTGTGTTGAGATCAAGTTGCTCCATTCCTACCATATGAAACTTGATTTCTAACCTTCCCAAGTTGCTTTCCACTCAATCCTTTCTTCCACCACAGCCATATCAGTGAGGAGAGTTGAGTGTTGGGGAGATTATCATTTGAAGCACAAGAGCAAGGAGTTCATCATCATCTACAACATCTATTACCTTTTGGAGGGTGGTGCCTCCTAGATTGGTTAGGTGTCGCTTTGGAGCCTCTGTCATCGAGATGTGGAGTTGAACCAAGAAGTTTGTAAGGGCAAGGAGATCGCCTACTTCGTGAAGATCTACCCCGAGTAAGGCTAGCCCTCCGTGGGCGTAGGCCATGATGGAATAGACAAGGTTGCTTCTTCGTGGACCCTTCGTGGGTGGAGCCCTCCGTGGACTCGCGCAGCCGTTACCCTCCGTGGGTTGAAGTCTCCATCAACGTGGATGTACGATAGCACTACCTATCGGAACCACGGGAAAAATCATTGCGTCTCCAAATTGCGTTTGATCTTCTCCACCTCTCTTTACTACATGTGCAATTTACTTTCCGCTGCTTATACTCTAGAATTGCATGTGTAGGGTGATACTTGACTTGATCATAATTGTGAAACTACCAAAAACTGTTCTTTGTCAAAGGCAGAATTTTTATATTTACAAGTAGTCTAATCACCCCCCCTCTAGACATACTTTCGATCCTACATCTGCGCACTTTGTCCTCACTCATGCGCACCCGGGAGCAACTTCCCGGTCGGTCACCCATCCCGAAACTACTCCAAGCTGAGCACACTTAACTTTGGAGTTCTTTCCTAATGGGCTCCCGGAAAAGAAGGAATTCCTTATTGATATGAGTAGTCTATCATCCCTAATAAGTCGGGCTATCACACCAGGCTTCTCGAGCATCCTCTCGGCATGCCGATATCTTCCATAACCCAAAACGGCGCTGAGCTCCATTGAATAAATTAACGAGTTCCTCCATACTTCCTAGAGGAGAATCGGCTGGCCATAAAGCCTTGGCAATGTTCCTCATTGCCTTCTGTGCTCGCTCATGCACTTTGGATAGCTCCTGTAGCAGGTCGCCTTGAAATCCGGACGCCTCTTCTTCAGGCTGCCCAGTCAACACATCTGCAGAAATAACCTCGTCAGGATTTCGCATTAGCGAACTATACGATAATAAGTTCAAAGGCATACTGAATATGCCGCCTCTTAGATTTCTATTTGCTTTTAAGGCGTCCGCAAGTTGGGCTCGCACGTCCTTTAGCTCCTCGCCGAGCTGGGCGTGGGCATCCTGCAGATTGTTCTTCTCAACCTTGATCCGTGTGAGTACATGTTGACCAGCGGCTTCTTGCCTTTCGTCATGCGCTTTATCCGCCAGTGCGGCCTTTAATTTATTTATGTTCCAGCTGATCAGACAATCCTGCCATTGTATAATACATCAATGTTTACTCACATAAACGGTATTGGCAGTCGATTATATTTTTTGGACGAAAGGGGACATTACCAGTCGGGGCCTCCTTGGATTTCTCCTGTTTGGCGGTAACAGCACCCAGATGGTTCTGGCACTGTTTTAGCTCATGGGATAGCATGTTGTTCTTATCCACAAGTACCTGATTATACATCGATCCTTAAAATCAGTTGCTTCAACTATTTTCAAGTCTCGGAAGCTAATGGTATATGGTTATTAAATCTACACAAAATGATCTTACCCGCATATCCTTTGAAAGATGGTAAGTGGCTCCAGCAAGCCCATCGCGAGCAGCTCGGAT
>LR738715.1:248044926-248073675 GCA_902687465.1 Secale cereale | reverse complement strand
TTAATTTATTTATGTTCCAGCTGATCAGACAATCCTGCCATTGTATAATACATCAATGTTTACTCACATAAACGGTATTGGCAGTCGATTATATTTTTTGGACGAAAGGGGACATTACCAGTCGGGGCCTCCTTGGATTTCTCCTGTTTGGCGGTAACAGCACCCAGATGGTTCTGGCACTGTTTTAGCTCCTGGGATAGCATGTTGTTCTTATCCACAAGTACCTGATTATACATCGATCCTTAAAATCAGTTGCTTCAACTATTTTCAAGTCTCGGAAGCTAATGGTATATGGTTATTAAATCTACACAAAATGATCTTACCCGCATATCCTTTGAAAGATGGTAAGTGGCTCCAGCAAGCCCATCGCGAGCAGCTCGGATATATGCATCCGCCGAGCTGAAGGCATTCAATGCCTCTTCAGTAAAGCCGGGATCACGCATAACTGCTCTCCGACGGAGATGGTTCATTGCAGTCTCCACTTCGGAGTTGGCGACGGATACATTATCTGAATCATCGGAAAGAAGACAATCCAGCATTGCACCCATACCGGCTCTAGCCATGGAGACAGGGTTCGGGGTCGGATTAGCGGACACATGTCCGGCTAGGTCTCCGGATATAGTCCGGTGGATGCTCTTCCTGAATTATGGCATAGCAAAAAATGTCATAGTTTGATATGTTTGCCACAGGGAATATTGGAAACTTTACCTTTTCGATGAAGGCAGGGGCTGGGAAGTATCACCGCCCTCCTTTCTTTTTGAAGGCCCGCCTTGTGTTGGCATCCCCTTCCTAAGGGACGATCCCGACACGGCGTGACGAGATGAGCACCGCCATTTTGAGGCACGAGATAGTGCAACGGGCGAGGCGCGATGGGAACACTCTTTTGGAGGAGATGCTCCCTGGGCACTTACATGGGCGGAGGGGAGAATGCCGGGGTAATCGGCTACAATGGCCACCTCTGCGCCGTCGTAGTTCTCCTCATAGAAGACCCCCTCCTTGAGCTCCACAAATATATCCGAATCCTCTTCAAAACCGGGATCTAGGTCTCGAATATGGTCCTCCGGCTGCGGAGCAAGACTATGGATCCCCGGAGTGGCCTTCCTCCATTCTTATCAAAAATGGCCGGGTTTAATCCAACTGGTTACAGCTCAGGAAGAGGACCGAGTAAGGTTCTGGATTAAAAGCTTGCCCAGCTAGGAGGGTTGTACATGGAAAAGCCCTCTTGGCACTTGAGGCGAGTGAATTCCTCTTTCTCTCCTTTATAAAGATCGTCCAACATGGCGGACAGGGCGGCGAAGTTGTCCGGACCCATGTGACCGCAGCGGGATGCATCATCCTCCCCATTATAATTCCACATGGGAAGTCCCCTGGATTGGAGTGGCTGAACACCCCGCGTTATGGAAATTGCCATAACCTCATAGTCCGGATTGTGCGGGGATTTTTATCTTGTCCATCAGCATCTTAACCTCCACACTATCCACCTCCTCGAGGCTTCGAGGACGCAAGTTGTAGCGCTTCTTTAACGGAGCATTGGAAAACTCAGGAAGGCCTCGTCGGATGGGGTCAAGAGAATGACGTCTTCAATATAAAACCACTCCAAGGGCCACTCTTCGGAGTGCCGGATAGGTATCTTGTCCTGGCTGTGCGACATACTTCGGCACCGCCCACCTCGAATATGGATTCCTTTTGGGAGCGAGGGACGAGGCAGAAGAGTTTCTTCCTTAGCTTGAAATGGGCCTCGCAGCCTAGGAACAACTCACAGAGAGCGACGAAGCCCGCGATATGCAAGATGGAGCCCGGCGTGAGATTGTGCAGTTGGAGGCCATAGTACTCCAGTATACCTCGGAGGAAGGGATGGATTGGAAATCCAACTAAGGGAGTCCTGGATCGGGGGGTCCACAGGTGGCCGGATAAACTCCTGGTGGGCCGGACAGGTGGGCCATTAAGATTATTTTAGAAGATCATCTCTCGTATCCGGATAGGACTCCTGGATTCTTGTAATAGCAAGTTTTAGGCTCGGGTGTAGATTTTCCTTCCTCTGCAAGATGATATGTACAAACCCTTGGCCCCTCCGGTGTGTATATAAACCGGAGTAGGCTAAAACTTTGGGTTTAGTCCGTAGTAGCTAAAATCAGAATCATACAATCCTCATAGGCTAAAACTTTGGGTTTTTAGCCTTTACGATCTCCAGGTAGATCAACTCTTGTACACATATTCATCCATACTAATATAGCAGGAAGTAGGGTTTTACCTCGGTCAAGAGGGCCTGAACCTGGGTAAACATCATGTCCCATGCCTCCTGTTAACATCAATCCTCAGACGCATAGTTCGGGACCCCCTGCCCGAGATCCGTCGGTTTTGACACCGACATTTGTGCTTTCATTGAGAGTTCCACTATGTCGCCGACGGAAGGATTGATGGTTCACGTCATCAACTGCAACGGTGACGTCAAGGGGATTTCCCCCTCGGCCAACTCTTTGTGTTCGGAGGCTTCGCTCTTCGGGTCAACACTGAAGGCCACCTTGAGCAGATCGAGAGCTACGCCCCTGGCCACCATGTCAGATTCGGTAGCCTGAACTACGTTGCTGATGTCCGTGGAGACTTGATCTTCGCCGGATTCGAGCCAGTGGCAAGCCCTCTCTGCCACCACGATGATCATGACTTATATCTGTCATCGGATCAGGAAATAGCACCTTCAACAGTTTTGGCCCTAGATCCAGAGCGTATTGCGCCACCCGAAGATGGGAAGGTCAACCCCACCACGAAAACCGCAGACTCTACGGCAATGGAGCCACACACGAACCCAACTGATGGGGTCCGTGTTGCCAGAACCCTAGACTTAGCTTTGGCCTCTGATTCCGAACTGCTCGTGGCGGCGCCCCTCAAATCCAATTAGGCGCCTATCACCGAATTCTGTGCTGCGGATGTTTTCCAGCACTCACCACTTGGCGACATGTTAAGGTCATTGAGATCCCTCTCCTTGGACGAGAGCACACAACCGCATTATATCCGTTTAGAACTGGAAGCTAATAAACAACCACGCTATACCCAGGGGGGTGAAGAATTTCGTTCCCCACCCACCACCCGCTTGGTAGCCATGGTTGAAGATCTAACCGATCTACTCGACTACGCTTCAGAAGACTTTGACGGGATGGACCTCAAAGCTGAAGCAGACACAGATCAAAGCCGGCCCATAATAGGATGGTGGAAAGCTACATCCTCATACAACGTATATATGGTAGATACACCCAAAGAGGTGGAAGGCAATGGTGAAAACAATCCTGTAGAGGATAAACCTCCAGAAGAACCTCCCAAGCGTCTGCGTCCAAAACGCCGAGCAAAATCCATAAAGGAAAGGACATCAACACCTTGACTAATGACGATGATATTCCAAAACAAGCCAAAGACCCCGCAGATCCAACGATAGAGTAGGAGGAGCGAGAGGACGGCAAACAGAGTCCGAAGCCGCAGTCCGATGACAACAATGCTGAAGACGGTGACTACGAACTGATCTCCGAAGAAGAGGTCAGCCTGGCTGACGACGAATATACCATCCCAAAAGAACCCTCCGAACAAAAATGCTTCCATCGGCGGCTCATAGCCACCGCACGAAGCTTAAAAAAGCAATAGAGACAGCTTCGAGCTGCACAAGACACGCTCAACGATAGATGGAATGAGGTGCTAGACGCCGAACAGAAACATGGCTTTAATGGCCAAACCAAAGGCTATCCCAAGCGCAAGCTGCTGCCCGAATTCGACGACGAGGCCATTGCACCCGTCCCACCGAATAATAACACCGCCAACAAGCCGGACCGACCACCTCACGGACGGGATAGAGTCGCTAGCAATGGCATAAACAAGCCCCCACCCCATAAAGGAAAGGAGGGTGCAGCCCAAGTCCGAAAGCATGATCTGCATGAGGACCTAAACAAAAAAGCTAGCAAGACCAGGTCTATATTTGGACCCAGAGATCGAGCTCCCGCACGGGACGGCGGCTATCAAGCCAATCGCGCCGGTGACATACAGTTCGGGGTCAATACCGAACACCACAACCATTGGATATACGCCACAATATAGAAAGATACAGAGGAGCTTCACACCCTCTATGCTTTACCGATGAGGTACTGGGTCATGATTTCCCAGAAGGGTTTAAACCCGTGAACATCGAAGCGTACAATGGAACGACGGATCCTGCCGTCTGGATAGGAGATTTTATTCTTCACATCCACATGGCTCGAGGAGATGATCTCCACGCCATCAAATATTTACCCCTCAAGCTAAAAGGACCAGCTCGGCACTGGCTAAACAGTCTCCCAGAAAACTACATTGGGAGTTGGGAAGAATTTGAGGACGCCTTTCGGGCCAATTTTCAAGGGACTTATGTCCGGCCCCCGGACACTGGCGATTTAAGTCACATCATACAACAACCCGGGGAGTCAGCCCGTAAGCTTTGGAACCGGTTTATCACAAAGAAGAACCAGATCGTCGACTGTCCGGACGCCGAAGCCTTAGCGGCATTCAAGCATAGTATCCGGGACGAATGGATAGCCAGACACCTTGGACAGTAAAAGCCGAGGACAATGGTAGACCTAAGTACACTCATGACTTGCTTTTGTGCGGGTGAGGATAGCTGGTTAGCTCGTAGCAGCACCAGCGACCCTTGAACATCTGAAGTCAGGGGCGGCAATGGAAAGCCACGGCACAATAAAAACAAGCATCGAATAAATCCCGGAAGCCCAGATGATATAGCGGTAAACACCGGATTCAGCGGTTCAGAACCCGGTCAAAGGAAGAAGCCATTTAAAGGCAAAAAAGATGGACCATCAAGTTTGGACATGATATTAGACACGCCCTTCCAAATCCATGGCACCCCAGAAAAACCTGCCAATCACACCAACCGTTACTGGTGGGTTTTCAAGCAGCCGACAAGCTAAATGCCGAACAGAAGGGGAAGGAACCTCAGAGCGAAGACGAGGATGAACCTTGCCAGCCGGATATAGGAGGACAGAAGAAATTTTCACCGGAGGTCAAAACAGTGAACATGATATATGCCACTCATATCCCAAAGAGGGAGCGCAAGCGCGCACTCCGAGACGTCTATGCCGTTGAGCCTGTCGCCCCAAAATTCAACCCATGGTCAGCCTGTCCGATCACTTTCGATCGCAGGGATCATCCGACTAGTATTTGGCATGGGGGTTTGGCTGCCTTAGTGCTCGACCCAATAATAGATGGATACCATCTAACCCGAGTCCTTATGGACGGCGATAGTAGTCTCAATCTGACATATCAGGACACTGTCCACAAGATGGGGATCGACCCTCAAGAATCAAGCCAAGTAGCACGACCTTTAAAGGAGTGATACCAGGCGTTGAAGCTCGCTGCACAGGCTCCTTAACATTGGAGGTTGTATTCGGTTCTCCTGACAACTTTTGAATCGAAGAACTACTCTTCGACATAGCTCCATTCCGAAGTGGCTATCATGCCCTACTCGGAAGAACGGCCGTCGCCCGCTTTAATGCAGTCCTGGATTATGCCTATTTAAAGCTCAAGATGCCTGGACCACGTGGCGTTATCATGGTCAATGGAAATATGGAGCGCTCTCTCCGTATGGAGGAAGATACTGCGGCCTTAGCAGCCGAAGTACAATGCGGCCTATTCAAGCCAGATAATGTATCAATAGCGGACACAACTAAACGTGTCCGGCACACGCCTCAGTGCTGCAGCTCAGATGAACCTGAGCAAGATTGACAGCTATGCCCCCGTCGACCGCCCCATAAGGTGATAGCATATGTGCCTCGAGTACATAATTATGCCCTAAAAATTCCTTGGGCGGCGACCGGGGGCACCTGCATACAGTCCGTAGTTCGGCTAGACCCTATACAGACTTTAAACGTATCTTCCTTTGGTTCATTAAAACGAACTAGACTTACTTTGGCCACACTGGATTGACTTCTTCATTTCCAGGTTTATTTCTTTTTTTATACAGATGGCCATCATACTTGTACCTTCAAGGACACATTACAGAGGAGAAAATGGCACAGACGTGCAGCAGGGACCCGCACTAAGGTTTCTTTTTATATTAAGACCCTGTGTAAAACTTTTTTCTCTTTCTTGGTATATACCTTTTTTGGCATGTAAAATGTCCAAAAAAGGTCGTCGGCATTATCTGTAAAGTTTGTAGCTCGCCGTACTATAGAGGGATATTAAAAGAACAATTTTATTCATATCATATCCAGAGTTTTATTCACTCACCATGGAATGTTCTCTTCTCGCATCAGATTGCCATATGTGCCTTGTCAATAAAGGTTTATTACCAGGGGCTGTATTCAGCCCTGGTATATGATGAAAAGACCGAACACCTATAGGGAGTGTTCGGCATCCTAGATGTTTGCATTATATGCATCAGTTCCGAATCATGTCTTCGGTCAATAGTTGGGTTGCCCGGCTCCTGTGCTTACCCCTACGTTCCCAATTGTTCGGCTAGGGTGTAAAGGGAGAACTACTGCGATAGTACTTCTGGCTAGTCCGGTCAAGTACCTCAGTAGAGAAAGCCGAAAACTGACTGTCATGATTAGCGAGAACCTCGTCTGCAATCCAGTGACTTAGTTTTATACTACAATCGATAGAGATCTACCCCGTGTTATACGAATGGTATGTTTTTTCGCCCAGCCAAGTGCAATCGGATACTTCATCCGCACCAGGGGCTAGTACCTAGCCCCACTTGTTAAACTCCTACGACTAAGTGAAAGAAATAATGCCGCATAGTCTGATTGCCTGGTTGGCTCCGCATACACCTCCTATATTGACCAAGACGTTGGATAAAGAGTGTATTTGCATAAGACGGAACACCCCAGTACTATGTACCTGGGGGCTGAAGGCGACGGCTGGAAACTTTTAGATTTAAGATAAACAGTCACACAGCAGGAAAAAAGACGCGGATATGATAAATAGAGCAAAAGTTATATACATCGGATTCATAAGCATTGTCTTTACATCCGGATACAATTAATCGAAAACAAGCTCTTTCGAACACTGGCCTTCTACAAGGCGGGTGCCCTCGATGACGTCCTCGAAGTACTTCTCTGGCTTGCGGTGCTCCTTGCATGTGGGCGGGCCAGCAGTGGCTATATGCACTCATTCATCTTCGCCCTGTGCACTTTGATGCGAGCGAAGGCCATCCGAGCACCTTCTATGCAAGGCGACCGCGTTAATGCGTCGACCCGCGGACTCGCTTCGACGAGACAGTTCACCAATCCGAAGTAAGTACTTGGGATTGGCCCAGCGGGCCATAGACAGACTATCAAGTCCTTCATGGCCGAACTTGCTATATTGTGCAGCTCGACCAGTTGCTTCATCTGGTCGCTGAGGGGCATCGGATGTTTTGGCGCCTCGAACTGCGACCAAAACAACTTCTCCGTGTTGTTCCCCTCCATGGCACGGAAATACTGGGTGGCGTCTGCGCTGCTCCTTGGAAGATCAGCAAACATGTCTGGAGCACTCCACAATCGTGTCAGCCCAATATACTTTCGCCCTCCGAAGATGCTCCGTAAGAGAATCTTACCAGATGCTATATGTCGTGCCTGCTCAATCTCTTGATGAGCATTGCGCACCTCGCCTCCCGCGTCCTAGGCAGACTTTACTGCCGCAGACAGCTCGGTCTCCTGTTTCGAAGCCGTCTTCTCCGACGCCTCAGACTTACGGATGGCATCTTGAAGCTCGACCTCAACTTCGGACACACGAGACTTGTGCTTCTCGCACTCCGCCTTTTCGGCCTCTAAATCAGCAGCTGCTTTATTAGCGGCCGCCTTATTCGCCTTGGCCTTGGAAACCTCGCCCTTGAGGGCCTCGAGCTCAGTGGCACCAACTGTGTAATACATAATACAATGTTAGAGTTTGTACTCATACTCAATCAATTAAGTCTTATTGACATTTAAATACGAATCCACATACCTTGCATTTCATCAAAACGCCAGTTGATGCGGTCGAGGTCCGCATTGGCCACCTCGAACTTCTGATTTAGTTCGGCAACCTCTGCATCTCGCGCAGTTGCCGTAACAAAGGAAGCATGCACGACAGTTCAGCTCTATAAATATGCTACTCTATGGATACTTCGTCCGATTATTTTCAGAATCACACAAAGCATCAGGGGCTGCTGGTTATATATGTGCACTTAGAACAAATAAATTTCTTAAAAGCATTACATGGCTTACCTCAAAGCCTGTTAAAAGGCTGTTGAAGGCTTCATTCAGTCCGCCCTTCACGAACTGAATCTTCTTCATCACCGCACCCATCACGGTGCGGTGTTCTTCAATGATGAGAGCACTTTGCAGTGCTCCCTCCATTGAATTCGGCACCTCCAGATTAACTCCGGGCACCACCGTATCCTCCTTTGCTTGAGGAGCGGGATCTTCAAACCGCAGAGCCGTGCTAGGTTCCAGTACGGTGTTCGGTGGAACCCCGGACTATGCGGGCCCCACATCTTCGGTCTCCATGGGGGCCGTTTCCCCATGGTCAGCGGCCGCCGAGGTATTACCCTCGGCCGCCCTGTCTCCTGCCCCGCCCTCATCTCCTTGGGCGGAGAGAACCCGATGGTACGACACTTCGGTGTCCCCGCCGATTACGGGCGATGAAGCCCGGACTGGCGGGTCACTCTCCGTCTCCCCAGGCGCTAGAGAGTTCGCCTCCGATTGATGTAACATCGGGGTTTACATCGGGAGGGCTATAGGTCAGCAGGAGAAGAATACTAAGTAGGTGTCATAAATATTGAATAAACAAAGGTGAAATAGTCAATCTGGACAAACTTACGATTCGGGAAGGGGTTTCACCCTGGGCTTCACCACGAAGCTATGTTCTGACGAATCCGAACTATCTCCGAGCTTCAACTTCCTCTTCCTTCGGGACACGGTCGTACCCGCGTCAGTGACGACCCCCCTATTCCTCCTGCTGCCTTGCGCAAGAGGCATTTCTTCTTCCTCCTCTTCCTCATCATCATCTTCCTCTGCCTCGTCGGAGGAGAGAATGTGGAGGTCCTCGGGCTTCTGGCCCGTAGGGCGGTGGCTGTCTCCGATCCCCTTGCCATTTGTCTTGGGCTTCTTGGTCGGCGCCTTGTATGGCGCCCGAACCAGCATCGTCGTCAGTAGAGGTAGTGCTGGCTCTTCGGGCAAAGGCGACAGACACTTAATCCGGGATGCCTTCTTCGTCCAGCCCTGTATATCACATAAAAGTTCCAATTCCTATTATCATTAAATAAGGGAAAAAGTGTGTGTTCGGCAAGGATCATTATTACCTCTGTGGCGGAAACTTCAGTGCTGAAGCCCGCATCCATATCTTCTTTGGGTCATTCCTTTTGGCTCTTGAAGAGGTGCTTCCAGATCTCTTTGTGCGTAGAGCCGAAGAGATGTTTCAGCGGCTTGTCTCCTATCGGATCGAACTCCCATAGGGAGGAATCCCGGCTTTGGCAAGGGAGAACAAGCCGGTTCAGCATCACCTGGACCACGGAGGAGAGCAGGTGCCCCTTGGAGGTCACGTCGGACACGCGGTTCACCAGAGTCGTCACCTCAGTGTGCGACCCCCAGTCCAGACCCTTTTTGGTCCAGGAGGTTAGCCTCTCTAGGGGTCCGGATCTGAAAGCAGGCTCCGCCGCCCAGTTGATTTCGTGGGGTTCGGTGATGTAGAACCACTCCTCCTGCCAGACCTTGTTTGTCTCCACGAATGAGCCCTTGGTCCAAGTTGCGTTCGGGAGCTTACCGATCATAGCGCCCCTGCACTCTACGTGCTCCCCGTCCACCACCTTCGGCTTCACATTGAAGGTCTTAAGCCACAGGCCGAAGTGCGGGGGGATGCGAAGAAAGGCTTCACACATCACTATGAAAGCGGATATGAGAAGGATTGAGTTCGGGGCTAGATCGTGGAAATCTAGCCCATAGAAGAACAAAAGACCCCGAACAAATGGGTGGAGTGGAAATCCTACCCCCCTAACAAAATGAGAGGTGAAAACTACCCTCTCGCCCGCCTTAGGGACGGGAGTCACCTGGTCCTTAGGGGGGGCTCAATGTGCGATGTCGCCGGCGAGATACCCCGCACTCTGTTGATCCTCCACGGTGTTTTCGGTGACCATGGAAGCCACCCACTTGCCTCTGGCACCAGATCCAGCCATTGCTGGGAAGGGGAGTAGTGGTTGAGGAATGAGGAGTTGTGGGCGCAGGAGATGAGAGTACGGGGGCAAGGGAGATTGGAGAGCTCGAGCTTGAGGGAGGCGTGGGGCTGATGAAAGGGATTGGAGTCCTTTTATAACGCTGCGAATACAGAGCGTCCCCCCACCTTAGCCATAAAACTCGCCGGTTCCCAAAGCCGTCGTGTGTAATGCGCGGCGTGGGTGCTCATGTCACAATGATGAGAAGCCCACAATAAGCGGGCACAATCTCTATTCTGACAGGACGTGTCAATGAGGATATGCCTCAAAATGCGAAACAACGACCAAATAAAACGGTTCGATGTGTTAGTGGGTTGGACGCGACGCTTCACCCAAAAGTTATCAGTAAAGACACATTATTCATTTTCTTTAAAAGCCTTGCCTTAAAGGCTAAGGGCTGTACTAATCTTGCAGAGCCGAACACGATCCATCAATTTGCAGAAGATATATTCGGAGGAGGAATCCGCCTTGCAATGCCAAAGACAATACGGAAGCCGAACTCGTCATCATCGAAGACAGGTTCAGGGGCTACTGAGGGAGTCCTGGATTGGGGGGTGCACAAGTGGCCGGATAAACTCCTGTTGGGTCGGACTGGTGGGCCATGAAGATTATTTTAGAAGATCATCTCTTGTATCCGGATAGGACTCTTGGATTCTTGTAATAGCAAGTTTTAGGCTTGGGTGTAGATTTTCCTTCCTTTGCAAGATGATATGTACAAACCCTAGGCCCCTCCGGTGTGTATATAAACCAGAGGGTTTAGTCTGTAGAGGCTAGAATCAGAATCATACAATCCTCATAGGCTAAAACTTAGGGTTTTTAGCCTTTACGATCTCGAGGTAGATCAACTCTTGTACACATATTCATCCATACTAATATAGCAGGAAGTAGGGTTTTACCTCGATCGAGAGGGCGTGAACCTGGGTAAACATTGTGTCCCCTGCCTCCTGTTAACATCAATCCTCAGACGCATAGTTTGGGACCCCCTACCCGAGATCCGCCGGTTTTGACAACAACACCAACGCCTCTTAAAAGAAAGGAAACAAAGCACACTCGCTCTCCCTCGGAAGGGTTCGGGAAATTATCCGCCAAGGCTTCACCAGTAAAGGAAGTTAATCCCGCCCAAACAGGGACTAGATCCTCAAGGGGGAGGTAGCCCTGCGCCTGGAGCTTGGTCAGTTGGGCCTGAGATACAGAGCAGCTCTCCCAACCGCCTTTTTGAGGGTCGTGGGGGCGGGAGGAAGAACTGGGGGCGGTGGCCATGGTTGTGTGGTTTCTCGAGGCAAGCTCGAAGGATCTTTTCTGGTATGGAGTGACATCTAAGATCTAATCTCCTTAAATAGACATCTTTTGTACGCTGTCGAGGGGTTATCTATAAAAGTGTTTGGACCCTTCGTATTCGTTTGCCACGTGTGAGCTGAGGCGGCGGAAGCACACAAGCCGAAGGGCATGTCATTTAATGTAAAAACCAAGCTGTTCGAAGAAATCGCCTTGCCAAGACCGAAGATGTAAGGGCCGAATATAGCCCTTCGGTTCAGGCACTTTGAAGTATTCGGAGGAGGAACCCGCCTTGCAATGCTGAAGACAATCTGCGCGCTGGACACATCATCATTGAAGCTTGGTTCGGGGCTACTGAGGGAGTCCTGGATTATGGGGTCCTCGGGCGTCCGGGCTATGTGACGTGGGCCGGACTGATGGGCCGTCAAGATACAAGACATAAGACTTTCTCCCGTGTCCGGATGGGACTCTCCTTGACGTAGAAGGCGCCCTAGGCGTGCGGATATGAAGATTCCTTCCTCTGTAAACCAACTTTGTACAACCCTAGCCTCCTCCAGTGTCTATATAAACCAGAGGGTTTAGTCCGTAGAGCAATCATAATCATACATGCTAGACATCTAGGGTTTAGTCATTATGATCTCGAGGTAGATCAACTCTTGTAACCCCTATACTCATCAAAGTCAATCTAGCAGGAAGTAGGGTATTACCTCCATCGAGAGGGCACGAACCTGGGTAAACAAAGTGTCCCCTGCCTCTTGTTACCTTCGATCTTTAGATGCACAGTTCGGGACCCCCTACCCGAGATCTGTCGGTTTTGACACCTACATCGGCCAGCTAGAGAGCAACAATGGTCATGAACATGTATCATGCATAATAAATATTGGACACCCGCGTGAGTAGGATATGGACACCATGAACATAAATATCACAGAGGCTATGTTGGTTTTAATTCAACTACATGCATAAACATGTTCCAAGTCAAGCCACTCGAACATTCAGAGGAGGATACCATATCATCATACTACATCACAATCATTTTAACGCTATGTTGATGTCCAAGATAAGTCATTATCAACTCCTAGCTACTTATGCATGGCATGAGAAACTATAATCTCTAATTGTCATTGCAAACATGTTTAATCATAATAGGCTAAATCATGGACACTAGGTTAAACATATTTATACAAAAAGAACAAGTTGAGTTCATACCAGTTTCTCTCTGCCACGGCCAGTTCATCGAATATTGTCATTATTTCCTTTCACTTGCATGACCGAATGATATGAAAATAATAATAATGCAAGAGTGCTGTGAACTAATCTGGGATCTGCAAAACATTTTATTCAACAGGAGAAGAGAAAGTACAATATGCTCTTCATTAGTTCAACAATTATTCATATGAGAGCCACTCAACATTTTCATCGTGGTCTTCTCCTCGGCACAACTCGAATAAAAGGAAAATAAATTAAGAGAAACACACTAAAATATTTTTGGGGTTTTTGGTTTTCTTGAACACCAAATACAAGGAAAAAGCAAAAAAACAAGAAAAACTATTTACATGGGAAAGCTCCCAAGAAGCAAAAGAAGAACAAGGAAATCTTTTTGGATTTTCTTTTTAGTGCTACTACTAAGGATGCATAGAAAGTAAATTACTACAACTAATTTTTTTTGGGTTTTCTAAAGTTTTTCAAACACACAAGAAGAAAG
Organism: Secale cereale; assembly: GCA_902687465.1. Lineage (NCBI taxonomy): Eukaryota > Viridiplantae > Streptophyta > Magnoliopsida > Poales > Poaceae > Secale > Secale cereale. The sequence goes on along the minus strand of LR738715.1, from coordinate 248,060,503 downwards.
CAAGTGAATTAATCTAAGCATGGATGATACAATAAAAAAGTATGAGCACCGACAAATAGAATGATGTGTAAACATAAATGTAATGTCAGTAAGGAACACGTACTCCCCCAAGCTTAGGCTTTTGGCCTAGCTTGGTAGTTGATCAATAGCCTGGAGGGTAGTAGGGATCCTGAGGAGCAGGCATCCACTTGAGGCTCCTCCGCAACTTCTGCAGCCGCATGGGAATTCCAGTATGTGATAATGTCTGCAGGCATAATCCGGTATCCGCCCCTGGCAACTGAATCAGACAAAGAAGGCACAGGTAATGGAATAACATCACGAGTATTAACGCTATAGAGCCGGTTGTAAGGAATGGCAATATCAGGACGATCATGTGCAAGAAATTGATGGTGATCCATGGCTGCATGGTAAACCTTAGTCAGAGGGTAATCATGAGGGCATCTCACAACCCCGAAATGGTCTGCCAAATGAGTGGCAAAAATCCCACCATGTATTTTACCCTGGGATTTATTAAATGTAGGCGACGAGCCACAATAGCTCTCAAGCTATACGTGTTGTCGCCCTCCAGTGCATGACGCAAAACAACAAGGTTTGGTGAACTAAGTGCACCCACCTTCTCCCTAGCAAGCAAGCATTTAGTAATAAAAAGGGCAAAATAACGAACAACTGGAAAGTGTAAGCCAGCGGCAGTGATGGCTGACACTCCTCTCTCATCACCCACTGTTAAAGTGCGACAAAAGGCATCAAACTCGGCCGACCTAGGCTCATCCAAGCTCCCATCAGATGGGATCATGCATATGTTACAAAACTCAGTAAGTGGTATCTGATGGCTATCAGCATATAAATCAAAGCTCACTTCAGGAGGATTATTTCTAGGCAGGAAAGTAAAACTTTAAACAAAGACGTTTGTGAGGATTTGGTGTTGGTCACACTCATCTACGATGAAGTCATTGAGGTCGACATTAGCAATATATTGCATGAACTCCTCAAGAATTCCAGCCTCTTGCAGGAACGGGATGTGCGGCCATTCACACGGTTGTACTTCCGTCAACCTCTGAGGGTGGAGATCATTGTCAGAAGATTCCCCAATAACACCCTTGGAGTTCTTCTTTGAGCCAAAATTCCTGAAGATATTCATGTTCGCGTACAATTTTCCTATGAAGAAAATCTGAATTTTTAGTTCACAAAATTTTCTCAACAAAACTTCGCAAAATTGATAGCAACTACTCATAGGGATACATAGAAGCCATATCAAGCATTCAAGCTATTAGAACACTAAGAATTCAACATGCAAGAACATCTAAAGCAGCACCAAGAGTAGCTAATTATTCAAAGTATAAACAACTAAAACAAAAACTAATTGGACAAATGGTGGAGTCACATACCAAGCAACAATCCCCCGAAACAGTTTCGGAAACGGAGCTTTGAGCAAAGAGATCGAAATCCGTGGGTTTGAGCTCAAGAACATGAGAGATATGTCAATGGGGATTTTTGTTCTCGAGGCAAGTGATGATGTGGGCTAAAGAGGTAAATGAGAGGGGGTCCTCTGGTATTATTTGCACTAAAATTTCTTAAATATTCAGGAAAAAATGTATGAAATTTTCAGGGCATTCTGAGAACTTTTATTTTGGGTCATTTTTTATTGCACGGGAAATTCAGAAAATAGACTAAACATGCCATTTTATTTTATTTAACTAGTAAAAACAAAAAAACAAAAGGTAAGGACAGTAGGTAGTGCTTACTAAATTCATCAACTTCATACCGCTAAAAATGATTCATTAATAAGGTTGATCAGGTCTTAATAACAACCACTTTACATTAGCATGAAACCGAAGAACTTTTGTAAATCACTACGTTACCTCAATGGGGATATGGATGTCCCCAACAATAAGCATTTCATATTTCTTTTTGACAGTAGGTAGAGGTATTTAAAAACTTCCAATAGTGATTATCAGAGATTTTTCAATAACATTAATACCATTCATTTGGAATTGTTTCTTTGGAAAGTGCACCGTATGCTCATCACCATTAATATGAAAAGTGACCTTGCTTTTATTGCAATCAATAACAGCCCCTGCAGTATTTAAGAAGGGTGTATCGAGGATAATAGACATATTATCATCCTCGGGCATCTCAAGTATAAAAAAGTCAGTCAAGATAGTAACATTAGCAACAGCAACGGGCACATCCTCATAAATACCGATAGGTATGGTAGTTGATTTGTCAGCCATTTGCAAAGATATTTCAGTAGGTGTGAGTTTATTTATGCCAAGTCTTTTATATAAAGAGAAAGGCATAACACTAACACCATCTCCTAAATCACACAAAGCAGTTTTCTCATAATTCTTTTTTATAGAGCAAGGTATAGTTGGTATATCCGGATATCCAAAAATTTCAGGTACTCCCTCTTTGAAAGTATAATTAGCAAGCATAGTGGAGATTCCAACTTCCGGTATTTTTCTCTTATTAGTGATGATGTCTTTCATATACTTTGCATAAGGAGGTATTTTAAAGATATCAGTCAAGCGAGTACGCAAAAATACTGGCCACAGCATTTCAGCAAAGCGTTCAAATTCTTCATCATCTTTCTTTTTAGTTGACTGTGGTGGAAAAGGCATAGGTTTTTGAACCCATGGTACTCTTTCTTTACCGTGTTTTCTAGCAATGAAGTCTCCTTTATCGTATCTTTTATTTTTAGGTTGTGGGTAATCAAGATCAACAGGGGGTTCTATCTCAACATCATTATCTGGTTCTTTTTCATTGTTTGGTTGAGCCTCTTCATGAACCTCATCATTATGTTTTTCATTATCACTAGGTGAGTGTTCATTACCAGATTGAGTTTCAGCATCAGAGATAGAAATATCATTATCATTGTGAGGAGGTTTTTCTACTTCAGGTTCACTAGTGGCATGCATAGTCCTATCATTTTTCTTTTTCTTTTTCTTTTTAGAAGGACTAGGTGCAGTAGTGTTATTTCTTTGTGAATCATGTTCAATTCTTTTTGGGTGTCCCTCGGGATAAAGTGGTTCCCGAGTCATTTTACCTCCTCTAGTTGCAACTCTAACAGCAAAGTCATGCATATTATGATTCATTTCATCAAGTAATTCTCTTTGAGATTTAACAACTTATTTTAACTAGGTTTGAACCATAGAAGCATGTTTTCCAACACATCTAACATCATTTGAAATTCTAAATAACAAGTCACTCAAGCGAGCAATCATATCAGAATTATGTTTCAATTGTCTCATAACATTTGCATTGAAGTGATCTTGTTTTCTAATGTAGTTTTCAAACTCATAAAGGCATTGACTAGGATGCATATTGTGAGGATTGTCATTTTCATTGAACTTCATAAGAGAATTTACCTCTACCACCTTAGGCAGTGGTGGTGCATTAAGCCCATGTATTTCTTCAATAGGAGGTAAAATTTTAACATCCTCATCTTTAATACCCTTTTCGTTAATAGATTTCTTTGCCTCTTGCATATCTTCAGGACTGAGATATAATATGCCCCTCTTCTTCAGAGTGGGTTTAGCCGGTGGTTCAGGAATAGTCCAATCATCATAATTTTTCAATATGTTACTCAATAATTCTTCATCTTGAGCAATAGTTCGTTCCCTGAAAACACAAGTAGCACAACTATCTAAGAAGTTACTAGAAGCATCAGTTAGTCCATTATAGAAGATATCAAGTATTTCATTTTTCTTAAGAGGATGACCAGGCAAAGCATTAACTAACTGGCAAAGCCTCCCCCAAGCTTGTGGGAGACTCTCTTCTTTAGTTTGCACAAAGTTAAATATTTCCTCTAAGGCAGCTTGTTTCTTATGAGTAGGAAAATATTTTTCAGAGAATTAGTAAATCATATCCTAGGGACTACGCACACAACAAGAGTAAGAGTATGGTACCAAGATTTAGCATCACCCTTTAATGAGAACGGAAATAATTTGAGAATAAAGTAGTAGCGAGCTTTCTCATCATGAGTAAAAAGGGTGGATATGTCATTTAACTTAGTAAGATGTGCCACAACAGTTTCAGTTTCATAACCATGGAAAGGATCAGATTCAACAAAAGTGATTAACTCTGGGTCGACACGGAATTCATAATCCTTATCATCAATAAAGATAGGTGAAGTAGCAAACTTAGGATCACATTTCATTCTAGCATTCAGAGATTTTTCTTTATACTTGTGTAGTAATTTCTCTAGATCATCTCTATCATTAGAAGCAAGAATATCTCTAATTGCTTCTTCACTCATAACATAATCTTCCGGTACCTTAGGCAATTTATATCTAGGAAGGCTAGTTCTAGCAGGTATTTCAGGAGTTTCAGTTTCAAGCTCATCATCAGATTCAACAACATCATGTTGTATTACTCTAGCAATTTGTTCATCAAGAAATTCACCAAGTGGCACATCATCATAATCAAGCAAGGTACTAGCATCATCATAAGTATCATTCATAGTAGAAGTAGATAAGTGTCTTATGAGAGTTAACTCAGATGCTTTGATCAGTCTATTTTGCTATGCAGGACAATGCTATAAGGGACCAACCAGGACTTGCCTTTCAAGCGCAACTCTTTCATAGGTACCCTACCTCCACGGTCACTAGGGGGCTACGGATCACATTCGAATCCTCGCTTAATCCCTTCTGGTCCGGTTTATATGATCGTCTTTGAATCATCGCCCCTTGGATTACATCCATTGATTGGCAAAAGAAAAGTTCTTGCTCCTTGGATTACATCCATTGATTGGCAAAAGAAAAGTTCTTGCTCCTTGGATTACATCCATTGATTGGCAAAAGAAAAGTTCTTGCTCCTTGGATTACATCCATTGATTAGCAAAAGAGAAGTTCTTGCTACTTGGATTACATCCATTGATTGGCAAAAGAAAGTTCTTGCTCCTTGGATTACACCCATTGATTGGCAAAATGAATCATAGCTCCTTGGATCACATCCATTGATTGGCGAAATGAATCATAGCTCCTTTGGTCACATCCATTGATTGGAAAATATGGAGCCTGGCAGCTCGCAAAAAGCCTCGACTACATGGTCTTATTTGCAACAGTGTTTTGCGTTTTGTGATTTTTCAAAAAGTTTTCTGTGGTTAACCAAATTTTTGATCCGGAACTGGGCAACTTCAAAGTTGACCACATATCTACAAAAGTCTGGGTCATAGAACACCAGCATGATTTAAACTGGTGTTTCTCATAGCCCGGCACAATAATTGGGCAAACGCCAAAATGGGCCAAGAGCCTCATTGCAATCTACATGTTCAATGATGCCTACCGGATTAAGGAGGTCAGGCACACTTAATCAAAGGTATGAAGTATTTTTGGGTATAAAACTGATACTCTTTCAATATATATGCTTATGGGAGAAATATAATAGATCCGGTGGTAAACCGCCAGGACATCTTTTTAGCGTTGTCTATGCAGATGCAGATAACATAAAAGGATCAACCATAGCAGACAAGGGAATAAAATTGCCAGACGCCAAGTCAAGCTGTGACATCCGGATTAAGACATACAATGTTTCGAACTATCCTATTACAAGGCACTTGCAGGCCTGAACGGATTAAAAATTTTGGCAACAGATTTCAGCAACTAAGAGTTAAACTGAGCGGTTTATGATTCTTCTTCCTGCTGCGAAGGCTGAGGATCGGCTTGTTCCAGAACTTCTTCATCTTCTTGAAGCGGCTGGAAGTCAGGAACGCGCCAGTCGATCTTGGATAGTGCACGGAAGTACATTTCCTCAGTAATAAGATCGGACGGTTCAATATCTGGAGCGAAAGTATGGGCGCGCACTGGCAGGATCAGATTCTCGGTATCATAAACGGGTGGTCCACCTGTTCATTTTCTAAGTCATATGCCGGATGATAACTGGTCAGGTCCGCTTCATCAGCAAGCTTGCTGGCAAGAGGACGCATCTCCTTGGTTAAAGCACGGAGGTCCTTGCCAGAGAAGGCAGATCCATCTTCCTTGTTACTGGGGTATCCGTTCATAGCTTCCTCCAGATCAAAGTCCGGAACCCATGCCTTGGCCCTAGTCAGTGCTACAAGAGATCCGACCCGTGCAGCAGATTTCTTCACTTCTTCCAAGCGTACAGGCAGTATAGATAGCTTCTCCAAAGTACCTTGGATAGTAGTGGGGGCCGCTTTGTGATGGGACATCGAACTTATAACCCTTTGAGCGCTGGAATACAGCTGCTCAACCAGAGTATAAGAGGCCTTGAGTTTCTTCCGGATATCATCCCCAAGATGGGTTATGCGTCGCCCTGGATATGATTATTAAAGTTAAACCGGAGCAGAACAAAGATTGGAGAGAAGAAAACATAGGCAAATTGAGTGCTCACCAAAGATAGCAGAGGTCATATGTTCTATTTGCTGTCTCAAACCGGTCAGCTCTTGTGTCACCGGATTAAGGGCAGCTTCAACATCCTTTGCTCTTTTCTCAAGAGCATTCCTCTGCACCTCCCAGGCAGACCGCTCCGCTTCAAAATCATTTTTCAACTTTTCGGTGCTGGTTAAGTTCAGAGCAAGCTCTTCCTTAGCTTTGGCAGCAGCAGTTTCAGTAGCGTCCAGTCTGTTCGGGAGCTCAGTTACCTCTGCAGCCCTCCGGGTCAAGTCAGCCTACAAGGAAATCAAGTGGAGTAGAAGACAATTTAGACAAGTCTCAAGCATATAAACAAGTTATCCACTTGACACTTGGGGGCTAATGTGCAGTTGAAGTATTAAAAGAGAAATTCAGACTAGTCCCAGGCACATAAAACAAGTTATCCACTTGACACTTGGGGGCTAATGTGTAGTTGAAGTATTAAAAGAGAAATTTAGACAAGTCCCAGGCACATAAAACAAGTTATGCCCCTCGCACTTGGGGGCTAATGTAAGTTCATTCTGCATACATTGGAAGTATCGGTTTACCTACAACGAAGCTAGACCGGTACTTGGGGGCTACTATGGCATAAAGACAGAAGTACAAAGAATACAAAACAAAGACAAGTGAAGGAAGTTACCTCGTACTTATCCTTCATCATATTAACAAAGACCAATTCATAATCACGGCTGGTATGAAGTCGGTTCAAATACCCGGAATAAAGTTCCTGGGCACTCAATTGGGCATAGCTGGACAAGTCCGTGCTCCACTTGCCCTTCTCTTGTTGAAGCTTCTCCTCTTTAGCAGTATGCTTGGCCAAGATAACAGGCTCAGCAGGAGCGGTAAAACCTGTCCCGGTTATCTGAACATCCGGAGAAGAGGCAGTTGTTGGCTGAGAAGGGGCAACAGTAGGGGCCGGTCTAACAGGAGCCGGGTTAGTCCGAGGAGGGCTAACCCGGACAGGACTCGCCGGTTCAACTACATTTTCCACATTGGTATTTTCCGGGGCAACAATGTCATTGTGATCCATGGGAATAGGATCGTCAAGCTGAGCTGCAGGTTCGTTCTCTGGAGGGATGACTTCGTCCGGATCAGCTGCCGGTTTAGCGGTAGCAGTCTCGGTAGCCGCTTTGGTGGCTTTCGCCTTCTTGCTAGGCTTGGGCTTGCTGGAGAAAATTGAAGGAACAATGAGAATCATCACGGTACAAATACAAAAATAAACCGGATATTGAAAGGGACTTACCCAGGCACGGTCTTTAGTACAGGGACCTGTGTGGCAGTTGACTCACCAGAAGAGGACAAAGGAGTCTCCTAATAATTAGGATCAGACGGTTTAAGCGGTTTACGTATAAGTCCGGCCTTTGGATGAAGAAGAAGTGTGGAAGGAAGAAAAAGGACAGGGCGCAATGGTATTTATAAAGCTGGTGAGGTGAAACGGCAAGCGCGGGAATCTAGGAGGTCAGAGATTGGATAAAGATTCCGTTGTCGCCTCGATCTTCGGGATAGCATTTAAACAAAGGTAACAAACAGGGGTGAGAAATAAATGCGGAGGTGATGTCACGACAGATTGAGATGATCTCCGGAGATGACGTCATAGCCGGTTTACAAAGCAGAGAAGCTACAGAGAGGAAATTTATGCAAAGACTTAGAAGACTGACATGAACAAGTTCAAATCAATCTGGGGCCTAATGTCAGGGATATTACTAGCAGGTATAAACCGGCTAGGAAGATCCGGATTACGTTAATGTAGTTGTGTTATCATTAGCCCAGTAGGTTATGAGTCAGAGGTTACAGCCCGTGGAGGCTTAGGGCACATATGTAAATCTTACGGTTTATAAACCGTTCTATCATGTAAACTTGAGGTATAAGGTAGAAAGAGTAGAGACCGAGGCGGACACGATTATGAGCCGGCCTCGGGACTCTGTAAACCGGACCGGGCGTTGCCTCCTATATAAAGGGACGACCCGGCGACGGTTCAGGGACAAGCAACAACCCGTCGAGACACAGGCAAGCAATCCGGTCCCTGTTCATCGACGCCCAAGCAATACCAAACCAAACTGGACGTAGGCTTTTACCTTCATCGAAGGGGCCGAACTAGTATAAACCCTCAGTGTTCTTTGTGTGCTTTAACCTCTTCAAGCTAACCCGCGCGATGCCTCCACACCTAAGTCCTCTAAACCGGACATCTGCCGTGCTAATTCCACGACAAGTAGCATCATCAATAACTTGCGACATATTAGAATTGATAGCATGTGGTGGTGTGCATGTTTACTCATAACAGAAGGTGAATCTAAAGTAGAACTGGATGGCAGTTCCTTACCTCCCCTCGTCTTTGAGGGAAATATCTTAGTATTTGGATCCTTCAGATTCTTCATAGTGATAATATGATAATAATCCCAAGTGACTCAACAAATATAGCTATGCTCCCCGGCAATGGCGCCAGAAAAAGGTCATGATAACCCACAAGTATAGGGGATCGCAACAATTTTCGAGGGTAGAATATTCAACCCAAATTTATAGATTCGACACAAGGGGAGCTAAAGAATATTTGACGGTATTAGCAGCTGAGTTGTCAATTCAACCACACCTAGAGATTAATTATATGAAGCAAAGTGATCAGTAGCAAAGTAGTTTGATAGTTTTGATAGTAGTGACAACATCAATAGTAACAGTAACAATGATAGTGGTAATTTTGTAGCAAGTGTAACAGTAGCAGCAGCAGTAGTAACTTAGCAAGATCAATATAGGACAAATTCGTAGGCATTGGATCGGTGATTTGTTGGATGATATTCATCATGCGATAGTTATAACCAAGGGCGATACGGCACTAGCTCCAGTTCATCGATATAATGTAGGAATGTATTCCGTAAATAGTCATACATGCTTTATTAAAAGAACTTGCATGGCATCTTTTGTCCTACCCTCTCGTGGCAGCGGGGTCCATATTGGAAAGTAAGGGATATTAGGGCCTCCTTTTAATAGAGAACCGGAACAAAGCATTAACACATAGTGAATACATGAACTCCTCAAACTACGGTCATCACCGGGAGTGATTTCGGTTATTGTCACTCCGGGGTTGCCGGATCATAACATGTAGTAGGTGACTATAACTTGCAAGATCGGATCTAAAACATGGATATAATGATGCATTCATAAACGGTTCAGATCTGAGTTCATGGGACCCAGGCCCAAAGTGACAAGCATTAAGCATAGCAAAGTCATAGCAACATTAATCTAAGAATATAGTGGATACTAGGGATCGAGCCCTAACAAAACTAACTCGATTACATGATGAATCTTATCCAACTCCTCACCGACCAGCGAGCCTATGAAGGAATTACTCGCTCCCGGTTGGGAGCATCATGGAATTGGCGATGGAGAAGGGTTGGTGATGACGAAGAACGAAGATGCCCCTCTCCGGAGCCCCAAACGGACTCCAGATCTGGCCTTCCGAAGAAGAATAGGAGGTGATGGCGGCTCCGTCCCGTGGATCGCGATAATTCTTTCTCCCTGATTTTTCTCCAAAAAATAGGAATTTATAGGGTCAGGGTTTTCGTCAGCGGGGCCACCAGGTGGGTACAACCCACCTGGACGTGCCAGGAGAGGGGGGCTCGCCCTGGTGGGTTGTGCCCACCTAGGGGTCCCTCTCTGGTGGGTCTTAGCTCTAGTAATTTTCTTTTATTCCATAAAAAATCCTCGCAAAGTTTCGTTTCATTCCGATAGCATTTTTATTCTACACAAAAACAACACCATGGTAGTTCTGCTGAAAACAGCGTCAGTCCGGGGTTAGTTTCATTCAAATCATGCAAATTAGAGTCCAAAACAAGAGGAAAAACATGAGGAAAAGTAGATACGCCGAAGACGTATCAGTAGGCGTGAAGCCAATGACGCTAGGCGCAGGAACAATCCGCAGGGCCGCTGCCAAGGAAACCAAGCAGTCAACGAGCTACTAGTAGAAGAGATGTAGAGAATGTCGGGCGCTAGCCTAGGAGAGAATGAGGAAAGCCGTAGTAATAGTGTACATGCACCCAGTCCGACTACCAATGGCACTTTAGGAGAAGTCAAACATACAGGCCCTATGACATAGGGTCAGGTCATCGCAGAGCCCACGGCGGCGTCACCACTAGAGCCTTTGGCAGGCGAAGACCACCTTTTGTCAGGATAGCTCGTACTAGCTATCCCCCTTCAAATTTGGCCGTTGTGGGATCCCTTCCCGCTCAATATTTGGGAAGAGGACCGGAGCCTCTATAAATAGGACTAGCCACCACCATAGGAAGGGAGGGGATCATTGAGACCACCCACACACAAACAAGCTCACCCGAGCTCAAGGACACCTCTCCTCAGGAGGGAGTTCATCCATGTACTAGTTCTTCCTTAGCCTACAAGGCAATCCACCACACCACACTGGATTAGGGTATTACACCACAACGGTGGCCCGAACCAGTATAAACCTTGTGTCCCTTGTTCTTTGGATCTGACAAACTAGGCCTAGGGATCGGCGAGTAGATGAGCTAGGGCGGAAGGATAGATCTTCGTGCGCACCCCAGAGTTCGAACCTTAAGGGTTTTGCCAGAACCCAATATCTGACATTTGGCGTGCCAGCTAGGGGTGTGCCGAAACTTCCTCCCCGTCCGTCCCGCTCTCCATCCGCCAAGTTCCCATGGCAGGCCCCCCTCCTCCGACCGGCTTGGCGGCCGCGCGCAGCGGCGCTCTAGGCCACCGGGCCTTCAACCCCGCCTTAAGATGGGTGGAGTCGCCACCCAGGTTTAGGCCAGATCTGCCACCCCGTTACAACGGGGCAGCGGACCCGACCATCTTCCTCCAAGCTTACGAAGAGGCCATCTCAGCGGTCGGCGATGACATCAAGGTCATGGCCAGCTGGCTCTCCGTGGTGCTCACCGGCGTGCTGCGCGCCTAGTTTTTCAGCGTGCCAAAATCATCCGCGGCGTCCTGGGAGAAGCTGCGCAACCTCTTGGTCGCACGCTTCGGGGCGCTGGCGCCCCACGTCGTCGCGGCCCTCCTCGGCGGCTCCCAAGCGCCACCCTTCGGCCGCCACATCAATCAGATCTTTTGCCAGGCGGCGTCGCCTCCATACGCCAGGGGGCTCCTCCTAGATCGGCGGCGCCCAAGACCGACATCACCTTCAACTCAGGGGACCACCGTGCTTCCACCGCGGACTCAGGCGCTCTCCCGATGCTCTGCACCCCCACCATCTGCAACGTGGCAGTCACCAAGACCCTCATCGACGGTGGGGCTGGCCTCAACATGCTCTCAGTGGAATCTTTCAGCTTGCTTCACATGTCGCTCGAGCGGCTGCGCCCCACCAAGCCCTTCTTCGGAGTCAGCAGCGGTTCCACCAGCCCTCTCAGGCAGATCTGCCTCCCGGTCACCTTTGGCACCCGAGACAACTACCGCACTGAGCTGATCGACTTCGGCATCACCCGTATCGGCCTCCCGTACAACACCATCCTCGGGTAACCCACGCTGGCTCAGTTCATGGCCGCTACCCATCCGGCCTATAACCTCATGAAGATGCCAGGGAGCAGCGGTGTCCTCATCGTGGCGGGGGACACCAAGGAAGCTCTAGCGGCCCTCAAGCGCGTCTTCCGGACCATTGTGGCAGCGCATTCGGCCAGTGAAGCCGCCCCTGTTACCGAGGGGGCTACACCGGCCAAGAAGAAGCAACTTTTCTCCTAAGACCGAGCCGAGACGAAGCAGGTGCCGGTGGATGAAGACGAGCCATCAAGTGTCGCCTTCACCATAGGTGCTGGTCTTCCCCCAGCTGAAGAAGAGGCGCTGATTGGATTCCTATGCGCGAATAGGGATGTGTTCGCGTGGAAACCCAAGGACCTGGCGGGAGTCCCGAGGGAGGTAACTGAGCATCACCTGAACGTATGCCCCAATATGCACCCTGTAAAGCAGAAGGTTAGGCGCCAATCTACGGAGAAGCAGTCCTTCATCGTGCAGGAGACTCGTAAGCTGGAAGCGGCGGGTGTCATCCGCGAGGTCCGGTACCCGGAGTGGCTGGCAAACCCCGTCGCCGTGCCCAAGAAATGGGGAAAAGAGTGCATGTGTGTCGAATTCACCAACCTCAACAAAGCTTGTCCGCAAGACTCATTTCCTCTGCCCCGCATCGATCAGATCATCGACTCCACCGCCGAGTGCGACCTATTGTGCTTCCTGGATGCCTTGTCAGGTTACCACCAGATCAAGATGGCGCTGCAAGACGTCGAGAAGACTGCCTTCCTCACCCCGTGTGGAGTATACTGCTACACTTGCATGCCGTTTGGGTTGCGGAATGCACGAGCAACCTTTCAGCGGTTAATGCTCATCGCACTGGGAAAACAGCTCGGGAGGAACGCTGAGGCATACGTAGATGACATCATGGTAAAATATTAGGAGGCTGCAACCCTTATCACAGATCCGGAAGAAACCTTCGCCAACCACTGCAAGGTAGACCTACGGCTCAACCCGGAAAAGTGTGTGTTCGGCGTCCCATCAGGCAAGCTTTTGGGCTTCCTGGTGTCACACCGAGGGATCGAGGCAAACCCCGAGAAGGTCAAGGCCATACAAAAGATGAGTCCACCCAAGAACCTCAAGGAGATGCAGAAGCTGGCCGGCTGTGTAACATCGCTCAGGTGTTTCATCTCCAAGCTAGGGGAGAGAGCCCTCCCTTTCTTCAAGCTGATGAAAAGGAAGGACCTGTTCGAATGGACCCGTGAGGCTGATGCGGCGTTCGAAGACCTCAAGAGATACCTCACCAGTCCACCGGTAATGGTGGCACCCAAACCTCAAGAACCATTGGTGCTTTACCTAGCCGCAACACCACATTCAGCCAGCGCAGCGTTGGTGGCTGTCCGAGAGGAGTGCCAAGACAAGACCTTTCAACACAAGGGCGGCACTCCCGAGGCCCCCGCAAGGCGGGAGGATGACCACGTCCTGCAAGACGACTCTCCTGAGGCCGCAGCTGCCCCAACTAACGACCAAGCCCCTGGAGCACCTTTACCTAGTCAGACTACACAGCCACAGGCGAGTTCGGACTTCACCCCCCTCGAGCACCCGGTATACATCATCAGCACGATGCTCCGTGATGCCCGAGCACGCTACCCCATGCCGCAGAAGCTCCTGCTCGCGCTCCTCGTCGCTTCGCGCAAGCTGCGCCACTACTTCCAAGGCCACCCCATCAAGGTCGTCTCAGCCTACCCTCTGGAGAGGGTATTCCGGAGCACAAATGCGGTAGGAAGGGTCGCGGAGTGGAATATAGAGCTGCAGGCATTCCAGCTAGAATTCAGCACAACCAGGGTCATCAAGGGAGCCGCACTCGCTGACTTCATGGCAGGATGGACCGACGCCCCAAGGCCCGAAGCAAGTCAAAGCCGGTCCCTCGTGCCGGGGAGCGAAGTGCCAGATGGCTGGGTCATGTACTTCGCCGGCGCGTTCGCCCGCTAGGGCGCGCGGGCTAGAGTTGTGCCCATCTAGCCCACTCAAGACAAGCTCTACTACGCCGTGCAGCCCTGCTTTCAGCCAGGCGATAAGGTCTCCAACAACATCGCGGAGTATGAGGGCCTCATCGCCGGTCTCAAGGCGGCGATGGCCCTGGGGGTGAAACGCCTCATCATCAGGGGCGACTCCCAGCTCCTCGTCAACTTCTCCAACAAGGTGTACGAGCCGAAGGACGAGCATATGGAGGCGTACCTCGCGGAGGTACGTGAAATGGAGAAGAAGTTCTTGGGCACGGAGCTAGAGCATGTGCCCCGTGGCACTAACAAGGAGGCCGACGACATCACCAAGAGAGTCGGGTGTCTTCGAGGAGAGGCCCCTCAGGCCCTCGGCGGCACCCCCGCGAGAAGGGCCGGCGAAGCCTCAGGAGGAGCTCCCCCAGCCATCGACCTCGGGAGCCCCCGCCTGCGGCCCAGCCTTAGGAGCCCGCTTGCTCCTGGCGCTCGAGCCTAAGGAGGGATTCTTGACTGAGGAACTCAAGTCATACCTGGTGCGAGGAGCGCTGCCCGAAAAGGAGGAGGATGCCGAACGCGTGGCCCAACAGGCTACAACATACTTCATCCAAGATGGTGAGCTTTACAGGAAGCGACCAAATGATGTTTCTTTGTGATGCATCTCCAGGAAGCAGGGAGGAGAGCTGCTAGCTGACATCCACGCTGGGGACTGCAGGCATCACTCATCATCGCGCACCTTGGTTGGAAAGGCGTTCCGTAGTGGTTTTTACTGGCCCACAGCGCTCAACGATGCAGCCGAACTGGTGAAATCTTGCGAGGCTTGCCAGTTCCATGCCAAACAAATCCACCAGCCGGCTCAGGGCCTGCAAACTATCCCGCTCTCCTGGCCGTTCACGGTCTGGGGGCTGGATATCCTAGGACCTTTCCCACGAGTGCCCGGGGGCTACCGATACCTCTACGTCGTCGTCGACAAATTCACCAAATGGGCAGAGGTGGAAGCTGTCCGAACGATCCCAGCCGGCTCCGCAGTCAAGTTCATCAAGGGCCTCGTAAATCGGTTCGGAGTCCCCAACCGCATCATCATCGATAATGGCTCACAGTTCACTAGCAACTTTTCAAGACATATTGCACTAACCTTGGAACGCAGATTTGCTACGCTTCCGTAGCACACCCCATAAGCAATGGCCAGGCCGAGCGCGCCAACATGGAGGTTCTGAGGGGCCTCAAGACAAGGACCTTCAAGAAGAAGATAGAAGCTTGCGGAAGGGTTTGGCACGACGAGCTCCCGTCCGTGCTATGGTCAATCCGCACCGCTGCCACCAAGACAATAGGCGAGACCCCATTCTTCCACGTCTACGGAGCTGAAGTGGTCCTCCCTCACGAGGTCAGGCACCGCTCCCCGCGAGTCCTAGCGTTCGACGAGGCGCGGCAGGGCGACATGCAAGGCACGGACCATGTGCTGGGGGAGGAGCGCCAACGTGACATTTCGCTCCAAGCTGCAAGATACTAGCAAGCATTGCGGCGGTGCCATTGCCGCAGCATCCGCCCCAGGACACTCGAGGTAGGTGATCTCGTCTTGAGGAGAGTCCTCTCCAGACAGGGGCTGCACAAGCTCTCACCCATGTCGGAAGGCCCGTTCAAGATCACCCACGTCTCCAGACCTGACGCCGTGCGCCTGGAAATAGGGGACGGTGTCCCCGTCCCGAACACGTGGAACATCCGGCACCTCCGGAGGTTCTATCCGTGAAACAAGGC
>LR738715.1:248029171-248044823 GCA_902687465.1 Secale cereale | reverse complement strand
CTGTGCCTAAGAAGACTAGGCTCCATGCCTGCAAGGAACAAGGCCCTGTGCCTGAGAAGACTAGGCTCCGTGCCTGCGAGGAACAAGGCCCTGCGCCTGAGAAGACTAGGCTCCGTGCCTGCGAGGAACAAGGTCCTGCGCTTGAGAAGACTAGGCTCCGTGCCTGCGAGGAACAAGGCCCTGCGCCTGAGAAGACTAGGCTCCATGCCTGCGAGAAACAAGGCCTTGCGCCTGAGAATACTAGGCTCCGTGCGTGCGAGGAACAAGGCCCTGCGCTTGAGAAGACTAGGCTCCGTGCCTGCGAGGAACAAGGCCCTGCGCCTGAGAAGACTAGGCTCCGTGCCAGCGAGGAACAAGCCCCTGCGCCTGAGAAGCCTAGGCCCAATGCCTGTGAAGCAAGGCTCACGCCTGTGAAGATCTCCGCTCGTGACACTCCCACGTTATAATGAGCGGAGCTGTACATGCCCCGGAGTCTCCGGAGAGCCTCCCTCGGGCCTCGGGGGCTCCCTCCCATGTCCTAGTGGTAGCACTTAGCTCCGCGCTGTTGAGAAGTCTAGATTAGGTGCCGGATGTGGCTGTTCATTTTCTTTCTAGAGTTGGTTTGCCCCTGTCTTCTCTTTTAACAGATTCTGAAAGTTCTGGCGTTCCTCGATTGCTCGGTTTGATTTCCCTCTGTGGTCCTTCCCTTAGTTTTCGGGCTAGCTCAGGGAGAGCGGCAGTTGCCCTGCGCTCTCCCCAGCGCTCCCCCCTTAGCCTTCACAAGGCGCCCAAACCAGGGCTTGTGACTGGCAGGCCCCCCTGCTTATGCCTGTGCCCCACGGGTACCGCGACAAGGGGCGGCCGACCATGCTCAGCCCGCATCAAGGGCTTCAGGCGGTAAAGGATAACAACCACCTAAAGAGTTTTTGCAACCTCACGAAGGGTCAAACGTCATGAGATGAGGGTAATCCCGAGTGCGTCAAGATAAGTTTCCTCACCCTAAGAGCGCATAGTACACAGATCACGCAGTGATGGACATGGACACTAAGCATGGCGCTAAACATCATAAAACCATGGTTCATTACACGCCCTTCCAGGGCTCCATACTTGCTTGTTTGAACGATGCAGGAAGAAGGAAATACCAAGAACGGGCGGCGATGACTCTCGAGGCACGACTGCTCACGAGGACCTGCACCACGAGCTCAGCCGGAGCCCTCCTCATGCTTCACCCGAGCGTGACGACGAGACGACCCGGCGCCACCTTCCAAACGGGCACGGAGGCGTGGCGGCTGGTCGTAGCCACTGCTGCTAGAACTACCGCTGATGAAGGAGCCGTTGTAGCTGGGTGAGCTGCGGCCATCGCCCAGGCCAAGCACCTCGCCTCAGTCGTTTTCCTCGGGGCAACACTCAGCGCGGCGCCCGTCTTCTCCAAACACCCTCACGAAGAGGGTTGAGTCGTCGTTATACCTGAAATGAAGGGTGCACCGTCTGCCCAAGCCGCGCACGTGGGCGAACGTCTGCCAGCCATGAGCCAGAGTCACATCGCCTGAGGCGGAGACCTCCACCGCAACCCATGAAGCCCTGCTGCAGCAACGATCCTCCTGCAGCCAAAAGCCGCCGGAGCTTGCGGCAAGGAGTTCGCCAGCTAGGGAGTGCGGGAGCTGGAGCCGGGTGCCGACTAGGCTCTCTGACCACACGACGAACTCCAGCGTCGCCTTCGCCAAGTGGGAGCACGGCCGGGAAGGCCTGACGACCCCGGAGCGCCTCCCCTCATTCACAGGACCACCAACGCCACGAAGGCCCCCGCCGGCACGGTTACCAAGGGCGGCTACGGGCATTGTGGGGGTCCGCCCATGCCCGCTAGCAGCCCCGACAGGAGTCACGGCACACTTGCGAGGACGGACTCGTCCTCTCTTGACTGGTGGTGAGTCGGGCCCCTCCTCCTGGGCCTTTCCCTTCTTCGCGGACGAAAACGGCGCCATGAGTGGCTCGGTCAGGCGAAAGGAAAGGAAGAAGAAGAAGCGAGAGGAACAAAGGAAAAAGATGGGCGGCGAGGACCCCGCTTGCCGCCTTATTTATAGCCATAAGAAGGCCAACCACCGGCCTCCATAATCACAGGTAATGATGATCTTTTGTGCATGCAGGAACTTGTCAAAGTCGCACAGTCGCCGAGGCTGCATGGGGAAGTGGAGACGCCCACGTCCCGCCAATCGCCACGCGTCAGTTAAGGCCGCAGGCTTTTGGGACCCCTTGGCGCTCCGCGCTTGACCCTTGGCTTTGCCGCGAAGCCAAGCCCGAGCGCACCTTGGGCCCGAGGGCTACTGTCCGTGTTCTGGGAACGGGGGTACCCAGACTTGCCTGCGTGCGGCCCAGTGCATGGCTCGTCAGGCGGCCTGGTACGACCCAACATCTTTAGCAACCACTCAAGACCCTCGCGAGGGGCCGAGCCTCGCAAGGCGAACGACGCAAGACATCCCCTGCGGCGGCCTCACAAGGCTGGCTCATGAGGATCGGAGATGTCAAGGCAAGGGATACCTCATGAGGTTCTTGTGACGTGAGCCATGACGACCAAGGCTAGCCGGGCGCCAGCGGGCGCATGATACCAGTTTTCTCTTTGGTGCTAAAGTGGCAAGCGCAGGCACGGAGTCCCGGAGTATCAGGCAAAGGTTTCCATATCGGTGCAACAAGACCAAGACCAGCAGGACGGCAGAACGGAGGTCATCGCGGAGCCCACGGCGGCGTCACCACCAGATCCTTTGGCAGGCAAACACCACATTTTGTCAGGATAGCTCGTAATAGTTGTCCCCTTCAAATTTTTCCGTTGTGGGATCCCTTCCTGCTCAATATTTGGGAAGAGGACCCGGGCCTCTATAAATAGGACTACCCACCACCATAGGAATGGAGGGGATCATTGAGACCACCCACACACCTACAAGCTCACCCGAGCTCAAGGACACCTCTCCCCGGGAGGCAGTTCATCCATGTACTAGTTCTTCCTCAGCCTACAAGGCAATCCACCACACCACACTGGATTAGGGTATTACACCACAACGGTGGCCCTAACTAGTATAAACCTTGTGTCCCTTGTTCTTCGGATCTGATGAGCTAGGCCTAGGGATCGGTGAGTAGACGAGCTAGGGGAGAAGGAGAGATCTGCGCACCCCAAAGTTCGAACCTTAAGGGTTTTGCCAGAACCCATGATCCGACAAGCGCAGACTCATCTGAAGCTTCGAGGCTGGGCAAGCGGGCAGCGGGACAGGAAGTGTCATCCAGGCCAATCGTTGAGGCAAGCGAGAAGGCTTTGGTGCTATACTCTAACCCAGCCACTACGGCTGATGGTGTTCTTGCATGCACGCCGAAGAAGTGACGCACTACAGAGACGCTGGTGGGGCAACCATCTCTAACGCTAGGAGGGATTGTAGGAACGAAAGTAGGTCTAGAGAGGGGATTAGACTACTTGACCAAATAAAAATCTAGCCTTTTCCCAATTTTAAGTCTTGGCATTTTTTAGCAACTTAGCACAAATCAAGCAATCAACCTACACATGCAATTCTAAGAGTGTAGCAGTGGAAAGTAAAACATTTCATATGAAGGTAAAGGGAAGGGTTTCGAGAAGGCAAACACAATGTAGACATGAAGATTTTTGGCGTGGTTTCGATAGGTGGTGCTATCGTACATCGATGTTGATGGAGACTTCAACCCACAAAGGGTAACGACTGCGCGAGTCCACGGAGGGCTCCACCCACGAAGGGTCCACGAAGAAGCAACCTTGTCTATCCCAAAATGAGTAGTGGAAGTGTAGGCACGTTTTGACGGCTCTCTCACAAATGGAGAAGGGGGTGGATGGGTATATATAGCCTTCAAACAAAACCCAACTATCATACACATTTGGCCCAACTCGGTCAGACCGAATAGAGAACTCGGTGAGACCGATTTAGTTCAAAATGTGAATGTTAGGAATCTCGGTGGGACTGACATGATCAACCCGGCGGGACTGATGTGCTAGGTATAGGGAAAAACCTCATCTCGGTGAGACCGATTGTATGAACTCGGTGAGACCAATTTCAGCAAAGCTCAGGCAAGCTCGATGGGACCGATCACTCGAACACTCTTTTCGGTGAGACTGAAATGTTACGAAGGGAAACAAAGAGTTTGTCATGCAAACTCGGTGGCACCGATCACTCTTTTTGGTGAGACCGAAATGTTACGAAGGGAAACAGAGAGTTTGCAATGCCATCTCAGTGAGATCAAGATCCGTATTGGTGTGATCGAATTGTCTAGGGTTGCTGGCAGTGGCTATGTCATCTGAACTCGGTGGCGCCGGATAGATCAAATCAGCGGGGCCAATTTTGACATTGGGTTTTGGACATATTTGGAAATGAGAAAGTGGCTAAGGGTTTTGGAGCAATATCACTAAGCACTTTGAGCAAGTAGACCATTAAGCAACACCTCATCCCCTTTTAATAGTATTGGCTTTCATATGGACTCAATATGATCATGGATCACTAAAATGAAAATGAAGAGTCTTGAGTCTTTGCCAATCTTTGTTCCTAGCATTTTGAGGGGTCCACATCTCTAGTTCATGCCATGCCAATCATTGAACTTTCCGAAACATTTAACTTGAATGGATATTAGTTCAATGAGCTATATGTTGTTATGAATTACCAAAACCACCCGGGGATTAGTTGCACTTTCAATCTCCCCCTTTTTGGTAATTGATGACAACATATAGATCAAAGCTTAGACAAATGATAATATGAATGAAATACAACGTCGCTTTGAGAAGTATGTGATAAGCAAGAGCTCCCCCTAAATTTGTGCATTATTTAAAATTTTCTTTTGAATGCAAATGCACAATCGATTAGGATCATGGGTCACTCTTCCATGTCACATACATCTTGGTGGAGCGCTCAAAATCATAAGATGTAAATAACATGCACTCATCACCAAGGGTAAGCATGACTGATCATACAAAAAAAATCATAGATAGCATCATACCATCACACATTAAGGTATAGTATGATCAAACACATGATCACAAGAGTATCTCACAAACAAGCACAAATATTGTAGCATAGGAATCAAACAACCAAACGATCAAAGTAGCAAGAGAGGCAAGTAAAACCAACAAAAAGGAAAAACACACACTCTCTCTCAAAGCCTAATGATCTATACACTTTCTCCCCATTTGGCCACAAGTTGCCAAAAAGCTTGAAAATGCGTAGTGCTATATGACACTCTAGGCACGATCTCCGGGAGCTCCTGAAGGAGTCTATGGCTTTTCGCTCCGGTGTGCGTAGACGGCGTGGATATGAGGGCATATGAAAATACTTCTGAAGATGTCTGAGGAGCTGGCCGAGTTGAAAATGGAGGTACAATAGTGGCAGTTGCTGAGAGTGTAGTCCTGGTGTCACTGAGAACTGGCACTGATGAAGACATTTGTGCCCTTGGCACTCGCTGGTAAATATCTATGTTAGGTGTGTCATTCCTGTCCTCAGCTTCTTCCTGGAGCTTGTCCACAATGGTCTGGATCTCTGTGACCTTCACATCTAGATCATTGAATTTTGTCTCAATGATCCTCTCAAGACTCTCTTAATTCTGAGTTAGGGTGGCCAAGCCCTTCTCAATCCTCACAACAGCCTCAAGCAGATAATTGAGTTGATCTTGCTTGGTCTTGAGCATCACAGTTGAAGCATCGGGTGCACTAGCTGCCTTTACTGCTTTTGCAGCCTTTGCTCTCTATCTCTCTTCTCCCGAGATTCTGCACATGTAGGATGAGATGCATCCATGACAATCTCATTGTCCTCAAATTCTGGCATCAGGGGAAGATGCTCTTTATCTAGAAGACATGTCCTTGTTCCAGTCTTGGAATTGATCAACATCTGCATATGAGAGGCATATCCACATGATCTCTTCTGATCTACTGCAGTTCTCTTCACTGTTTCAACTATCAAGCTCATCACTTTGAACTTCTGTGCACATCAAACATATGAAGCAAGCTGATGGAGTGACCACGGATCATTCTATGATCTCCTGACTTAGGCAACAGAGTGTGCCTCAGAATGGTGATGATGGTGGTCATACCTGACAGTACATAGTATATGGACCTAAGCTTGTGAGTACCCAAGGCTTTATCAAGAATTTCATTGTACATATTGGCCATGGAGTTGTGATCCTTTCTAGGCTTGGCATATACATCAGTGTCATTCTCATCTTCCTTTGGAGCATTGATAAACTTGGACCATTCAGAGATTGTCGATTGATACCTTGTACCTTCAGTCATCCATACAATCTTTCCATCTGGGTAAAAATGAGGAGTTGAATAGAATTGCATTATCATTTCATCATTCCATTTGGTCAATTTCTGACCAACAAACTTGTCCACATCATTCATCTTGAAGCTCTGATGCACACGTGGGAAGTAGTCCTCATTTTCATCAAAATATTCCCAGTAAACCCACTTCATATCACAGACTATGGGTTTCTTATCCAACAAGACTGTCTCATGGAAGTCCTGTTGTTCCTTGGTGTGGAAACAATAATCTACAACAGTCCTTCTCCTGGTGGCATATGGATCAATCTATCTCCACAATCTCAGACATGCATCCTTCCTTTCCTTCATGTTTTCAGCCACAGGACGATCATCACAGTGATCTGGAATCTTGGGCTTCAATCTTCTGAGCACTTTTTGCTCCTCATATTCTTGAGCCTCAGGCACTGCGACCTTGTTCTTCTCAGTGGCAGATATGTTTCTAGTGGATCTCTTGGGTATGGATGGGTTGGGAGCTTGAGCTCGAGCTGACGGCTTGGGGACAGACTTCGGCTTTGATGGAGCAGCCCCAGTCCTTATGGCATCCCCCATAAGCTTTTGAGTCTTTGGTGGAGGTGCAGCAGGCTCTTCCCCCTCCTCTTCTTCATCAGATTCTCTCATCATAGATGGTTTTCCAATGACTCTGGTAGTTGTCTTCTTGACTCTCTCCTTCCTCTTCTTTCCTCCAGCAGCCTCTTCTTCTCTTAGTTCAAGAGTGAACTCCATAGTTTCTTGAGTGGAGGCTCTGGATTTTGACATAGGCTTCCTCTTAGCAGGAGCATTCTTTGGCATACCAGGCTTGGTGGCACCAGCAACAACATACTCCTTCCTAAGTACTTTCTTCTTGGAGGTGACTTCCTTAGCAAAAAATCCTCATCCTCACGGTCTGAGGTTTTCTTCTTCCTTTACTTGGTAGCAGCCCTAGGTAAATTGATGGGTGTGCTTCTGCTACCTTCATCATAACTGCTCTTGGAGGGACTAGTGCCCTCACTAAGGTTCATATGCTCTTCTAACCTGTTCTGACTGTCATTGCCCTCTGACATAGCTGAAACTGGCCCTGTGAATAGTTGGGTATAGATAGAGTGGATGAGCATCACAAAGTGCAGCTATTTTGCAAAAATATTGAGACAAAAACTTAACTTTAGTTTTCTGCAGAAAGAATTTCGGAGCTACCGATTTGACAAACTCGGTGACACCGAAGCATAAACAGAGTCTAAACACGCAGTTTCGGTCAGACCAAAATGTAGTTCAGTGACTCCAAGATGCCAGGGTTTCACAGAGTAAGTGATTTCGATCACACCGATTAGTACACTTCGGTCAGACCGAGTTGTACTTGTGCAATGGCCTTAGCCAAATCGGTGAGACCGGTATCCTCATACTGGTTGGTCTGAGATGAGTTCAGCGGAAACCTAACCCTAAGTTTTGGCATCAAATCTATTCTAACGGAATTTTTCAGTGGATAGATTGAGCTCATTCGTGGTAGGAACAATGACAATGATCTTTGTGCAAGAATCAGAATAATGGAGCGCACAAAGAGATCAAGTTCGTACCCCAACTTGGCGACGAACTTGCTACGGTGGCAATGGCGGTGAGATTCCCATTGACGACGGTGGAGGCCAGTGGTAGGAGGCACTGGTGATGAAGGCGACGATCCAGATACCAAGTCGACCAGAATAACCATCTAGGAAGCAAAAATGTGTGTGTTTGGATAATTTTTCTAGCATTTTATCAATAAAAGGTAAAGGGTAATGATCCTTTTTAGTAGCTTTATTTAATTTGCAGAAATCAATTAACATTTTATAACCTGTAACAATTCTTTGTGGGATCAATTCATCCTTATCATTAGGAACAACAGTAATACCTCCCTTCTTAGGGACACAATGGATAGGACTTACCCACTGACTATCAGCAACAAGATAAATTATACCAGCCTCTAGAAGCTTTAGTATTTCTTTCCTTACCACTTCTTTCATCCTAGGATTTAACCGTCGTTGGTGATCAACAACCGGTTTAGCGTCTTTCTCCAATTTTATTTTGTGCTAGTACAGAGTGGGACTAATGCCCTTAAGATCATCAATAGTATATCCAATAGCAGCACGGTGCTTCTTCAGAGTTTTCAATAATTTCTATTCTTCCTGCTCTGAGAGGTTAGCACTAATAATAACATGATATATCTTATTTTCATCAAGATAAGCATACTTAAGAGTACCAGGTAATGGTTTGAGCTCAAACACGGGATCACCCTTGGGTGGAGGAGGATCCCCTAGAATTTCAACAGGCAAGTTGTTCTTCAAAATGGGTCCCTGTTTAAAGAACACTTCATCTATTTCCCTTCTTTCATTCATAAACATATCATTTTCATGGTCTAGCAAATATGGTTCTAAAGGATCGTTAGGAGGCACGGCAATAGAAGCAAGACCAATAATTTCATCCTTACTAGGAAATTCTTTATCATGGGGTTGTCTATGAAATTTAGCAAAATTAAAGTCATGGGACATATCCCCTAATCCAATAGTACCAATATCCTTTTCGTAGTGTATCCTAGCATTAACAATATTCAAGAAGGGTCTACCAAATATAATGGGACAAAAGTCATCTTGTGGGGAACCAAGAACAAGAAAATCAGTAGGGTATTTAACTTTCCCACACAATACTTCAACATCTCTAACAATCCCAATTGGTGAAATAATATCTCTGTTAGTATGCTTAATTGTAACATCAATGCCTTCTAACTCAGCAAGTGCAATGTCATGCATAATTTCTATGTATAAAGAATGAGGTATTGCACTCGCACTAGCACCCATATCACATAAGCCATGATAGCAATGATCTCCTATTTTAACGGAAATAACAGGCATGCCTACAATAGGTCTATGTTTATTTTTAGTATCGAGTCTAGCAATTCTAGCAGCTTCGTTACAGAAGTAAATAACATGCCCATCAATATTATCGACCAAGAGATCCTTAACCATAGCAATACTATGTTCAACTTTAATTTGCTGAGAGGGTGTAGATGTTCTAGATTACTCTTACGAACCATAGTTGAAGCTTTAGCATGATACTGTATTCTAGCAGGGAAGGGTGGTTTCTCAATATAAGCGGTAGGAACAATAGGATCAACATTATAAGTGATAGTCTTTTCTTCAACTTTAACAGGTTCAACTACTTTTTACTTCAATGGGAGGATGATACTAAAACCACTTCTCCTGAGGGAGTTCAACATGTGTAGAAAATGATTCACAGAAAGAAGGTACTATCTCAGAGTCAAGTCCATATTTAATGCTAAATTCACGGAAAACATCGATATCCATAAAAGATTTAACACAATCAAACTTAAGTGTTATACCTGACTCCTTACCTTCGTCGAGATCCCAATCTTTAGAGTTGTGTTTAATTCTTTCCAATAGATCCCATTTTGAATTCAATAGTCTTCATCATAAAAGAACCAGCGCAAGAAGTATCGAGCATGGAGCGATTCTTGAGAGAAAGTCGAGCATAAATTTTTTGAATAATATTTTTTCTTAAGAGCTCATGATTGGCGCATAAATATAACATTGACTTAAGCCTCCCCCAAGCTTGAGCGATACTTTCTCCTTCGCGAGGACTATATATATATATATATATATATATATATATATATATATATGATGAACCTGATGCGTAGGATAAAACTTCTGATGAAATTCCAATTTCAATCGGTTGTAGTATCATCGCATAGCCTAAACCATGTCAATTCCTTTCCCTTCAAAGATAAAGGGAAGACCATCTTGTTGATAACATCCTCGGGCATACTTGCAAGCTTAAATAATCCATAAACTTCATCCACATAGATTAGGTGCAAATCGGGATGCAATGTTCCATCTTTTGTCAAGGGATTAGCTAGCAGTTTCTCTATCATACCCGAAGGAATTTCAAAGTAAACATTTTCAGTAGGTTCGGTAAGTTGAGGAGAAACTATTTTCTCTACTGGTCGAGGTGAAGATACCCCGAACAAGCCCCTCAAAGGATTATTTTCCATAGTAACAAGTGACAGTAAATTTCAGCACACTATATAAAATTTTCCCTACCAAATTCCGCTTAGCAAAGGCGCTTCACTCCCGGTGATACGTCTCCAACGTATCTACTTTTCCAAACACTGTTTCCCTTGATTTGGACTCTAACTTGCATGATTTGAATGGAACTAACCCGGACTAACGATATTTTCAGCAGAACAGCCATGGTGTTATTTTTGTGCAGAAATAAAAGTTCTCGGAATGACCTGAAATTCAACAGAGATTTATTTTGGAATATATAAAAAATATCTATGGAAAGAACCAGGCCAGGGGGCCCACACCCTGTCCACAAGGGTGGGGGGCGCGCCCCCCTGCCTCGTGGGCCCCCTGTTGCTCCACCGACATCTCCCCCGACTCCATATATTCACTTTCAGGGAGAGAAAAATCAGAGAGAAGGAATTATTGCGTTTAACAATACGGAGCCACCGCCAAGCCCTAATCTCTCTCGGGAGGGCAGATCTGGAGTCCGTTCGGGGCTCCGGAGAGGGGAGATCGTCGCCATCGTCATCATCAACCTTCCTCTATCACCAATTCCATGATGCTCACCGCCGTGCGTGAGTAATCCCATCGTAGGCTTGCTGGATGGTGATGGGTTGGATGAGATTTACCATGTAATCGAGTTAGTTTTGTTAGGGTTTGATCCCTAGTATCCACTATGTTCTCAGATTGATGTTGCTATGACTTTGCTATGCTTAATGCTTGTCACTAGGGCTCGAGTGCCACGATTTCAGATCTGAACCTATTATGTTTTCATGAATATATGTGTGTTCTTGATCCTATCTTGCAAGTCAATAGTCACCTACTATGTGTTATGATCCGGCAAACCCGAAGTGACAATAATCGGGACCACTCCCGGTGATGACCGTAGTTTGAGGAGTTCATGTATTCACTATGTGTTAATGCTTTGGTCCGGTACTCTATTAAAAGGAGGCCTTAATATCCCTTAAATTCCACTAGGATCCCGCTGCCACGGGAGGGTAGGACAAAAGTGGCATGCAAGTTCTTTCCCATAAGCACGTATGACTATATTCGGAATACATGCCTACATTACATTGATGAACTGGAGCTAGTTCTGTGTCACCCTATGTTATAACTATTACATGAGGAATCGCATCCGACATAATTATCCATCGCTGATCCAATGCCTACGATCTTTTCACATATTGCTTGTTGCTTATTTACTTTTCCTCTGCTACTGTTACAATGACTACAAAACTACCATCACTACCTTTGCCACCGTTACAGTTACTTCCATATTACCTTGCTACTAAATTACCTTGCCGCGGATACTAAGTTTTCTATGTGCGGTTGAATTGACAACTCAGTTGCTAATAACTGAGAGTATTCTTTGGCTCCCCTTATGTCGACTCAATAAATTTGGGTTGGATACTTTACCCTCGAAAACTGTTGCGATCCCCTACACTTGTGGGTTATCAAGACTATTTTCTGACGCCGTTGCTGGGGAGCATAGTTATATTCTTTAAGTCACTTGGAATTTATATCTGTTGATCACTATGAAGAACTTGAAAGACTCAAAAACCAAGATTTATCCCTCAACTACGAGGGGAGGTAAGGAACTGCCATCTAGATATGCACTTGATTCACACTATGTTATGAGTAAACTTGCGACACCTACTCCTGCTATTGAATTTGATATGTCGCATGTTTTTGATGATGCCACTTCTGCTATGTATGATGAAACTACTTCTATGCTTGATAATACTGTGCCACTAGGTGAATTTCTTGATGAACAAATTGCTAAGGTTAGGGAGAATGCAAATATTGAAACCGATAATATTGATGAAAGTGATGATGAAGATTCTCCCCCTAGATATGAATTGCCTGTTATTCCCGAGGGTTATGTTATGGATGAAGAAACTGCTAGAGACATCCTTGCTTGCAATGATAGATATGATCTTAAGAAATTATTAGCTAAGCTGAAAGAAAAGTCTTTGAATGCTAGAATGAAATATGACCCTGCTTTTGCTACTTCACCTATCTTTGTTACTGATAAGGATTATGATTTCTCTGTTGATCTTGAGTTAATTACTTTGGTTGAATCTTATCCTTTCCATGGCTATGAATCTGAAACTATTGTGGCACATCTTACTAAGTTGAATGATATAGCCACCCTATTCACTAACGATGAAAAAATTCGTTATTACTATATCCTTAAGTTATTTCCGTTCTCGTTAAAGGGTGATGCTAATGTATGGTTTAATTCTCTTGATCCTGGTTGTGTGCGTAGTCCCCAGGATATGATTTATTACTTCTCTGCTAAAAAAATTCCCGCTCATAAGAAACAAACTGCCTTACGGGAAATATATAATTTTGTGCAAATTGAAGAAGAGAGTCTCCCACAAGCTTGGGGGAGGCTTCTCCGATTACTTAATGCTTTTCCTGATCATCCTCTTCAGAGGAATGAAATACTTGATGTCTTTTATAATGGACTAACCGATGCTTCCAGAGACCACCTGGATAGTTGTGATGGTTGTCTTTTCAGGGAAAGAACGGTTGATCAAGCTAAATTACTATTGAATAATATGTTGACCAATGAAAATAATTGGACACTTCCTGAACCAGCCCCTAAGCCAACTCCGAAGAAAATGGGTGTTTTATTTCTCAGTCCTGAAGATATGCAAGAGGCAAAGAAATCTATGAAAGAAAAAGGTATTAAAGCTGAAGATATTAAGAATTTACCACCTATTAAGAAATACATGGTCTTGATAACCCGACAGAGGTAGTAAAGGTAAATTCTCTTTATAGATATGATGAAGGTGATATTCCTCGTTATAAGTCTGCTAGCCAATGCTTATATGAGTTTGACAACTTCATTGTTAAAGAAGAAAACTTCAATGCTTATGTTGGTAGACAATTGCAACGTAATGCTTATATGATTGAATGCTTGAGTGATTATATGTCTAGAGTTCAAGGTGAACTGGAACTCATTAGTAAACATGCTTCTATGGTTACCACTCAAGTAGAACAAGTACTTAAAGCACAAAATGACTTACTCAATGAATTAAATAGTAAGAAAAATGATAATGCTATTAAAGTTGTGATTAGAGGTGGTAAAATGACTCAGGAACCTCTGTATCCTGAAGGCCACCCTAAGAGAATTGAGGAAGATTCTCAGAGAGCTAATGTAGATGCACCTAGTTCTTCTAAGAAGAAGAAAAAGAAAAATGATAGGACTTTGCATGCTTCTAGTGAACCTGTAGCTGCTACACCTGAGAATCCCAACGATATCTCTATCTCTGATGCTGAAACACAATCTGGTAATGAACATGAGCCTAGTGATAATGTTAATGATGATGTTCATGATGATGCTCAACCTAGCAATGCCAATGATGTAGAGATAGAACCTGCTATTGATCTTGATAACCCACAATCAAAGAATCAACTTTATGATAAGAGAGACTTTGTTGCCAGGAAGCACGGTAAGGAAAGCGAACCATGGGTTCAGAAACCCATGCCTTTTCCTTCTAAACCATAAGAAAAAGGATGATGAGGATTTTGAGCGCTTTGCTGAAATGATTAGACCTATATTTTTGTGTATGCATTTCAATGATATGCTCAAAACAAATCCTTATGATAAGTAAATAAAAGATATTATTACCAATAAAAGAAAGATACCTGAAGTTGAAATTTCCACCATGTTTGCCAATTATACTTTTAAAGGTGGAATACCAAAGAAACTAGGAGATCCAGGAGTACCCACTATACCTTGCTCCACTAAAACAAACTATGTTAAAACTCCTTTATGTGATCTTGGAGCCAGTGTTAGTGTTATGCCTCTCTCTTTATATCGTAGACTTGATTTGAATAAGTTGACAACTACTGAAATATCTTTGCAAATGGACGATAAATCAACTGCTATACCTATCGGTATTTGTGAGGATGTGCCTGCTGTGGTTGCAAATGTTACTATTTTAACGGACTTTGTTATCCTTGATATTCCTGAGGACGATAGTATGTCTATTATCCTTGGTAGACCCTTTTTGAATACTACAGGGGCTGTTATTGATTGCAACAAAGGCAATGTCACTTTTCATGTCAATGGTAATGAGCATACGGTACACTTTCCGAGGAAACAACCTCGGGTCCACAGTATCAATTATATTGGAAAATTTTCAACAATTACTATTGGAGGTTTCGAATTTCCTCTTCCTACTATCAAGAAGAAATATGATATTCTTATTGTTGGGGACATACATATCCCCATTGAGGCAACCTAGTGTTATTCAAAAATTCTCCGGTTTCATGTCATTCGGAAAGAGTTTATTGACAAGACCTGATCAACCTTGTTAATAGATTACTTTTGATGAGCATGAGATTGTTGAATTTATATAGCACAACCTTTTATACCCTCCTTTTACTTTCTGATAATTAGATTGAATAAAGCGAAAATAGTATTTTTCTGCCTGTTTTCAGAGTTATTCGTGCAATAAAAAATACCCCGAAAATAAAAGTTCTCCAAATGCCCTGAAAATGAAATATGATTTTTTCTAGAATAGTTGAGAATATTTGGCATTGAGAACACAGCAGGGGGAGCCATCACCTGGCCACGAGGGTGCAGGGCGTGCCCACCCTCTCGGCGCGCCCCCTACCTTGTGGGCCCCACGTGCCCCCTCCACTTACTCCAGCACCCACACACTCCTTCTTTCTCCCAAAAAAATCATTATCCAGCTCAAGCACGAGTTCAAGCTCATCTTGCTGCCATTTTCGATCTCCTTGCTCAAAGCTCCATTCACAAAACTGTTTGGGGGGATTGTTCTTTGGTATGTGACTCCTCCATTGGTCCAATTAGTTTTTGATCAAGTGCTTTATTCATTGCAAATTTTTGCTGCTTAGGTGACCCTGTTCTTGAGCTTGCATGTCAAATTTATGTGGTTCCAAGTAGTTCTAATTCATGATATAGTCTCTAGGCACTTGTAGGAGTGGTTGCTATCAATCTTGTTGTGTTTGGTTCAATTTTATTTTGAGTCACTAAAAATTTCAGAAATTTTTAGAGGAAGAAAATGATGAGGAGATTGTTGAGAGGCTCTTCCAGTCAAAGTTCAAAGGATAAGCAGAAGGAAGAGAATAAGAAGCCCAAATACAATCTTCCTCGCACTGCAGAAGTTCGGCCATGTGAATGGCCTTGCAATGAGTTTTTGAAGCTGCCAGGATTTATAAATACTTTTATTATTTGATGGAGAATACAGTCCTCACCGACTTCCTCCACGACCAGCATGAACAATATCTCTTGCTCATTAATATTTTCACGCAAAACTTTCATTTTCATGCTAAGAAAATCACCACCTTCAGT
>LR738715.1:248013191-248029161 GCA_902687465.1 Secale cereale | reverse complement strand
GCACTTGTAGGAGTGGTTGCTATCAATCTTGTTGTGTTTGGTTCAATTTTATTTTGAGTCACTAAAAATTTCAGAAATTTTTAGAGGAAGAAAATGATGAGGAGATTGTTGAGAGGCTCTTCCAGTCAAAGTTCAAAGGATAAGCAGAAGGAAGAGAATAAGAAGCCCAAATACAATCTTCCTCGCACTGCGGAAGTTCGGCCATGTGAATGGCCTTGCAATGAGTTTTTGAAGCTGCCAGGATTTATAAATACTTTTATTATTTGATGGAGAATACAGTCCTCACCGACTTCCTCCACGACCAGCATGAACAATATCTCTTGCTCATTAATATTTTCACGCAAAACTTTCATTTTCATGCTAAGAAAATCACCACCTTCAGTGGAATTTCATTTATATGATGAGGTTAAGGAGATGTCGTTCTAAGAATTTTGTCAAGTATGTAAGATACCCTTTGCTGGTAGTCTTGAGGAACCACATCGTAAAGATGTTGAGGGGTTTATTGATATGATAGCTGTAGGGGAAACGAGACAAGTTTCAGGGGCAAGAATTACTAGTATACATTTTCATGTTCTATCCTACTTTGCGATATTTGCTAGTAGATTCTAAATTGGTCGCGGGAATAGTGGGAATCTTAGTGCCCCTGATATTGTCATTTTGCGCCATGCTTTGTTCCGAGACACAACTTTTAGCTTGGCTGTTGTTGTTGCTAAACGATTAAGTCTGAACCATATAAAGGGTCCCATCTTTGGAGGCATCTTTGCTTCACACCTTGCTAAACACTTTAGAATACCTATTAGGCATCATGAGAAGGAAGAAAAGTTGCTGGCCCCAGCTTTTCTAGATTATAATAGTATGATAGCACATGATTTTATTGTTAAATACAAGAAGAAGTTAGTTAAGTATAAATTGAGGTTTGATGAAAAATATTGTGAGATTATTACCCCTGCACCATCTCTGTTTGATCTATTTTCAGGCACGTACCTCATTTTGCCAGATGCCGTCTATACATACTGGAGCCAGGCACAAACTTCAGAGACGGAGCCGGAACCACCACTTGACCCTTACCGACAGTCGGTTTATCGGTGGGACCCGGATGAGATTGCCAACCAGTGGCACCCAGAGGACGCTTCTCCGTACACCGGAGATAGTAGCTTTGATCCATGGCCATATACCAACTTAGGCCTAAAGCCTAAGCTTGGGGGAGTACGTATTTCTCACCGACATTGCATTCATGTTCACACACTTATTTCAGTAGTCGTTGCTCACACTCTTTCATTGTACCATCTATGCTAGTTTCATTTCTTTTCTGAGTCTCTTTTTCTTGTGTGTTAGAAAAACCTTAAGAAACACAAAAAAATTATTAGTAACTTTTTAGCTAGTTTACTTTCTATGCCTTTAGTAGTAATTAAAAGAAAACCCAAAAAGATTTATCGTTCTTCTTTTGCTTGCTGGGAGCTTTTTCGTGTAAATAGTTTCTTTTCTTTTCTTTGGGGGTCAAGAGGAGAAGACCATGATTGAAAATGTTTAGTGGCTCTTATGTGCATTACTGTTGATTTAACCATGAGCCATATCACTTTGTCTTCTCTCTTGTATTGAATGCTTGCATATTCCAGCTTAGTCCAATGCACATGCACTATTATTATTATCCACACCGTTCGGTCGTGTGAGTGAAAGGCAATAATGATGATATACGATGAATTGATTGAGATGAGAAAAGTTGGTATGATCTCGACCTCTCTTGTTTTTGTAAATATGATAGTTCATCGTTCCTGATTCAGCTTGTTATGAATGAAACATGCTTGTAATGACAATTAGAGATCATAGCTGCTCATGCCATGCTTAATTAGCTAAGAGTTTATAATGGTCTATCTTGCGTGCCAACATGATATTAAAATGGTTGTGATGTGGTATGATAGGGTGGTATCCTCCTTTGAACGATTCAAGTGGTTTGACTTGGTGCATGTTCATGCATGTAGTTGAAACAAAATCAACATAGCCTCCACGATATTTGTGTTCATGGTGATTTATATCCTCCTCATGCTTGCATTCATTGTTGATTAATTTTAATGCATGTTCATGAATGTTGTCGCTCTCTTGCTGGTCGCTTCCCAGTCCCTTTCTAGCCTTCACCTGTACTAAGCGGGAATACTGCTTGTGCATCCACTTCCATAAACCCCAAAGTTATTCCATATGAGTCCATAATACATTCATACATGCGGTATCTACCTGCTGTTCCAAGTAAATTTGTATGTGCCAAACTCTAAACCTTCAAATGAAATTATATTTTGTATGCTCGAACAGCTCATGTATCAACCAATGTTGAGGATATCGCTTATCATTATCGTCTCGGTCAGCTGAGGATTAGAGATTAATCGGAAACTGGTCGATTAATCGATTTTATCGGTCGACTATTAATCGGCCATTTTTTCAAATCCCAGGTTCCCAACACTAAAATATGCTATATTCAACACCCAAACAATATTGGACATAAATCGGCCCAAATGATAAATTATGAAGATAAGGCATAATCTTATCGGTCACCCCAAGAGTAGCGATAAATCGGACGATAAATCATTGAATCGGAAGATATCTTGAACAGTGGTATCAACTAGGGATGTCTATATCTTCCATGCTAGGTGGGTTATTCTCACGATGAGTGGACTCCGCTCATCATTCATGAGAAAATGGCTGGTAACCGGGATGCCCAATCCCATGCTCAAATCATAATAACTAAAACAAAACTCCCCCAGGGCTGTTGCTGGTTTGGACAGTACCCGTTGTTTCGGGCTAGCTGTGGAGTGTGCTTGCTGGTGGTTGGGGGAGTATAAATTTTACCATTCTGTTTGGGAACCGCCTATAATGTGTGTAGCATGGAAGATATCGAGATTCTTGGTTTCTATGTTGACAATGAAAGTATACATCTCAAAATATTATTCATCTCTATTTCAAAATCGAGCTCTGGCACCTCTAAAAATCCATGCTTCACTCTGCGAAGGGCCTATCTATTTACTTTTATGTTGAGTCATCATCCTCTTATTAAAGAGAACCAGTTGGAGAGCACCACTGTCATTTGCATGTATTGATATTAATTTGCATTGAATATGATTGTGACTGGATCTCTTTTACCATGAATTACAATGTCTAGTCAGACCTTGATCTTTAAAGGTGCTCTGCATTTATGTCTTCCGGTCTCAGAAAGGGCTAGCGAGATACCATCTTGTTATCTCATATTATGATTGTTTTGAGAAAGTGTTGTCATCCGAGGTTTATTATTATGGCTCGCTAGTTGATTATGCCATTGATATGAGTAGACATGAGACCTGAAAGTTATTGTGAATGTGGTTAGTTCATGATCTTTGCTGAAAACTTGAATGCTGGCTTTACATATTTACAACAACAAGAGCAAACAGAGTTTGTCAAAGTTTTTCTTTATCACTTCCAGTTTATCAACAGAATTGCTTGAGGACAAGCAAATGTTTAAGCTTGGGGCAGTTGATACGTCTCCAACGTATCTAATTTTTGAAACACTTTTGCCCTTGTTTTGGACTCTAACTTGCATGATTTGAATGGAACTAACCCGGACTGACGCTGTTTTCAGCAGGAACTGCCATGGTGTTATTTTTGTGCAGAAATAAAAGTTCTTGGAATGACCTGCAATTCAACGGAGATTTATTTTGGAATATATAAAAATATCTGCGGAAAGAACCAATCCAGGGGGCCCACACCCTGTCGACGAGGGTGGGGGGTGCCCCCTGTCTCGTGGGCCCACTGATGCTCTACCGACCTCAGCTCCAACTCCATATATTCACGTTTGGGGAGAAAAAAATTAGAGAGAAGGATTCATCACATTTTATGATACGGAGCCGCCGCCAAGCCCTAATCTCTCTCGGGAGGGCTGATCTCGAGTCCGTTCGGGGCTCCGGAAAGTGGAGATCGTCGCCTTCGTCATCATCAACCTTCCTCCATCACCAATTCCATGGTGCTCACCATAGTGCGTGAGTAATCCCATCATAGGCTTGCTGGACGGTGATGGGTTGGATGAGATTTACCATGTAATCGAGTTAGTTTTGTTAGGGTTTGATCCCTAGTATCCACTATGTTCTGAGATTGATGTTGCTATGACTTCGCTATGCTTAATGCTTGTCACGAGGGCCCGAGTGCCATAATTTCAGATCTGGACCTATTATGTTTTCATGAATATATGTGTGTTCTTGATCCTATCTTGCAAGTCAATAGTCACCTACTATGTGTTATGATCCGGCAATCCCGAAGTGACAATAATCGGGACCACTCCCGGTGATGACCGTAGTTTGAGGAGTTCATGTATTCACTATGTGTTAATAATTTGGTCCGGTACTCTATTAAAAGGAGGCCTTAATATCCCTTAGTTTCCACTAGGACCCCGCTGCCACGGGAGGGTAGGACAAAATATGTCATGCAAGTTCTTTCCCATAAGCACGTATGACTATATTCGGAATACTTGCCTACATTAAATTGATGAACTGTAGCTAGTTCTGTGACACCTTATGTTATAACTATTACATGAGGAATCGCATCCAACATAATTATCCATCGATGATCCAATGCCTACGAGAGTTTCACATATTGTTTGTTGCTTATTTACTTTTCCGTTGCTACTGTTACAATCACTACGAAACTACTATCGCTACCTTTGCCACCGTTACCGTTACTTCCATATTACCTTGCTACTAAATTACCTTGCTGCAGATACTAAGTTTTCCAGGTGCGGTGGAATTGACAACTCAGCTGCTAATACTTGAGAGTATTCTTTGGTTCCCCTTGTGTTGAATCAATAAATTTGGGTTGAATACTTTACCCTCGAAAACTGTTGCGATCCCCTACACTTATGGATTATCACGCGGCAACGGTGCCAGAAAAGAGTCTTGAGGACACACAAGTATAGGGGATCTATCGTAGTCCTTTCGATAAGTAAGAGTGTCGAATCCAACGAGGAGCAGAAGGAAATGATAGGCAGTTTTCAGTAAGGTATTCTCCGCAAGCACTGAAATTGTCTGTAATAGATAGTTTTGTGATAAGGTAATTTGTAACGACTAACAAGTAATAAAAGTAAATAAGGTGCGGCAAGATGGCCCAATCCTTTTTGTAGCAAAGGACAAGCCCGGACAAACTCTTATATAAAGGAAAGCACTCCCGAGGACACATGGGAATTATCGTCAAGCTAGTTTTCATCACGCTTATATGATTCACGTTTGTTACTTTGATAATTTGATATGTGGGTGGACCGGTGCTTGGGTACTGCCCTTCCTTAGACAAGCATCCCACTTATGATTAACCCCTATTGCAAGCATCTGCAACTACAAAAGAAGTATTAAGGTAAACCTAACCATAGCATGAAACATATGGATCCAAATCAGCCCCTTACGAAGCAACGCATAAACTAGGGTTTAAGCTTCTGTCACTCTAGCAACCCATCATCTACTTATTACTTCCCAATGCCTTCCTCTAGGCCCAAACAATGGTGAAGTGTCATGTAGTCGACGTTCACATAACACCACTACAGGAAAGACAACATACATCTCATCAAAATATCGAACGAATACCAAATTCACATGACTACTTATAGCAAGACTTCTCCCATGTCCTCGGGAACAAACGTAACTACTCACAAATCATGTTCATGTTCATAATTAGAGGGGTATTCATATGCATAAAGGATCTGAACATATGATCTTCCACCGAATAAACCAACTAGCATCAACTACAAGGAGTAATCAACACTACTAGCAACCCACAGGTACCAATCTAAGGTGTTGGGACAAAGATTGGATACAACAGATGAACTAGGGTTTGATAGGAGATGGTGCTGGTGAAGATGTTGATGGAGATTGACCCCCTCCCGATGAGAGGACCGATGGTGATGACAATGGCGATGATTTCCCCCTCCCGGAGGGATGCTTCCCCGGCAGAACAGCTTCGCCGGAGAGGAAAGGACACCACAGCTTGCGTTGTATTCCCTCGAAGAGGAAAGGGTGATGCAGCATAGTAGCGTACGTATTTCCCTTAGTTTTTGAGAACCAAGGTATCAACCCAGTAGTAGACCACGCGCGAGTCCCTCGCACCTGCACAAACAAATAAGAACCTCGCAGCCAACGCGATCAAAGGGGTTGCCAATCCCTTCTCGGTCACTTATGAGATTGAGATCTGATAGATATGATAAGATAATATTTTTGGTATTTTTGGTATAGATACTGAAAGTAAATAATGCAAAGTAAAGTAAATAGTTGATGGAAGATAATATGATGAGAATAGACCCGGGGGGCATAGGTTTCACTAGTGGCTTCTCTCATGATAGTAGAATTCTACGGTGGGTGAACAAATTACTGTCGAGCAATTGATAGAAAAGCGCATAGTTATGAGAATATCTATGCATGATCATTGTATATAGGCATCACGCCCGTGACAAGCAGACCAAAACGATTCTGCATCTACTACTATTACTCCACACATCGACCGCTATCCAGCATGCATCTAGAGTATTAAGTTCATAAGAACAGAGTAACGCCTTAAGCAAGATGACATGATGTAGAGGGATAAACTCAAGCAATATGATATAAACCCTATCGTTTTATCCTCGATGGGAACAATACAATACGTTCCTTGCTGCCCCTACTTTCACTGGGAAAGGACACCGCAAGATTGAACCCAAAGCCAAACACTTCTCCCATTGCAAGAACCAAAGATCTAGCAGGCCAAACCAAACCGATTATTCGAAGAGACTTGCAAGGATATTATAATCATACATAAAAGATTTCAGAAAATAATCCAATATTGTTCGTAGATAATCTTGATCATAAACCCACAATTCATCGGATCTTGACAAACACACCACAAAAAGATTACATCGAATAGATCTCCTCGAAGATCGAGGAGAACTTTGTATTGAGATCCAAACAGAGAGAAGCAAAAGCCATCTAGCTAATAACTATGGACCCAAAGGTCTATGGTAAACTACTCACAACTCACTGGAGAGGCTATGGTGTTGATGTAGAATGTCACAGCCCTAGAATTCTGCCTTGTAACTAGTTGCTTTAGTGAGTGGCACCATGCATCATGTTTAATTTCCATTTAAATTTGAAGTGGGGAAAGTGGAAAGCCTCAGAGATCTTTTCTAAAAATGATCAACATTAAAAAATTGCTTCAAATAAACCCAAGAAAATGTTCCTGTTAAGCTATAAAAATATTGGAAAGAGTTAAAATTCAAACCAATATTTTTGGAGTCTCAGGGATATATATATTTTGGGCATTTGAATTTAAATCAATAAGTATTTGACCTTTGAATAATATTCATTTATATAGAATATATTTCAAAAGGCTCTGAAATTATTATGTGCCTTTGGAAAAGTCCAGAATGGCAACATACAAATTTTCAGAAGGTTTTTGCCCTGCCTTGATTTACTTTAAATTTGAATCAGTGGCAAAATGAATAAACAAAAGAAAACAACACAGAAAATAAAACAGAGTTAGGCTTACCTGGCCTTTACCTGTGTGGCCCATCTGGCCAGCCCAGCCCATGAGGGGCAGGGGGGTCTTCTTCCTCCCGCCAGTCGGACGCACGGCGTGTGCCCGCGGCACGCCGGCACGCCCCGGCCACCTCCTGCTTGCCGCTCTCCCCCCCGACGCCTGGACGACCCTAGACGACGCCATGCACCTCTCTGCCTCACCCTCTCACTCTCCCTCGCTCTCACCCCGTCTCCTGGATCTCCCCCTCTCGCCACCGAACGCGCCTGAGAGCGCCGCTCGCCGTAGCCATGACCACCGCCTCCCCCTTTTCCCCCTGACTGGCTCAAAAGCTCCGCCTCGACGCCCCAGACCTCTCCGCCGAGCTACGAGGCACCAGACGCCCCTGGACACAGTCGTCGCTGCCGTTCCCCTCTTCGGCTGCCGGCGATCCTCGCCGTCGATTCACCGACTTCGATGCCTCCCCGAGCCCACTCAGCTGCTCTTCGACCCTACCGTGAGCTCCTCTACCCAATCCCGCTCTCCCCGCAGTCGTTTTCCTCCTCTAGCCTTGCTGCCCACCGGAGCCGATAGCTCCTTCCCGCCGGCCATGACGCCGCCGTGGCCACCGTCACCTATAGCGGCAACCGAGCACACAACCGCACTCCACACAACGCCAGGAGCCCAAAACTCACACCGGTTGCTCCTGCTGTGCGTTGCAACACCGTTCCCGTCGTCGCCCGAGCTCCGGCGACCGCACCAGTCGTCGCCGCCGTCGTTTGGGTCCACGACGACTCGAGCCAATGGCACCGCTGGATGCGCACGAGCGCCAGCGTCACGTAGGTGGTCCTCGCCGGCCATTT
The DNA here is from genome assembly GCA_902687465.1 of Secale cereale. Taxonomy (NCBI): domain Eukaryota; kingdom Viridiplantae; phylum Streptophyta; class Magnoliopsida; order Poales; family Poaceae; genus Secale; species Secale cereale. The sequence goes on along the minus strand of LR738715.1, from coordinate 248,020,816 downwards.
GGTCGACGGAGGACAGATTTCGAGCCCCTCCGCCGTGCCCGCTGTCGCCGGCGGTGAGCCTCCGGCTTGTTTGGGTCTTTGACCCGAGATTTGACCCCCCTGGGTCTATGACATGCGGGCCCCGCACGACTAATTAACCTAGTTTAGACTTAAACCTAATTAGCTTAAACCTTGGTTAATGATAACTACGTTTAATTAGATAAGCTAGCCACTGATAGTGGGCCCATGCCCCACTGACACTTTTAGTTAGTATTAAATCAACACTTACAGCCTTTGTTAACTAGCCTAGTCACTGACCAGTGGGTCCCAGTGTCAGGTTTGACCTGGGCTGACGTTGTTGACCCGATGACGTCATTCTGACGTCAGGCTGATGCAGTAATGCTTTTCTGGATTTTAAATAAATCTATTTGATTTATTTATTTCAGAAAATAGCTAAAACTTCTAAAAATCACAGAAAATAATCTATAACTCAGATGAAAATAATTTATATATGAAAAATGATCAACAAAATCCAAGGAATCTGGTTATGGCATTTTCATGCATGTTTGAACAAGTTAAACCTGCTGATCAGGTCAAATCAATTAAATGGCATTTTAATAATCACATATGAAGTTTGAATTTGAACCTTTGGTTCAAACCAACTTCATTTAATATGGTTGCTAGTTGCATTAGCTCAATCAACAGCATATTGCCATGCCATGATCATGCATCATATTGTCGCATTGCATTGATTGTGTTTCTTTCTCTGTTGCCGGTGTTGTTCCCTTTCAGTAGACGTGTTCCGACGATGAGTTCGATGACACCGATGAAGACCCAATGTTATCTTCAGAAGTGCCAGGCAAGCAAAACCCCCATTGAGCATTCCGATACAATCCCACTCTCTCGCTCTTGCTCTCTTTTAATGCATTAGGACAACAACGCTTCAACTGTTACCTGCTGCGGTAGTTGAACCCCTTTCCACTGCATGACCTGTCATTGCCACAGTAAATAGTTGAAACCCACTAGTATGAGTAGGAGTTGTTTGAGCCATGTTGTGCCTACTCATTCATGCCTTCTGGTTATGCCTGCTATTGCTTAGAGTTATCTCAGGTCTGATTCATCGGGGATGAATTGGAAGGGTGATGAACATGTCCTAATATGTGTGAGCTAAGTGTGTGAACACGATTTGGTAAAGGTAGCGATGAGAGGCCATGTAGGAGTACATGGTGGGTTGTCTCATTGCAGCCGTCCTCAGGAACTGAGTTCTGTGTTGGTTGATTCGTGACCAGTTACTACCATGCATTGGGCCCGAAACCAATGGACCCTCTTGACTTATTAATCAACAAGATCTCTGTCCAGGAGTTGCAACTAGTTTCTGGTGTTTGTAGTTTACTGGAGGTCGTGCGCAGCGCTGACCCTCGGGGTGGGTTGTGACGCGGCAGGTACGTGGCACGGTGTACCGATTGCCCGTTTGGTGATGCGGGAACCCTGTACACATCGTTTGGGGCCATGAGCGACACCCCGGCCGGATCTCCCCACGGATGGAACCCAAATAGGCGATAAACCTGGACGAGAGACTTGTGTGGTTAGTCAGGTCGTGGCCGACACCCTCGCTGGGCCTCCGCTTGAAGGTTGCCGAGTACATGTCGTGTAAACGGCGGTAAGTGGTGAGGGCGTGTGTGAAGAAGTACACCCCTGCAAGGTTAAATATAATCTATTCGAATAGTCGTGTCCGCGGTAATGGACTTCTGGGTTGCCTATTACAGTTCATAGACAAGTGAAAGTGGATACTCTAAAACGCGCAAGATAAGCGTGAGTGCTATGGATGGCCTTCTCGTACGGAGACGGGAGCGGATCCATAGTGGTGTATTGATTGGTGAATATGTGGACTCGTGTGCGCCACCTCAAAAGAGTTACTTGCAGTCGTAGTTTAGGATAGCCACCGAGTCAAAGCTGGCTTGCTGGAGTCAAACTCCACCACCCCTTTGTTGATACTGATGCATATGTAGATAGATCTGATGTAAGTCTTGCTGAGTACCTTTGTACTCACGTTTGCTTAATTTATGTTTTTGCAGAGCGACTTCAGTCTCGCTAGTGGTTCCGCGTGGACTTCGACGTTTAGCTTGTTACCTCAGCTACGATCTTGTACCCTTGTAGGATGTTGTAGATTGTAAGGCTTCTCAGCCTTTTTCATTTGTAGATGTCTGTACTCAGACATGTAATGCTTCCGTTGCCTGTATGCTCTGTATGATGGGTCATGTGTCCTCTGTTTGTAATAAATGCTATGATGGCTCTTCTGGGCCTTATCTATATGAGTTGTTGAGTTATGTTGTGATGCCATGTTGTATAGCACATACTTGCATGTTATGCGTACGTGTAATGTGTATTGCTATGTGTGGGATCCGACACCTAGTTGTTTACCTTTGGTAGCCTATCTTACAGGGAAATGTCTCCTGGTGCTTCCACTGAGCCTTGGTAGCTTGCTACTGCTCCGGAACACTTAGGCTGGCCGGCATGTGTCCTTCTTTGTTCCTGTGTTTGTCCCTTAGGGGAAATGTCACGCGTTGTTCCTTTAAGTCCTTGTAGCTTGCTACGACTTGGGTTCATACATTGATGACCGACACGTTCGTTGCTGGGTCATGTATGCCTGTCTCTGTAATTTAGTGCCACTTTTGGTTTATTACTAGCCATGTCGGCTCGGGTTCTCTGTCATATGGATGCTAGCGACACTATCATATACGTGTGCCAAAATGCGCAAATGGTCCCGGGCCAGGTAAGGTGGCACCCGTGGGGATACCGTGCGTGAGGCCGCAAAGTGATATGACGTGTTACAGTCTAGACCTGTGTGACTTAGGATCGGGGTCCTGACATAGAAGCCCTCCGTGATCGATGCCCCCTCCGGCGGAGCTCCAGAACAGGCCCCAAGATGGGATCTCACGGGTACAGTAGGTTGCGATGGTGGAATTAGGGTTTCGTGGATTTCCTCGATGTTTTCATGGTATGGGAGTATATATAGGCTGAACAGGCACGTCAGGGGAGCCAGAGGGGGCCCACGAGGGTGGGGGCGCGCTCCTACCCTCGTGGCCGCCTCTCTCGCTTCCTAGCGTGTACTCCAAGTCTTCTGTGTTGATACTGTTCCAAAAATAACTCTCCCAAAGGTTTCATTCCGTTTGGACTCCATTTGATATTCCTTTTCTGCAAAACACTGATATAGGAAAAAAACATCAATTTGCACTAGGCCTTGGGTTAGTAGGTTAGTCCCAAAAATAATATAAAAGTATATAATAAAGCCCATTAAACATCCAAAACAGAATATATAATAACATGGAACAATCAAAAATTATAGATACGTTGGAGACATATCAAGCATCCCCAAGCTTAATTCCTGCTCGTCCTCGAGTAGGTAATTGATAAAGACATAATTTTTGAGGTGGAATGCTAACCAACATAATTCTCAATGTAATTTTCTTTATTGTGGCATGAATGTTCAGATCCGAATGATTCAAGAGAAAAGTCTATATTGACATAAAAATAATAATACTTCAAGCATGATATCAAAGCAATCATGTCTTCTCAAAATAACATGGCCAAAGAAAGTTCATCCCTACAAAATCATATAGTTTGGCTATGCTCCATCTTCGTCACGCAAAATACTCAAATCATGCACAACCCCGGTTTCAGCCAAGCACTTGTTTCATGCTTAAATTTTTTCAAACCTTTTCAACTTGCACGCAATACATGTGCATGAACCATGGATATAGCACTATAGGTGGAATAGAGTGGTGGTTGTGGAGAAGACAAAAGAGGAAGATGGTCTCACATCAACTAGGCGTATAGATGGGCTATGGAGATGTCCATCAATAGTTATAAATGTGAGTGAGTAGGGATTGCCATGCAACGGGTGCACTAGAGCTATAAATGTGTGAAAGCTCAACGAAAGAAACTAAGTGGGTGTGCATCCAACTTGCTTGCTCACGAAGACCTAGGGCATTTGAGGAAGCCCATCGTTGGAGTATACAAGCCAAGTTCTATAATGAAAATTTCCCACTAGTATATGAAAGTGACTAAACAAGAGACTCTCTATCATGAAGATCATGGTGCTACTTTGAAGCGCACATGTGGAAAAAAGATAGTAGCATTGTCCCTTTTTTTTCTTTTTTTTTTCTTTTGTTGGGCCTTTCTTTTTTTCTTTGGCTTTTGTTTCTTTTTTTTCTTTTTTTTTCTTTGGGACAATGCTCAAATAATGATGATCATCACACTTTTATTGATTTAAAAATCAATATTACAACTCGATACTAGAACAAAGTATGACTCTATATGAATGCCTTCGGCGGTGTACCGGGATGTGCATTGAATCAAGAGTGACATGTATGAAAAATTATGCATGGTGGCCTAGCCACGAATACGATGTCAGCTACATGATCATGCATGGCAAAATGACAATGATGAAGCGCGTCATAATAATGGAAACGGTGGAAGGTTGCATGGCAATATATCTCGGCATGGCTATGAAAATACCATGATAGGTAGCTATGGTGGCTGTTTTGAGGAAGGTATATGGTGGATGTATGGTACCGGCGAGAGTTGCACGATAGAAGAGATGCTAGCAATGGTGGACGGGTGAGAGTGCGTATAATCCATGGACTCAACATTAGTCATAAAGAACTCACATACTTATTGCAAAAATCTACAAGTCATCAAAACAAAGTAGTACACGCATGCTTCTAGGGGAAGGGTTGGTAGGAGTTAGCCATCGTGCGATCCTGACCTCCACACAAAGGATGACACTCAATGAAATACCTCATGCTTCAAATTTGTCACACAACAGTTACCATACGTGCATGCTATGGGACTTGAAAACCTCAACACAAGTATTTCTCAAATTCACAACTACTCTACTAGCATGACTCTAATATCACCATCCTCATATCTCAAAACAATCATCAAGTATCAAACTTCTCATAATATTCAATGCACTTTTATGAAAGTTTTTACTATACTCATCTTGGATGCCTATCATATTAGGACTAAATTTATAACCAAAGCACATTACCATGCTGTTCTCAAAGACTCTCAAAATAATATAAGTGAAGCATGAGAGATCAATAATTTCTACAAAATAAAACTACCACCGTGCTCTAAAAGATATAAGTGAAGCACTAGAGAAAAACTATCTAGCTCAAAAGATATAAGTGAAGCACCTAGAGTATTCTAATAAATTCCAATTCATGTGTATCTCTCTCAAAAGGTGTGTCCAGCAAGGATGATTGTGGTAAACTAAAAAGCAAAGACTCAAATCATACATGACGCTCCAAGCAAAACACATGTCATGTGGTGAATAAAAATATAGTCTCAAGTAAAGTTACCTATAGATGAAGACGAAAGAGGGGATGCCTTCCTGGGGCATCCCCAAGCTTAGGCTTTTGGTTTTCCTTGAATTTTACATTGGGGTGCCTTGGGCATCCCCAAGCTTAGGCTCTTGCCACTCTTTGTTCCGTAGTCCATCAAATCCTTACCCAAAACTTGAGAACTTCACAACACACAACTTAGCCAAAAATCTCGTGAGTTTCGTTAGTATAAGAAAACAAACCACCACTCAAAGGTACTATAATGAACTCATTCTTTGTTTATATTGGTATTAAAACTACTGTATTCCAACTTCTCCATGATTCACACCCCCGATACTACTCATAGATTCATCACAATAAGCAAACAACACACGAAAAACAGAATATGTCAAAAACAGAACAGTCTATAGAAATCTGTAACTTTTGAATACTTCTGTAACTTTAATTTTTTTGAAATAAATTGGTGTTGTGAGGAATTTTTCTATTAATCATCTGCAAAAAGAATCAACTAAAAATCACACTCCAGTAAAAATGGTAGCTAATCTCATGAGCACTAAGTTTCTGTTTTTTAGAGCATGATCACATAAACTTCACCCAAGTCTTCCCAAAGGTTCTACTTGGCAAAAACACTAATTAAAACACAAAACCACATCTAATCAGAAGCTATATGCAATATTTATTCCTAAACAGAAGAAAAAGCAAATAAAATAAAATTGGGTTGCCTCCCAACAAGCAATATCGTTTAACACCCCTAGTTAGGCACGAAACAAGAATAGATCTACGTATTGCCATCTTTGGTAGGCAATCCATAAGTGGCTCTCATAATACATTCATAAGGTAACTTGATTTTATTTCTAGGAAAGTGTTCCATGCCTTTCCTTAACGGAAACTGGAATGTAATATTTCCTTCCATCATATCAATAATTGCACCAATCGTTCTAAGGAAAGGTCTACCAAGAATAATAGGACATGTAGGATTGCAATCTATATCAAGAACGATGAAATCTACGGGCACATATTTCCTATTTGCAACAATAAGAACATCATTAATCCTTCCCATATGTTTCTTAATAGTGGAATCCGCAAGAAGCAACTTAAAGAACAATCATCAAGTTCATGGAAACCTAACATATCACACAAAGCTTTTCGAATAGTGGAAACGGTTGTACCCAAATCACACAAGGCAAAGCATTCATGATCTTTAATCTTAATTTTAATAGTAGGTTCCCACTCATCATAAAGCTTTCTAGGGATAGAAACTTCTAATTCATGTTTTTCTTCATAAGATTGCATTAAAGCATCAACTATGTGTTTGGTAAAAGCTTTATTTTGACTATAAGCATGCGGAGAATTTAGCATGGATTGCAACAAGGAAATACAATCTATTAAAGAGCAATTATCATAATTTAATCCCTTGAAATCCAAGATAGTGGGTTCATTGCTATGTAAAGTTTTGACCTCTTCAATCCCACTTTTAACAATTTTAGCATCAAGATCTAAAAACTCCGAATCATTGGGACGCCTTTTAACTAAAGTAGACTCAGCTCCAGTCCTTACTTTATCAAGATTCATACTAGAAAACAAGGATTTAATAGGAGACACATCAATCACTTTTAGATCTTCATCTTTATTATCATGAAAACTAGAAGAACACGCTTTCATAAAGCAATCTCTTTTAGCACGCATCCTAGTGGTTCTTTCTTTGCATTCATCAATTGAAATTCTCATGGCTTTGAGAGACTCGTTGATATCATGCTTAGGTGGAATAGATCTAAGTTTCAATGAATCAACATCAAGAGAAATTTTATCCACGTTTCTAGCCAACTCATCAATCTTAAGCAATTTTTCTTCAAGCAAGGCATTGAAATTCTTTTGCGAATTCATGAACTCTTTAACACTAGTTTCAAAATAAGAGGGCATCTTACTAAAATTTCCATAAGAGTTATTGTAGGAATTACCATAATTATTAGAGGAATTACTAGGAATAGGCCTAGAATTAAAGTTTCCTCTATATGCGTTGTTGCCAAAATTATTCCTACCAACAAAATTCACAACCAAAGATTCATTATTATTATCAATCAACGTGGATAAAGGCATATCATTATGATCAGAAGAAGCACTCTTAGTAGCAAATAATTTCATAAGTTCATCCATCTTTCCACTCAAAACACTAATCTGTTCAATAGCATGTACTTTTTTACTAGTAGATCTTTCGGTCTGCCATTGGGAGTAGTTATCCATAATATTATCTAGGAGTTTGGTAGCTTCTCCTAAAGTGATTTCCATGAAAGTGCCCCC
>LR738715.1:247949888-248013101 GCA_902687465.1 Secale cereale | reverse complement strand
TCTAGAAGCAAAATTCAAGCCGACATAAATTTTTGTATAATCATCCATAAGTTCAAGCCATGTGTAGGGAAATTGCGTATCATTAATTTCATTCTCTCCCAAGCTTGTGCAACATGCTCATGATCTAGTTGCTTAAAATTCATAATATCGTTTCTAAGAGAGATAATCTTAGTAGGAGGAAAATACTTAGAGATAAAGGCATCCTTGCACTTATTCCATGAATCAATACTATTTCTAAGGAAAGAGGAGAACCAAGTTTTAGCACGATCTCTAAGTGAAAACAGAAATAGCTTCAATTTAACAATATCATTATCCGTATCCCTCTTCTTTTGCATATCGCACAAATCAACAAATTTGTTTAGATGGGTATCGACATCTTCACTAGGATGGCTAGAAAATTGATCTTTCATGACAAGATTCAATAGAGCACCATTGATCTCACAAGATTCAGCATCGGTAATAGGAGCAATCGGAGTGCTAGTAAAATCATTATTGTTGGTATTGGAAAAATCACACAATTTGGGATTGTCTTGAGCCATAGAGACAAGCAAGCAATCCAACACACAAGCAAACTAGAGGCAAGTGAACGGTAAAACACACGGAAAAATAAGGGCGAATAAAACAGCAAGGGTGAATTGGGGGAGAGGAAAACTAGAGACAAATAATGTAATGCGAGGGATAAGGGTTTGTGATAGGTACTTGCTATATGACTTTTGCGTAGATCTCCCCGGCAACGGCGCCAGAAATTTTCATGCTACTTCTCGAGGTTGCGTTGTATTCCCTCGAAGAGGAAAGGGTGATGCAACACAGTAGCGTAAGTATTTCCCTGAGTTTTTGAGAACCATATCAATCTAGTAGGATACCACACGCGAGTCCCTTGCACCTGCACAAACAAATAAGAACCTCATAGCCAACTCGATAAAAGGGGTTGTCAATCCCTTCTCGGTCACTTACGAGAGTGAGATCTGATAGATATGATAAGATAATATTTTTGGTATTTTTGGTATAGAGACTGAAAGTGAATAATGCAAAGTAAAGTAAATATGATGGAAGATAATATGATAAGAATAGACCCGAGGGTCATAGGTTTCATTAGTGGCTTCTCTCATGATAGCAGAATTCTACGGTGGGTGAGAAAATTACTGTCGAGCAATTGATAGAAAAGCGCATAGTTATGAGAATATCTAGGCATGACCATTGTATATAGGCATCACGTCCGTGACAAGTAGACCGAAATGTTTATGCATCTACTACTATTACTCCACACATCGACCGCTATCCAGCATGCATCTAGAGTATTAAGTTCATAAGAGCAGAGTAACACCTTAAGCAAGATGACATGATGTAGAGGGATAAACTCAAGCAATATGATATAAACCACATCTTTTTATCCTCGATGGAAACAATACAATACGTGCCTTGCTACCCCTGCTGTCACTGGGAAAGGACACCGCAAGATTTAACCCAAAGCCAAGCACTTCTCCGATTGCAAGAACTAAAGATCTAGTAGGCCAAACAAAACCAATAATTCGAAGAGACTTGCAAGGATATTATAATCATACCTAAAATATTTCAGAAAAGAATCCAATATTGTGCATAGATAATCTTGATCATAAACCCACAATTCATCGGATCTCGACAAACACACCGCAAAAAGATTACATCGAATAGATCTCCTCGAAGATCGAGGAGAACTTTGTATTGAGATCCAAAGAGAGATAAGAAGCCATCTAGCTAATAACTATGGACCCGAAGGTCTATGGTAAACTACTCACAACTCATCAGAGAGGCTATGGTGTTGATGTAGAAGCCCTCCGTGATCGATGCCCCCTCCGGTGGAGCTCCGTAACAGGCCCCAAGATGGGATCTCACGGGTACAGAAGGTTGCGACGGTGGAATTAGGGTTTCGTGGATTTCCTCTATGTTTTCAGGGTATGGGAGTATGTATAGGCTGAAGAGGCACGCCAGGGGAGCCAGAGGGTGCCCACGAGGTTGGGGGCGCGCCTACCCCCCTAGGCACGCCCCCTGCCCTCATGGCCGCCTCTCTCGCTTCCTGGCGTGTACTCCAAGTCTTCTGTGTTGATATTGTTCAAAAAATAACTCTCCCAAAGGTTTCATTCCGTTTGGACTTCGTTTGATATTCCTTTTCCGTGAAACACTGAAATAGGCAAAAAAACAGCAATTTGCACTGGGCCTTGGGTTAGTAGGTTAGTCCCAAAAATAATATAAAAGTGTATAATAAAGCCCATTAAACATCCAAAACAGAATATATAATAGCATGGAACAATCAAAATTTATAGATATGTTGGAGACGTATCACACTACTAGTTGGAATAGCTTCTACCCATTTAGTAACGTAATCAACAACAACTAAAATATTTGTATACCCATTAGAGGAAGGAAACGGTCCCATATAATCAAAGCCCAAAACATCAAATGGTTCAATAACAAGTGAATAGTTCATTGGCATTTCTTGACGTCTACTAGTATTACCAATTCTTTGACATTCATCACAAGACAAGACAAACTTACGGGCATCCTTGAAGAGAGTAGGCCACTAAAAACCGGATTGCAATACCTTATGAGCAGTTCTATCTCCAGCATGGTGTCCTCCATATGCCTCGGAGTGACACTTGCATAGGATATGTTCCTGTTCATGCTTAGGTACACAACGTCTAATAACACCATCTACACCTTCTTTATAAAGGTGTGGGTCATCCCAGAAGTAATGTTTTAAATCATAGAAAAACTTTTTCTTTTGTTGGTATGTGAAACTAGGTGGTATAAATTTAGCAACAATGTAATTGGCATAATCGGCATACCATGGAGCAGTACAAGAAGTATTTATGACAGCCAATTGTTCATCAGGAAAACTAACATCTATAGGTAGTGGGTCATCAAGAACATTCTCTAACCTAGACAAGTTGTCTGCAACGGGGTTCTCAGCTCCCTTTCTATCAATGATATGCAAATCAAATTCTTGTAGTAGGAGAACCCATCTAATAAGTCTAGGTTTAGCATATTTCTTTTCCATAAGATATTTAATAGAAGCATGATCAGTGTGAACAGTTACTTTAGAATCAACAATATATGGCCTGAACTTATCACAAGCAAATACAACTGCTAAAAATTCATTTTCGGTAGTAGCATAATTTCTATGGGCACTGTCTAGAGCTTTACTAGCATATTGGATAACATTTAATTTCTTATCAACTCTTTGTCCTAGAACAACACCTACATCATAATCACTAGCATCACACATAATTTCAAAGGGTAAATTCCAAATAGGTGCAGAGATCAAGGCTTTCTTAAGTATTTCAAATGCTTCTACACAATCATCATCAAAGACAAAAGGAACATCTTTTTGTAAGAGGTTAGTCAATGACCTAGAAATTTTTGAGAAGTCTTTAATGAACCTCCTATAAAAACCAACATGACCAAGGAAACTTCTTATACCCTTGATGTCCTTAGGACACGACATCTTTTCAATAGCATCAACTTTAGCTTTATCAACTTTAATACCTCTTTCAGAAATTTTAAGCCCCAAGACAATACCTACATTAACCATAAAGTGGCACTTCTACCAATTCAAGACAAGATTAGTTTCTTCACATCTCTGTAAAACTCGATCAAGGTTGCTTAAGAAATCATCAAAAGAAGTTCCATAAATGAAAAAAATCATCCCTGAAAACCTCAAAAATCTTTTCACAAAAATCAGAGAATATAGCCATCATGCATCTTTGAAACGTAGCAGGTGAATTACATAAGCCAAAAGGCATACGTCTATAAGCAAAGGTACCGAAAGGCCAAGTAAAAGTGGTCTTTTCCTGATTCTATTTTGACACAAATATTTGAGAGAAACCAGAATAACCATCTGGAAAGCAAAAATGTGTGTGTTTGGATAATCTTTCTAGCATTTGATCAATAAAACATAAAGGGTAATGATCCTTTTTAGTAGCTTTATTTATTTTGCGGAAATCAATTACCATTCTATAACCTGTAACACTTCTTTGTTGGATCAATTAATCTTTATCATTAGGAACAACAGTAATACCTCCCTTCTTAGGGACACAATGTACATGACTTACCCACTGACTATCAGCAACAGGATAAATTATACATGCCTCTAGAAGCTTTAGTATTTCTTTCCTTACCACTTCTTTCATCCTAGGATTTAACTATCATTGGTGATCAACAACCGGTTTAGCATCTTTCTCCAATTTTATTTTGTGCTGGCACAGAGTGGGACTAATGCCCTTAAGATCATCAATAGTATATCCAATAGTAGCACAATGCTTCTTCAGAGTTTTCAATAATTTCTCTTCTTCCTGCTCTGAGAGGTTAGCACTAATAATAACAGGATATATCTTCTTTTGAACAAGATAAGCATACTTATGAGTATCAGGTAATGGTTTGAGCTCAAACACGGGATCACCCTTGGGTGGAGGATGATCCCCTAGAATTTCAACAAGCAAGTTGTGCTTCAAAATGGGTCCCTGTTTAAAGAATACTTCATCTATTTCCCTTCTTTCATTCATAAACATATCATTTTCATGGTCTAGCAAATATTGTTCTATAGGATCGTTAGGAGGCACGACAATAGAAGCAAGACCAACAATTTCATCCTTACTAGGCAATTCTTTATCATGTGGTTGTCTATGAAATTTAGCAAAATTAAAGTCATGGGACATATCCCCTACACCAACAGTAACAATATCCTTTTCGCAGTCTATCCTAGCATTAGAAGTATCCAAGAAGGGCCTACCAAATATAATGGGACAAAAGTCATCTTGTGGGGAACCAAGAAAAAGAAAATCAGTAGGGTATTTAACTTTCCCACACAAGACTTCAACATCTCTAACAATCCCAATTGGTGAAATAGTATCTCTGTTAGCAAGCTTAATTGTAACATCAATACCTTCTAACTCAGCAGGTGCAATGTCATGCATAATTTCTTCGTATAAAGAATGAGGTATTGCACTCGCACTAGCACTCATATAACATAAGCCATGATAGCAATGATTTCCTATTTTAAAGGAAATAACAGGCATGCCTACAATAGGTCTATGTTTATTTTTAGTATCGGGTCTAGCAATTCTAGCAGCTTCGTTACAGAAGTAAATAACATGCCCATCAATATTATCGACCAAGAGATACTTAACCATAGCAATACTAGGTTCAACTTTAATTTGCTCAGAGGGTGTAGGTGTTTTAGCATTACTCTTACGAACCACAGTTGAAGCTTTAGCATGATCCTTTATTCTAGCAGGGAAGGGTGGTTTCTCAATATAAGCGGTAGGAACAATAGGATCAACATTATAGGTGATAGTCTTTTCTTCAACTTTAACAGGTTCAACTACTTTTACTTCAATGGGAGGATGATATTTAAACCACTTCTCCTTAGGGAGATCAACATGAGTAGCAAATGATTCACAGAAAGAAGCTACTATCTCAGAGTCAAGTCCATATTTAATATTAAATTCACGGAAAACATCGGTATCCATAAAAGATTTAACACAATCAAACTTAGGTGTTATACCTGACTCCTTACCTTCCTCGAGATCCCAATCTTCAGAGTTGCGTTTAATTCTTTCCAATAGATCCCAATTGAATTCCATAGTCTTCATCATAAAAGAATCAACGCAAGAAGTATTGAGCATGGAGCGATTGTTGAGAGAAAGCCGAGCATAAATTTTTTGAATAATAATTTCTCTTGAGAGCTCATGATTGGCGCAAGAATATAACATTGACTTAAGCCTCCCCCAAGCTTGAGCGATACTTTCTCCTCCGCGAGGCCAAAGGTTATATATATAATTACGATCACAATGAACCTGATGCATAGGGTAAAACTTCTGATGAAATTCCAATTTCAATCGGTTATAGTTCCATGGTCCCATATAATCACATAGCCTAAACCATGTAATTTCCTTTCTCTCCAAAGATAAAGGGAAGACCTTCTTCTTGATAACATCCTCGGGCATACCTGCAAGCTTAAATAATCCACAAACTTCATCCACATAGATTAGGTGCAAATCGGGATGCAATGTTCCATCTCCTGTAAAGGGATTAGATAGCAGTTCCTCTATCATACCCGAAGGAATTTCAAAGTAAACATTTTCATTAGGTTCAGTAAGTTGATGAGAAACTCTTTGCTCTACTGGTCGGGGTGAAGATACCCCCAACAAGCCCATCAAAGGATTATTTTCCATAGTAACAAGTGACAGTAAATTTCAGCACACTATATAAATTTTTCCTTACCAAAGGCGCCTCACTCCCCGGCAACGGGGCCAGAAAAGAGTCTTGATGACCCGCAAGTATAGGGGATCTATCATAGTCCTTTCGATAAGTAAGAGTGTCGAACCCAACGAGGAGCAGAAGGAAATGATAGGCAGTTTTCAGTAAGGTATTCTTCGCATGCACTGAAATTGTTGGTAACAGATAGTTTTGTGATAAGGTAATTTGTAACGAGTAACAAGTAATAAAAGTAAATAAGGTGCATCAAGATTGCCAAATAATTTTTGTAGCAAAGGACAAGCCTGGAAAAACTCTTATATAAAGGAAAGCGCTCCCGAGGACACATGAGAATTATCGTCAAGCTAGTTTTCATCACGCTTATATGTTTCGTGTTCGTTACTTTGATAATTTGATATGTGGGTGGACCGGTGCTTGGGTACTGCCATTACTTGGACAAGCATCCCACTTATGATTAACCCCTATTGCAAGCATCCGCAACTACAAAAGAAGTATTAAGGTAAACCTAACCATAGCATGAAACATATGGATCCAAATTAGGCCCTTCCGAAGCAACGCATAAACTAGGGTGTAAGCTTCTGTCACTCTAGCAACCCATCATCTACTTATTACTTCCCAATGCCTTCCTCTAGGCCCAAACAATGGTGAATTTTCATGTAGTCGACGTTCACATAACACCACTAGAGGAAAGACAACATACATCTCATCAAAATATCGAACGAATACCAAATTCACATGACTACTTATAGCAAGACTTCTCCCATGTCCTCGGGAACAAATGTAACTACTCACAAATCATGTTCATGTTCATAATTAGAGGGGTATTCATATGCATAAAGGATCTGAACATATGATCTTCCACCGAATAAACCAACTAGCATCAACTACAAGGAGTAATCAACACTACTAGCAACCCACAGTTACCAATATAAGGTTTTGGGACAAAGATTGGATACAAGAGATGAACTAGGGTTTGAGAGGAGATGATGCTGGTGAATATGTTGATGGAGATTGACCCCTTTCCGATGAGAGGACCGATGATGATGACAATGGCGATGATTTCCCCTCCCGGAGGGATGTTTCCCCGGAAGAACAGCTTTGCCGGAGCCCTAGATTGGTTCCGCCTCGAGACGGCGGCGCTTCGTCCCGAAAGCTTCCTCCTTAATTTTTCCAGGGCAAAAGACACCTTATACCAGAAGATGGGCATCGGGAGGCTTCCAGGTGGCCCACGAGGCAGGGGGACATGCCCAGGGGTTAGGGCGCGCCCTCCACCCTCGTGGATGGTGGGTGCCCCCCCTCTGGTGCTTTCTTCGCCCAATATTTTTAATATATTCCAAAACTGACTTTCGTGGAGTTTCAGGACTTTAGGAGTTGTGCGGAATAGGTCTCTAATATTTGCTCCTTTTCCAGTCCATAATTCCAGTTGCCGGCATTCTCCCTCTTCTTGTAAACCTTGTAAAATAAGAGAGAAAAGGCATAAGTATGTTGACATAATATGTAGTAACAACCCATAATGCAATAAATATCGATATAAAAGCATGATGCAAAATGGACGTATCAACTACTGTCGAGAAAGTAGCATACGGTGGGTAGACAAATTACTCTTGGGCAATTGATAGAAACGCAAATAATTATGATGATATCCAAGACAATGATCATTTATATCGGCATCACGTTCGAGATTAGTAGACCGACTCCTGCATGCATCTACTACTGTTACCCCACACAACGACCACTATCTAGCATGCATCTAGTGTATTAAGTTCATGGAAAAATGGAGTTATGCAATAATAACGATGACATGATGTAGACAAGATCTATTCATGTAGGAATAGACCCCATCCTTTTATCCTTAATAGCAATGATACATGCGTGCCTTGCTGCCTCTTCCGTCACTGGGAAAGGATGCCGCAAGATTGAACCCATTACAAAGCACCTGTGGAGATGTTTGGGCGATTTCATTGTTAGCCTTGCCTTCAAAGTGAGTTTTTCTAAGGTGATACCGATACTGTTGCTAAGCAGACTTAAAAACATGAGTGCATGCTTGTTTAGTTGCATCATCTTTCGGATCCAACTTGAACCTCATCTGTTGAAAAAAGAAAGTCTCATTAGGAGGAATCTAGAAAGTATGAGACAGAGCAAGACACTATTACAAATTCCAATGAATAACATTACGTACGGATAAATGGTGAAGGAAGGTGTTAAAATGGGTATTGTCTTTCGCATTCTTGTACTGGACCATGTTGGGAGGATACGTGCATGACACCTAACGGGGAGGACTGCCTCTGATACTAACTTTGCTGACTCTATAGCATCACGCGTCCTTTTTAAACCTTCCTCAAAATGGATCTCCATTCTTCCTCCGTTAGATTTTTTAAATCTGTCAAGTATTATCCCTGATGTTTGTTTCCTCTTGCGCCATGGTGCTAGCTCAAGAATGAATATGGAAAGTGTTAGTGCACGTCAAACTATGAGATTACATATAAATGAGCATGCAACTGCAACTTGACTCGGCCAGGTACCGTCGTGGTGTTGATGCTCATGATGTTCATATGATCTTGCCAAGTCATGTACTGTCAGCAGTGCTTCAGAAGTAGTGTTAGGTGTGAAGGCAGCTTGGGAACATGCTAGTTGCGGAGCAAAAAAACTAGTAACTCGTTGAGATGTCGGTACAATTTAAGGAGGTGCTGCAGCTGGTGGAGCAGGGGATACTATGTTTTTAGATTTAGCTGGTGGACTTGGACATTCTACTGCACTATAAATACCAGCAGAATCTTGAGGGAAGATCTGTGTTCGTTGCACTCCGCGAGTAACACCATTACCTGCTATATTATTTTCCTTGCTCTTTTTCGACTTTGCCTTGTCAAGACGTACCCACAACACAAAAGAATAAAATTCGCTCTTCAGAACTCATTAATGCATGATATAGACGAGCAATACTTTGATGTAAGACAATTGTATGAGGAGGGTGGAATATGTAAGAAAAATATGATAGCCTTACGTATTCACACCTACGATGTGTAAACTAAGCAGAAGGATTTTCAAGAAATTAGAAGCAATGCAAGCTAGACACCATATGAAAGATGCAACCAATATCACTCTGCCAAGTTAAAAGTGTCTTGTCATAAGTGGCATTTCGAAAAATTAGAAGCAGTACAACCTAGAAATCAATGCAACATGCAACCAATATCACACTGCCAAGTTAAAAACATCCAATCATAAGTGATTGATGCGACATACACAACAACAGTACTTTGATGTAAGAACATGGTACGATAGATAGATGCAGTGTATTCTATAAACAGAAAGGCATGTCATATGCACATGTATAACGTATAAACTTAGCAAGTGCAATTTAATCAAATTAGAAGAAATAGAAGTTAGACACCATATGCAACATGAAACCAATTATCAGAATGTCACTTAGAGAAAGCACCTAAGATGGTGGGGTAGGGGAGATGAACTCATCATATGGACTTGGGACTTCAACTGCAGTAGCAGTAGCAGGGGCAAATCTAGAGAGCCTCCATTTGCGTTGCTCTGGAGGACCACCAACATCCCCTAACTTCCTCTTTTCCTTCCCCTTTTTTGATATTGCCTTCTAAAGTCAAAACCACAATAAAGGAAATAAAATTAGCTCTACATAACTCGTTGATGCGTGATACAGACGAACACTTCTTTGATGCAAGGCAAGCGCATGATAGGAGGATGGAATATATATGAAAATGACAGCATTGCATGTTCACACCTATGATAGGAGGATGGAATGTTGGTGTACAAAAGTAGGGGCCCTTTTGCACCCCTTTACTTGTGCACGGGCAGTTGTAGCCACGCCTACGGCCACGCTTGGCGGACCAGAGGAAGGAGAAGCATGAGACTACCAATGCAACACTCAAGCCAGAGGCATGAAGAGCATAGAGGCAAGGTGGACTCCTCCCCCGGCAACGCCCTTGCCGGGGCGGCCTACGTGACCCCGGCAAGATCCTTGCTGGGGCAACTTGCCCAACACCAGCAAGGCCACCACCCTTGGGTCTCAGAGCTCTCACACCATCGACAATGTCAAGACCAAGATTCAGGGGTGCCTATGCAGTGGCATGCAGATCTTTGTGGGACCAAGGGCCTGCAGACCTAGAGAAGGGGCCAGAAGACGAAGACCCCCGGCAAGGGCCTTGCCGGGACGACCGAAAATACATCCACAAGACCCTCGCAAGACCCCTTGTCGGGGGCGTCCGTGGGGCCACACCCAGGCCCGCGCCTGCCAAGGTTTCGCTGCCCCACGGCCACTCCTACGCAACGACCAACTCACCAACTGGACAAGTGCCTGCGTGGCAACATGCAGCCCCTAAGCCAACTAGCCAAGCACCTACGTGGTGGCATGCAGTTCTTCGTGAAGACCCTACCACCACACCAGCAAAGCAGCCAGCGTGGCGCTGCATGCCTCGTCAGCCTGGACGCGTGTCAAGAGCAAGGCGAGGCGGCCACGAGCGGGACAAGTTTCTTTGCCGTCACCAATAAAGCTAGAGGGCACATAGGCGGCACATTAAATGCGTTTGTCCTATGATGCCAGGAGATAACCTTGTACACTGTAGTTACTTTCCACCTCCTGTGTGTCGCTGTGGCAACCCCTTTGTCATATAAAAGAATGCCCGAGGCATACCGTGAGTGGATTCGGACTTTTTGAACAAGCACGCATAGTAGCCAGTTCAAGAGCTCAAGAACACCAAATATACACAGGCAAGCAGGACTAGGGTTTTACGCATCATCTTGCGGCCCAAACCTGGGTAAAAATTCCCACGCTTGATCGACTAGACCTACTCTTTGCACAGCTCTAAGCCCCTCCAACCGTAGTAGGGGTCCCCGGGATCCCATAGGTGTCGTTTCCCTGACATCTTTGGTATGCTTCCATCAACGGCTTATAGCCACCGCACGGAGCCTAAAAAAGCAGCAGAGACAGCTTCGAGCTGCACAAGACACACTCAATGATAGATGGAACGAGGTGCTAGACGCCGAATAGAAACATGGCTTTAACGGCCAAACGAAAGGCTATCATAAATGCAAGCTGCTGCCCGAATTCGACGACATGGCCGTTGCGCTCGTCCGACCGAAAAATAACACCGCCGACAAGCCGGACCGACCACCTCGTGGACGGGATAGAGTCGCTAGCAATGGCGTAAACAAGCCCGCACCACGACCCCATAAAGGAAAGGAGGGTACGGCCCAAGTCCGAAAACACGATCTGCGCGAGGACCTAAACAAAAAACCTAGCAAGACCAGGTCTATATTCGGACCTAGGGACCGAGCTCCCGCATGGGACGGCGGCTATCAAGCCAATCACGCCGGTGACATACCAGTTCGGGGTTAATACCGAACACCACAACCATCGGACATATGCCACGATATAGCAAGATATAGAGGAGCTTCATACCCTCTATGTTTCACCGATGAGGTGCTGGGTCATGATTTCCCAGAAGCGTTTAAACCCATGAACATCGAAGCGTACGATGGAACGACGGATCCTGCCGTCTGGATAGAAGACTTTATTCTTCACATCCACATGGCTCAAGGAGATGATCTCCACGCCATCAAATATTTACCCCTCAAGCTAAAAGGACCAGCTAGGCACTGGCTAAACAGCCTCCCAAAGAACTCGAACGGGAGTAGGGAAGAACTTGAGGATGCTTTTCGGGCCAATTTCCAAAGGTCTTATGTCCAGCCCCCGGACGCTGACGATTTAAGTCACAATATCCAACAACCCGGGGAGTCAGCCCTCAAGCTTTGGAATTGGTTTCTCACTACAAAGAACCAGATCGTCGACTATCTGGACACCGAAGCCTTAGCGGCATTCAAGCATAGTATCCGGGATGAATGGCTAGCCAGACACCTTGGACAGGAAAAATCGAGGACAATGGCAGCCCTAACTACACTCATGACTCGCTTTTGCGCGGGTCAGGATAGCTGGTAGCCCGTAGCAGTACCAGTGACCCTGGGACATCTGAAGTCAGGGATGGCAATGGGAAGCCACGACCTAACAAAAAAACATCAAAACAATTCTGGAAGCCCAGATGATACAGCGGTAAACGCCGGATTCAGTGGCTCCAGACCTGGTCAACGTAAGAAGCCATCTAAAGGCAACAAAGACGGTCCATCAAGTTTGGACAGAGTATTAGACAGGCCCTGCCAAATCCATGGCACCCCAGAAAAACCTGCCAACCACACCAACCGCAACTATTGGGTTTTCAAGCAGTCCGACAAGCTAAACGCCGAACACAAGGGGAAGGAGCCTCAGAGCGAAGATGAGGATGAACCTCGCCAGCCGAATATAGGGGGACAGAAGAAACTTCCACCGGAGGTCAAAACAGTGTAACATGATATATGCCACTCATATCCCAAAGAGGGAGCGCAAGCGCGCACTCCGAGACATCTATGCCGTTGAGCCTGTCGCCCCAAAATTCAACCCACGGTCAGCCTGTCCGATCACTTTTGATTGTAGGGATCATGCGACTAGTATTCGGCATGGGGGTTCGGCTGCCTTTGTGCATGACCCAATAATAGATGGATACCATCTAACCTGAGTCCTTATGGACAGTGGCAGTAGTCTCAATCTGATATATCAGGACACTGTCCGCAAGATGGGGATCAACCCTTCAAGAATCAAGCCAAGCAACACGACCTTTAAAGGAGTGATACCGGGCGTTGAAGCCCACTACATAGGCTCTTTAACACTGGAAGTTGTATTCGGTTCTCCCGACAACTTTCGAAGCGAAGAGCTAATATTCAACATAGCCCCTTTCCGAAGTGGCTATCACGCTCTACTCGGAAGAACGACCTTCGCTCGCTTTAATGCAGTCCCACATTATGCCTATCTAAAGCTTAAAATGCCTCGACCATGTGGCGTTATCACGATCAATGGAAATATGGAACGCTCTCTCCGTACGGAGGAGGACACTGCGGCCTTGGCAGCCGAAGTCCAATGCCGCCTATTCAAGCTGGATAATCTATCAATAGCGGACGCAACTAAACGTGTCCGGCACACGCCTCAGTGCGGTAGCTGAGATGAACCTGAGCATGATTGACAGCTATGCCCCCGTCGACCGCCCCATAAGGTGACAACATATGTGCCTCGAGTACATAGTTATGCCTTAAAAATTCCTTGGGCTGCGACCGAGGGCACCTGCATATCAGTCCATAGTTCAGCTAGACCCTATTCGGACTTTAAACATACCTTCTTTAGGTTCATTAAGCGAACCATACTTGCTATGGCCACACCGGACCGATTTCTTCTTTCCCAGGTTTATTCCTTTTTTTCCTTTCTACAGATGGCCATCGTACTCACACTTTCAAGGACACATTACAGAGGAGGAAACGACGCAGACGTGCATCAGGGACCCGCACTAAGGTTTCTTTTTAGATTAAGACCCCGTGTAAACCTTTTTTCTTTTTCTTGTTATATACCTTCTTGGCATGTAAAATGTCCAAAAAAGGTCATCAGCATTATGTGTAAAATTTGTGGATCGCCGTACTATAGAGGGATATTAATAGAGCAGTTTTATTCGTATTATGTCCAGAGTTTTATTCACTCATCGTGGAATGTTCTCTTCCCGCATCAGATTGCCATATGTGCCTTGTCAATAAGGGTTTATTACCAGGGGCTGTAGTCAGCCCTGGTATATGTTGAAAAGAGCGTACACCTATAGGGAGTGTTCGACGTCCTTGATATTTGCATTATATGCATCAGTTCCGAATATCAAGGACGTCGGGGTAAGCACGAGAACCTGGTCAGCAATCCGGTGACTTAGTTTTATACTACGATCGATAGAGATCTACCGCGTGTTATATGAAGGATTGGTTTTTTCGCCCAGCCAGGTGCAATTGAATGCCTTAAGTAAAGGAATATCATATCCGCACCAGGGGCTAGTACTTAGCCCCACATGTCAAACTTCTACGACTAAGTGAAAGCAATAACGCCGCATAGTCTGATTGCCTGGTTCGCTCCGCATAAACCTCCTATACGGACCAAGACGTTAGATAAAGAGTGTATTTGCATATGACGGAACACCCCAGTACTATGTACCCGGGGGCTGAAGCCGATGACTGGAAACTTTCAGATTTAGATAAACAGTCAAACATGAGGTAAAAAGACGATGATATTAAAAATAGCGCAAAAGTTATATACATCGGGTTCATAAGCATAGTCTTTACATCCGGATACAATCACTCGAAGACAACATCCTTCGAACACTAGCCTTCTACAAGGCGGGCGCCTTCGACAACGTCCTCGGAGTACTTCTCCTTCTTGCGGTGCTCCTTGTCTGTGGGCAGGCCAGCAGTAGCTATGTGCACTGCGTTCATGTTCGCCCAGTGCACTTTGACGCGAGCGAAGGCCATCTGGGCACCTTCTATGCAAGCCGAACGCGTTAGTGCGTCGACCCGCGGACTCGCCTCGATGAGCCGCTTCACCAATCCGAAATAACTACTTGGGATTGGTACAACGGGCGATAGCCGGACTATTAAGTCCTTCATGGCCGAACCCGCTATGTTGTGCAGCTCGACAAGCTGCTTCATCTAGTTGCTGAGGGGCACCGGATGTTTTGGCGCATCAAACTGCGACCAGAACAGCTTCTCTGTGTTGTTCCCCTCCAGGGCTCGGAAATACAGGGCGGCGTCTGCGCTGCTCCTCGGAAGATCAGCAAACACACCTGGAGAACTCCACAATCATGTCAGCCCAATATACTTCCGCCCTCCGAAGATGCTCTGTAAGCGAAATGTCTTACCAGATGCTATCTGCCGCGCTTGTTTGATTTCCTCACACGCGCTGCGCGCCTCGCCTCGCGCGTCCTGGGCAGACTTTACTACCGCAGACAGCTCGGATGCTTGTTCTGAAGTGTTCTTCTAAAACGCCTCACACTTCCGGATGGTGTCGTTAAGTTAAATCTCGACTTCGGACACCCTAGATTTGTGCTTCTCACACTCGGCCTTTTCGGCCTCTAATTCGGCAGCCGCTTTCTCAGCGGCTACCTTGTTCGTCTCTGCCTCCTTCTTGGCCTTGGCAACCTCACCCTTGAGGGCCTCGAACTCAGTGGCGCCAACTGTGTAATACAGAATACAATGTTAGAGTTTATAAAAATACTCAATCAATTAGATCTTATTGACATTTCAAAAATCCGCAAACCTTGCGTTTCATCATAACTCTAGTTGAAACGGTCGAGGTCTGCGTTCGCCACCTCGAGCTTCCAGTTTAGTTCGGCAACCTCTGCATCTCGCACAGTTGCCGCAACTAGTGAAGCTTGCACAAACAGTTAAGCTCTATAAGAATGCTATACTATGGATACTTTGTCCGATTCTTTTCAGAATCACAGAAAGCATCAAGGGCTACTGGTTATATATGTGTATTTAAAATAAATAAAAGTATTACATTGCTTACCTCAAAGCCTGTTAACAGGCTATTGAAGGCTTCATTCAGTCTGCCCTTGACGGACTGAATTTTCTTCATTACCGCACCCATCACGGTGCGGTGCTCCTCCACGATGGAAGCACTTTGTAGTGCTCCCATCATAGAGTCTGGCGCCCCCGGATTGACTCCGGGCGCCGCCGTATCCTCCTCCGCTTGAGGATTCGAGTCTTCGGACCCCGGGGCCGCACTAGGCTCCGGGATAGTATTCGGTGGGACCATGGATTGACTGGGCCCCATGTCTTCGGTCTCCATGGGGGCCGTCTCCCCATGGTCAGCGGCCGCTGAAGTATTACCTCCGGTCGCCTTGTCTCCTGCCCCACCCTCATCTCCTTGGGCGGAGAGCACCCGCCGGGACGACACTTCGGTGTCCCCGCCGATTACGGGCAATGGAGCCCAGACTGGCGGGTCACTCTCCGTCTCTCCAGGCGCCAGAGAGTTCCCCTCGATGAGGTAACATCGGGGCGTACACCGGGAGGGCTGTAGGTCAGCAGGAGAAAAATATTAAGTAAAGTATCAAAAATACTGAATAAGCAAAGGTGCAACACTTGAATCAAGATTGACTTACGGTTCAGGCAGGGGTTTCTCCCTGGGCTTCACCACAAAGCTATGTTGGGACGAATCCGAATTAGCTCCAAGGTTTAGTTTCCTCTGGGGCACGGCCGTACCCGCGTGAGCAGCGGCCCCCCTCTCCCCCCTGCCTTGCGCAGGGGGCACTTATTCCTCCTCTTCCTTCTCATCATCTTCGCCCGCCTCGCCAGAGGAGAGGATATGGAGGTCCTCGGGCTTCTTACCCGAGGGACGGGGACTATCTCTGGTCCCCTTGCCCTTTGTCTTTTTGGGCTTCTTGGTCGGCGCCTTGTACGGCGCCGGGACCAGCATCGCTATTAGTAGAGGCAGTGATGGCTCTTCGGGTAAAGGCGCCGGACACTTAATCCGGGTCGCCTTCTTCATCCAACCCTATATATCACGCAAAAATTCCAATTCCTATTCTCAATAAATAAGGGAAAGGGAAAGTGTTCGGCAAGGATTACTGTTACCTCTGGGGCGGAAACTTCGGTGCTGAAGCTCGCATACTTGGTCTCTTCGGGCCGTTCCTTCTGGCTCTTGAAGAGGTGCTTCTAGATCTCCTAGTGCGTAGAGATGAAGAGATGCTTCAACGGCTTGTCTCCTGTCGAATTGAACTCCCATATGGAGGAATCCCGGCTTTGGCAAGGGAGAACAAGCCGGGTCAGTATCACCTGGACCACGGAGGAGAGCAGGTGCCCCTTGGAGATCACGCCGGCCACACGGCTCACGAGAGTCGTCACCTCAGTCTGCGGCTCCTAATCCAGACCGTTTTTGTTCCAAGAGGTCAATCTTACTGGGGGTCCGGATCTGAAAGCAGGTTCCACCGCCCACTTGGTGTCGCAGGGTTCGATGATGTAGAACCACTCTTGTTGCTAGACCTTGTTGCATTCTGGAGCTTGCTAATCATGGCGCTCCCGCACTCCGCGTGTTCCCCATCCACCACCTTCGGCTTCACGTTGAAGGTTTTAAGCCATAAGCCGAAGTGTGGGAGGATGCTGTGAAAGGCCTGACATACCACTATAAAAGCGGATATGTGGAGAACTGAGTTCGGGGCTAGATCATGGAAATCTAGCTCGTAGAAGAACAAAAGACCCCGAACAAACGGGTGGAGTGGAAACCCTAGCCCCCTAACAAAGTAAGACGTAAAAACCACCCTCTCACCCGCCTTAGCAAAGGGAATCACCTGGCCCTTAGGGGGGACTCGGTGTGCGATGTCGCCAGCGTGGTACCCCGCGCTCCGTAGATCCTCCACGGTCTTTTCAGTGACCGTGGAAGCCTCCCACTTGCCTCTGGCACTAGATCAAACCATTGCTGGGAAGAGGAGTAGTGGTTGAGGAACGAGGAGTGGTAGGCGCAGGAGATGAGAATACGGGGGCAAGGGAGATTGGAGATCTCGAGCTTGAGGAAGGCGTGGGGCTGATGAAAGGGATTGGTGTCCTTTTATAACGCTGTGAATACAGAGTGTCCCCCCACTTTAGCCATAAAACTCGCCGGTTCCCAAAGCCGTCGTGGGTAATGCATGGCATGGGTGCTCACGTCACACTGATAAGGATCCCACAATAAGCTGGCATGATCTCTATTCTGATGGGACGTGTCAATGAGGATATACCTCGAAACGCAAAAGTAGGACCAAATAAAACAGTTCGATATGTTAGTGGGTTGGATGCGAAGCTTCACCCAAAAGTTGTCAGTAGAGACACACTATTCATTTTGTTTTAAGAGCCTTGCCTTCGAGGCTAAGGGTTGTACTAATCTTGCAGAGCCGAACACAATCTACCTGTTTGCAGAAGATATATTCGGGAGAAGAAACCCGCCTTGCAATCCCGAAGACAATATGGAAGCTGAGCTCATCGTCATCGAAGACAGGTTCAGGGGCTATTGAGGCAGTCCTGGATCGGCGGGTCCTCATGTGGCCGGAAAAACTCCTGGTGGGCCGGACTGGTGGGCCGTGAAGATTATTATAGAAGATCATCTCTCGTATCCGGATAGGACTCCTGTATTCTTGTAAAGGCAAGTTTTAGGTCCGGGTGTAGATTTTCTTCCTCTACAAGATGATATGTACAAACCCTAAGCCTCTTCGGTGTGTATATAAACTGGAGAGTTCAGTCCATAGAGGCGAGAGAAGAATCATAATATCCTCATAGGCTAGACTTAGGGTTTGGCCATAACGATCTCGAGGTAGATCAACTCTTGTATTCATATTCATCCATATTAATATAGCAGGAAGTAGGGTATTACCTCGATCGAGAGGGCCTGAACCTGGGTAAACATCGTGTCCCTAGCCTCCTGTTACCATCGATCCTCAGACGCATAGTTCGGGACCCCCTGCCCGAGATCCGCCGGTTTTGACACCGACATCCACCCCACGTGGTTGGCCAATCCGATGGTAGTGGGTAAGGCAAACGGGAAATGGAGGCTATGTATCGACTATACAGATATCAATAAAGCATGTCCGAAGGACCCTTTCCCTTTGCCATGTATTAACCAGATAGTGGACTCTACTTCCGGGTGTGACCTGCTGTCATTCCTCGACGCCTACTCAGGATATCACCAGATCTTCATGATGAAGGAAGATGAAGAGAAAACCGCGTTCATCGCCCCATGTGGCACGTACTGCTTTGTACGGATGCCTTTCGGGTTGAAGAGCACTGGTTCAACATTTGCCCGAGCGGTCCAAATCGGTTTAGAGCTCCAGCTACATAAAAATATGGACACCTATACGGATGACATAGTGGTCAAAACCAAGGACAAGGCCATGCTCGTGCATGATCTAGAGGAGACATTTGAAACTTGCGCAAGATCAACCTCAAGCTCAACCCAGAGAAGTGCGTGTTCGGCATCCCATCCGGCAAACTCCTTGGGTTCTTTGTGTCTCAACACGGAATCGAAGCAAATCTCGACAAGATCAAAGCGATTGAGAAGATTGAGGCGCCAAGACAAGTCAAAGACATCCGTAAGCTCGACGGCTGCGTTGCTGCACGTAGTAGGTTCATCTCCAAATCTGTTGGGCGTGCCCTCCTATTTTCCAAAATTTTGAAAAAGGCGGGTCCAATGAAATGGACTCCGGAGGTAGAGGCAGCGCTCCAAGATTTGCAGAGATACCTCTCCTCCATGCCAACACTAGTCGCGCCTAAACCACAAGAGCTGTTGCTGCTATATCTGGCGGCAAGGAATCAAGTGTTCAGTGCTGCGCTAGTAGCACAGAGGGAGTTTGAGGAAAAGCAGCGGTAGCGCAGATCCATCGGGTGATGGGCAAGATCTCTCCCCAGCAGGGCCTGATGACGGCAAGGCAGAGCCCCTGGCAAGGCTTGGTCCCGGCAAAACAGAGTCTGCGCAAGAAGGCGAGGTCGCCCAGAAGAAGAAGATGGTGTAGCACCCTGTCTATTTTGTCAGTTCCCTCTTGCAGGGGGCTAGATCAAGGTATTCCGGTATGCAAAAGTTACTTTTTGGCCTCCTTATGGCCTCGAGGAAGTTGCACCACTATTTCCAAGCACATGAGATCACCGTCGTCACTCACCTCCCTTTGCAACGGATCTTGCACAACCCAGATGCATCTGGGAGGATTGTGGAGTGGGCGTTGGAACTGTCAAGCTTTGGCATCAAGTTTGAAAGTACCTCAACACTCAAGAGCCGAGCCTTGGCAGAATTCATAGCAGAGTGGACCTCAACACCCGACGAAGAGACTCAGGAGATCACCCTTCCCGGCAAGGAGACGAGCCATGATTGGATTATGTACTTTGATGGAGCTTTCTCGCTACAAGGTGCTGGTGCTGGCGTGCTACTCGTCGGACCCACCGGAGAGTGCCTCAAGTACGTAATCCAGATGCGCTTTCCCTGGGAGCAATGAACAAACAACACAACAGAGTACGAGGGACTGCTTGCCGGTCTTAGGATCGCGGCAGACCTCGAAATCAGAAAGCTTATCATCAGGGGTGATTCATAGCTTGTCGTCAGGCAAGTTAACAAGGATTATCAGAGCCCGTTTATGGAGGCCTATGTCGATGAAGTGAGGAAGTTGGAGGAGCGCTTCGAAGGTTTGCAGGCAGAGCATGTTCCCCGAGCAGAGAACAGCATTGTCGACGACTTGTCCAAACGTGTTGCCCTCAAGCTACATGTGGAACCAGGTACCTTTGTGCTTCAATTAACCCAACCATCCGTTGAGCCATCTGCGGGGCAGAACAAACGAAGGAAGGCGGGCCTTGGCAAGTACTTTCCCGCTGAGCTCCCAGGAGCCGCTGACAAGGACGTTGCTGGGTACCCCAAGCTTGCAGGGGAGCAGCAACCTCCGGCAGGGGCCCAAGCCCCGACCGTACAGGCAGCTGCCCCCACGGCCGAAGATGAGCCATTAGTCCTCGCCGTCGAGCCCCAGGCTCCGGCATGTGCACATCACACCGTATGTTTCCTCCAAACAGGAGAACTCCCCGAGGAACAAGACGAGGCAGAGAAAGTAGCCCGTCGGTCCAGCATGTACCAGTTTGTGGATAATGCCGTGTACAGAAGGAGACCGAACGACGTGAAATTGAAGTGCATTCCTCGGGAGAACGGACAGGAGCTGTTGGCAGAGATACACGGAGGCATGTGTGGCTCCCACATAGGGTCAAGAGCCCTTGTCGGCAAGGCTTTTTCTGGCCCACCGCCCTCCAAGATGCAACTGCACTAGTAACCGAGTGTGAAGCGTGCCAGTTCCATTCAAAGAAGCTTCATCAACCAGCTCACGCTCTTCAAATGATCCCTCTTTCCTGGCCATTTTCGGTCTGGGGGCTCGATATATTGGGCCCCTTTCCCCGCAACATCGGGGGCTTTAAGTACTTGTACGTCGCAATTGACAAGTTCACAAAGTGGCCGGAAGTGGAACCAGTGAGGAAGGTGACATCACAATCAGCCGTCAAGTTCTTCAAGGGACTAGCCTGTCGTTTTGGTGTGCCTAACAGAGTCATCACTGACAATGGCACACAGTTCACGAGCCACACTTTCATGCAGTACGTCCAAGACCTCGGCGGCAAGGTTTATTTTGCTTCTATTCCTCATCCTAGAAGTAACGGCCAAGCTGAGAGGGCGAATGCAGAAATGTTGTGAGGTCTCAAAACCAGGACATTCGATAGGTTGCTCAAGTGCGGAAGACACTGGATTGATGAGTTGCCAATGGTTCTTTGGTCAATCAGGACGACACCAAATCGAGCAACTGGCCAGACACCCTTTGCCCTGGTATACAGGGCAGAAGCAGTTCTCCCCACGGAACTCATATACGGGTCGCCTCGAGTGCTCACTTATGATGAGCTTGAGCAAGAGCAGCTGCGCCAAGATGACGCAACACTCCTTGAGGAAGATCGTCTTCGGGCTGCTGTGCGAGCCGCTCGGTACTAGCAAGCCTTGCGTCGCTACCATAGCCGCAAGGTTCACGCCAGAAGCCTTTAGGAAGGCGACCTTGTTCTTCGGCGAATCCAATCCGCCAAGAATTCAAGCAAGTTGATGCCAAAGTGGGAAGGCCCTTATCAAGTAACACGAGTCACCAGGCCCGACCCGGTCCGCCTGGAGACCGAAGACAGAATTCCGGTGAGCAATTCCTAGAATATCAAACATCTTCGCAAGTTTTACCCCTAAGGCGCGGTTGCTGGGAGCCCCGGCAACCCCCTTTTTTTGTACTAGCCTTGCCGACAAGGCATGTAACCCTATTTATGAAGCCAGGCACAGACCCTGTGCGCAGTCAGGGAAGAGAAACCCTTTAGTATGTACATTTTCTCGTTGATTTCCATGTTTATATGTATGCGTATATACATGCTTGTCCAGGGTATTGTACTACTTTTTGATTCCATCAAGTGTTAATGGACCGCCAAGGTTCCATGCTCCTGTCCTCTCTTCTTTCCGGCAACGGTAGGGATCCTCGATTCCGCCAAGGACCCGGCTTCGGCAAGAAGTTGGGGAGACTGCCTGGCACAATGACTCCCTGCAAACCGAATAGATAAAGTTCACCTCTTGCCCGTGCATATTCGTAACCTGTGACTTGTGCATTAGAAAACATGTCGCTCTCTTTTAAACTCGGGTGCTCCCATCCCTAACCCGAACGCTGCTTCAGTCAGGGCGGTTGTAGTACCCTTTACTAAAAGAAGGTTGACGGGGGGCTGGACCCTCTGTCTGCAACCCGGCAGATGTGATTTTCCGGCAGGCATGGAGGGCGCCTGCAGGACAGCTTGCCGACATAACTCGTTTATTTGCGTTAAAGAGGCATTTCGCCTCTGCATGGACGTATACATGCACGAGTCCCCGACAAGGCTTGTCTTTTTCATTAACATGCTGATACAAGTACAGATGTTACAGAACAGATGCATCGGCTCGAGAGATTACATTATTTAGAAATTAAGATTCCGCAAGTGCCTACATGGTAAAAGAAGGATAAATGCCTCACGATCTCCGCCCTTGTCCCTTTCCTCCCAGGTGTCGTGGGTGATGGCAAGGGAAGTGCGACGAGGAATGCACCCATGGAGAGCATGGCGAGGGTGACCCTCGGCGAGATGCATGGCCGAGGGAGGAGGGTGGTGCAGATGATGGTGCTGCCATCGGTGGTCAGTTGGAGTAGGACTCGGCGTCCTCCCGCCCGCTACCGTCGTCCTCGCCATCGTTGTCTTCCTCGTCACTATTGCTCGAGGAGGAGGTTCATCGTCGGTGGAGCTCTCCATGCAGCACCCTAAGCGGATTCCCGAGCATCCAAAGACCTTGACGGAGAGCAGGTCGTTCTCCATTAATTTGAAATGGAGAATGTGCCCCTCCGACAAGCTATGGGAGCGGGCAAAGGTCTTCCACCAACGGCGAAGGTACATGACATGAGGGGCGGGGAAGTCGACGTTGACCCGCGTGCTGCCATTCCCGCAGCCCCTCACATGCAGCCTCAAAGCCTGCGGCGGGTCAAGCTCCATTTCCCGAGAAAATAGGCTGGGGAGGCGGAGGTGACCACACACTGGCTTGTACAACCTGATGAAGAACTCGGGGGGCTGGTCTCCGACATGGCCCTCCATTGGGGGAAGAGCCGCTGGCGGAAGCGCGGTCGGTGCACCGCCCCGTCCTCCTCTCCCCCGAGCGCCACGGCAGCCTCGGCCTCGCCCCTCCCTCTTCCTCTCATGGCGGGCTCCGCCGCCACGTGTTCCGGAGGAGGAGGGACACGTTGTCGAGCAGAAGCCCTCGTTGCCGTCGTTGGAGTGCCGGCACACCCTCTAACCATGGCGACGGGAAGAGAAGAATCGAGCAGGAAGGAGATGAATGAAGAAAGACGCTGCCCATCTCCCCTTTTATAGAGGGGCGGGCTGACGCTCGGCCCCCCAACCTAAGAGCGGCCTCCCCACTCAACCAATTTAGTTACCAGGGGCGCAGGGAATCTAGACCGACCCGCTGCTCCAATCAGCGACGCCCGGTTCCCCGCCTCAGCGTTAATGCCCGAGCCGTCCATATTCGCCGCTTACCCATGAGGTTTCCTCTTTTCATGGGGAAGACGCGGGCCG
This sequence comes from Secale cereale, assembly GCA_902687465.1. NCBI lineage: Eukaryota > Viridiplantae > Streptophyta > Magnoliopsida > Poales > Poaceae > Secale > Secale cereale. The sequence continues at coordinate 247,989,341 of LR738715.1, read as the reverse complement.
CCTCTTTACTATCCACCACGACGTGACACAAGCATGCTGCAACCGCTCCGCGCACGACCACCACGTCACGCGCCCAATGCGAGTCGTGGGGCAGCACTACCGGCGAGGGAATCATCGTAGTTAAGACCCTGCCACGCGTGCCGCGCACCGTTCTGGGCTTGGCCCAACAACGCTCCGCGCTTATGTGTGGCCCTGGCCCGGGGGCTCCTGTCGGCGTACAAAAGTAGGGGCCCTTTTGCACCCCTTTACTTGTGCACAGGAAGTTGTAGCCACGCCTACGACCACACTTGGCGGAGCAGAAGAAGGAGAAGCACGAGACTACCAAGGCAACACTCAAGCCAGAGGCATGAAGAACAGAGAGGCAAGGTGGACTCCTCCCCTGGCAACGCCCTTGCCGGGGTGGCCTATGTGACCCCGGCAAGAGCCTTGTCGGGGTAACTTGCCCAACACCAGCAATGCCACCACCCTTCGGTCTAAGAGCTCTCACACCATCGACAACGTCAAGACCAAGATTCAAGGGCGCTTGCGCAATGGCATGCAGATCTTTGTGGGACCAAGGGCCTGCAGACCTAGACAAGGGGTCAAAAGACGAACTTGACGGGGACGACCGAAGACCCCCAGCAAGATCCTTTCCAGGGAAAGCCACAAGACCCCGACAAGACCCCTTATCGGGGGCGTTTGCGGGGCCACAGCCAGGCCCGTGCCCGCCAAGGTTTCGCTGCCCCGCAGCCACTCCTACGCGACGACCAACTCGCCAACTTGACAAGTGCCTGCGTGGCAACGTGCAGACCCTAAGCCAACTAGCCAATCACCTACGCGGTGGCATGTAGATCTTCGTGAAGACCCTGCCACCACACCAGCACAGTGATACGTCTCAAACGTATCTACTTTTCCAAACACTTTTGATATTGTTTTCACCTCATTCTTGCATGATTTGAACTAAACTAACCCGGACTGACGCTGTTTTCAGCAGAGCTGCCTGTATGGTTTTATTGTGTGCAGGAAAACAGATTTTTAGGTATCTCAGAAAAATCCACGAAAAATCACAGAAAATCCACGCACCTGAAGGAACCCGGAGCCAGAAGAGGGGCCAGAGGGGGGCCAGGGGGCCCCAGGCGCCCTGGTGGCGCAACCCACCCCCTGGCCGTGCCGGGGGGTCGCCTGGGTGGGCCCCACCTTCCCTGGTGCCCTACCTTGACTCGTATTTTAGCTCGTGACGGAGAAACCACAGATCAGAAGTCCTTTTCGCAGTTTTCGTCGCGGAGCCGCTGCCACCCTCTGTTCTTCTTCGGGAGGGCTATTCTGGAGGCTGAATTGGCCTCCGGAGAGGGGAGATCGTCGCCATCGTCATCACCATCACCACTCCATCATCCCTCCATGACTTCTCCTTCCATGTGTGAGTAATCCCCTGCTGTAGGCGAAAGGGATGGTAGGGATTGGATGAGTTAGATCATGTAATAGTTTGTCAGATCGTTGGGGGCATGTTGCCTATCATCTACTATGGTGTTTATCATCTTTGCTTCAACTTGTTATTCTTAATGCTTGACACTTAGGGCCCGAGTGCCATGATTTCAGATCTGAACCATATGTGTTTGCATGAATATATTTGTGTTCTTGATCCTATCTATGAGTTGTTTTCACCTATTACGGTTCGGAACCGGCGTTCCCAAAAGTGACAGCTTGGGACACCAAAGGGGATGGTCCGTAGTTTGAGGATTACATGTATCCATTGAGTTCATTGCTTTGTTCCGGTGCTCTTTGACAGGAGCACCTTAATCTCCATAAGTTCCTTTTGGCCCCGTTCGTAGTGGGATGGTAGGACAAAAGATGTTGTGCAAGTTCTTATTGCAAGCATGTACAACTACCTACGGGATACATGCCTAATGTTTGATATTTGCCTAGATGATCATTACTTTTCCGTGTGCCATGCCCCAAGTTAGAATCATGATATATCTCATCCATGCAGCGCCCAACCATCCATCTCCCTAGCCTAAAGTGTTTTAAATCCTGCTTGTTACTAGTTACTACTTTTGCCATTTACTCTTGCTATTTACTTTTGCTGTTTACTTTTACTATCACTATCATCACTATCATATCACTGTTACCACTTATCTTTTGTTGCAAGTAAGTATATTTCAGGTGCGGTTGAATTGACAACTCAACTGTCAAAGCTTATAAATAATCTTTGGCTCCCCGTGTGTCGAATCAATAAATTGGGTTATTCTTACCCGCGAAGACTATCTCGATCCCTTACGGTTGAGGGTTATCAAGTACCGTTTTCTGGCGCCGTTGCCGGGGAGCATAGCAATATTTACAAGTCTACTTGAAGTATCCTACCTGCTGCACTTCATTCGCTATGGGTAAGAAAGGAGACCCCAACGTTCCGATCTTACTATCCACTACAAGAAGAGGTACTGTTCTGAGCACTAGTGCTACACTCGATTCACCTTCTGTTATGAGTAAGTTTGCCTCACCGCCACCACATGATGCTCCTACTGAACCTGTTACTATGTCCGATACTCTTGATGATGCTTCTACTATTGCTGATGATATTAGTTCCCTTGGTTATGCTTTTGAGAAACAGATCGCTGCTGCTGCTAAAAAGTCTGGAATTGAAATTCCTGTTACTCGCTACCCTATTGGTGAAACTTATGATTATCCTGATTTGAGTAAACTCAAGGAGAGACTCCTTGATGATGATTACTATATGCTTGATGAAGATTTATGCAGGGAACTGACTGAGTTTTCTGGCTCTGACCCTGAAGTTATTAAGAAATTGTTTGAAAAACACTCTTTGAAGAACAAAACCGTTCCTGATCGTGAATTTGCTACATCTCCTATATGCATTGATGATCCTGATTATGATTTCTCTGTTGATCTTTCACTTATACCTATGGTTGAAGCTGACCCCTTTTATGGCAGAGAAAATGATGATGCTATTGCACACCTGACTAAACTCGGTGAGTTGGGTGGCCTGTTTACCACAGATGAGAAGATACGATACTTTTATGTGACCAAGCTTCTTCCTTTCTCCTTGAAGGAAGGTGCTAAAGCATGGTATGATTCACTCCCATGCGGTTCCATTCAGAGTCCTCAAGACTTAGCTCACTCTTTTGTTGATAAGTACTTTCCTGCTCACATGCAACATGCTGCTTTACAAAGAATTTATAACTTTAAACAGTTGCAGGATGAGTCCCTCCCTAAAGCTTGGGGGAGGTACTGCGGTCTGATTCGGGCTAGACCAGGACATGAAGTCCCTAAGAACGAATTAATCGATATATTCTATGCTGGTCTAACTGATGAATCCAGGTCCTATTTGGACAGTTGTGCTGGTTGTGTTTTCAGGAAAAGGACGCCGGAAGATGCAGAAGATTTGATGGGCAGGGTTGCCAAAAACCATGAAGCTTGGTCCGTCCCTGAACCACCTCCACCACCAAAGAAGAGGGGCATGTTTGTTCTAAGCCCCGAAGATGTGCGAGAAGCAAAGAAGTCTATTAAAGAGAAAGGTATTAAAGCTGAAGACGTGAAGAATCTACCCCCTATTGAGAAGCTGTGTGAGCCTACCACTCACCCTCCTATGGTAGAGGTACACTCTCTTTTAGATTTCAACGCAAGTGACATCCCTCATGGTAATCCTCCTGATCAATGTTTCGATGAGTTTGATAATTTTATTATGAAACAAAATCATTTTAATGAGAGGATACAAAGTCAGTTGCATGATAATTCCCTTGCTATCAAAAGATTGCTTGATGTTCTAGGTAGAACGGTTAATGATGTTCAATGTCTTGTGAAACATTTTCATATGGTTCAAACTCAGCTTGACCAAATTTCTAATGTGCAAACAGATTTGCTTGCTAACAATGCCAAACAAGATGATTTGCAGGCTTTCGGGATTAAGACCCGAGGAGGAACTAGCACTCAAGATCCTCTCTATCCAGAGGGGCATCCGAGGAGAATCGAGCGAGATTCTCAAATGCAGGAAGAAGAAATTGTTGGCTCTCCAAAGAAGAAGAAGAAACATAAGGAGGCCGACAATTCTAATGATCCTATTGCAGATGAAGAGCCAGCTGTTGATCCCAACAGTGTATCTATATCCGATGCTGAGACCGAAGATGGTGCTGAACCTGAAGGTAAAGATAATGAGAAGAATGATCCGCCTGAAGTGCGAGAAGAAGAAGCACCTGACAAACGTAAGAGGTACACTAAAGAAGACTACATCGCAAGAAAACATGGGAAGGAAAGAGAACCATGGGTACAGAAACCCATGCCCTTTCCAGGTAAGTCCATCAAATCTAAAGAAGAAGAGCATTACAATAAGTTTTGTGAGTGGATTAAACCTCTTTTTCTTCAAATCCCTTTGACTGATGCTATTAAGTTACCTCCTTATTCAAAATATATGAAAGATATTGTCACTAATAAAAGAAAAGTTCCTAATGAAGCAATATCTACTATGCTTGCTAACTACTCTTTCAGTGGCAAGATTCCTGAGAAGCTCGGTGATCCAAGTATACCCACCATTCCTTGCTCCATAAAGAATAATTATGTCAAAACTGCTTTATGTGATCTTGGAGCAGGAGTGAGTGTTATGCCTCTCTCTCTTTACGAGAGGCTTTGTTTAGAGAAACTAATTCCTACAGATATCTCTCTTCAGATGGCTGACAAGTCAACTGCTGTTCCGATAGGTATTTGTGAGGATGTTCCAGTAGAAGTTGCTAATTGTTTGATTCTTACTGATTTTGTTGTGCTTGACATGCCCGAGGATGGGAGCATGTCCATTATTCTTGGTAGACCTTTTCTTAACACCGCAGGTGCTATTATTGATTGCAATAAAGGGAAGGTCACCTTTAATGTGAATGATAAAGAACACACGGTATATTTTCCAAAGAAGACCGACAGGAGGCATGGCCTCAACTCCGTAGAAAATATCGAGACCGTGAAGATTGGAGAATGGGACTGTCCACTACATGTGCCTCACAAATACAAAACTATCATGGTGGGGACAATGTCCATCAAAGTAAAGGTTCAGTGATTACTTCGTAAGAGGTGAGACTTTTTGCTCTATATATCGCCTGTTTGTTGGTAAGACTTGATCAACCTTACTAGTAAACATGTTTTATATAGATAAAAAGTTGAGCTTGTTATGTTTTCATTTGTTTTTAGTTTTTGTTCTCTTTGTTGTACCAAGTATTTATGTTTTGAAGCTTCACAATACTACTCACTTCTTCAAGTTTTCAGAGAGTTTCACAGCTTTTTGAACTTCGAAAAAAATTTAACAGTGAAGTTTTCAGAAAAATTTAAATAAAAATTTCCACGTCGGGAGTGACCTAGAGGGACCTGGGGCCAGCCAGGGGGACCCACCAGTGGCCCAAGAGGCCAGCTGGCGCGGCCTGCCCCCTGGCCGCGCCCACAGGGCGCCTGGGGCCCACAAGCCCCCCTCCAGGTATGTCTTCTTCCTCCCTCTCTCTTTTTCTCCAAAAACGCGAGTTCTGCACTTGTTCTTGTGTTCTTGCTGTTCTTGGAGGCGATTCTTTGATCTCTCTCTACAGCCCCCCATTTGAGCTGAGATTTTAAACAAATACTCCCTGGTATGTGACTCCTCCGCCCCTCCAATTAGATTTCTGATTGGTGGCTTCATTTTTGAGTATTTAGTAGTTCTTGGTGCTGTATAGATGAGCTTGCATGCATATGTAGAAAGTTATTTTCCAAGTTTTGATGCAAGTTTATGCCTTGGGCAAGTGAGTTGAGTAGTTTGCCTTAACTCACCTTATTTTAATCCTCGTTTTTGTAAATCGCCAAAAATTTCAGAAATGAGTTTGTTAGGAAGGGCAAAAGGGTGGCTTGAGAAGAGGAGGCCCGCACACTCCGATCGAGTTACTAGAGCCGCAGCTTCACCCTCGACTGCTAGGGTGAGCTATAATGAAGATCATGTGCCCCTGGAGTTGTTGGAAGACACAAGTCCAGCACGTGCTATGACGTTTCCATGTGATGAATTCCTTGAAGCTGCGGGAATCAAGGATGAGTTTTATAATCTTTGTGCTAATGCAGGTCTGACACGGCTCGTCACGTGCCGTGTTACTCAGTATCAAAAACTCACCTCCAGTTTCATTAACAGTTTTAGATATAATCCTGATTCAGGTGCTATTGAGTTTAAAATTTACAATGATCTTATCACCATGCCTTTGGGAAAGTTTTGTGAAATAATAGGTGTGCCAAACGTTGGGAGGACGGCTAGGATGGCCACTCAGCCCTCCGAGCTGAAAACTGTCATCAACTCTCTCTGCAGCATGGGTACGAGGGATATTCATCGGTCGAAGATCTCCAGCATCTTATTTCCTCACCTCAGGTATTTTGCATATTATGTTGCTAGAGGGGTGTTAGCTCGTGACAACACGAGCAACATTTCTGCTCCGGATATTGCTATCCTGGCAGCAGCCCTCTCAGGGAGGTCTGATTATAATCTGGGTGCCTTAATTGCTCGACGCCTTGCTATGAACGGTAACAAGGGAGACTTATATGGTGGCGTTTATGCCACACTTATCTTAGAACATCTTGGAGGCACCCCACACCCTGATGATAATCCTTTTACTTATTTAAGCTTTGATCTTGCTGCTATGAAAAGGCATAAGTTTGTTACCATGGCTTCTGAGCTGGATAATCTTGTTTATATCTTGCGTTTCGGAACTACCGCGGAATGCGAGATCCGTCTACCTGCACCTCTTTTGTTTGATTTTTCTCGCAGGAACGGATGGTCCTTTGATGTTGTCCAGTTCGATGAGTTCATGGTCCAGCATCAGTTTCATAACCCCATGGAGGGGGTTGTGCCCGACGAGGAGGAGCACGGTGAGTTACCACCTTTTCAGGAAGGAACCGCCACCGAGTTTGGTGAAGGGTCTTCCTCTGCTTGGCGTACGGACCCTTCCTCGTGGGAGACTCCGAGGAGTTCGGTATACGCGCCGGCATCCTTCTACGACCCTTGGACTCACCACTGTTCCCCCGGAGCAGGAGGCTCCTGGGGGCAGTAGCTGCTACCAACTTAGGCCAAAAGCCTAAGCTTGGGGGAGTACGTGCCCCTCTCGCTTTTCCATTGTATTATACGTTTTATTCGCTTTGATATTTTCGAAGTTTTTGCCTGTTCTTCTTTATTTCTCTCTTTGCAAAAACAACAAAAAGATTTTCTCTTTCTTTTGCTTTCGTTCAACCTTTGAAATAATCCAAAAAGATTTTCTTTCTCTTTTTAGTTTGCTTTGTTTTCAGAGTTCAGCTCGAGTCCGTGATGGCATTTAATTATATTTCCTATGTTCGATCGTGCAAGTGACGAGGCAGTAATGACAAAGATCGACTGAAGGGAAGCAACAAGGAAGACCGGTATGAACTCTTCTTGTTTCTACTTTTGTACATATGCCTGTACTTATGATCTAGAGACCATCTTATAGCGACATAGTGCTATGTTTACAATGCTCTTCCAGTAGTTCATGCTTTCCTTGTGACTAGTCTCGAATAGCTAGAGTATATAATGTGTTATTGAAATGATTTACATGCATTGCATTGTTCATAGTTCGGTATACTAAGGTGGTATTTCCCTTTGGAGAATTTTTGGATTGACTTGACACATGTTTACACATGTTTAAGACTAAAAAGTCTGCTTTGCCTTGATGATCTTTGAGTTTCAGAATAGTTATATCACTTTCATGCCCGATTCGATGTTGCTTTGTCGCTCTGCATGATTATGACCGTTATTGCTCTCTAGTTGGTCGCTTCCCAGTCTTTTGCTAACCTCCACCTGTACTAAGCGGACTGACTGCTTGTGCATCCAAAATCTTTAAAACCTGTTATGCCATATGAGTCCACCATACCTTCCTATACATGGTATTTACCTGCCATTCCTAACGAAGACTTTCGTGTACCATCTCGAAATTAATCAAAAGCATTTCTCTTTTTGTGCCTCTGTTTTAGCTCATGAGGAAGTAGTAGTTAATTCATGATCTTTTTAAGTTGGACAAGTTTCACCCCGGGATTGCATGTCTAATGTGCAAACCCATAATACGAGAAGGAACTGGCATAGAGTGCGCCCGGCTCATAAAGATAATACAACAAACAAACCCTCCTTCACGCTTTGTTCATGAGAAATCAGAAAACTTTGGCAGTGATAAACAAAGGAGATTAAGAGGATGTGATCGTCCTCATGCGGGAGCCGTTCCTTGAAACTTGTCCAGCTCAAGAAGTGATTGAGTTATCTTCTAGCATTCGTTGACGAAATATGCACCTCTCAAAAACATTTTTACCTCTGTTTTTAAAACCAATAGCTCTGGTACATGTTTAGTTTTTGTTTCCGACCACGGGTTTTCAACCTTGCCAACAAAAGCCACGGTTCGAGAGTCTCCACCTTCTTTCTTCAAAGCACCAACTAGGAGAGCATAATTGTCATTCTTAGTGTAATGTGCATTGTCCCAAAGTATTACATTGTCTTCTACATGCTTGTGATATGATTTATTCTGAAATTCTTAGTTCTAGTCTCCTTTAAAACTCTGGAGGAGTTTCTGCATTTATGTTTTGCTTCACTCATGGAGGCTAGCGAGATACCACCCTAGTATGCTCAAGCTAGGTGCAATGTAATCTTGTCTTGATTTTCAGTAGTATATTATTTACTTTTGGGTATTTGTGATTGGTCACTTGAAAGAAGGATTGCTCCGTGCATTGTCCTCATAATACTGTTTCAATACTTGCTAGACTCTTTTCGTAGTACATGCTTATATACATCTAATGAAGCAAAAGAGTTTCTCAAAGTTTTCTTTGTCGCGTCCAGTTCGTTGAACTGAATTGCTTGAGGACAAGCAATATGCTAAGCTTGGGGGAGTTGATACGTCTCGAACGTATCTACTTTTCCAAACACTTTTGATATTGTTTTGACCTCATTCTTGCATGATTTGAACTAAACTAACCCGGACTGACGCTATTTTCAGCAGAGCTGCCTGTATGGTTTTATTGTGTGTAGGAAAGCGGATTTTTAGGTACCTCAGAAAAATCCACGAAAAATCACAGAAAATCCACGCACCCGAAGGAACCCGGAGCCAAAAGAGGGGCCAGAGGGGGGCCAGGGGGGCCCCAGGCACCCTGGTGGCGCGGCCCACCCCCTGGCCGCGCCGGGGGTCGCCTGGCTGGGCCCCACCTCCCCTGGTGCCCTACCTTGACTCGTATTTTAGCTCGTGACGGAGAAACCCCAGATCAGAAGTCCTTTTCGCAGTTTTCGTCGCGGAGCCGCCGCCACCCTCTGTTCTTCTTCGGGAGGGCTAATCTGGAGGCTGAATTGGCCTCCGGAGAGGGGAGATCGTCGCCATCGTCATCACCATCACCACTCCATCATCCCTCTATGACTTCTCCTTCCATGTGTGAGTAATCCCCTGCTGTAGGCGAAGGGGATGGTAGGGATTGGATGAGTTAGATCATGTAATAGTTTGTCAGATCGTTGGGGGCATGTTGCCTATCATCTACTATGGTGTTTATCATCTTTGCTTCAACTTGTTATTCTTAATGCTTGACACTTAGGGCCCGAGTGCCATGATTTCAGATCTGAACCATATGTGTTTGCATGAATATATTTGTGTTCTTGATCCTATCTATGAGTTGTTTGCACCTATTACGGTTCGGAACCGGCGATCCCAAAAGTGACAGCTTGGGACACCAAAGGGGATGGTCCGTAGTTTGAGGATTACATGTATCCATTGAGTTCATTGCTTTGTTCCGGTACTCTTTGACAGGAGCACCTTAATCTCCATAAGTTCCTTTTGGCCCCGTTCGTAGCGGGATGGTAGGACAAAAGATGTTGTGCAAGTTCTTATTGCAAGCACGTACAACTACCTACGGGATACATGCCTAATGTTTGATATTTGCCTAGATGATCATTACTTTTCCGTGTGCCGTGCCCCAAGTTAGAATCATGATATATCTCATCCATGCAGCGCCCAACCATCCATCTCCCTAGCCTACAGTGTTTTAAATCCTGCTTGTTACTAGTTACTACTTTTGCCATTTACTCTTGCTATTTACTTTTGCTGTTTACTTTTACTATCACTATCATCACTATCATATCACTGTTACCACTTATCTTTTGTTGCAAGTAAGTATATTTCAGGTGCGGTTGAATTGACAACTCAACTGTCAAAGCTTATAAATACTCTTTGGCTCCCCGTGTGTCGAATCAATAAATTGGGTTATTCTTACCCGCGAAGACTATCTCGATCCCTTAAGGTTGAGGGTTATCAAGTACCGTTTTCTGGCGCCGTTGCCGGGGAGCATAGCAATATTTACAAGTCTACTTGAAGTATCCTACCTGCCGCACTTCATTCGCTATGGGTAATAAAGGAGACCCCAAGGTTCCGATCTTACTATCCACTACAAGAAGAGGTACTGTTTTGAGCACTAGTGCTACACTCGATTCACCTTCTGTTATGAGTAAGTTTGCCTCACTGCCACCACATGATGCTCCTACTGAATCTGTTACTATGTCCGATACTCTTGATGATGCTTCTACTACTGTTGGTGATATTAGTTCCCTTGGTTATGCTTTTGAGAAACAGATCGCTGATGCTGCTGCTAAAAAGTCTGGAATTGAAATTCCTGTTACTCGCTACCCTATTGGTGAAACTTATGATTATCCTGATTTGAGTAAACTCAAGGAGAGACTCCTTGATGATGATTACTATATGCTTGATGAAGATTTATGCAGGGAACTGACTGAGTTTTCTGGCTCTGACCCTTAAGTTATTAAGAAACTGTTTGAAAAACACTCTTTGAAGAACAAAACCGTTCCTGATCGTAGTAGGGGTCCCGGGGATCCCATAGGTTTCGTTCCCCCGACATGGGATATGTATGAAAAACAGCAACATAAGGCATTTGAACAAAAATAGAAGAAATGAAGGCTAGGAACCATATGAACATGCAACCAATATCACTCTACCAGGTAAACAGTGTCTCGTCATAAGTGCCATTTCAACAAATTAGAGGCAGTGGAAGCTAGAAGACAATGCAAGATGCAACCTATACATAGATTTATTATGTTCTAGAAATAGGAACACATGTCATATTGACAGGTATAAGTTGTAAGCTACGCATATGCAATTCAACAAAATTATGAGCAATACAAAGTAGACATCATACGGAACGCAACCACATATAATAGTGACAAGTTAGAGCAAGCACCTATGATGGTGGAGTAGGGGAGAAGTGCTCATCATCTACACAGCTACGTTGGCTATCCATCCTTGTGTTTTCTTGTGAATCTTGCTGGGAGGATGGCGAAGTAGAATCTGTAGAGACCCTCTGTTTGAGTTTCTCCGAAGGACCACCATCATCCACTGCCTTACTAATTTCCTTCCGTTGTATTGATTTTGCATTGCGAAGTCAAACCGATAAAAAAAGGAAAAATAATCGCTCTTCAGAACTCATTCAAGCATGATACTGACAAACATTACGTGGATGAAAGGCAAACACATGATATGAGGATGGAATATGTAGGAAAAATAGGACGACGTGACATATTCAGACCTATGATGTGGTAACTAACCAGAAGGCATTTCAAGAAATTAGAAGCACTGCAAGCTAGACCATTTTTTAGAAAAGGAGGTGATGTCTACTAAACAACCTTCTTCTTGTAGACTCGTTTTGGGCCTCCAAGCACATAGTTTTGTAGGACAGTAGCAATTTTTCCTCAAGTGGATGACCTAAGGTTTATCAATCCGTGGGAGGCGTAGGATGAAGATGGTCTCTCTCAAACAACCCTGCAACCAAATAACAAAGAGTCTCTTGTGTCCCGAACACACCTAATATAATGGTAAATTGTATAGGTGCACTAGTTCGGCGAAGAGATGGTGATACAAGTGTAATATGGATGGTAGATATAGGTTGTAATCTAAAAATATAAAAACAACAAGGTAACTAATAGTAAAAGTGAGCGTAAGTGGTATTGCAATGCTTAGAAACAAGGCCTAGGGTTCATACTTTCACTAGTGCAAGTTCTCTCAACAATGATAACATAATTAGATCATATAAGAATCCCTCAACATGCAACAAAGAGTCACTCCAAAGTCACTAATAGCTGGGAACAAACGAAGAGATTATTGTAGGGTACGAAACCACCTCAAAGTTATTCTTTCTGATCAATCTATTGGGATATTCCTATAAGTGTCATAAACAGCCCTAGAGTTCATACTAAAATAACACCTTAAGACACACATCAATCAAAACCCTAATGTCACGTAGATACTCCAATGTCACCACAAGTATCCGCGGGTTTGATTATATGATATGCATCACACAATCTCAGATTCATCTATTCAAACCAACACAAAGAACTTCAAAGAGTGCCCCAAAGTTTCTACCGGAGAGTCAAGAAGAAAATGTGTGCTAACCCCTATGCATAAGTTCACAAGGTCACCGAAACCGCAAGTTGATCACCAAAGCATACATCAAGTAGATCACGTGAATATCCCATTGTCACCACAAATAAGCACATGCAAGACATACATCAAGTGTTCTCAAATCCTTAAAGACTCAATCCGATAAGATAACTTCAAAGGGAAAACTCAATCCATTACAAGAAGGTAGAGGGGGGAAACATCATAAGATGCAACTATAATAGCAAAGCTCACGGTACATCAAGATCATGCCAAATCAAGAACACGAGAGAGAGAGATCAAACACATAGCTACTGGTACATACCCTCAGCCCCGAGGGTGAACTACTCCCTCCTCGTCATGGAGACCGCCAGGATGATGAACATGGCCATCGGTGATAGTTTCCCCCTCCGACAGGGTGCCAGAACGGGCTCCCGATTGGTTTTTCGTGGCTACAGAGGCTTACGGCGACGGAACTCTTGATCTAGGTTTATTTCTGGGGGTTTCGGTATTTATAAGAACTTTTGGCGTCTAGAACAAGTCAGGGGGGTCCATGAGTCAACCACAAGGTAGGGGGGCTTCATCCGGTCCATAAAAAATCACCGTAAATTTTTAGGTCAATTGGACTCCGTTTGATATTCCTTTTCTGCGAAACTCAAAAACAAGGAAAAAGCAGAAACTGGCACTGGGCTCTATGTTAATAGGTTAGTCCCAAAAATCATATAAAATAGCATAATAAAGCATAATAAACATCCAAGATATATAATATAATAGCATGGAAAAATCAAAAATTATAGATACATTGGAGACGTATGTGGGCGTCCTGGGAACCGGGGTACCCAGACTTGCCTATCTGCGGGCCACGACGCGCTCCTACAAGCGGCCTGGTACGGCTCAGCTGATTGACCAGCTGCTCAAGACCCTTGCGAGGGGCCAGGCCTCGCGAGGAGAATGACGCCAAGACCCCCTCGAGAGCGGCCTCGGCAAGGCGTTCCGGAGGAGCGGAGAATCCAAGGCCAAGCCTGCCTCAGGAGGAGACAGTGATGTCAATAGTGATGCACCACGCCAGCGGGTGCCAGCTATCAGGACCCCGATCCTAAGTCACACCGATCTAGCTGTAACACGTCATATCACTTTGCGGCCTCACGCACGGTAACCCCACGGGTGCCACCTTACCTGGCCCGGGACCATTTGTGCATTTAGGCACACATATATGACAGTGTCGCTAGCATCCATATGACAGAGAACCCGGGCTGACATGGCTAGTTATAAACCAAAAGTGTGGAGGCATCCATGACCTAGCAACGAACGTGTCAGTCATCAACGTATGAACCCAAGTCGTAGCAAGCTACATGGACTTAAAGGAACAACGCGTGACATTTCCCCTAAGGGACAGACACAGGAACGAAGAAGGACACATGCCGGCCAGCCTACGTGTTCCGAGCAGTAGCAAGCTACCAAGGCTCATTGGAATCACTAGGAGGCATTTCCCTGTAAGGTAGGCTACCAAAGGAAAACAACTAGGTGTCGGATCCCACACATACCAAGCATTTCAAACATACACGCAATATGCTCAATATGTGCAAATACAACATTGCATCACAACAGAACTCTATGACTCAAAGTACTTTATTTAAAAGGCTCCAAGAGCCATACATAACATATCCATACAGGTAGGGGTCACATGACCCAACACTCAAGTCATACAGTCATACAAGCACAAGCGGAAGCTACATGTCTGAGTACGGACAACTTAGAAAATAAAACAGGCTTGGTGTAGCCTGACTATCTACAAGGCCCTTCACAAGCTCCAGATCTCCGTCTGGGTGTCAAGCTACTCGTCGACGTCAACGTCTATGTAGAACCCATCAACAGGGGCAGGGTTCTCCTCTGCAACAGTTATTAAGCAAACATGAGTACAAAGGTACTCAGCAAGTCTTACCACAGAACCTATCATACACGCAACATTATCAAAGGGGGGGTAGTGGAGTTCATAGCAGAATGCCAGCTTTGACCTTGGCTAACCTATACTACAACTCTCAATAGATTGCAAGATGTTATTACGAACACGAGTCCTCTACTCACCACATCAATACACTACCGAGGATCCTCTTCCGTCATCCTACGGAAGGGCCATCCACGGCACTCACACTTATCTTGAGGCTTTTAGTAGTATCCATCAACTTGTCTATGAACTGTAAGAGCAACCAAGTAGTCCGTACCGCGAACAACGGCTATTCGAATAGTTTGATAACCCTGCAGGGGTGTACTTCTTCACACATGTTTTCACCACTTAGCGTCTGCACACGACATGTGCTCGGCAGACTTCAAGCGAAAGCCGACGTGGGTGTAGACCACGACCTAACCAACCACTCAAGTCTCTCGTCCAGGTTTATCGCCTATTTGGGTTCCATCCGTGGGGAGATCCGGCCGGGGTGTCGCTCACGGCCCCAAACGATGTGTACAGGGTTCCCGAGTCACCAAAGGGGCAACCGGTACACCGTGCCACGTACCTGTCGCATCACAGCCCACCCCGAGGGTCAGCGCTGTGCACGACCTCCAGTAAACTATAAACACCAGAAACTAGTTGCAACTCCTGGACAGAGTACAAGGGCAGTCAATAAGTCGAGCGGGGTCATATTTCAGGGCCCAATGTGTGGTAGAAACTGTAACTTGGGTCACACACACAGATCTCGGGTCCTATGGACGATTCCAATGAAACAACCCACCACATACTCCTACATGGCCTTTCATCGATACCTTTACCAAGCGTATTCCACACTTCCTTCTCTTTATCGATATGATCATTTCACTCTAATCCATCACCCAGATGAACCAGACCAGACACAACTCTAAGCATAGCAGGCAACATAAGCAAATAGCATGGTGGATCACACATCACATGGCTCAATCAACTCCTACACATGCTAGTGGGTTTCAACTATTTACTGTGGCAATGACAGGTCATGCAAGGGAATAGGGTTCATCTACCGCAACAAGTAGCAGTTCACACGCTGTTGCCTTAATGCAGTAAAAGAGAGCAGGAGCGAGAAGATTGGGTTTGTATCGGAATGATCAATGATTGCTTGCCTGACAAAGTGGTTGTCGGGTACTGCTCTTCAACTGGATACGCAGCGGTATCCTCGGGAGCAGAACCTAACACAGAGAATACCGGCGATACAATCATTAACAAACAAATGCAACAATATGATGCATGCTCATGACATGGAAAGATGCATGTGTGTTGGCTAATGCAACTAAAACCAGAAGGGTTTGAGCCTATTTGAACCAAAGATTCAAATTGGCACTTTAACTATTATTTAAATAAGTGCATTATCATGTTTTAATGTATGCAGCAAGGTTAACTTGCTCAAACATGCATGAAACCAGTGCCATTGGAAATATTGGATTTTTCTGATCATTTTTCATATATAAATCTTTTCCATCTGAGCTACGGTTGATATTATATGATTTTTTAGAAGTTTTGGGTATTTTCTGGAATTTCCTGAATTATTTTTAATCTAAAAATCCCAGAAAAACCTTTACTGCGTCAGCATGACATCATGCTAACGTCAGTCAGTCAACAGGAGCTAGTCCAAGTCAAACATGACATGTGGGCCCTGCATGTCAATGTCCCAGCTAATTAACTAAGTTAATTAGAGCTAAACTAAAACTAATTAGCTGTCAGTGGGGCCTGGGCCCACGGGTTAGTGACTAAACTAATTAACTAATTAAATTAACAGAAACTTAATTAAACTAACTAATTAGTAAAAGGTGGCCCACACGTCAGTGACCCAGGGGTGGTCAACCCCCTGGTCAAACAGGTCAAACCCGCCGGCGACGTGATGCCGGCGAGGCCAAGTACGGCGGCGTGCTTCGGAAATCGCCTACGGGGCACGACTCGAGCTGCGGCTAGGCGCGTTGGAAAGCTCTTGCCCTTGCGCGTCTGATGATGGTGGTCGCCGGACCTGGGGTGGCCGGAGACGACGGCAACAAGCTCGACGGCGGCGACCGGCGTCGGGCGTGTGTGGAGATGCGGCTGCAGTGGCCTAGGCGATGCGTGCGTAGCACCTATCGCATCTACGCGCTGCGGTGAGTGTGATAGACGGGTGCCAGTGACCAAATGGTCACCGAAGCATCACCGGCGGCGAGCACGGCGGCAGTGCGCTTCGGTGATCAACAGAGCGGCGACTACACGACGCAAAAGGAACGGAGGAAGGAGGGGTTCGACGTAGAAGCTCACTGCGGTGCTAACGAGCTCGACGGAGGGGTCGGGGATGCGCTGTAGCTTCGTAACGGCGGCGAGGTGCTCCAGCGATCCGAGGAAGGGGACGGCGACGTGAGGACGTTGCAGGGCTTCCGGCGGCTCGTGGCTCAGCGAGGAGGAAGAGGACGACGCGGCGGATCTTCTGGACACACTCACGGGGCGAGGGGGTTGCTCTAAGTACGGCTACGGCGAGCGGCAGCGATGGCGGCTCGGTGATGGAGGAGGAGAGAGAGCCAGGGGAGGGCAATGGAGACGAGGGGAGAAGTGAGAGCGGTCGGGGCAGCTGCGTGTCGATTCCTGGAGTCATCCAGGCCATCGGGGAGGCAGGCTAGCAGGGAGGAGGTGGCCGGACGCGTGCCGGCGCGCGGCGGCCACGCACGCGTCCTTCTAGCGCGAGGAGGAAGACGACAGAGGAGGGCTGGTGGGCTGGGCCGGCCTGCTACAGGGCTGGGCCCGAGGTAAGTGCTTTCTCCCTTTTTCTTTTTCCTATTTCTTTTTCTATTTCATTTCTTTTGCAGCTTTGTTCAATTATTAAAAATGCCAAAACATTTTTATTACTCATGAAACTTGTCATGCCCACTGTATATAATATGAACAGTAGGGAACATTATAGTTCATGGTTATTTGAGCATTTAAAATATTTTAAAGTATTTAAATGACCAAATACAAATACCAAATGAGTTAATCCAAAGCCCTTGAGTGTCCTAGAATAATGTGCACCATTTTTGGTAGAGGTTTAAGACCAAGGCAGAAATGATGAACATTTTTGAAGGGCATTTTGGGTACATTGGAAAATATTTTAACAAACCCTAGTTGTTAGGAGAGGGGTGCTGGGGTTTCTGTTAATCCCATTTCCAGTTTCTTTGAAAGTAAACATGATGCACACTCTAGCTAGGTACTAAAGCAAGTGCTAACTAGGGATGTGACAACTCACCCCCACTTAAAAGAATCACGTCCCGAGATTCGGGTTCCTCCGGAAAGAGGGTGGGGGTACTCAAGTCGAAGACGATCCTCCCTTTCCCAAGTAGCTTCACTCTCGGAATGATGTGACCATTGAACCTTGAGAAACTTGATATTGTGGCGTCGAGTGGTGCGCTCGGTTTGATCAAGAATACGAACGGGGTATTCTCGATATGTGAGATTGTCCTGGAAATCAAGCGTTTCGTGGTCCACTCCACGGATAGGATCCGAGAAGCAACGCCTGAGTTGAGAAACGTGGAAAACATCATGAACTCTGGAGAGGTGCGGAGGTAGTTCCAATTGGTAGGCAACTTCTCCCCGTTTGGCAATAATGCGAAAAGGACCCATGAAACGAGGGGCCAATTTGCCTTTGATACCGAAGCGATGGGTTCCCTTAAGAGGAGTAACCCGAAGGTAAGCCTTATCGCCGACTTCAAAAGTCACAGCCTTATGATGACTATCATATTGGCTCTTCTGGCGAGACTGGGCTGTTTTCAATCTCTCACGAACGATGCGAACTTGTTCCTCTGCTTCCTGGATCATATCCGGGCCAAAGAATTGTCTTTCCCCGGTCTCTGACCAGTTAAGAGGTGTTCGACACCTTCGTCCATATAGATCTTCGAAGGGAGCTTTGCCCAAGCTGGCTTGATAACTATTGTTATAAGCGAATTCGGCAAATGGAAGACATTTTTCCCATTCCATACCGAAAGAAATGACAGAGGCTCGAAGCATGTCTTCTAGAATTTGATTGACTCATTCCACTTGACCACTTGACTGGGGATGGAAGGCGGTACTGAAGGAGAGATGAGTTCCCATAGCATTCTGGAAACTTTCCCAAAATCGTGAGGTGAAAAGACTTCCACGGTCTGAGTTAATCTCCAACGGAACACCATGAAGTGATACTATCCGAGAGACATACAAATCTGCTAGCTGGCTAGCGGTAATACTCTCTCGAACAGGCAGGAAATGAGCTACTTTAGAGAGGCGGTCGATAACGACGAAGATAGCATTATTCCCTTTCCTGGTCCTGGGAAATCCGGTAATGAAGTCCATACCGACTTTTTCCCATTTCCATTCAGGAATAGCCAAAGGTTGAAGGGTGCCAGCAGGCCGTTGATGCTCTGCTTTGACTCGACGACAAACGTCGCAGTTAGCAATGAATTGAGCGATTTCTCTCTTCATCCTAGTCCACCAGAATCTCCGGCGTAGATCCTGATACATTTTGGTACTACCGGGATGAATCGTGAGAGGAGATTCATGAGCCTCCTTAAGGATTAACTGCCGTAGATGGTGGTTCTTGGGAACCACTACACGGTTCTCAAAGAAAACAACACCTCGATCATCCATAGAGAAACTTTTAGCGAGTCCGCTAGCAATGTTCTCTTGGAGTCGGGTTATACCTTTATCGTGCTTCTGGGCAGCTATAACTTGATCCATAAGGGTAGGTTTCGCCACCAAGGTGGAAAGGAATCCTCGAGGAACAATGTGAAGGTTAAGCTTACGAAATTCCTCGTGGAGAAGTGGTTGACCTTGTTGTAACATTAAATTGTTACAATATGACTTACGACTTAGTGCATCAGCCATGACATTGGCCTTTCCAGGAGTGTAAGTGATTCCTAAGTCATAGTCTGTGAGCAACTCAACCCAACGTCTTTGCCTGAGATTTAGATCCGGTTGGGTGAAGATATACTTCAAACTTTGGTGATCGGTGAAGATTTCACAGCGATTACCAAGGAGGTAATGTCGCCATGTTTTGAGTGCATGGACTACAGCTGCAAGCTCTAAATCATGAGTAGGATAGTTATCCTCGTGTGGACGCAACTGACGAGATGAGTATGCAATCACTTAACGATCTTGCATGAGTATGCAACCTAGTCCTTGTCGCGAGGCGTCGCAATAGATTATAAAATCCTTGGAAAAATCTGGTGGTACCAGTACAGGTGCAGATGTCAGGCGTCTTTTCAGTTCCTGAAAACTGGACTCGCACTGTGGGGTCCACTCAAACTTTTTATCTTTCTTGAGGAGTTCAGTTAGAGGTTTAGCAACTTTGGAGAAATTCTCGACGAAGTGTCGGCAATAGCTCGCTAAGCCAAGAAAGCTCCTAACTTGCTTGACCGATTCAGGAGGAGTCCAATCAAGGACGGCTTGAACTCGCTCGGGATTGACAGCAATACCCTTGCCAGAGATCACATGACCTAGATAGGTTACTTCTGGCAACCAAAATTCACATTTAGAGAATTTGGCATAAAGGCGGTGCTCTCGAAGTTTCGTCAATACTAGCCTTAAATGCTCGGCATGATCTTCCTTGTTCTTGGAATAGATGAGTATATCATCGAGGTATACCACAACGAATTTATCCAAATACTCCATGAATATAGAATTCATTAACCGGGAAAAGGTAGCTGGGGCATTGGTTAATCCGAAGGACATGACGGTGTACTCATATTGGCCATAACGAGTAACAAAAGCCGTTTTAGGAATGTCCCCGTTCTTGATTTTGATTTGATGGTAGCCCAACCTCAAATCCATCTTAGAGAAGACTGAGGATCCAGCGAGCTGATCATACAGGTCGTTGATCCTGGGGAGCGGATACTTATTCTTTATGGTGACCAGATTGACAGGTCGGTAATCTACAACCATCCGCTCCGTTCCATCCTTCTTCTTGACGAAGAGGACGGGGCAAGCCCAAGGGGAAGAACTAGGACGGATGAAACCTTTTTGCAAGGACTCATCTAGTTGTTTCTTTAGCTCAGCTAATTCTAGTGGTGCCATCTTATAAGGTCTCCTAGAGATTGGGACAGTTCCAGGGATAAGATCTATCACGAACTCGACATCTCTGTCAGGTGGAATTCCTGGCAGTTCTTCTGGAAAAACATCCGGGAAGTCACGGACTGCCGGGATATCTTCGAGTTCTGGTAGAGGGCTGGCATTAAGAGAGTAGAGCTGACGCTCAGCCATTCGAGTCAAGACATTGACTATCTTGTCGGATGGATGTGTAAGTTGAACGGTCCTAGTAAAGCAATCAATTTTGGCGTAATGAGTTGTCATCCAATCCATACCCAAAATGATGTTTATGTCCGAGGACTTGAGGGCGATTAATGATGCTAGGAAAACAAGTCTATCGACAAGGATTTCATTTCCATGGCTTACCCTAGAGGTTTGCCACTTTGAACCAGGAGTTTGAATAACCATGGAAGTAGGCATGTCACAAAAAGTCATGTTTTGCAATCGAGCATAGCTCTCAGATATGAACGAATGGGATGCTCCAGTATCGAAAAGAACAGATGCCGGATGGCAGTTTACGAGAAGCGTACCAAGGACGACGTTAGGATCCTCATAAGCTTCCTCAGCAGAGACATAGTTGACATGACCACGTGTAGTGGGGATTGGCTTGACATAATTCACCTTGCCGGTTGGTTTACCACGGCCAACGGGTTTTCCTGGTTGGTTCTGAGGACAATCACGCATGTAGTGTCCCGGTTCTCCACACTTGAAACATGTCACAGTGGTGGTGCGTGGAGCAAAGTTGGAAGGTGGTCCTCCATAGGTCTTAGCAGGTGCAAACTGTTGAGTTGGGCGAGGCGCCTCATAGGACGGCCTCGGTGTGTACTTGGGTGGCAGAGCAGTGTTAGGAACCCACACACGGCGCTTGTGAGAGCCAGAGCCGGATGAGGAACCAAAGTCTCGATTATGCTTGCGGGTGGCCTCGAAGTCGGTCTGGCCTGTTTCAGCACTGATAGCCTTGTTTACCAACTTCTGGAAGGAAGTGCACTCGTGCAGACATAGATCTCGGCGGAGTTCAGGGCTGAGTCCCTTGCAGAACCTCGCCTGCTTCTTGTCATCGGTGGATACTTCCTCAGGTGCATAGTGTGCCAAGTTGCCAAACTCGCGGCTATAGCCATCCACAGTTAACCGACCCTGGGTGAAATTGCAGAATTCCTCCCGCTTGTGATCCATGAGACCTTCCGGAATGTGATGTTCACGGAATGCCTCACTGAACTCAACCCAGGTAGTGACTTGGCCAGCAGGACGCATAGCTTCAAAGTTTTCCCACCAAAGACTGGCAGGGCCCTCAAGATGGTAGGCGGCGTAGATAACCTTGTCAGCTTCGGCCACACGGGCAGAGTGTAGCTTGTGGGTAATACTACGTAGCCAGTCATCAGCATCCAGATGTTCAGTGGAGTGATGGAACTTCGGTGGACACATCTTGATAAAGTCATTGATTGACACCACGTCATTCCTCTGGCGGAACCCAGTGTTCTGCTCTATGCGTTCCAGCAGACGTATGGTCTCTCTCTTGTTCCGTTCTGCTTCGAGCATAACTTCCGCCAAGGAGGGTGGCTGGGGCAAATTCCCATCTCTAGCCCCACTAGCCTCACCATGCTCCTGAGCAGCAGGAGTGTTGCGAGTGTTGACCATCCTAGGAAAACAAAACAACGGTTTAGACAAGGATGGCAAAATTTGACATAGAAGTGCAGAATGTAATGGATGACACGGAATGCAAAGATGTTCATCCGTACGACATGGTAATATAGGAACTGCTATATATACACCAGTGGTCATACACACCATACAAAGTTTAGTACAAGCCAAGGCTAAAGTACAACTGCGGTGAAAGACGATACATCCCATCAGAGGCATTCCAAGCGCCTATACATTATTTAACTACACCTCCGGAACTCAGTACACACTAAGTCATATTCCACAAGACGCGCAGGACTGTGGAAATACAACTACTACAATACTACTACAACCACGGCCTAGCTCAGACATTCGCATAGTAGTCCTCGTAAAGATTACCACCGTAGCCTGGAAGTGGAACAGATGGATCTTGGAACTCGCGAGCACTCGAAGGCTGTGGACCATAGGGACATGGATGTGGCCTCGGTCCCGATGCCGGTGGTAACCGACGCCCACGTGGAGGTGTGATACCCCCAACGTCACGCCAATCCATGCGATCAGGCAGACGAGTCCGCACGGGGTACAAATCCCGCATGTCCAGATATCCGGCGTGCACAGCAGGTGCAAGCTGTGTCAAAGTAGTCCAATGAGCGGCTCGAGTGTTATACAGCTCCATTCGGAGGGCACGGACCTCACGGTCCCGATCCTCCAGCATCTGAACAGTGGTCTGAAGCAGTGGCTCTTCATGAGCAGCATCAGTATACAGACCAGTGTAGTAGCCTTCCTCTCCGGGAAGTGAGGCTGGCATGTAACAGAACTCAGTGTTCAGCAACAGGGCATGCCTAGCATGGAGAATGGTCATCATCGAATAAGCGACATCCTGCACTGCCATCTCGATGGTAACCCCGAGTCCATAAGACCAATGGATGGGGTCATTAGCTCCAGGATATGAGGGGTATATCCGGACTGTGCAGAAATACTGACTCTGATTGAAATCCCGGTACTGTTCCTCCACGGTGTACTCAGGATACCAGCGACAACCGGTCTCAGTCAGCACACGGACTAGCATGGCCGTGTGACCGGGCACATTAATGCACCGAGTCAAACGAACCACTTGGTGAGGGATGCGGCCAGACATCTTAAACACGGAATAATGCAAAGGCATTAGTGTTTCTGGAAGAAATCGGGCAGCATAACAACTGTAAATGCTCAAACAAAGATTTGAGACATCATACAAATGATAGCATAGCCACTCAACAATCCAAATCAAGGTTCCGGGTCCAACAATCATCATACTAAAAGGATAGAAACTGAACTGAGGCTTGACCAACAATCCTAAGAGTCTACGGATTAGTAACACGTGAACCTAATAAGGATAGGAGGCCTAGTCCTAATTCCCCGTAGAAAGAATAGACTGACTTAGATCAGAAGGGCATAAGGTAAAGGAGTAAAAAGAGCCTTACGTTCCCTTCCACAATCAATTCCCCTACATATAACTAAGAATCTTTCTAGACTCAACATCGACCAGTTTGTCTTGAGAAACCTACAGGCAATCCAGCTCTGATGCCAACGCTGTCAGGACCCCGATCCTAAGTCACACCGATCTAGCTGTAACACGTCATATCACTTTGCGGCCTCACGCACGGTAACCCCACGGGTGCCACCTTACCTGGCCCGGGACCGTTTGCGCATTTTGGCACACGTATATGACAGTGTCGCTAGCATCCATATGACTAGAACCCGGGCCGACATGGCTAGTTATAAACCAAAAGTGGCACTAGATTACAGAGACAGGCATCCATGACCCAGCAACGAACGTGTCGGTCATCAACGTATGAACCCAAGTCGTAGCAAGCTACATGGACTTAAAGGAACAACGCGTGACATTTCCCCTAAGGGACAGACACAGGAACGAAGAAGGACACATGCCGGCCAGCCTACGTGTTCCGAGCAGTAGCAAGCTACCAAGGCTCATAGGAATCACTAGGAGGCATTTCCCTGCAAGGTAGGCTACCAAAGGAAAACAACTAGGTTTCGGATCCCACACATACCAAGCATTTCAAACATACACGCAATATGCTCAATATGTGCAAATACAACATTGCATCACAACAGAACTCTATGACTCAAAGTACTTTATTTAAAAGGCTCCAAGAGCCATACATAACATATCCATACAGGTAGGGGTCACATGACCCAACACTCAAGTCATACAGTCATACAAGCACAAGCGGAAGCTACATGTCTGAGTACAGACAACTTAGAAAATAAAACTGGCTTGGTGTAGCCTGACTATCTACAAGGCCCTTCACAAGCTCCAGATCTCCGTCTGGGTGTCAAGCTACTCGTCGACGTCAACGTCTATGTAGAACCCATCAACAGGGGCAGGGTTCTCCTCTGCAACAGTTATTAAGCAAACATGAGTACAAAGGTACTCAGCAAGTCTTACCACAGAACCTATCATACATCCAACATTATCAAAGGGGGGTAGTATAGTTCATAGCAGAATGCCAGCTTTGACCTTGGCTAACCTATACTACAACTCTCAACAGATTGCAAGATGTTATTACGAACACGAGTCCTCTACTCACCACATCAATACACTACCGAGGATCCTCTTCCGTCATCCTACGGAAGGGCCATCCACGGCACTCACACTTATCTTGAGGCTTTTAGTAGTATCCATCAACTTGTCTATGAACTGTAAGAGCAACCAAGTAGTCCGTATCGTGAACAACGGCTATTCGAATAGTTTGATAACCCTGCAGGGGTGTACTTCTTCACACATGTTTTCACCACTTAGCGTCTGCACACGACATGTGCTCGGCAGACTTCAAGCGAAAGCCGACGTGGGTGTAGACCACGACCTAACCAACCACTCAAGTCTCTCGTCCAGGTTTATCACCTATTTGGGTTCCATCTGTGGGGAGATCCGGCCAGGGTGTCGCTCACGGCCCCAAACGATGTGTACAGGGTTCCCGAGTCACCAAACGGGCAACCGGTACACCGTGCCACGTACATGTCGCATCACAGCCCACCCCGAGGGTCAGCGCTGTGCATGACCTCCAGTAAACTATAAACACCAGAAACTAGTTGCAACTCCTGGACAGAGTACAAGGGCAGTCAATAAGTCGAGCGGGGTCATATTTCAGGGCCCAATGTGTGGTAGTAACTGTAACTTGGGTCACACACACAGATCTCGGGTCCTATGGACGATTCCAATGAAACAACCCACCACGTACTCCTACATGGCCTTTCATCGATATCTTTACCAAGCGTATTCCACACTTCCTTCTCTTTATCGATATGATCATTTCACTCTGATCCATCACCCAGATGAACCAGACAAGACACAACTCTAAGCATAGCAGGCAACATAGGCAAATAGCATGGTGGATCACACATCACATGGCTCAATCAACTCCTACACATGCTAGTGGGTTTCAACTATTTACTGTGGCAATGACAGGTCATGCAAGGGAATAGGGTTCATCTACCGCAACAAGTAGCAGTTCACACGCTGTTGCCTTAATGCAGTAAAAGAGAGCAGGAGCGAGAAGATTGGGTTTGTATCGGAATGATCAATGATTGCTTGCCTGACAAAGTGGTTGTCGGGTACTGCTCTTCAACTGGATACGCAGCGGTATCCTCGGGAGCAGAACCTAACACAGAGAATACCAGCAATACAATCATTAACAAACAAATGCAACAATATGTTGCATGCTCATGACATGGCAAGATGCATGTGTGTTGGCTAATGCAACTAAAACCAGAAGGGTTTGAGCCTATTTGAACCAAAGATTCAAATTGGCACTTTAACTATTATTTAAATAAGTGCATTATCATGTTTTAATGTATACAGCAAGGTTAACTTGCTCAAACATGCATGAATACAGTGCCATTGGAAAGATTGGATTTTTCTGATCATTTTTCATATATAAATCTTTTCCATCTGAGCTACGGTTGATTTTATATGATTTTTTTAGAAGTTTTGGGTATTTTCTGGAAAGTCCTGAATTATTTTTAATCTAAAAATCCCGGAAAAACCTTTACTGTGTCAGCATGACATCATGCTGACGTCAGTCAGTCAACAGGAGCTAGTCCAAGTCAAACATGACATGTGGGCCCTGCATGTCAGTGTCACAGCTAATTAACTAAGTTAATTAGAGCTAAACTAAAACTAATTAGCTGTTAGTGGGGCCTGGGCCCACGGGTCAGTGACTAAACTAATTAACTAATTAAATTAACAGAAACTTAATTAAACTAACTAATTAGTAAAAGGTGGCCCACACGTCAGTGACCCAGGGGTGGTCAACCCCCTGGTCAAACAGGTCAAACCCGCCGGCGACGTGACGCCGGCGAGGCCAAGTACGGCGGCGTGCTTCGGAAATCGCCTACGGGGCACGGCTCGAGCTGCGGCTAGGCGCGTTGGAAAGCTCTTGCCCTTGCGCGTCGTATGGTGGTGGTCGCCGGACCTGGGGTGGCCGGAGACGACGGCAACAAGCTCGACGGCGGCGACCGGCGTCGGGCGTGTGTGGAGATGCGGCTGTAGTGGCCTAGGCGATGCGTGCATAGCACCTATCGCATCTATGCGCTGCGGTGAGTGTGATGGACGGGTGCCAGTGACCAAATGGTCACCGGAGCATCACCGGCGGCGAGCACGGCGGCGGTGCGTTTCGGTGATCAACAGAGCGGCGGCTACACGGCGCAAAAGGAACGGAGGAAGGAGGGGTTCGACGTAGAAGCTCACTGCGGTGCTAACGAGCTCGACGGAGGGGTCGGGGATGCGCTGTAGCTTCGTAACGGCGGTGAGGTTCTCTGGCGATCCGAGGAAGGGGACGGCGGCGTGAGGACATTGCAGGGCTTCCGGCGGCTCGTGGCTCAGCGAGGAGGAAGAGGACGACGCGGCGGATCTTCTAGACACACTCACGGGGCGAGGGGGTGGCTCTAAGTACGGCTACGGCGAGCGGCGGCGACGGCGGCTCGGTGATGGAGGAGGAGAGAGCCAGGGGAGGGCGATGTCGACGAGGGGGAGAAGTGAGAGCGGTCGGGGCAATTGCGTGTCGATTCCTGGAGTCATCCAGGCCATCGGGGAGGCAGGCTAGCAGGGAGGAGGTGGCCGGACACGTGCCGGCGCGCGGCGGCCACGCGCGCGTCCTTCTGGCGCGAGGACGAAGACGATAGAGGAGGGCTGGTGGGCTGGGCCGGCCTGCTACAGGGCTGGGCCCGAGGTAAGTGCTTTCTCCCTTTTTCTTTTTCCTATTTCTTTTTCTGTTTCATTTCTTTTGCAGCTTTGTTCAATTATTAAAAATGCCAAAACATTTTTATTACTCATGAAACTTGTCATGCCCACTGTATATAATATGAACAGTAGGGAACATTATAGTTCATGGTTATTTGAGCATTTAAAATATTATAAAGTATTTAAATGCCCAAATACAAATACCATATGAGTTAATCCAAAGCCCTTGAGTGTCCTAGAATAATGTGCACCATTTTTGGCAGAGGTTTAAGACCAAGGCAGAAATGATGAACATTTTTGAAGGGCATTTTGGGTACATTGGAAAATATTTTAACAAACCCTAGTTGTTAGGAGAGGGGTGCTGGGGTTTCTGTTAATCCCATTTCCAGTTTCTTTGAAAGTAAACATGATGCACACTCTAGCTAGGTACTAAAGCAAGTGCTAACTAGGGATGTGACACCAGTGTTCGCCAGCGGGCGCGAGTGTCCGCCAGCGGCACAGTTGCCATTTCGGTGCAAAGGAGACAGTGCAGCCGTTGGTTCCCAAGGAGTAGGGCAATGGTTTCCTCTTTGGTGCAACGAGACCGAAGACCGCAAGGACGATAAGGAGTTTGTCACCGTCGAGCCCACCACCGTGTCACCGCCTGATCCTTTTGCAGGCGAAGACTGCTTTTGTCAGGGTAGGAACGTCCTTGTGTTCCCGCTCAAAAATGGCCGTTGTGGAATCCCTTCCCGCCTAAACATTTTGGGGGAAGAGGACCGTGGCCGCCTATATAAGTAGCTAGGTCCTCCACTGCAAGGGAGAGAATTATCGACTCATACACTTGACCACCGCACAAGGAGAAAGAACACTAGCATGACTCTCCTGAGCTCGTCTCCCGAGCTCAAGAACCCTTGTACCACTTCATACTCTATCTCACCCAGAGCCAATCCACCAAAGCAGGAAGTAGGGTCTTACACCTCGCGGTGGCCCGAACCTGGGTAAACTCTTGTGTGCTTGTTCGTTGTTCGCTTGAATCCTTCCACCGAGACGAGAGCGAGGCGTTAGGTAGACGTGAGTGGGAGAGATCTTCGTTCACGCCCCTGTGTTCGAACTTAACGGGTTTTGCGGAGCCCTGAATCCGACATTTGGCGCGCTGGGTAGGGGGCATGTCGAAATCCCGCCTCTCTGACGACCTCGTCACGTTCTCGTCACCGACCCTGCTCCACAGCCATGGTGGACACACGCCGAGCTCGCGCCGCCCGCCGCGCTGCGAACATCGCTCAGACGACGCCCGCAGGCAATGGCACACCGCTCCGCCCCGACTCGCCGGTCGCCAACGCCGCCACCGACCCGGCTGTCCACGAGCAGCAGGACTCCTCGCTGCCGTTGTCCGTGCGGCGGGATGGCCGCACAGCAACACCTTCACCCTCGCCGGCCGCAGCGTCGTCCTCGCTGGTCCGCCGCGGGCCGGTCTTCCAGTAGCCAGCGCTACTGATGGCGTGGGAGCTCTTGTGCTACCGACCAGCGGATGATCTCTACGACGAGTGGCTCCACCGCATCACCGAGCTCGTCAATGCCGATGGGGAGGCACGTGCACCAACGCACTCCTCACGCCCTCTGTCACCCCCGGTGGAAAACGAGGACCGTGGGTTCCCGGCTCCGCCTCACCTTCACCCCGCCGGCCAGGAGGGCCGGCGCGAGGCCCCTCGACATGAACAACCCCGCAGAGCCCATTCCCACGATGAGGAGAGTTGCAAGGTGATCTCGCACCCACATGCAGGGGCTCGTGGGCCCCTGGCCTGCAACGCCCAGACCGCACGCCACAGGAGGTGGTGGCGCCAGCACCTCAGGAACCAGCGTCACAGGTGCAGGGGGGCGCTTGTAAATCATGAGCGTACGCGGGTTTGGCGCCCTAGCTCCCGAGCTACGGCGCCTCGTCTGGCCCAGCAAGTTCAAGCCAGACCTGCCTTCGCGTTACGACGGCACCACCAACCCCATGGAGTTCCTTTAACTCTATGAGCTGAGCATCGTGGCGGCCAACGGAACTGAGTAGGTCATGGCGAACTGGTTCCCCATGGCTTTGAAGGATGGCGCGCGCTCCTGGCTCCTGAACCTCCCGGTGGGGTCCATCTCCTCCTGGGGAGATCTACGCGAGCATTTCGTCGCTAACTTCCAAGGCACCCGTGACCGAGCCCCGGCGGCTGCTGACCTGCGTCGCGTGAAGCAGCAGCCGGGAGAAACCCTGCAAAAGTACATCCAACGCTTCAACACCATGCGCCTCCATATCCCCAGGGTCTCGGATGAGGCCATCATCTGTGCGTTCTCCGATAGCATCCGCGACGTCAGGATGAGGGAAGAGCTCGCCATCCACGAAGACATGTGCACGGCCCTTGAGATGTTCAAGCTCGCGGCAAAGTGCGCCAGGGCGGAGGAAGGACGCGTCTCCCTTCAGGAGTTGCCTGAGGTAGAGGCAGACGACAAGAAAACCAAGGCCAAGGAGTCGAAGCACAAGGGACCCGTCGTGCTGGCGGCTGAGCCAGAAGTGAAGCGTGGCTGCGGCTATGATGACCTCCCCAGAGACAACCGACCGTACTGCGTCTTCCACAACGTCCACAGCCATAACACCAACGACTGCCAGGAGCTCAGGGCAATGCACGGCGGGCGCGTCGGACAGCGCCCTAAGCGTGACAACCATGGCTACGGCCGTGGAGGAGGCCGAGGAGGAGGACGCTGGGACGGCAGGAACTCGAGCCAGGGTGGCGTGACCAGCCTCGTGAAGACCACTGGCAGGAGCAGCCTCGTGAGGGTCACTCTCAGGGCAACGGAGGCCTGCCTCCGCTGCCACCACCGCCAAGAAGGAATGACGAAGACCGCCGGGGAGATGGGGCAGGGGGCTTCCAGGAACCGCATGCAGTCGCCTGCATTCTGGGAGGAGCCCATGCCCCGGCTTCTCACCGCATCTTCAAGCAGTTCGCCCATGAGGTGAACGCGGCGCTTCCCAGGCCCGATGTCGCGCGCAACCTCAGGTGGACCAAGCAAGTCATCGCCTTCGACCCCAAAGACTAGCTTAAGTGCACTGCGGCCCTAGGCGCACTCCCGATGCTCTGCACCCCGGCCATCAGCAATGTCCTCATGACCAAGACCCTCATCGACGGCGGAGTAGGGCTCAACGTCCTCTCCGTCCAAACCTTCGAGACACTCCAGGTTCCCTATGATCAACTCCACCCCACCAAGCCATTCTACGGAGTCACGGATGGCTCCATGCTCCCAATTGGGCAAGTCCGCCTCCCCGTCACCTTTGGCGACCGCGACAACTACCACACCGAGCTCATCGACTTCGACGTCGCCAACATACATCTCCCGTACAACGCCATCCTGGGGTATCCTGCCCTTCCAAGTTCATGGCGGCGACCCATCATGGCTACAACGTCCTCAAGATGCCCGAGAGCGGCGGAGTCATCACGATCGCCTCGGATGAGAAGGAAGCGGTGCATTCCCTGGAGCGTGCCTACCAGACCACGACGGTTGAATACCCCGATGAGGATGAAGCCATCCTCGCCCTGCAGACCGCCCCCAAGAAGAAGAAGAACCTACCCATTAATGGACCTCGGGACGCGGGGGCTTCCGATGACCCGGCCTCTGGACCCGTGCCTGTTGACGAGGCGCCTTCCACCCTCGCATAGGGAGGCGCGCTCGACGCCCCTCTCGTGACGGGCTCGGGGGCTCTCCTCTGGAGTGTCCCTGAACTGACCCGTGCCTCGAGGGAGGTGTTCGAGCACCACCTGCAAGCGTATCTTGATACACATTTTTGTGAGCCCAGCGCGAGCCGTCCAGCGCTAGGGGCTCAGGACTGCATCGACCAGGTTACAGAGGAACTTCAGTATGCAAGACTCATCCATGGTGGGCATAACCGCATGATCTCGAGTCCACCTACTCCCAGCCCAAGCGACTGCTTCCGCATCTGCGTCGACACCGCGGGTCTCAACCGAGCCGCTTCTCAGGAGCCCTTCTGGCGGACGGCGGTCGGCCGGAGGAAGGCCCTCCCTTGCAGCTACGTCTGCATGCTCTTCGGTTTCCGCAACGCGGCTGCCATGTTCCAGTACCTCACGCAGCAGGCCTTGGGGGCTCAGGAGGCTCAGTGGCAGGCGGTCCGGACGGAGCGGGAGCCGGACCTGCGCGACCACTGAGAGCCTCAAGAGCCCCTGGGGCTCAGGAGTCCGGTGATCCTTGAAAGCGACCCGCACAAACACTTCAGGTATCTAAATGAGGGCGCCTCTCGGGCTGCATCATCCTCGGGTCGCTGGGGGCTGTTCCCCCATGGCTGTCTCCCTTTTTGCATGGTCAAGGCCAGATAATTCTTTCCATTTATATTATCTATATGCTTGGCGTCCTCACCGCCACTAAGGTCATGAGCCCTTGTGAGCCCACTCGCGACCGCCCCATGATAAAGGACTGGCACGACGTCTGTGCTCGGGTCTGTCCCTGCAGCGTCGATAAACCCATGGGCTGAGCTCTGCCTTGCGAGCCATTTCCGTGACAGCACCTCCCATGGTCCTTGGTGCCTTGTTCATGCATGGGCTAATTGTGGATGGGTAAGTAAGGGCCCGTGACAGGTGCCTCGCTCACGCAGGAACCGTGCGCCGGCTGTTTTTCTTTTGGATCGTGGCATGAGAAGACTGGGTACGGCGTCTGTGCTCGGGTCCGTCCCTCCAGCATTGATAAATCCAGCGGCTGAGCTCTGTCTTACGGGCCGGTCCCGCTAACGTCACCTCTTGGGGTCGTTGGTGCTGCGGCCTTCTCATGCAACGTCCCCTAGAGATGCACTCATCGCAGGTTGACACAACACCTCTCTTTTCACATTTTGCCGAAGAAGACTCAGGCGCAATCTGCCTCAGGGTAGGGTCTCATCAGTGATGCGTAAGCTCACGAGAACTGCCTCAGAGTTGTTCAGCTCATCCTGAGGAGGGCCCATATACACCTTGGCTGTCCTACCATGCTAGCCACACGTCAGGATGGGGCTGTACACGCCCCGGAGTCTCTCTCGGGGGGAGGCTCCCTCCCACGGTCCAGTGGAGGTACCAAGCTCCGCGCTGGCAGATCCAACCAAGGACCGGTTATGCCCACGAACGAGTGGAAGCACCAAGCTCCGCGCTGGCCGATACGACCGAGGCGCGGTTATGCCCACACTCCGCGCAAGTGTGGTAGCTCTATGCTCCGCGCTAGTTATAAACAACTGAGTGTGGCCCCCAGTGGCCGCACCAACCACAGGGAGCTTTTCAGCTCACGATGCTCACAGCTTCTCCTTGGATGGGTGTCGCGAGGGGGGCTAGGCACGGGGGCTATGCTCAGGTCACGCCTGGCAGACGCCACCCTACCAGGTGCCCAGACACCTGGTCTTCTCGTGCCCCCATCCCAGGCAAAGGCTCGTGGGCAAGGTATGGTGCTTGTTCTCCTTCATGAAGAGCCGTTCGTACGTCAAGGGGGACCTCTAGGCATCACGACCCAGGGGCCTAACTGGCCACGTAGCCCCTCATCCCTTGAGCCTAGTTAAGACAATAACCCCGGTCCTCCGGAGGGCTCAATGGCGATCGAGGTATGCGTAGGGTTGGATCCTGCCGACGCAGAACGAAAACGGGATCGCTTGAACGTCACGGGGGACCCTTTGGGCATCGCGACCCAAGGGCCTCACTGGCCACATAACCCCTCACCCTTGAGTCTAGTTACTACGATAACCCTGGCGTCCGGAGGGCTCAGCAACGAGTCTAGTTACTACAGTAACCCCAGTCATCCAGAGGGCTCAGCGGGGGTCGAGGTATGCGCGGGGTTGGGCCCGGCCGATGCAGAGCACCTAAAGCAAACATGAAAGGAAGCAAGCATGGAAGCATCTAGCTATTACAATAACGTCAAGTTTTTTCAAATTCAAACCAAGTTCTTACGCCTCCCCGAAGCACTTGCACTTCTCTCACTAAATAGGATGGATCAAGCATCACCAAGCGCGGCATCACCGGACTCCACCTCTTGGCTACGATGGTAACGGCCCGGAGGAACACCCTCACCGACCACGTGGCTCCTGTCCTTAGATCCTCGGGAGCGGTCACTGCCACCTCCTCATGAAGGCGCTTGAACGCCAAACCTCGCCTCAAGGGAAGGGCAGGAAGAGTCAAGCATCATTTGACCTCAGGAATTGCTAAGATAAGTTTCAATGCCGCACCCGCTTGCATACATACACCATCACTTACCATAGTTATGAAGCCCTTCCTGATGGACCAGTGGGCAGCTGCCTGCACGCCAAGAGGGACCTCCTGAGCATTGTGCCTCTGGGGCTCTTACCGGATCCTAGACTGTAATGCCCAGTATGAGATTATACCTCCTACGTGTCGAGGCACGAATTAAAGGCATAAGCTCATACTAGAATGATCTCAAGTATGGTATCTTTGCACGACTCATGTAAAAGAGGGATGAAATTGCAAAAGAGTAGTTGGCTTACACTCGCCACGTCACACAACACATTACATAAACAATCATCATCCAAATAACATCACAGTCTGACTACGGACGAAGATCCAAATGAAAGATACCATAAATAACACAAGGTTCCGATCATAACATCCTAGTAAGAGCCCTACTGATCCTCTGGATAAGACACATAGTATCGCCCACGTTCCTCGTCGAACTCCCAGTACAACTCTGAACCACCAGCTGCCTAGTTCACCATGGTACCTGCATTTGGTGTTGTGTAGAATCTGTGAGCCACGGAGGACTCAGCAATCCCGTTCCCGGGTAGCAATGCTATCTAAGCCTTGGGTGTGGAACAAGGCTGAAGCACAAGGTTGCAGCTGCACTAGCACAAGCTTACGTGTTTAGAGCGAGAAGAGAAGTGCCAACGAGCTTCAAAGTGATCACGAAGTGATCCTATCTAAGCACGTCAAACATAACCACACCGTGTTCACTTCCCGAACCCCTTCGGAAAGCGACCGTCACGGTTACTCACGCTGGTAGTGTATTCTGAACAGAGTGTCAAGTTTTCTACAACCGGATATTCACAAATTCCCATCTGAAACATAACCGCGGGCACGGCTTTCGAAAGATCAAAACCCTACAGGGGTGTCCCAACTTAGCCCATCACAAGCTCACGATCTGCGAAGTCGCAACTCCAAAGTGGGAAGACCCGAGTATTCTCGCAAATCCCGTGCTCAAGATATTCTAACTAAGGTAAAACTAATCCAGCAAGTCCTCCCGGCGTGCCGACACCCTGATAGTAGCCGCGCATATCTCGTCTCAGGCCACGTCCGGATGAGTCATCCTACAGGTTTTTACCAGCCCTTGAGTTTCCTCGAGGTGGCCCCGCAGTCTGCTCTGTTTGGACCAACACTCATGTGGAGCATTGGCCCGGGTTGTTAATTAAGAAAAAGGGTTTATAACTCCCTATGCAAGTTTTAGTTATTAGGCAAATGTAAAACCAAAGTTGGGACTTGCTGGAAAAGCTTTAGCGCTAAGTGGGTTATCAAGGGGGGCCCATAAACCCCAACCGTGTTAGGGATGTAAAATCAAGGAACATAACACCGGTTTATACAGTTCCTAGGGAGGCATGAGTGGAACAAAACACCAAGCAACGGCTTAGCCTTCCACCCATTGCCAAGGATATAGATGGTTTAGTTTTAACAGATTATATAGTGTGATATCCCAACAATAACTTCATCACGAAGCAAATAATCTTCGAATCTTCATCTGCAACTAACAATGCTATAAGAAGGGCTGAGCAAGCTTACGTAGTCAATCAAAGGTTTTGCTAGGTTGGGTGGTTGGAGATATTCATGGCTACAATAGGAGGCTGACAAACAAACATGGGCATCGAGACAGTAAGCTAAAGAGCGAGACATCTAGCAATAGGAAAAGATAGTAATGATATCTGGGTCAGGTCATCTTGCCTGTTGAATCCTCGGAGGGAACGTAATCTTGCTCCTCACACTCAACCTCGGTAGAAACCTCGTTCTCAAAATCTTCACCAGGCTCTAACCAAACACAACAATGCACAACGAAACAAAATCAATCAATGTGCAGTGCTCAATCACATGATGCATGAACATGAAGCATGTGAACATGGAAAAAACATGATGCATGGCCTAGGGTCACAAGAATGCAATACATCACCAACAAACAAGATCAACCACACATGTGAAACAAGCAAAAGAACAAGTTCACAAGTTTATGTAGATTATCAAACAAGCACCCAATCTGTTTTAAAGGGGTTGGTTAACATGGCAAGGGTGCACTAAACATAACATCAACATGCTTGCAAGTTTAAATGGGCTGGAATTGAATACAACAATTTCCAGAAAATCCCATATTCATTTATTTGCATGTGGGACAGATTTGAAATACTTCTGTGATGGAGTTGCCAAACATGCTAAACAACAGCACTATAATATTCTACACATTTTTCTACCCCAACTGCATATAAAGTTTGTTAAATTTGGTGTTGTAGAGAATTAGTTATGAATTTTGCAAGTTTGAGCATATTTAAATCAAATTCAAAATCAACAACATTTTAAATATTTCAAACATGGCAGCACGTGACATTTTCATAATCTACACAAAATTCTAAGCACTCTTCATATAGGGCTCAAATTCATATGATGCATAAATATGCAGATATTAATTAAAACAGAAAAATAGAAAAGAAAAAGAAAAACAAAAAAAAATTCAAACGCCAGGACTGAACTAACCCAGACTCAGCGAGCCACAGTCACTGACAAGGGGGGGCCACGCGAGCTGAGCTGGCGAGCGGGTGCGTGCACGGGCTGGCACTGGTGCTCTGAGGCTGGCAGGTGGGACCCTGCTGTCAGCCTCACACAAAAATGAAAAAGGGGTGGATACACCACTGCGCCCGCGAGGGATCGAACCCGCGCCAAACTGACGAAACTGACGGAGACACACCACTACGCCACTGCATCGATCTCGACAGAGAGTATGCAGCTTAACTGAAGAATACGCAACGGATGCAGAACAGGAGAGCACTGCCCCTCGTCGGAGCCGCTCCAGCGACCAATAGGCACGGCGGAGGGGTGCGAGAGGGAGCAAGAGGAATCCCGCATCCAACCAAACTATCAGCAGCACCTAAGGTGCACTGCATCACCGGCGGCGAGCTATTACAACACGGTGGCGACGAGACGACGGCAAGGCGATGCAAGGCACTAGGCGGCACGGCGACTCCACGGATAGGTTCTACGCACCTAGGCGAAGCTAACGGACAGCACGACAACAACTAAAGAGGTCGGAACACTCGCCGGCGACGAGGTCCGACGGCGGCACGGTCGGGCACTGATGGAACTATGGCCTAGAGCCATCACAGGAAGGGGAAAAAGGGCTGGGGAGAGGGAGGAGCTCACCATGAGCACGGCGGTGCGCTCAGCTGGCCCTGGCGTGGACGGAGTCGACGACGGTGTGTCTCGAACAGCTCCGACCACCGTAGAGGAAGAAGAGGAAGAAGCTCTCGACGGAGAGGCGCTCGGGTCTGCGTAGTTGTTGTAGTTGAAGAAGAGGACGTCAGGGAAAAAGATGGGCAACGTTGGCGAGGCCGAGGACGACATGGAGCTTGCCGGCGACGAGAGGGAGCTCTCAGATGCGCTCGAGCGTCGATGGTGGTGGCGGATCTGGGGGATCCCAGCTCTCCAGATGGCGAGAGGGGAAAGGGAAGACCTAGGGGAAAGAGATGGACGCAATTTGGGTTTATAACACGGGCTCGGCGCACGGCCTCGACGTCCGTGAGCTGACGGCGCGATGGTGAGCGCGTCGAGTGCTCTGCTTTTCTGAAGGAGGAAGACGGAGGCGAGGGAGATGAGACGCACACGGGTGGGCCCGCGCACTCGGAGTGGCTACGGCACGACTGCTGCGCCTGTAGCTGGGCATGCAGTGCTGGGCTGCTGCGCTGCGGGTGGAGTTGGGCCTCAGGGGAGAGAGAGAAGGGAGAGGCCCAGGTTGGTGTTGGCTGCTGCTGTTTCTGTTTTTCCTTTTTTATTCCTTCAGATAGAAAAAGAAAAGAATGCACGCAAATAAAGAAGAAGAATTAGGGGAAATGAAAAATACCCCTGAGCTCAGTGAATTATGCTCTATTTGAATAAAATGACTTGGACATTTTTAGAGGCAGAAAAATAAAAGGAGTTGGAATATAGGCCAAATTCTTGATATTTCAAAACCCAACCAAATCATTTTCAATGATATGAACTTTTGTGGAGAGGTTTCTCACATGGGGTAAGTTTAAATGGAGAAGGAAGATTCACTATGTGTCACACCCTGCATTTTGTAACATGTTGTTTGTAACTTTGAAGCATGAAAATTTGGACCAGCAAAAATTTTTAGCATCATTTGGCTTTTATTTGGAATTGAGTTTTCTTCATTTTCTTTTTCATGTGCTCATTAAAGTCAACTATGATCTCTTGTAGATTTCATCTCCTTATCCAAAACTTCTGCCCAATGATCATGCCAAGTGATATATAACAGTATAGTATTTTCTTGCAAAATTATTTTGGCCAAAAAGTATTTTATAAATTTAGTTTTTCCAAAAACCCTTGAATTGAGATTTACACTGCAAGTACTTGATTAAGGGTGTGAAAATTATTTCAAAAGGTTTATTTGAGACCTAGTAGTCATAGGACTCCCAGAAACCACAAAGGTATAATTTTAAAAGTTATTTTCCTATTTTATTTAAAAGCTTTTTCTTAAGGCCAGAAATGGTCTTTAATAGGGGAAAATTATTTAACTATTTCAAAAATATTTGCCAAAATTCAGAGAGACTCATAGGACATATATTGTCCATATATGAGAGTTTCAACACTTGGTCATGTTCAAAATAATGGGCTAAACCCTCTAAAACCCTTTCTGGATATTTCAAGCTTTTGAAATATTTACAAAGGAAACTTTCTCCAAAAATTCCAGGGAAATTCTGTCATGTCATATATGGCATATTTGATGATCTTGCCAAGTCCCATGCCTTGGGAAGCAAGAAAACCTCCTCAAACCCCTTCATAACCATTCTGTCCATATTTGAAGTTTGAGCAACTTTACATTGCCAAACCTGTCCAAATGCTCTCAAACTTGGTGCACACGCTAGAATGGCCTAATAAGGCACCTAGACCAAATGGTACAAGATTTGGAATAGAGCAACTTGATCAGATCACCTCAAAACCCTTTCTGTTCAAATGCAAATTTGAACAACTTTACATTACCAACTTTTTATCTGGAGCCTCAAACTTTGTGAGCATGATCAATACCCCAAATGAGGATGCTGCACCAAGTGGTGCATCAAGGGGAGATGATTAGCTTGACTCAATCAAGATGAAACTGTTCTGTTGATTTCTAGGGTTCACCAAAGTTACATTGGCTAGTTTCTTCAAATGAGCCCAAATTTGGTGAAGCACCCTATTTCCTCATGTCTTTCAACCCTATCAAGTGCCATGTCAAGTGGACCTCATTTACTTGATCAAACACAGATCAAACACCTTCTGCAGAAATTCTAAAACCTCCATTTTGACCACTTTCACTTTTCTCCATGGCCTCAACTTCTTACCACAAGCCCATTGAGTTACCAGCTACCTCCAGTAACTCCCCCAGCACCCCAGCTCCATGATTGAGGGGTGAAACCTCAGCTTTACCTTGCTGTACAGCCAACTTTCATCTTGTTACCAGCCCTCCCCCTCTCTCTCTGCAACCCCAGATCATCCAAGGCCTCAGGGCAATTCTTTACTCCTTCCTCTACGCCCCAGACACTGTTGAACATGCTGGGACGGGCCAAACCGGCGAGAGCACGCTGATGCCGGTCATACGCACGCTCCAGAGCGCGTGAACAGTGCACCTCGCACGCTGGCTCGCACCAATCGTCGATCCCCGACAGCCTCGGGCCTCCCCCTCGCGCCAGTCGAGGCGTCTCGACGTCCGCGACCTCCCCGGCGCTGTCCCCCCTCCTCCTGCGCCCTCCAGTAGCCGCCGTCGCATGCGCGCTGGCCGCCCGCGGCAGCCACTCCTCTACCTCGCACGCGCGCGCCTCTCTGTCACTCCCCCGCTCCTCCTCTTACCTCAGCTGGACGTGGAGCTCGTCCAGGAGCTCCACAGACCCATTCCCCAAGCCTCCCGTGCGCTGTAGCCTCGCCGATGAGCTCGCCGGCGCACTGGACCACGGGTCCCCGTCGGGCCCCTATAAATAGACCCCCCCCCCC
>LR738715.1:247922956-247949810 GCA_902687465.1 Secale cereale | reverse complement strand
CCCCCCGAGCTTCTCCAACACCACCACCAGCCTCACACCTCTCCACTGATCCCTCCTGCACCCTCAGTTCGACCCCAGAGCGCCCCAGTGCTCGGGATCGACCGGAGCTCCGCCGCGTCGGGCCGCCGGCGATCTCGAGGTATAGGCCTCCCCTGCCTCTCCTTCCGCTCATTTCGGAACCGCCGCACCTCATTGACCCTTTCCCCTCTCTTTCCCCCTCCATTTGCAGTCGGAAACGACCCCGACCACCGTCCTCCGACGAGCCTCCGCCGTCGCACCTCGCCACCGGTGAACCAGGGCTCCCCGCCGTGCCGCACTACCACCGCTGCAACCGCGACACGACACTGAGTCCGTCCCTGGCCTCCGTTGCCGTCGTCGTGGCCGGTATCGTCGCCGGTGAGCTCGTCGCCGCCGTGGCCGAGGGGTTAGAGATGACAGGCGGGCCCCGCCTGTCATCCCCCCACCTCTCTCCCCTCCTCTGTGCCGCTGACCCACGGGCCCCGCCCGTCAGGTTTGAAACCTGACGTGCGCGCGCGCTGGCTCCGTGCGGCTGGGCCAGTCCGCCTGGGTCGTGCACTGTGGCCTCTTCTGGCCTAGTGCACAGGACCCCTTTTTCTCTTTTTCTTATCTGTTGATGTTTTAAACATTTATGCAGAAAAGAATATTGATCCAAATTAAATAATTCCAACTCCTAAAAACTAGTAATATTCCAACCTATTTAATGGTACCACTTTCACTCAAATCCATGAAACTTTTCTGTACTGTTCAAATTTAAATTTAAATTTGAGCAGTATAACTCCTGTTCAAAAATCAATATATCCTATTCTGCAACTCCAAAACTCCAACTAAGATTTTTCCCCATCTTAGAAAACCCTCTAGTATTTTACAAAAATGAGTTGACATTTTTCTGAGCACTTTGGTTTTTCTGTTTTATTTGTATTCTTATTTTTCCGTGGTTATTATGCGACGTATAGATCCCGTATTTGACGAAGTTGTTGTGGAAGAAGAAGGAGAAGGACTTGAAGACTTTGAAGACCAAGCCAATCCAGGCAAGCAGCCCTTTGACCATGATACACTTGTTCTTCGGAACCCGTTGGTTTCCGATGCATGATGATTAGGGTTACGATGGTAACCTAGATGAACCACCACATGATGCATGCTTTATTGTTGATATTGCTATATGCTAGATGACTTGCATATGGTTAGTAGTTATGGAAAGTGATGCATGTGTGACATGAACCTTCATGGGTGAAGTCTTTACATAAAACCCCGTCGGGTGCCATTTATGCCCGAGGGAGATGATGATGATGAGTTGGGTGACCACTTGATGACGAAGTGGTGTGCCAAGGCAAGTGTGTGTGTTTTTCAAACGGATTGGTTGAAGTTGCGACCATTATTCCAACCATACATGTGCAACCACACTACCCCTTATGGGACGGGGCTTTATTGATTACTTAGGTCGATACTAGCATGGTGCCCGCATTACTAGTGACGGGAAGACTTGAGGTCTTTCCCGGGACGGGGTCGTGCTTGGATAGGCGACCATGACTGTTTTCACAGGGCACCGGACACACCGTTGGTCCCTTCGGGTACGCGTGAACATTGAATTAGGGCAAGTCCCGTGATCTATTGTTTGTACCCGAGGGCCGTGTGCCAACGAGTGGACTCTATGTTAGTGTCGTCTAAGGAAAGGTAATGACCGGGTGCTTACCCCGGGTACTTGAGGTACCGCGGGTCGTGGATGACACGGAAGTTCCCCGAATCTTGTGGGTAAAGTGTACAACCTCTGCAGAGTGTCAAACTATTCGAATAGCCGTGTCCACGGTCATGGACAGTTGGGTAACCGCTCTTGGGCTACGTCCAATGTTTGTGAAAACATGCGTGTGTATGTGAGTCAAGATGGTGACTTGACTCGATGAGATGAATCATATTCATGTTGATCGGTAACCTGTTCTCGAGGTTACGCGAGGTCATTGATGCGTAACTTAATGATAGCATATTGTTCTAGCCTCCTGCTAGATTGTTCATTATTATTCAATTGCATTGTTACTTGAACCACATCATGGGTTGCTTGCGAGTACATTCAAAGTACTCATTGGCTTGCCACTGGTTATTTAATTGGCCAGGCATGGAAGAACACGATTATGAGGAAGAGTTCTTTGGAGACGACCATGCGAACTAGGCCGCTATCCCAGTCAGAATGCCTGTAGGGTTAAGGCAGATGGCATGGGTTCTGCCCGTTTATTGAAGACTTCCGCTACTTGAGTTATTTGCTATTCAGCCCGTGAGGCTCTACCTATGTAAGACTTGGCCATAATGGCCTTAATTCGTGTAAGACTATTTGTATGGATGTAAGACTCTTGTTATTTCAGCTTCTGTGTGTTCAGTGAGCATTGATCTCTGGGATCACTGTACATGTGCATTCGGTGATCTCGACTTCCAAGTCGGGGTCCCCACAGAGCTGGTATCAGAGCCATCCTGACTGTAGGAAGCCTTAGTTAGCATGGGCGTTAGTTAGTTGAGACCCCTTTTTCAAAACCTTCTGAACCTCTCTTCTTTTCTAAACCTGAGATTTCCTCAGCTTATTAACCCCTCCTATTCCACCTTTGTAGATGGCCGCTGTTCCTGAAGAGCACCTGACCACTGGGTTTCCCCTACTTCTCGAGGATAGCCTCCAGGAGTGTCAGTTCCACCGAGCACCCATCCTCACCTACCTTGAGCATTGGGTGAGCGATACTGAGGTGGAGTACCATGTGGAAGTGATAGTGAAGGCAAACGATCCTCCCACAAGTTGGTTCTTTGAGGGACCCCAGATGACGACACTACCACTCGCTGCCGAGGCTGCTGCACTCAAGGCACTAACCCGTCTCCGCGAGCTTCTTCCGGAGATGGCAGCCAATGTGGCAACTCCCTTCTTACCTTACCGGAAGGAAGGTGACGAAGAAAGCAGCACACTAGCCCCTCCATTGAAGGATGGACTCTCGCTTCGGTTCCAGACCTACTTCAGTCTATGTGCTGACAGCCTGGCACAAGACTTGGCCTCGGAATCAATAAAGCTTCGAGAAGAACTTTACAAGACCAAGGCACTTCTTCGTCGAGCTCAAGAGAAGGCAAACAGGATTAAGAAGGAAGGAGCACCTTCTGGACAATCCGCTATCGCATATCGAGGCGGAAGGCCCTCCGAGGATGTGTCTTCCAAGGGTGAAGAACCACCTCGGCGACGCCGGATGACAGCAAGGGAATATCGCAAGCTCTTCCCTGCACCAGCGTCGAAGCACCGTCGTATCCAACTCCTCCACTCTCCCACTCCCTCAAGTGACAAGGGGGCCCAGACAGATGAAGACAAGGAGGAAGACCCAGAAGATCCGGAATACGCGACCGAGCATTCCGCCGCTTAGGCATTATTCGCTACTCGAATATGCCAGTTGTAACCCCTACGGTAGGATAGGTCGTGTAACCCCTATGCGCAGTCGAGTCCTTGTATGGTTCATATGAAACCATCTAGTGCTTGCTTTTGTTGTGTCTGGATGTATGTCGTATTCTTCCTTCGGGAATGTGTAAACGACTACATCACCCATTTGGATTTTAATGAATGTGTTTTGGCCTCTCGGCCCTTGCATGATTTGATTTAGTGTCACACCCACCCCCTTACTAGGCACCCATCTATCTTGCTTTTCCTCTTCCGAGTCATGAGACCTTTTACCGCTCCAACAGGATGCCTGTTGTAACTCATACTGGTACCTCTACCCAGCAGACCGAAGCCGGAGCATCCTCTCAGCCAGAGGCAGACCACAACCAAACCAACGACCAAGCTCCACCACCACCTCCTCCAAGCATGGACATGGCTCAGCTTCTCCAAGCTTTCCGAGAGGAACGCCAAGCCAACACTGCAGCTCTTCAGCTGATTGCTCAAGCTGTCGCCAACAACC
This sequence comes from Secale cereale, assembly GCA_902687465.1. Lineage (NCBI taxonomy): Eukaryota > Viridiplantae > Streptophyta > Magnoliopsida > Poales > Poaceae > Secale > Secale cereale. The sequence goes on along the minus strand of LR738715.1, from coordinate 247,945,881 downwards.
GCCAGCCGGCGGAGAATGGCAATGGACGTTCCACGTTGGCAGAGTTCAAGAAGCATGCACCGCCAACCTTCATCGAGACTGCAGAACTCCTGGATGCTGACGACTGGGTCCGTTCCATTGAGGAGATCCTGGAACTAGTCGGATGCACCGAAGACCGCGAGAAGGTGGCTTATGCAGCCCACTGCCTCGGGGGAACTGCAAGAGCTTGGTGGGATGGATTCAAGGTCATGCATGCTGAACAAGACATCACTTGGGTGAGCTTCAAGGCAGAATTCCGCAAGGCCCACATTCCTTCTGGAGTCATGGCTATCAAGAAGCGCGAGTTCCGAGCCCTGAAGCAAGGAAGTGGCACTGTCAAGGAGTACATGCAGAAGTTCAGTATTCTGTCAAGGTATGCCCCTGAGGATGTCAGCACTGATGCTGCCAAAAGGGAGCGCTTCATGGAAGGCCTTAATCAGACTCTGCAATATTCGCTTGTCGTGTGCGACTGCCCGTCTTTCCCTGACCTGGTGAACAAGGCACTTATGCTTGAAGACAAGCGGCGTGCTTTGGAAGACACTCGCAAGCGCAAGTTGGTCAGTAAGGGAAGTTCCAGCAACCACAAGCCTCGTCCGTGGCAGTCAGCCCCGGCCAAGCCAACCTATCAGCAGCCAAGAGCTCCTGCACCTCGTGCCAATCCTCAGCCTCAGTAGTATGCCAACCCCAGGCCAGCTTTCATCCCCAATACCAGTGGTGGCAACAAGATCAACACTCCAAACCAAGTCACTTGTTTTGGGTGTGGTCAGCCCGGACACATCTCCAGGGTGTGCCCCAACAAGAAGCCTGATGCCCCGCGCCCCAATGCGCAGAACCAGGGACAAGGCCGTGGAATGCCACCAAGGAACCCAGCTCCTCGCAATCCACCGAACTATGGGAAGGGGCGTGTGAATCACGTCACTGCTGAAGAAGCCCAGGAAGACCCGGACGTCGTGCTGGGTACGTTCCTTGTCAACTCAGCACCTGCAACTGTCTTGTTTGATTCTGGAGCAACGCATTCATTTGTCACTCAAAGATTTGCATTAAAAAGTGGCATGACCCCTACACCCCTGAATAACCCTATGGTGGTACAAACCCCCAGAGCCGAGATGAGAACCAAGATAGGTTGTAAAGGAGTCGGTATTACCATTAACGGTGTAGACTTCCTAGCAGACCTTATCATCCTGAGATCACAAGGCTTGGATGTGATCTTAGGGATGGATTGGCTCAGTAAGCACCAAGGCTTGTTAGATTGTGCCAATCGGACAGTCACTGTGACCAATGACCAAGGAGTAGAAGTCAAGTTTGCCCCCAACTCCTCTTCCGCTCAAGCCGCTAAAGTCAACTGTCTGTCTGAAGTTGGGCTAGACCAAGTACCGGTGGTATGTGAGTATCCTGATGTCTTTCCAGATGAACTACCGGGAATGCCCCCTGACCGTGACATTGAGTTCATCATCGAGCTCGTTCCCGGAGCAGGACCCATCTATAAGAAGCCTTATAGAATGGGAACAGAAGAATTAGCCGAGTTGAAGAAGCAGCTAGAAGAGCAGCTAAGGAAGGGATTTATCCGCCCGAGTGCCTCCCCTTGGGGATCTCCTGTTCTGTTTGTGGCAAAGAGGGACGGTACCATCCGCTTATGCATTGACTATCGTTCCCTCAATGAAGTTACAATCAAGAACAAGTACCCACTTCCCAAGATCGAAGATCTGTTTGATCAACTCAGCGGAGCCAAGGTATTCTCCAAGATCGACCTCAGATCTGGGTATTACCAGCTGAAGATCAGACCCCAAGATATTATGAAGATGGCATTCGTAACCAGATATGGCCTGTACGAGTGCACGGTCATGTCTTTTGGGTTAACCAATGCCCCAGCTTACTTCATGTATCTCATGAATAAAGTCTTCATGGAATATTTGGACAAGTTCGTTGTTGTCTTCATTGATGACATTCTTGTGTTCTCGAAGTCGGAGGAAGAGCATGAGCAACATCTGAGAATGGTCCTAGACAAGCTTCGTGAGCACCAACTGTATGCCAAGTTCAGCAAGTGTGAGTTTTGGCTGCACAAAGTTGGATTCTTAGGTCATGTCTTGACCGAGGAAGGATTATCTGTTGATCCTGCAAAAATCGAAGCTGTGACCCAATGGCAATCTCCAACGACCGTCAAGGAAGTCAGAAGCTTCCTCGGATTGGCGGGCTATTACCACAAGTTCGTGGAAGGATTCTCTAGCATTGCACGACCAATGACTCAGCTCCTCAAGAAGGACAAGAAGTTCGAGTGGACGCCAAAATGCGAAGAGAGCTTCCAAGAGCTCAAGAAGAGATTGACCACCGCCCCAGTTCTGGCAACACCTGATATTCACAAGGAGTTCGTGATATATTGTGATGCCTCTCGAACCGGATTGGGAAGCGTTCTGATGCAAGAAGGCCGCGTCATAGCATACCTCTCCAGGCAGCTACGACTCCATGAGGAGAACTACGCTACTCACGATCTTGAGCTAGCGGCAGTAGTTCATGCCTTGAAGACATGGCGGCATTACCTCCCAAGGAAACGGTGTGAGATTTACACAGACCACAAAAGTCTGAAGTATATTTTCACCCAAAAAGAGTTGAACATGAGGCAGCGGAGATGGTTGGAACTCATCAAGGATTATGACCTCAGTGTTCAGTATCACCCTGGGAAGGCCAACGTGGTGGCCGATGCCTTAAGCAGGAAGGCTTGCTCTTTGAATGTCATTATTCAAGAAAGGCAGCCAGCCTTGTTTAAGGAGATCGAACAATTCAGTTTGGAATTGGTCACCCCCGGATTTCTGGATCATTTGGAAGTCAGACCGACCCTGCTGGACGACGTCAAGAATGCTCAAGATGGACACGCAAGCATCGAAGGCATCAAGAAGAAGATGAAGCTGGGCAAGGCCCCAGGATTCTCCGAAGACGAGCACGGGATTGTTTGGTAAAAAGGACGCCTCTGCGTACCAAACAACACCGAGCTGAAGACGCTGATTCTGCAAGAAGCCCACGACACCCCGTATTCCATCCACCCCGGAGGAACCAAGATGTACCAAGACTTGAAGGCACGATTTAGGTGGCACGGTATGAAGAGAGAGATTGCAACCTATGTTGCAAAGTGTGATGTGTGCCAAAAGGTCAAGGCTGAATATCAGCGACCCGCTGGATTGCTTCAACCACTCAAGGTTCCTGAGTGGAAGTGGGATAAAGTCGGAATGGACTTCATCACTGGATTACCAAGGTCGAATAGAGGACATGACTCTATCTGGGTCATAGTCGATCATTTGACCAAGGTGGCTCATTTCATTCCTGTCAAGACTACCTACTCAGGCAACCAATTGGCAACTCTTTATATCAACCGAATCGTAAGTCTTCACGGTGTTCCCAAGGAGATTGTGTCAGATCGAGGCACCCAGTTCACTTCAAGGTTCTGGAAGAGATTCCAAGAAGCCTTGGGAACCAAGTTGTCTTTCAGCACAGCTTTCCACCCACAGACCGGAGGTCAAACTGAGCGAGTCAATTAGATTCTCGAAGACATGCTCCGAGCCTGTGTCCTGGCATATGGAGCCAAGTGGGAAGACTGTCTCCCTTTTGCCGAGTTCTCCTATAACAACAGTTACCAGTCAAGCCTTCAGATGGCACCATTTGAGGTATTGTACGGACGCAGATGTCGCACACCCCTCAACTGGTCAGAGACTGGAGAAGGACTAGTCTTTGGACCGGATATTCTCCGCGCAGCAGAAGAGAAAGTCCAACTAGTCAGAGAGCCATTAAAGGTAGCCAAGTCAAGGCAGAAGAGTTATGCTGACACTCGACGCCGAGACATGAGTTTCCGTGTCGGAGATCATGTGTACCTGCGGGTAACTCCTCTGAAGGGAACCAAACGTTTCCACGTCAAGGGGAAGCTCGCACCAAGGTTCATTGGCCCTTTCAAGATCACCGACCGACGAGGAGAAGTGGCTTATCAGTTGGAACTACCACCTGAGCTATCCGATGTGCACAATGTATTCCATGTGTCACAACTCCGGAGATGTCTCCAAGTTCCAGACAAGCCCAGTCTCTACAGGGATGTGGATCACCAAGCCATTGATCTGCAGCCTGATTTGACCTACCGCGAGAAGCCCATTCGTATTCTAGACGAAGCAGAACGACGTACGCGGAGCCGTACCATCAAGTACTTCAAGGTCCAGTGGAGCAACCACACCGAAGCAGAAGCAACCTGGGAATGAGAAGACTATCTTAGATCCGAGTTTCCCGATCTCTTTTAAGCCCTAGTTTAGGAATCTCGGGGACGAGATTCTTGTAAGGGGGGTAGGTCTGTCACACCCTGCATTTTGTAACATGTTGTTTGTAACTTTGAAGCATGAAAATTTGGACCAGCAAATTTTTTTAGCATCATTTGGCTTTTATTTGGAATTGAGTTTTCTTCATTTGCTTTTTCATGTGCTCATTAAAGTCAACTATGATCTCTTGTAGATTTCATCTCCTTATCCAAAACTTCTGCCCAATGATCATGCCAAGTGATATATAACAGTATAGTATTTTCTTGCAAAATTATTTTGGCCAAAAAGTATTTTATAAATTTAGTTTTTCCAAAAACCCCTGAATTGAGATTTACACTGCAAGTACTTGATTAAGGGTGTGAAAATTATTTCAAAAGGTTTATTTGAGACCTAGTAGTCATAGGACTCCCAGAAACCACAAAGGTATAATTTTAAAAGTTATTTTCCTATTTTATTTAAAAGCTTTTTCTTAAGGCCAGAAATGGTCTTTAATAGGGGAAAATTATTTAACTATTTCAAAAATATTTGCCAAAATTCAGAGAGACTCATAGGACATATATTGTCCATATATGAGAGTTTCAACACTTGGTCATGTTCAAAATAATGGGCTAAACCCTCTAAAACCCTTTCTGGATATTTCAAGCTTTTGAAATATTTACAAAGGAAACTTTCTCCAAAAATTCCAGGGAAATTCTGTCATGTCATATATGGCATATTTGATGATCTTGCCATGTCCCATGCCTTGGGAAGCAAGAAAACCTCCTCAAACCCCTTCATAACCATTCTGTCCATATTTGAAGTTTGAGCAACTTTACATTGCCAAACCTGTCCAAATGCTCTCAAACTTGGTGCACATGCTAGAATGGCCTAATAAGGCACCTAGACCAAATGGCACAAGATTTGGAATAGAGCAACTTGATCAAATCACCTCAAAACCCTTTCTGTTCAAATGCAAATTTGAACAACTTTACATTACCAACTTTTTATCTGGAGCCTCAAACTTTGTGAGCATGATCAATACCCCAAATGAGGATGCTACACTAAGTGGTGCATCAAGGGGAGATGATTAGCTTGACTCAATCAAGATGAAACTATTTCTGTTGATTTCTAGGGTTCACCAAAGTTACATTGGCTAGTTTCTTCAAATGAGCCCAAATTTGGTGAAGCACCCTATTTCCTCATGTCTTTCCACCCTGTCAAGTGCCATGTCAAGTGGACCTCATTTAATTGATCAAACACAGATCAAACACCTTCTGCAGAAATTCTAAAACCTCCATTTTGACCACTTTCACTTTTCTCCATGGCCTCAACTTCTTACCACAAGCCCATTGAGTTACCAGCTACCTCCAGTAACTCCCCCAGCACCCCAGCTCCATGATTGAGGGGTGAAACCTCAGCTTTACCTTGCTGTACAGCCAACTTTCATCTTGTTACCAGCCCTCCCCCTCTCTCTCTGCAACCCCAGAGCATCCAAGGCCTCAGGGCAATTCTTTACTCCTTCCTCTACGCCCCAGACACTGTTGGACACGCTGGGACGGGCCAAACCGGCGAGAGCACGCTGATGCCGGTCATACGCACGCTCCAGAGCGCGTGAACAGTGCACCTCGCACGCTGGCTCGGACCAATCGTCGATCGCCGACAGCCTCGGGCCTCCCCCTCGCGCCAGTCGAGGCGTCTCGACGTCCGCGACCTCCCCGGCGCTGTCCCCCCTCCTCCTGCGCCCTCTAGTAGCCGCCGTCGCACGCGCGCTGGCCGCCCGCGGCAGCCACTCCTCTGCCTCGCACGCGCGCGCCTCTCTGTCGCTCCCTCTTTCCTCCTCTTACCTCAGCTGGACGTGGAGCTCGTCTAGGAGCTCCACAGACCCATTCCCCAAGCCTCCCGTGCGCTGTAACCTCGCCGATGAGCTCGCCGGTGCACTGGACCACGGGTCCCCGTCGGGCCCCTATAAATAGACCCCCCCCGAGCTTCTCCAACACCACTACCAGCCTCACACCTCTCCACTGATCCCTCCTGCACCCTCAGTTCGACCCCGGAGCGCCCCAGTGCTCGGGATCGACCGGAGCTCCGCCGCGTCGGGCCGCCGGCGATCTCGAGGTACAGGCCTCCCCTGCCTCTCCTTCCGCTCATTTCGGAACCGCCGCACCTCACTGACCCTTTCCCCTCTCTTTCCCCCTCCATTTGTAGTCGGAAACGACCCCGACCACCGTCCTCCGACGAGCCTCCGCCGTCGCACCTCGCCGCCGGTGAACCAGGGCTCCCCGCCGTGCCGCACTACCACCGCTGCAACCGCGACACGACACTGAATCCGTCCCTGGCCTCCGTTGCCGTCGCCGTGGCCGGTATCGTCGCCGGTGAGCTCGCCGCCGCCGTGGCCGAGGGGTTAGAGATGACAGGCGGGCCCCGCCTGTCATCCCCCCACCTCTCTCCCCTCCTCTGTGCCGCTGACCCACGGGCCCCGCCCGTCAGGTTTGAAACCTGACGTGCGCGCGCGCTGGCTCCGTGCGGCTGGGCCAGTCCGCCTGGGCCGTGCACTGTGGCCTCTTCTGGCCCAGTGCACAGGACCCCTTTTTCTCTTTTTCTTTTCTGTTGATGTTTTAAACATTTATGCAGAAAAGAATATTGATCCAAATTAAATAATTCCAACTCCTAAAAACTTGCAATATTCCAACCTATTTAATGGTACCACTTTCACTCAAATCCATGAAACTTTTCTGTACTGTTCAAATTTAAATTAAAATTTGAGCAGTATAACTCCTGTTCAAAAATCAATATATCCTATTCTGCAACTCCAAAACTCCAACTAAGATTTTTCCCCATCTTAGAAAACCCTCTAGTATTTTACAAAAATGAGTTGACATTTTTCTGAGCACTTTGGTTTTTCTGTTTTATTTGTATTCTTATTTTTCCGTGGTTATTATCCGACGTATAGATCCCGTATTTGACGAAGTTGCTGTGAAAGAAGAAGGAGAAGGACTTGAAGACTTTGAAGACCAAGCCAATCCAGGCAAGCAGCCCTTTGACCATGATACACTTGTTCTTCGGAACCCGTTGGTTTCCGATGCATGATGATTAGGGTTACGATGGTAACCTAGATGAACCACCACATGATGCATGCTTTATTGTTGATCTTGCTATATGCTAGATGACTTGCATATTGTTAGTAGTTATGGAAAGTGATGCATGTGTGACATGAACCTTCATGGGTGAAGTCTTTACATAAATCCCCGTCGGGTGCCATTTATGCCCGAGGGAGATGATGATGATGAGTTGGGTGACCACTTGATGACGAAGTGGTGTGCCAAGGCAAGTGTGTGTGTTTTTCAAACGGATTGGTTGAAGTTACGACCGTTATTCCAACCATAAATGTGCAACCACACTACCCCTTATGGGACGGGGCTTTATTGATTACTTAGGTCGATACTAGCATGGTGCCCGCATTACTAGTGACGGGAAGACTTGAGGTCTTTCCCGGGACAGGGTCGTGCTTGGATAGGCGACCATGACTGTTTTCACAGGGCACCGGACACACCGTTGGTCCCTTCGGGTACGCGTGAACATTGAATTAGGGCAAGTCCCGTGATCTATTGTTTGTACCCGAGGGCCGTGTGCCAACGAGTGGACTCTATGTTAGTGTCGTCTAAGGAAAGGTAATGACCGGGTGCTTACCCCGGGTACTTGAGGTACCGCGGGTCGTGGATGACACAGAAGTTCCCCGGATCTTGTGGGTAAAGTGTACAACCTCTGCAGAGTGTCAAACTATTCGAATAGCCGTGTCCACGGTCATGGACAGTTGGGTAACCTCTCTTGGGCTACGTCCAATGTTTGTGAAAACATGCGTGTGTATGTGAGTCAAGATGGTGACTTGACTCGATGAGATGAATCATATTCATGTTGATCGGTAACCTGTTCTCGAGGTTACGCGAGGTCATTGATGCATAACTTAATGATAGCATATTGTTCTAGCCTCCTGCTAGATTGTTCATTATTATTCAATTGCATTGTTACTTGAACCACATCATGGGTTGCTTGCGAGTACATTCAAAGTACTCATTGGCTTGCCACTGGTTATTTAATTGGCCAGGCATGGAAGAACAGGATTATGAGGAAGAGTTCTTTGGAGACGACCATGCGAACTAGGACGCTATCCCAGTCCGAATGCCTGTAGGGTTAAGGCAGATGGCATGCGTTCTGCCCGTTTATTGAAGACTTCCGCTACTTGAGTTATTTGCTATTCAGCCCGTGAGGCTCTACCTATGTAAGACTTGGCCATAATGGCCTTAATTCGTGTAAGACTATTTGTATGGATGTAAGACTCTTGTTATTTCAGCTTCTGTGTGTTCAGTGAGCATTGATCTCTGGGATCACTGTACACGTGCATTCGGTGATCTCGACTTCCAAGTCGGGGTCCCCACACTATGGCACTTGCTAGTTGGTTTGCAAAATAGATCAAAGAAGAGGCCTACAAGAAAGAAGGAGAAGAATAAGAAGAAGAAGAAGAAGAAGAAGAAGAAGAAGAAGAAGAAGAAGAAGAGGGAGGAGGGGTAGGGTTTTTGCTAAGATAGCTTTAACCCACACACAACATACATCACAAGGTCTCACAATGCACAAAAGAAAATAAACTATGATGCCTTGATGACATGATGATGCAATGCAAAATAATAAAAGGTATGCAATGCAAATAAAAAGAAAAGAGAAGGACCCCCAAGGATAATGACAAGGATCAAAGAGGAAGCTTTATTGCCATTATTGGAAAGTATTACATTTGGGGCATTACAAACTCTCCTACACAACAAAAAGATCTCGTCACGAGATCTAGGACTGGAAGAAGGAAGGATACTCGGAACGAAGGTGATCTTCTCATTCCCAGGTAGCTTCTCGGTCGGTATGGTGTGACCACTTAACTTTCAAGAACTTGATTGACTTGTTGCGGGTTTTGCGCTCAGTTTCCTCAAGAATAGCAACAGGGTGCTCACGATAAGATAAGTCTTGTTGAAGATCAATCTCCTCTAACGGAATGGTGCGTTCAGGTGTCTTGAAGCACTTGCGGAGTTGAGACACGTGAAACACATCATGAACATTAGCAAAGTTGGAGGGGAGCTCAAGTTGATAGGCTAGATCGCCTCTTTTGCCAAGAATCTTGAAAGGGCCCACATATCTAGGAGCAAGCTTTCCTTTGATACCGAATCTTGGGTTCCTTTCATAGGAGAAACACGGAGATAGACATGATCCCCAATGTCGAAGGCCAAATCACGATGCTTGCCGTCATAGTAACTCTTTTGACGCGATTGAGCGGCTTTGAAATTCTCACGTATGACTTTGCACATTTCTTCGGCTTCTGAGATCAAGTCATTGCCAAGAAGTTGACGTTCACCAGTCTCAGACCAGTTGAGAGGGGTACGACACTTTCTGCCATAGAGGATTTCAAAAGGAGCTTTGTCGGCACCTGCTTCGAAATTGTTGTTGTAAGAGAGCTCGGCAAACGGGAGACAATCTTCCCACTTCATGCCAAAAGAGATGATACAAACTCTGAGCATGTCTTCGAGGATCCGGTTCACTCTTTCGACTTGACCACTAGTCTGAGGGTGAAATGCAGTGCTGAAACGAATCTTAGTGCCCGTGGCTGACTGAAAGGAGTCCCAGAACTTGGATATGAACAAACTTCCACGGTCTGAGGAGATGACTTGAGGAATGCCATGCAACGAAACAATTCTGGAAGTGTACAACTCTGCCAATTGAGCTGCATTGATGGATTCTTTGACGGGAAGGAAGTGAGCTACTTTGTAAGCTTGTCAATGACTACAAAGATAGCATCATTCCCCTTCTTGGACTTGGGAAACCCAGTGACGAAATCCATTTCGGTGTGGTCGAATTTCCACTCAGGAATAGGAAGAAGTTGAAGGAGACCGGCTGGACGTTGATGCTCTGCCTTCACTCTTCTGCAGACATCACATTCATTCACGAGTTGGGCAATCTCCCTTCTCATGCAAGTCCACCAGTAAGATTGCTTGAGGTCTTGGTACATCTTCGAACTTCCAGGATGAATAGAGAGGAGGGAGTCATGTGCTTCGTTCATTATGAGCTTCCTGAGATCACCCTTGGGAACCACAATTCTGTCCTCAAAGAACAAGGTGTCTTTCTCATCAACGCGATAGCACTTGTATTTGGGAGTACCCTTAGCAATACCATGTTTCACTTTCTGCACAATAGCATCACTTAGTTGGGCCAAACGGATCTGATCTTCCAAGGTAGGAGCCACTTGAAGGTTTGCAAGAAAGCCTTGTGGAACAACTTGGAGGTTGAGCTTCCTGAATGATTCACAAAGCTCAGGCTGAAACGGCTTGAGAAGGAGACTGTTGCAATATGCCTTTCTGCTCAAAGCATCTGCAATGACATTGGCCTTGCTAGGTGTGTATTCAATGCTTGGATTATACTCTTGGATCATCTCAACCCAACGAGTCTGGCGAAGGTTCAGGTTAGGCTGAGTGAAGATGTACTTCAAGCTCTAGTGATCGGTGAAGATGTCCACTTTTCTGACCAGCAGAAGGTGTCTCCATGTGACCAAAGCATGTACCACTGCTGCTACCTCAAGATGATGTGTGGGGTAGTTCTTCTCATTTGGTTTCAATTGACAAGAGGTGTATGCCACAATCTTCTTGGCTTGCATGAGAACACCACCAAGTCCTTGTAAAGAAGCATCACAGAAAACTTCATAGGGCTTGGACTCATCCGGAGGAGTAAGAACCGGAGAAGAAATGAGTTTTTCTTTGAGTGTTTTGAATGCCACATCACAATCAGGAGTCCAGTTGTACTTGACATTCTTCTACAGCAAGTTGTAAAGAGGCTTGACAATCTTGGAGAAGTTCTCAACGAACCTTCTGCAATAGCTAGCAAGACCAAGGAAGCTTTGGAGTTGCTTGACGTTCTGCGGGGGTTCCCAGTTGACAATAGCTTCAACTTTCTCGGGGTTGACAGAAATACCCTCAGCTGAGATGATATGGCCAAGATATAAGACCTTATCCAGCCAGAATTAACACTTGGAGAACTTCACATAGAACTTGTGTTCACGGATTCTATCGAGAACCAAACAAAGGTGCTTGGCATGATCTTCTTCATTCTTGGAGAATACCAAGATGTCATCCAGATAGACGAGAACAAATTCATTAGTGTAGGGGTTGAATATGAAGTGCATCATCCTCGAGAAAGTGGGTGGAGCATTTGCGAGTCCAAAAGACATAACCGTGTATTCATAAGAGCCAAAACTTGTTCTGAATGCGGTCTTGGGAATATCTTCTTCACGGATACGGATCTGGTGATAACCCATCCGGAGATCGAGCTTTGAGAACACCTTTGCTCCTTTGAGCTGCTCGAACAATTCATTGATATTGGGGAGCGGATACTTGTTCTTTATTGTCTTCTTGTTCAATGGCCGGTAATCAACGCAAAGGCGCTCCGTGCCATCCTTCTTCTTGACAAATAGAACACGACAACCCCAAGGAGAAGTGCTAGGCCTGATTACACCCATACGCTCTTGTTCATCAAGTTGTTTCTTCAACTCCTTCAACTCATCAGGGGAGAGCTTGTATGGACGCCGACATGATGGATCGGTACCGGGCTCGAGTTCAATGACGGATTCAACTTGACGATGCGGAGGCATGCCTGGAAGCTCTTCAGGAAAAACATCTTCATACTCATTGACCACCGGAATCTGAGAGATGGCATTAATCTCGCCCTTGTCGTTGAGAGAGAATAGTCTGATTGTGTTATCTCGAGAGGCGAAGATAATCACGTCTTTGTCAGGATGAGTAAGCTTGACTTCCTTATTTGCAAAATCAATGTTTGCATCATGCTTGGAAAGCCAATCCATCCCAAGAATAAGATCAATGTCGGAGTTACCGAGAATAACTGGAGAAACTAGAAAGCGGTAATCACCCATGTGAATAGATACATCTGGAGCCATCAAATTAGAAGTCATGTTTTTGCCCGAAGAAATAATTTGCAACTTCTTATCCAGAAATGCCGTAGTGAAATTATGCTTGGTAAAGAATGGTCTTAACATGAAGCAAAGTGATGCACCAGAATCAAACAATACTTTTGCGGGAATAGAGTTAACTGGAAGGTTACCAAGTATCACATCTGAAGAATTCTCTGCTTGAGCTGCATTCATCAGATTCACTCTTGCTTGCTTGGGATTGTGCTTGACAATACCAGTGCTGACAGGTGGAGGAGGCGGAAGGCGCCTTGGGTTGGGACACTTGTTAGCATAGTGACCCTTCTGAGTGCACTTGTTGCAAACCACTTCTGAGAGAGGATAGTGATAAGGACCACATGACTTCGAAGCTTGAAAGTGATTATGGGACTGGTTGCTTGGGTTGGGTGGGTGGGAGAAGCCACGTCCACCAGAATGCTTGTTGTTGTTGTTGGGAGGGCGGAGCACTGGAGGAGGTGGAAGCCAAAACTTCTGCTACTTTGCGACCACTTGGGAAGAAGATGAGGAGTTAACAGCATCTCTGATCCTCTTTTTGGAAGCTTCAACCTTGAGCTGGGCTGCCTCTTGCTTAAGTGCCATGTTATAGAATTGATCAAATTCATCCGGCTCAAACAAGGTGAGAGCTAGTTGGAGTTCATCCTTCAGACCACCACGGAACTGATAAATCTTGCTCTTGGAATCTGGGATGTCTTGCTTGGCATAGCGGGCAAGGTTCTGGAACTTGATATTGTATTGATAGATGGACATGGTGCCTTGCTTCAGGTTGCGGAATTGCTCACGCATGCCTTTGGTGACACTTGTTGGAATGTGGTGAGAGCGGAAATCCTTACAGAAGTCAGTCCACGAGATTTCACGTCCACCTCTGGAATCTTTGTACTGTTGCCACCAATCAGCGGCTTGGTCCTTGAGTTGGAAGGCGGCAAACTTAACATAATCCTCAAGTCTCACGTTACTGCATTCAAAGTGCTTCTTGATGTCTGTTATCTAGTCTTCAGTATCTAGTGGATCCACACAGTAACTGAAAGACTTCGGTTAGTTTGCCAGGAACTGGTTGATCAAAGCAAAGTGAGGTTGATTGAACAGATTGCCTTGGCCTTGGTTCCCATGACCACCTTGATTTGCTTGATTTGCTTGAATGTTCTGCATCATTTGCATAAGCATCTGGGTGTTCTGGTTCGTCGCTTGCATAATTGCTCTCCAGGCCTCAGACGGAGGAGGAGGGGAAGGAGGACGATTAGGAACTTCTTCACCCTCTGGGTTAGCATTGGGAACCTTCTCAGGAGCCATCCTGAATGAGATGACAACTATTAGCCATTGATTGAAAGAAATAAGCTGAATCAACGGCTAGAATTGCAACATAAGTCTTCACAAGAACATCCGAACAAAATGAACGAATGTAATCCACGGTTTAATGATACAACAATCTTCTCGAGAAGCCACTTGGGAGAACAAAAGGTAAATAAAACAACAAGGAGCAGATAGAACAAATACAAGATAGAAGCTTCGTTCGACATATTCGTGCTGAAAGCTTATGGAACGTGTTACGAAAGGGTTTTGCAATCCCCGGATCAGCATAGCCAAGGACCCTTTAAGATGCAACTCCCGATCGGAACAAACGCCCATAAAACCACTTCACTCAATGTAGAACCCTGAACTCCATATCATGCATTCGTTGGAAGAATGCCTACGAGCTACTAGATGATCCCACCTATTAATTTCTGAAAGTTTCCAGTTATGCAATCAGGTGTTGGGGATACAGGGGAAGCACCGCGCACTCAACTCTAATCCTACATCCAGCTGTATCCATCCTTCAACACATAACCAGTTATTTCCGGAAACCGTTTACCTCGGACCTTCGAAACGCATATGCTATACAAGCTATGGCAATACTCCCGAACTACCTCCCCAGTACTGGGTGATGTCGGGGTTATCTTGCCACCAACCGCATAGAAGAGTTTTCGATGTCGGCCATCTTAAGTATTCCAGAACTGCTGCGATAGATTTGTGACGATAACACCTCATAGCTAAACTCCCCGAAACACTACCACAACCCCTAATGACAGGAGGCATCGAGAACAATGTTCTCGTCACAAAGACATCGGAACAATCCAAACAATACTCGCGTGATCCTAATTTTTTTTGTGATTTTTGAGAGTAGAAGAGATAGAGTAATCGTCAGGAGTCCTCACCAGAGTGATAAAGGGATGAGGACCAAAAGAAATCCTACTCTCCGATATATATAGGTCTCAAAACATTTTCAAGTGTGTGCCTAGACTCAACCGTCAATGATTCGATCAATCAGTGGGGGCTCCTAGGTCGGAGAAGGCTCTAATACCAACTTGTAATGCCCAGTATGAGATTATACCTCCTACGTGTCGAGGCACAACTTAAAGGCATAAGCTCATACTAGAATGATCTCAAGTATGGTATCTTTGCATGACTCATGTAAAAGAGGGATGAAATTGCAAAAGAGTAGTTGGCTTACACTTGCCACGTCACATAGTACATTATATAAACAATCATCATCGAAATAACATCACAGTCCGACTACGGACAAAGATCCAAATGAAAGATACCATAAATAACACAAGGTCCCGATCATAACATCCTAGTAAGAGCCCTACTGATCCTCTGGATAAGACACATAGTATCATCCATGTTCCTCGTCGAACTCCCAGTACAACTTTGAACCACCAGTTGTGTAGTTCACCATGGTACCTGCATCTGGTGTTGTGTAGAATCTGTGAGCCACAGAGGACTCAGCAATCCCGTTCCCGGGTAGCAATGCTATCTAAGCCTTGGGTGTGGAACAAGGCTGAAGAACAAGGTTGCAGCTGCACTAGCACTAGCTTACGTGTTTAGAGCGAGAAGATAAGTGCCAACGAGCTTCAAAGTGATCATGAAGTGATCCTATCTAAGCACGTCAAACATAACCCCACCGTGTTCACTACCCGAACCCCTTCGGAGAGCGACCGTCACGGTTACTCACGCTGGTAGTGTATTCTGAACATAGTGTCAAGTTTTCTACAACCGGATATTCACAAATTCCCATCTGCCACATAGCCGCGGGCACGGCTTTCGAAAGATCAAAACCCTGCAGGGGTGTCCCAACTTAGCCCATCCCAAGCTCACGATCTGCGGAGTCGCAACTCCAAAGTGGGAAGACCCGAGTATTCTCGGAATCCCGTGCTCAAGATATTCCAACTAAGGTAAAACTAATCCAGCAAGTCCTCCTGGCCTGCTGACACCCTAATAGTAGCCGCGCGTATCTCGCCTCAGGCCATGTCCGGATAAGTCATCCTACAGGTTTTTACCAGCCCTCGAGTTTCCTCGAGGTGGCCCCGCAGTCTGCTCAGTTTGGACCAACACTCATGTGGAGCATTGGCCCGGGTTGTTATTTAAGAAAAAGGGTTTCTAAATCCCTATGCAAGTTTTAGTTATTAGGAAAATGTAAAACCAAAGTTGGGACTCGCTGGAAAAGCTTTAGCGCTAAGTGGGTTATCAAGGGGGGCCCATAAACCCCAACCGTGTTAGGGACGCAAAATCAAGGAACATAACATCGGTTTATATGGTTCCTAGGGAGGCATGAGTGGAACAAAACACCAAGCAAAGGCTTAGCCTTCCACCCATTGCCAAGTATATATATCGTTTAGTTTTAACAAATTATATAGTGTGATATCCCAACAATAACTTCATCATGAAGCAAAGAATCTTCGAATCTTCATCTGGAACTAACAATGCTATAAGAAGGGCTGAGCAAGCTTACGTAGCCAATCAAAGGTTTTGCTAGGTTGGGTGGTTAGAGATATTCATGGCTACAATAGGAGGCTGACAAACAAACATGGGCATCGAGGCAGTAAGCTAAAGAGAGAGACATCTAGCAATAGGCAAAGATAGTAATGATATCTGTAACAGGTCATCTTGCCTGTTGAATCCTCGGAGGGAACGTAATCTTGCTCCTCACACTCAACCTCGATAGAAACCTCGTTCTCAATATCTTCACCAGGCTCTAACCAAACACAACAATGCACAACGGAACAAAATGAATCAATGTGCAGTGCTCAATCACATGATGCATGAACATGAAGCATGTGAACATGGAAAAAACATGATGCATGGCCTAGGGTCACAAGAATGCAATACATCACCAACAAACAAGATCAACCACACATGTGAAACAAGCAAAAGAACAAGTTGACAAGTTTATGTAGATTATCAAACATGCACCCAACATGTTTTAAAGGGGTTGGTTAACATGGCAAGGGTGCACTAAACATTACAGCAACATGCTTGCAAGTTTAAATGGGCTGGAATTGAATACAACAATTTCCAGAAAATCCCATATTCATTTATTTGCATTTGGGACAGATTTGAAATACTTCTGTGATGGAGTTGTCAAACATGCTAAACAACAGCACCAAAATATTCTACACATTTTTCTACCCCAAATGCATATAAAGTTTGTTAAATTTGGAGTTGTAGAGAATTAGTTATGAATTTTGCAAGTTTGAGCATATTTAAATCAAATTCAAAATCAACAACATTTTAAATATTTCAAACATGGCAGCAAGTGACATTTTCATAATCTACACAAAATTCTAAGCACTTTTCATATAGGGCTCAAATTCATATGATGCATAAATATGCAGATATTAATTAAAACAGGAAAACAGAAAAGAAAAAGAAAAACAGAAAAAGAAAAACAGAAAAAGAAAAACAGAACAATTCAAACGCCAGGACTAAACTGACCCAGACTCAGCGAGCCACAGTCACTGACAAGGGGGGGGGCACGCGAGCTGAGTTGGCGAGTGGGTGCGCGCACGGGCTGGCACTGGTGCTGTGAGGCTGGCAGGTGGGACCCTACTCTCAGCCTCACACAAAAATGAAAAAGGGGCTGATACACCACTGCGCCCGCGAGGGATTGAACCCGTGCCTAACTGACGAAACTGACGGAGACACGCCACTACGCCACTGCATCGATCTCGACAGAGAGGATGCAGCTTAACTGAAGAATACACAATGGATGCAGAACAGGAGAGCACTGCCCCTCATCGGAGCAAGCTCGTCAGAGCCGCTCCGGCGACCAATAGGCACGACGGAGGGGTGCGACAGGGAGCAGGAGGAATCCCGCATCCAACCAAACTATTAGCAGCACCTAAGGTGCACTACATCACCGGCGGCGAGCTATTACAGCACGGCGGCGATGAGACGACGGCGAGGCGATGCAAGGCACTAGGCGGCACAGCGACTGCACGGATACGTTCTACGCACCTAGGAGAAGCTACCGGATAGCACGACAACAGCTAAAGAGGTCACAAGACTCGCCAGCGACGAGGTCCGACGGCGGCACGGTTGGGCACTCATGGAACTATGGCCTAGAGCCATCGCAGGAAGGGGAAAACGGCTGGGGAGATAGAGGAGCTCACCACGAGCACGGCGGTGCGCTCAGCTGGCCCGTGGACGAAGTCGACGACGGCGTGTCTCGAACAACTCCTGCCACCGTAGAGGAAGAAGAGGAAGAAGCTCTCGACGGAGAGGCGGTCGGGTCCGCGTAGTTGTCGTAGTGGAAGAAGAGGACGTCGGGGAAGAAGCTGGACAATGTTGGCGAGGCGGAGGACGACGTGGAGCTTGTCGGCGACGAGAGGGAGCTCTCAGATGCGCTCGGGCGTCGATGGTGGCGGCAGATCTAGGGGATCCCAGCTCTCTAGACGGCGAGAGGGGAAAGGGAAGACCTAAGGCAAAGAGATGGACACGATTTGGGTTTAAAACACGGGCTCGGCGCACGGCCTCGACGTCCGTGAGCTTACGGCGCGACGGTGAGCGCGTCGAGTGCTCTGCTTTTCTGATGGAGGAAGACGGAGGCGAGGGAGATGAGACGCTGACGGGTGGGTCCGCGCACTCGGAGTGGCTACGGCGCGACTGCTGCTCCTGCGGTGCTGGGCTGCTGCACTACGGGTGGAGTTGGGCCTCATGGGAGCGAGAGAAGGGAGAGGCCCAGGTTGCTGCTGGCTACCTGAGCTCAGTGAATTATGCTCTATTTGAATAAAATGACTTGGAAATTTTTAGAGGCAGAAAAATAAAAGGAGTTTCAATATAGGCCAAACTCTTGATATTTCAAAGCCCAACCGAATCATTTTCAAATGAGATGAAATTTGGTGGAGAGGTTGCTCACATGGGGCAAGTTTAAATGGAGAAGGAAGATTTACTATGGCACTTGCTAGTTGGTTTGCAAAATAGATCAAAGAAGAGGCCAGCAAGAAAGAAGGATAATAATAAGAATAAGAAGAAGAAGAAGAAGAAGAAGAAGAGGGAGGAGGGGTAGGGTTTTTGCAAAGATAGCTTTAACCCACACACAAAATACATCACAAGGTATCACAATGCACAAAAGAAAATAAACTATGATGCCATGATTACATGATGATGCAATGAAAAATAATAAAAGGTATGCAATGCAAATAAAATAAAAGAGAAGGACCCCCAAGGATAATGACAAGGATCAAAGAGGAAGCTTTATTGCCATTATTGAAAAGTATTACATTTGGGGCATTACATGGACCCCTCGCCTCCTGGCATACTAGCACATGCCAAGGGTGGTTCCGGGACTGGGTCTCACAGGCGTAGGGCCTTAAGCTACCACAAGAACGAAAGAAAGGAGAAATCTTGCTCTAACAAGGGGTTCATGCAGAACACAAGTTTATAACGCTAGATAGTAACAAAAGTACTACGAGAATTTACATGTCCTTGTGAAGCCCTTCGTGATGTCCCGCAGGAACTAAGCTATGGGAGGCGCTCTCAAGGAACTCGGCTTGAACTCCTTCAACAACGGCGACGCCGGGTGGACACCGTTTCCCTCCGGCGATAGGGGAGGTGGCTTGGAGGCTCGTAGCTCTCATCAGAGCTTGAGGCCATCTCAGGGGTAGCATAACTGCTATCAGGAGAGTCGGAGATATAGCCAACATCGAGCGCTCCACTGCCCTGACGACACGGTGAATGGTCGCCGGCGAGCCCATGCCCCGCGCCACACAGCAGTCGGAGGCCGTCCGCCCTGAAGACTCTGAAGGTCATCACGCCCATCGGGTCCAGTGCGAAATGAAGAATGTGCCTCTCGGTAAGGGCACAGGCGCGACGCACCACACACCAGCCCCAGGCAATGAAGACCTGGCCGGAAGAAACCACCTCCACGTCGGCACGCAAAGGAGGAAGGTGACACCCTTCGTGCCTCAGCTCCATCGTCACCCGGCCACCCTTCGTGCCTCAGCTCCACCGTCACCCGGCCACGAGCCGGGAGTACCTCCCTCAGGAACGGAGGAAGAAGGATCCAGGAATGCGGAGGGGCCCCTGCACACACGATGAACTCGCAAGCATCATCCACCGAATGGGACGGCAACAGGGCGCGAGGAGACGCCCGTCTCTCCGAACGACTAGCGGCGCCACCCCTATCGCCGCCCCCGCTCAATCTGCATGTCGTCGAGGCGTACAAGGGAAGCGGAAATCCTGGTGGCGCCCGCATGCACCACGTACGGGCGTCCGCCGGCTGTAACACTCCAAATTTTTTTGGATTTGTTCTCATCAAACTTTTGGTCTTTTGGAAGGGGAATATTTGAACCTTACTTAAAAACCCCTTCTTCTCAAATATTTCATGACAAAAGTTTGTATGTTCTTCTCAACCTTGATTCTGGTCTTGAAGGTTTTCTCCTTGTGTTAGCTCAACACAAATTATTTTCAAAAAGTATTTGTTTGACAATTGCTCTTTATGAAAAACCTTCATATAAAAACCTTGGACTTATTTCCCCCATTCAAGTTTTTCCCTCTTGCCATGCACCCAATGAAGATCTTTCTTCCGAGAGCCTACATTCCCACCTTGAATAAGTCTAACATCAATTCCAGTAGGTTTTAACCACATTTAGATTTTTCTTCTAATTATTTTATCCCAAAAGCAAATTATGTCCTTTAAATTGAGCGTTGGTGATTTACAAAGGAACTACTAGTTTCCTTTTGATTTTTGATCCCAAGCAAACTCCCCTGGCTAGTTCTTAGTACCCTCAACCTAGATCCTTCTTGATTCACTGGTCCACAGTTCAAAATTTTCAAATTTCACTTGCTGCAAGTTTGGACCAGATTTGCCATTTTTGGTGAAATTCATATTTTCTCTCTTCCTAAAAAGGTGAGAAAATTCAGGCAGCCTCTGGATGCATCAAGAGACCACCTCACCAAAGATCAGCTCAGAAAAAAATTCCACATGCCAAAAACATTTCATCGAACACCTGGCGTGCACTGTTTCTGTCAAAATTCAGAAAGTTCAGAAGTTCAGTGATTCAATTCTGCCGTCAGTGTCGTTTCTTCAGAGTCACGATGTCAATCTTGCCAGTGCTCACTCTGGCACGATGCTCACTACTCCCCTCGCTTATCCTGAGCACCGCACGCTCGCTTGGCTGGTTGCGGGCGTCGGTGGCGCCGTGGCCCGCCTGCGCCGGCGTCTTCCGCGACGGCAGAGCCACCCGTGGCGGCCAACAGGGGTCACCCTGCAAAGCAACGCTGTTCGGCACCGCCCAAGCCACCTGGGAGCTCCGCGTGGCCGTCTTCTTCCCTGTGCACGCTGCAGCACCGTCGCCGTGGCCTGAGAGGCGCAGAGCGCGCTCTCTCCCGCCGACGCGCACGCACGGCCGTTCTGTTGGGAAGGTGCCGTAAGCAACCGTATCTTGCTAAGCTCTGCTTCGGAATGGAACCAATAAACCGTCTCGTCGATGCTCAAGAGCTTAAGCCACCCTTCCAGCCACAGCCTCGCCGTAATCGCTCGCCGGACTTATCCCGTTTGCGGTAACCGCCTCGGGCCGGCTATAAATAGCACCCCCAAGCTCGCACTCGACCCCGCACAGCTCCACCATCTCACCAGACCCCGCCCAGCCACTGGAAGAACCTCGAGGGGCCCTTCTTCCCCAACTCCGGCCGCCCCGATCCGCTTCACGCTCCGGCAGCTTCCTCTCTGGTGAGAGCTCCTCCACCGCCCTAGTCTTGCCAGTAGCTTCCTGACACATCTAGGCGACTTACCCCCACTCCAATTTGACCCCAGCTGCTCTCTCCGACGAGACCCACAACCACCCGAGCCGCCGTGCGCCGGAGATAGGGTCGCCGTCGACGTGGTGCTCGCCGACGTCCAACTCCACCACCCACCGACGCGGAAGAGCACTAGGAACCTGTAGGTACCACCCACTTCCCCTACCTCGTCGTGGATCGGCGCCGGCTCTATTTTTAGTTCAAAGATTCAAACCTGACGAGTTGGACCCCCTCGTCAGTCTCTCTGTCTTATTCGAACCGTTTTTCTGGAAGACGACTTCGGGCAGAATATGCTTTCTCTATTCAGCTGGCGTACTGCTTTCTGAATCGTTTTCTATTTTTATATTCTAGCCCCTGGAAACTTTCTCTTTCATTACAGACAAGTCCCTGGACGAAAACCTTAATAACTTTTAAACAAAACATGATTTTGAGTTGATTCTTTTTCTGTCCTCTATAGTTTTCTGTCTAGTTTTTTATCACATTTATTTGAAAAATATTTGGGACAAATTTTATGCACGCACGG
Source organism: Secale cereale (assembly GCA_902687465.1). Lineage (NCBI taxonomy): Eukaryota > Viridiplantae > Streptophyta > Magnoliopsida > Poales > Poaceae > Secale > Secale cereale. Next base: position 247,924,013 of record LR738715.1, on the reverse strand, counting down.
TATTTATGTTAGTACCCGTTTTATTTGTATCCGTAGATACCGAAGGAAGTGACGGAGCTGCGAACTTCACCGAGTTAGACACCGACTACTCCGAACCAGGCAAGCATATTTGAACCTTTGATATGATGAGTGTGTTGCATGTTTGCTTGAGTAGTTCTTCTTCATGGCATGGTTATGTAAGCATTTGTGGATGTTATATTTCATGCAAAGCAAGCTCCGTGTGTGCCCCGAAAGATGTTGGTAAACCAACCTGATCATGTGGTGACATGATAGGTTGTGAGCTGGTATTGTTGAAGCATGCCAGTCACCCGTTAACTCTAGTATTAACGTGGATCAACTCATGATCCTGTTCGTCTCCTTTTTGGTACTGTCGCATGTCTTCTGCAAAGATCACGGTTTAGTCAGCTGCAAACCTCTTTCCGTGTACACACCAAATAGAGGGGCCGGGATGAGGGTTCCCTGGCCCTGTATTAAAGCCCGTCATCCGATCAGGGGGCATGGGTGTATCCGGTTGGGACCGAGAGGGGGGCACCCCTTAGAGTGCGCGATATAAATTTGATCCCATGCTATTCGAGGTTGTAGCCTCCTCATCTTAAAGTTTTTCATGAACGTTGTCTCGGGTGATTCCAGGCAGCAGGATCTGAAATGGGTGTGTACTGGTTAGTCGTGTTTCTGCTAAAACACCGTAGACGGAACTAGTCCTTTGTGGCTAGTGAAATCCGTTGGCTGTGATTTAAGAGTACAAACTCTGCAGAGTCAAAATCTTCCGAGTAGCCATGTCTATGGCCTAGCGTCAATCTCCGTGTCAACCACAGTGACCGTCTCGGATATTCTAAGATAGTGATAAGAATGGTAATATAGTCAAGGGTCATCTTGGTAGGTGAACTAACCAGTTATTTCTGCATTGAGTAATCTCCTGAGATGATTTACCGTCATAACAAAGAATTTATAAGCCCTTTATGTGATGTCGCTCAGACGTCCGACTGTGGCATTCTCGTTATTTACTTCCGTTATAAGCCCTTTATGTGATGTCGCTCAGACGTTCGACTGTGGCATT
>LR738715.1:247881279-247922946 GCA_902687465.1 Secale cereale | reverse complement strand
TAGTCAGCTGCAAACCTCTTTCCGTGTACACACCAAATAGAGGGGCCGGGATGAGGGTTCCCTGGCCCTGTATTAAAGCCCGTCATCCGATCAGGGGGCATGGGTGTATCCGGTTGGGACCGAGAGGGGGGCACCCCTTAGAGTGCGCGATATAAATTTGATCCCATGCTATTCGAGGTTGTAGCCTCCTCGTCTTAAAGTTTTTCATGAACGTTGTCTCGGGTGATTCCAGGCAGCAGGATCTGAAATGGGTGTGTACTGGTTAGTCGTGTTTCTGCTAAAACACCGTAGACGGAACTAGTCCTTTGTGGCTAGTGAAATCCGTTGGCTGTGATTTAAGAGTACAAACTCTGCAGAGTCAAAATCTTCCGAGTAGCCATGTCTATGGCCTAGCGTCAATCTCCGTGTCAACCACAGTGACCGTCTCGGATATTCTAAGATAGTGATAAGAATGGTAATATAGTCAAGGGTCATCTTGGTAGGTGAACTAACCAGTTATTTCTGCATTGAGTAATCTCCTGAGATGATTTACCGTCATACCAAAGAATTTATAAGCCCTTTATGTGATGTCGCTCAGACGTCCGACTGTGGCATTCTCGTTATTTACTTCCGTTATAAGCCCTTTATGTGATGTCGCTCAGACGTTCGACTGTGGCATTCTCGTTATTTACTTTCGTTATAAGCCCTTTATGTGATGTCGCTCAGACGTCCGACTATGGCATTCTTGTTATTTACTTTGAATAAAAGCCCTTTATGTGATGTCACTCAGACGTCCGACTGTGGCATTCTCATTATTTATTTTCGTTATAAGCCCTTTATGTGATGTCGCTCAGACGTCCGACTGTGGCATGTTTTTATTCATTTTTCCCCACGAGGCGTCGCTCAGACACTCGATCGGTATTCTTTTATTTATTTTTCTTCGAATTTCGGGAGGACTACCGCCCGACTTCCATTTTTATTTTGCAGCGCAAATTTATTCTTTGAGTACATATTGCTGGTCTGCTCATATGCATCATGTTTGCATTTTGTTATATCTTATGTCCGAACTGTCTTGCGAGTACATTCAAAGTACTCACCTGGCTTGTTGGTTTGGCCAGATGTTGACGAAGGCGATCTCATGGATGAAGAGTTCGATAGCGAGTCCGACGCCTAGTGGAGTCCTAGTCAGTCTCTTGCGATCCTGGAGTTGATCACTATATTATAACCGCTTCCGCCACCACCAAATAAATTCATCGGGTCTCACTCCAACACTCGATGAGCTGTAAGATATTGGAGTCGTGTCACCCACTACACTGTGACACATCCACCACCTTTTATTACGAGTCAGTAGTTATGCCACCCTACCCTTGTGTCATATCCGCCCTTATGTATAATATCGGCGTGCTTGTAATAAATTGTTGAGCAACCTCAGCTCAACCTTGTATGATATTCAGTACTCTGGAATTCTGTATCAAGGATTTGTCTACCAGTGAGAAGTATTCTTCTGTACTGGTCCGATAAAAAGGTCGATTTCTCAGCAAATATTTTACTGGAAAAATCGGTCCTGACAACCTTGGTATCAGAGCCAGGCTGACTGTAGGAAGCCACTAGGTGCGATCGCTAATCGGTTATTAGCGTATTGAGTGCCATTTCAGCATTTTTACATATGTAGCAGTTTTCTGTTAGTCGTCATAAATTTATGATTTGACTATTCAGAATTTTTGTCTACTTTTGTAGATGGCTGGCAGCGACTGTGAGTCACAGGTGTTCGCCAACATACCTGAGGGGTTTATCAAGCTCCTCGTCGCCATCACCAAGGTTGCTATCGGGCCATCGACTCGTCCAGAGTTCACACTCTACCAGCACAAGATCAACGACAGCGTGTCGATGCACCAGGCCGCGGTGCAGTTCAAGGGAGGGCGTTCTGAGGCATGCCACTTCCGATTTGCGGGCAGGGCCATGCCTACGGAGAGGCATGCCATGCAAATGGCTGCCCGTGAGGCGATAGCTTGTCTCCTGGATGCTCTTCCTTCGATGAAGACTCATCGCTACCGCTACCTCCCCTGCCACGTACCTTACACGTGCCACTATGCGTTTGCTTGCGCAAGGGGAGAACGTGATGAAGCCATCGAATCATTGGTTGAGTACCTCAAGGCTCTTGAGGCAGCCTTTGATAACCTTGTGGACGACTTGGTGGCTGCTCGTATGGACTTAGTTCAGAGCGGTTCCGCCAATAGAAGGGAGCTTCTCCATACTTCACCACCACTGACATATGTCTCGTCCTCAGCATCTTATGCACCTGCCTTCTTAGCCACCGCTCGCCGCCTACCTACCACTGAGGAGTTTGACCAAGTCATTGCTCCTACTCCAATCGAGCTGCACCACCTGTCGCGCCCGCACCAACTCCTCGAACCAGTATTCCACGCCTGGAGCCTATTAGTGAGGAGGAGGTTGAGTCTCCATCACCACTGGGTCTTACCCTTGGCAGGCCGAAGGAAGTCTTCACCATCTCCGACTAGTGCGCCTGTCCGCGACACGATGTGTCCGCTTGTATGATATGTTTTATATGTAAAATAGGTTGATGAGAAGTAGTCTGTTTGCGCATCATGTAGGAACTCGGAGAAGTGCACTAGCCTAAATAACATGTCAGGAGTGTGTACGCGCATCCTGAGTGACGTATTGTATAATTACGACTTGCGTGTAAGATTTGTACTAAGCGGTCCTTCTCCATGCGCAATCAAGTATTTTATTTAAAAATCTTTGGAGTTCGTACATTTTCTGCTTTTGCAAAATCTTTTGTTTATTTTTGCTGCTCAGTTTTTCTTATGAGTTCTGCAATAATACCCCAGAGTGGAAAATGACTCGTCCCTGGACTCGTTCCATGCCAAGTCCGCCAGAGGAAAATTATGGTACCCAGACAAGTAACAATTTCACGTAGGGGCAGTCAAGTCAGCAGGGCAGTGAAACAACATTTTCTCAAGTATGTTGCCTTTACGAGCAAAAGCAGCAGCATCACCAAGAAATGATGAACCATGTTATCAATATGGGAAATCACCGTGAGCCACATCAGCAGCATTCAAAATTGTCTGAGCTACAGAAGACACGTCCACCAACATTTTCTCACACAGACAGACCGCTTGAGGCCGATGATTGGCTTCGAGACATTGAAAGGAAATTGATTATTGCACAATGCTCGGATCGTGAAAAAGTACTTTATGCACCACACTATCTCACTGGAGCAGCTGCATCATGGTGGGAAATTTTTCTGCATATGCACCCCAATGAAAATGATATCACTTGGGAGGATTTTAAAGAAGGTTTTCGTGGGGCGCACATCCCTAGAAGCATTATGAAGATCAAGAAAAGGGAATTTGATGACCTTAAGCAGAGAGGCATGACAGTGACTGAGTACAACAACCAGTTTACTCAATTATCTCGTTATGCCAATGAAGAGCGTATGACTGAAAATAAAAAGATGAAAAATTCCTGGACGGTCTGGCATCAGCACTTAAATGCTAGCTAGTCGTACACACCTTTCCAGATTTCAAGACACTTGTGGACAAGGCTATTACTATGGAAAATGAGCACTGCAGTTTGGAAGATATTCGCAAGCGAAAAAGGGATAAGACTACCCACACTCGCCACAACCAGAACAAGACTAATTTTCAGAAAAATGGGGCGAACAAATCCATGACCAATGATCCGCGTCCGAACAAAAATTTCCATGCAAGGGACAAGAATTTTACGTATCGCCCAGACGTTACTTGCTACGCTTGTGGAGAAGAGGGACACTATGCCAAATAGTGCCCAAAACCAAGGAACTCAACCCCGAAGCCGAACAACAATGGTAACAATTCAGCACCCAAGCGTAACAACTTCAACCCCAGTAACAACCACAAGAAGGGTCACCTAAACCATGTGACCAAGGAGCAAGCAGAGGATGCCCCGGATATCGTACTCGGTACGTTCCCTGTCTACACAATACCTGCCACGGTTTTGTTTGATTATGGAGCTTCTCATTCGTTCATTTCAAAGAACTTTGCTTTGCAACATGATTTTTCGATGCTTCCCTTGGGAAAATCATTGACCATTAAGTCCCCCGGAAGTAAGCAGATCACTCAGAGTTACTGCCAGGGTGTGATCATTGAGATTGAAGGATTAAAGTTTCAAGCAAACCTCATCGTGTTGGAAAATAAGGGACTGGATGTTATCCTAGGTATGGACTAGCTGACCACCAACAAAGGATTTATCGACTGCTTCAACCGAACTGTGATTCTTACTCATAATCACGGAAAGACGATAAGAGTCGCAGCCCAAGAAAGACCAGTATCACGGCAACCAAAATTGAACAAGGTAGACACTTCTGAGTTAAGCAAGGTTCCAGTAGTATGTGAGTTTCCGGATGTATTTCCTGATGAACTGCCAGGCATGCCACCAGACAGGGAAATAGAATTCATTATCGAGTTAGCACCTAGAACCACCCCCATTTACAAGAAACCATACAGAATGGCACCATCCGAATTGGTTGAATTAAAGAAGCAAATAAAAGAGTTACTGGACAAAGGATTTATACGGGCCAGCTCCTCATCTTGGGGTTCACCGGTACTATTTGCCAAGAAAAAGGATGGGACATTGAGACTGTGTATGGACTATCGAGCGATCAACATGGTCACTATCAAAAACAAATATCCGATACCATGGATAAATGATTTATTTGACCACCTCGCCCAAGCCAAGGTTTTCTCAAAAATTGATTTAAGGTCGGGGTATCATCAATTAAAAGTACGGACAGAAGATATCCCTAAGACAACATTCACCTCCAGATACGGACTATATGAATTTACAGTAATGCCGTTTGGACTGACCAACGCCCCAGCATATTTTGTCCACCTCATGAACAAAGTGTTTATGAAAGTTATGGACAAATTTGTTGTGGTATTTATTGATGATATCCTGGTATATTCTAAGACACCGGAAGAACATGTTGAACACCTCCAAATTGTACTGGGAGAATTAAGGAAACATCAACTATACGCCAAATTCAGCAAATGCGAATTTTGGTTAAGACAGGTTGGTTTTCTAGGCCACGTATTGACACGGGAAGGAGTTGCTGTGGACCCGGAAAAAGTCAAGGCCGTACTTGGTTGGAAGCCACCGGCCAACGTAACAGATGTACGAAGTTTCCTCGGAATGGCTGGATATTACCGAAGGTTTATTGAGGGATTTTCCACCATAGCCAAACCAATGACACAGTTACTCAAGAAGGATAAGATATTCATATGGACTGAAGCTTGTGAGAAAAGCTTCCAGGAACTCAAAAGGAAATTAACAACAGCCCCAGTATTAGTCGTACCAGACATACACAAAAGTTTTGAAGTGTATTGCGAAGCATCCCGGAAGGGCCTCGGATGCGTACTAAAGCAAGAAGGCAAGGCAATCGCATACGCTTCCAGGCAACTACGGAAGCATGAAGAAAATTATCCTACGCACGACTTAGAATTGGCAGCAGTCATTCATGCACTCAAGGAGTGGAGGCACTTTTTGCTTGGGAATCGTTGTGAAATATATACGGACCATAAGAGTCTCAAATATATTTTCACACAACCAGAACTCAATTTAATACAATGACGCTGGTTGGAATTGGTGAAAGATTATGACGTTGGCATTCACTATCATCCAGGAAAGGCGAATGTTGTGGGAGATGCTCTCAGCCGTAACCCCAGCACGGACAATGGCAGCCCACAAAACTTGAGACCTGAATTTCAGCAGGAATTCGCCAAGCTCAACTTGATGATGGTCACCGAAGGCGAAGTGTCAAATTTAGAAATACGACCTACACTAATAGAACAGATTAAGAAAGCTCAGCATGGACACCCCATCATTGAAGGCATAAAAAGAAAAGTGAGTCTGGGCAAGGCCTCAGAATTTGTCATAGCCGGTGAGGGAATATTATGGTTCGGAGACAGGCTTTGCGTACCCAACAACGAAGACCTCAAACAGCAAATTCTAGCAGAGAGCCACACCGCTCCATATTCAATTCACCCTGGAGGGACCAAAATGTACAAGGACATTCAGGAAATATTTTGGTGGCACGGTATGAAGAGGGATATAGCCACATACATTGCATGTTGTGATTCATGTCAACGCATTAAAGCCGAGCACCAAAAACCCGTAGGGCTATTACAGCCAAACAAGATACCTGAATGGAAATGGGACGATATTGGGATGGACTTTATTGTTGGGCTACCTCGGTCACAGCACGGGAATGATGCCATATGGGTCATCACAGATAGACTAACTAAGGTGGGACACTTCATCCCCGTCAAAACAACCCACACCACCCAGAAGCTTGCCAAACTTTATCTCTCCCGTATATTTTGCCTACACGGAGTTCCGATAACTATAATATCCGACAGAGGCACTCAATTCGTCTCTAAATTTTGGGATCATTTACAGCAAGCTCTGGGAACACAACTAGTATCCAGTACAGCATATCACCCCCAGACTGGAGGACAAACTGAACGGGTAAATCAAATTCTAGAAGACATGCTGAGGGCATGTGTTCTCACCTAGGGGACCAGTTGGGAAGCAAGCTTGTCGTATGCCGAGTTCGCATACAACAATAGTTACCAAACCAGTCTAAAAATGGCACCTTTCGAAGCCTTGTACGGACGAAGATGCCGTACCCCATTAAACTGGTCAGATACATGGGACAGCCGTATCTTCGGACCAGACATGCTCAAAGAAGCTGAGGAGAAGGTTAGACTCATACGAGACCGACTCAAGACAGCCCAAAGCCGACAAAAGAGTTATTACGATCAAAAAATTCGCGAAGTCAGCTTTGAACCCGGTGAAAATGTGTATCTACGTGTATCTCCTATGAGGGGCCTGCAATGATTCAAAGTCAAAGGAAAGCTAGCACCACGGTTTATCGGACCCTTTCGTATAGTTGCACGGAGAGGCACAGTAGCCTACCAGTTAGACCTTCCCAAAGAACTATCAGATGTCCACGACGTGTTCCACGTCTCACAACTAAGGAAATGTGTAAGCAACTCGGAGAAGCATGTGTCGCATGAAAACCTTGATGTGCAACCAGACCTCACCTATAGGGAACAACCTATAAAAATATTGGAAGAATCTGAGAGAAGGACCCGTCAGAAGACAATTAAGTTTCTCAAGGTTCAGTGGAGCAATCACACCGAGGATGAGGCAACATGGGAAAGAGAGGGTTTTCTTCGGACAGAGTACCCACACCTATTTGAGGATCAGCTAAAATCTCCGGGACAAGATTTTTCCTACGGGGGTAGGTGTTTTAACACTCCAAATTTTTTTGGATTTGTTTTCATCAAACTTTTGGTCTTTTGGAAGGGGAATATTTGAACCTTACTTAAAAACCCCGTCTTCTCAAATATTTCATGACAAAAGTTTGTATGTTCTTCTCAACCTTGATTCTGGTCTTGAAGGTTTTCTCCTTGTGTTAGCTCAACACAAATTATTTTCAAAAAGGATTTGTTTGACAATTGCTCTTTTTGAAAAACCTTCATATAAAAACCTTGGACTTATTTCCCCCATTCAAACTTTTCCCTCTTGCCATGCACCCAATGAAGATCTTTCTTCCCAGAGCCTACATTCCCACCTTGAACAAGTCTAACATCAATTCCAGTAGGTTTTAACCTCATTTAGATTTTTATTCTAAATATTTTATCCCAAAAACAAATTCTGTCCGTTAAATTGAGTCTTTGTGATTTACAAAGGAACTACTAGTTTACTTTTGATTTTTGATCCCAAGCAAACTCCCCTGGCTAGTCCTTAGTACCCTCAACCTAGATCCATCTTGATTCACTGGTCCACACTTCAAAATTTTCAAATTTCACTTGCTGCAAGTTTGGACCAATTTTACCATTTTTGGTGAAATTCATATTTTCTCTCTTCCTAAAAAGCTGAGAAAATTCAGGCAGCCTCTGGATGCATCAAGAGACCACCTCACCAAAGATCAGCTCTAGAAAAAAATTCCACATGCCAAAAACATTTCATCGAACACCTGGCGTGCACTGTTTCTGTCAAAATTCAGAAAGTTCAAAAGTTCAGTGATTCAGTTCTGTGGGGACCCCGACTTAGAAGTCAAGATCACCAAATGCACGTGTACAGTGATCCCAGAGATCAATGCTCACTGAACACACAGAAGCTGAATAACAAGAGTCTTGCATCCATACATACCGTCTTACACAAATTATGGCCATTATGGCCAAGTCTTACATAGATAAAGCCTCACAGGCTGAATAGCAAATAACTCAAGTAGCAGAAATCTTCGATGATAAGTAGAACACATGCCATTTGCCTTAACCCTACAGGCATTCTGACTGGGATAGCGTCCTAGTTCGCATGTTCGTCTCCAAAGAACTCTTCTTCATATTCCTCTTCCTCCATGCCTGGCCAATTAAATAACCAGTGGCAAGCCAATGAGTACTTTGAATGTACTCGCAATCAACCCATGATTTGGTTTAAAGTAACAATGCAATTTGAATGATAATGAGCAATCTAGCTATGAGCTAGAATAAATATTCTACCATCAAGTGTATGCATCAACGAGTTCACGTAACCTCGAAGACAGGTTACCGATATCAACATGAATATGATTCAACTCATCGAGTCAAGTCACCACCTTGACTCATTACACACACATACTTTCACCGATGCGGTAAAATTCTGGACATAGTTTAAGTAGCACCACCCAACTGTCCATGACCGTGGACACGGCTATTCGAATAGTTTTACACTCTGCAGAGGTTGCGCACTTTACCCACAAGATCCGGGAAGCTTTCGTGTCACCCACGATCCCGAAGTACCTCAAGTACTCGGGGGAAGCACCCGGTCATTATCTTTCCTTAGGAGACACTAACATAGAGTCCACTCGTTGGTACACGGCCCTCAAGTACAAACAATAGATCACGGGACTTTCCCTAAATTCAATGTCACGCGTACCCGAAGGGACCAACGGTGTGTCCGGTGCCCTGTGAAAACAGTCATGGTCGTCTATCCAAGCACGACCCCATCCCGGGAAAGACCTCAAGTCTTCCCGTCACTAGTAATGCGGGCACCATGCTAGTATCGGCCTAAGTAATCAATAAAGCCCCGTCCCATAAGGGGTAGAGTAGTTGCACATGTTTGGTTGGGGTGGTAGTCACACATAAATCTAATCCATCATTTCACCCATGCACAAGACTTTACCAGCACATCACTTCTTCCTCAAGTGATGACCTAACTCAACACCACCCTCGGGCATTAGGGGCACCCGATGGGGTTTACGGAAAGATTTCAACCTGGAAGGTTCATGTCACCCATGCATCACTAAGCATCACTACTAACTAAGTAATTTATGATCATCAACAACTCGCTGCTATGTTCTGGAATGATTTCAAACAGCGCATGGGCCATGCTAAAGGGATTCAGATGGACTTTGATCTTGCTTCCCTCATTGTCAAGATCGATGGCCTTGAGGAATTGTCTCGGCCTTTTTCTGAGAAGGAAGTGGAGGATGTGATCAAGCATATACCCTCTGATCGTGCCCCGGGGCCCGATGGTTTTTCTGGTCTGTTCTTGAAGAAATGTTGGCCTATTCTTAAGCAGGATTTCCTATCTCTTGTCAGGGATTTCTATGAGGGTACTTGTGATCTCAAATGTTTGAACACTTCCCTCATTACTCTCATTCCTAAGAAGTTGAGCCCTGAGGTGGTGGGGGACTTTCGGCCTATCTCATTGACCAACACCTGCCTAAAATTCCTGACGAAACTTTTAGCCAACAGATTACAACAGGTAATTCTCAGATGCATCCACAAAAACCAATATGGTTTTCTTCGGTGCCGATCAATCCAGGATTGTTTAGCTTGGTGCTTTGAATACATACACCAATGCAAAGCTTCCAAACGGCCTATTGTTCTCCTCAAACTTGATTTCACGAAGGCTTTTGATACACTGGAGCATGCTACCATTCTTCAGATGTTGCACTATAAGGGGTTTGATGAGCGTTGATTGGCTGGGTAAATTCTTTGTTATCTTCAGGCTCTTCTTCGGTGCTCCTTAACGGAGTACCTGGTCAGCATTTTCACTGCAGAACTGGGGTGCGTCAAGGTGATCCTCTGTCCCCACTACTTTTTGTCATTGCAGTGGACCTACTTCAATCGGTGGTAAATGATATGTGCGCTCGCAACATTCTTCAAATGCCAATACCTACCAGCTCCAATGATTACCCAATTGTCCAATATGCTGATGACACTCTGATCATCCTTTCGGCCGTAGATGATCAGCTCATTGCCCTTAAACAGATGCTCCATAAGTTCGCTCAAGCCACCGGGCTCTGCGTCAACTTCAGCAAGTCATCGTTGATTCCTCTGAACTTGTCCGATGAGGAAGGCTCCCGCATTGCGGCACTTCTTGGATGTGAGGTGGGTACTCTACCATTCACATTTCTTGGTCTGCCTATGGGTACTTCTAGGCCAGCCATGGCGGAGTTATCGCCACTTGTGGACCGTCTGGAAAGGAGGCTGTCCGCCTCCTCATGTTTGCTAAACCAGGGCAGCCGTCTTCAGTTGCTGCAATCTGTTTTAGCCTCCATGCCTATATACTTCCTGTGTTCTCTGTCTCTTCTAAAAGGCATTCTTAAGCAGCTAGAAAGGATCATGCGCCAATGCCTCTGGAGAGGCAACTCGGAGACGCCGCGTCAATCTCTCGCTGCCTGGAACCTTATATGCCGACCCAAGAAATGCGGTGGACTTGGTATCACTCATCTGGAAACTCAGAACGAGGCTTTGCTCATGAAACATCTTTTCAAATTTTTTAACAAATTGGATATACCTTGGGTTCAGTTGATCTGGGACACTTATTATGTCTCTTCACCACCCCAGGCATCTCGCAACTGTGGCTCTTTCTGGTGGAGGGACATTTTTCAACTATATGATCAATTCTGCTCCCTCGCCATCCCGCATGTTTCTTCGGGTGACACGGTCTTGTTTTGGACAGATAAATGGCATATTGATAATAGGGTAATTACACTACGAACCAGATTTCCTCATCTATACTCCTTTGTGCTTAATGAGCTTATCACTGTCAAGGACTTCTTCCTTGCATCGTCTGAAGCCCAGAACTTTCATTTGCCTCTGTCCATCGAAGCCTATCAGGAGTTACAGCATCTGCAGTCTTTATTGGCTACCATATAGCTTGATCCTTCAACAAATGATAACTGGAAATGGCCCTTGAAGTCTGGTACCTTCATCTCCAAGGTGTACTATGACTTCATGTTCTCTCATATTGTGGTTGATCCCATATTTAAATGGATCTGGAAATGCTCCTGCACGCTAAAGACCAAAGTTTTCGGTTGGTTACTGTTAATGGATCGCCTCAACACTAGAGATATGATGCAACGAAGACATTGGCATGTCGATGATGCTCATTGTACTCTATGTCTCTTACCTCAACTTGAAGATCGGGCACACCTATTCTTTGCCTGCAACTTTAGTCAGCGCGTTTGGAACTACCTTGGTATTTCTTGGACAGCTGAAGGTCACTCATCCACATACTCCATGGCTCTAGCAGCACGTCAAGACTTTGGCCAGCCTTTCTTCACTGAGGTGGTCTTCACTGCCACTTGGAATATCTGGACTCAGAGGAATGGCAAAGTTTTCAGGAATGAGCAACCTAGCTTCAGATCCTGGAGAAGAAATTTTCTGTATGATATTTCCTTACTTGCTCATAGAATTAAATGTAAATATAGAGATAGGCTTCTCTCTTGGATAGCCTCCCTCCAGTAGATTAGCTGTAAGTTCCTCTCTCTCTGTATATATTTAGAACCTTTGTAATCTTTACCCAATCTGGGTTTTAATCTAATAAAACACTGTGAGGCTGTTGCCTTGCAGTACATAGTAAAAAAAAAACTATTTGCATGACATCTAGCACATAGCAAGATCATGAGCAAAGCATGCATCATGTGGTGATTCATCTAGGTCACCACCGTAACTCTATCATCATGCATCGGAAACAAACGGGTTCCGAAGAACAAGTGTATCATGGTCAAAGGGATGCTTGCCTGGATTGGCTTGGTCTTCAAAGTCTTCAAATCCTTCTCCTTCTTCAGCAACTTCGTCAAATACGGGATCTAATCGTCGCAAAATAACAATGGGAAAATAAGACCACAATAAAAACATAAAAATCAAAGTGCTCAGAAAAATGTCAACTTATTTTTTGTTAAGTACTAGAGGGAAAACTAAGATGGCAAAAATTCTTAGTTGGAGTTTTGGAGTGACAGAATGGAATCTAAGGATTTTTGAACATGAGTTTTAATGCTCAAATTTGAATTTAAATTTGAACAGAGCATGAAAGTTTCATGGATATGTGTGAAAGTGACACCATTAAATAGGTTGGAATATTACAAGATTTTAGGAGTTGGAATTAATTTATTTGGACAATTATTCATTTCTGTAAAATTATTTGAAGTATTTACAGAAAAGAATAAAAAGAAACAGCCCTGTGCCACTGGGCCAGAATGGCCACAGTGCACGGCCCAGGGCGAAGAGCCCAGCCGCTCAGGCGCCAGCGCGCGCATGTCAGGATTTCAAACCTGAAGGGCGGGGCCCGGCGGTCAGCGGCTGCGAGGGGAGAGAGAGGGCGGTGAGGATGACAGGCGGGGCCCGCCTGTCATCTTCAACCTTGCGGCCACGGCGACGGCGAACTCACCGGCGGTGATTCCGGGCACGGCGGGGCAAACGGAGGGCAGGGATGGACTCAGCAGCGAGTCGCGGAGGTAGTGGTGGTGGTGCGGCTCGCCGGAGAGGCCTGGCTCGTCGGCGGCGAGGTGGGACGGTGGAGGAGCTTCGGGAAGTTGCTGCTCCGGCCGATTCCGACAGCTACAGAGAGGGAAAAGCGAGGGGAAAGCATCAGTGGTGCACGGCGGTTCCAAATCGGGCGAGAGAAAGGGCGGAGGGGGCCTGTACCTCGAGATCCCCGGCTGCCCGACGCGGCGGAGCTCCGGTCGATCCCGAGCATAGGGGCTCTCTGGGGATGAGCGAGTGGTGCTGGAGGGCTAAAGGGGGTGAGGGGAGGCTGTTGGTGCCGTTGGAGAGGCTCGGGCGCGCTTATATAGCCGAGCCCACGGTCCACCGTGGACTCGTGCGCCGGCGAGGTCGCAGACGAGGCCAGAGGCCGTGCTGGTGCCTGTGTTTGAGTTGGGGTGGTTCGTGGACGAGTCCTACGCCTAGTAGAGGGGAGAGGAGGAGCGGGGGAAGCTCCAGACAGCGCGCGCGTGTGAGGCCGACGAGTGGAGGCTGCGGGCGGCCAGCGCGGGTGCGAAGGCAGCCACTGGAGGGTGGAGGAGGAGGGGGACAATGCCGGGGAGGGTCGCAGACGTCGAGGCGCGTTGGAAGGCGCGAGGGGAGAGCTCGAGGTGGTTGGGGGCAGGTGATTGGGCGAAGCTACAGTGCGGGTGCGCACTGTAGCTCGCTCTTGAGCGGCCTTATCGCATGCCATGGCATGCCATTGGCCCTCTGGGCGCGTCTGCCGTGTCTGGGGGGTCTAGGGTGATGCAAGCAACACGGTCTGGAGAATCAAAGAGAGAGAGGTGAAGCTGGTAACTTGGTGAATTTTGGCTGTCCAGCAAGGTGAACTAGGGTTTTCACCCCTCAATCATGGAGCTGTGGACATGGGGGGGTTACTGGGGGTAGATAGTAACTAGATGAAGCTGTGGTAGAAAGTTGAGGCCAAGGTAAATAGTAAAAGTGATTAAGAAGATGGTTTTGGTAATTTGGCAGAAGGTGTTTGATCAAGTTTTGGTCAAGCAAATGATCTCCACTTGCCATGACACTTAACAGGATTGAATGTTATGTGAAAATAGGGTGTTTTACCAAATTTGGGCTCATTTGAAGAAACTAGCCAATGTAACTTTGGTGAACCCTAGAAATCAACAGAAATGGCTTCATCTTGTTTAAGTCAATCTAATCATCTCCCCTTGATGCACCACTTCGTGTAGTTTCATCATTTGGGGTTATGATCATGCCCACAAAGTTTGAAGCTCCAGGTAAAAAGTTGGTAATGTAAAGTTGTTCAAATTTGCATTTGAACAGAAAGGGTTTTAGGGTATTCTGATCAAGTTGCTCTACTCCAAATCTTGTGCCATTTGGTCTGGATGCCTTATTAGGCCATTCTAGCATCTGCACCAAGTTTAAGAGCATTTGGACAAGTTTGGTAATGTAAAGTTGCTCAAACTTCAAATATGGACAGAATGGTTTTGAGGATGCTATCTTGCTTCCCAAGGCATGGGGCTTGTCAAGATCATCAAATATGTCATATATGACATGATAGAATTTCCCTGGAATTTTTGGAGAACGTTTCCTTTGTAAATATTTCAAAAGCTTGAAATATCCAGAAAGGGTTTTGGAGGGATTAGCCCATTATTTTGAACATGACCAAGTGTTGAAACTCTTATATATGGACAATATATGTCCTATGAGTCTCCCTGAATTTTGGCAAATATTTTTGAAATACTTAAATAATTTTTCCCTATTAAAGACCATTTCTGGCCTTAAGAAAAAGCTTTTAAATAAAATAGGAAAATAACTTTTAAAATTATACTTTTGTGGTTTCTGGGAGTCCTATGACTACTAGGTATCAAATATACTTTTTGAAATAATTTTCTCCCCCTAAATCAAGCTCTTGAAGTGCAAACCTCAATTCAGGGGTTTTTGGAATACTAAATTTATAAAATACATTTTGGCCAAATTAATTTTGTAAGAAAATACTATACTGTTATATAACACTTGTTATGATCATTGGGCAGAAGTTTTAGGTATGGAGATGGATTCTACAAGAGGTAATAGTTGACTTTAATGAGCACATGAAAAGAACATGAAGAAAAACTCAATTCCAAATAAAAGCCAAATGATGCCAAAAAAAATTGCTGGTCCAAATTTTCATGCTTCATTGATGCAAATAACATGTTTACAAAATACAAGGTGTGACAGACCTACCCCCCTTACAAGAATCTCGTCCCCGAGATTCCTAAACTAGGTCTTAAAAGAGATCGGGAAACTCGGATCTAAGATAGTCTTCACGTTCCCAGGTTGCTTCTGCTTCGGTATGGTTGCTCCACTGGACCTTGAAGTACTTGATGGTACGGCTTCGCGTCCGTCGTTCTGCTTCATCCAGAATGCGAATGGGCTTCTCGCGGTAGGTCAAATCAGGCTGCAGATCAATGGCTTGGTGATCAACATCCTTGTAGAGATTAGGCTTGTCCGGAACTTGGAGACATTTCCGGAGTTGTGACACATGGAACACATTGTGCACATCGGATAGCTCAGGTGGTAGTTCCAACTGGTAAGCCACTTCTCCTCGTCGGCTGGTGATCTTGAAAGGGCCAATAAATCTTGGCGCAAGTTTCCCCTTAACGTGGAAACTCTTGGTTCCTTCTAGAGGGGTTACTCGCAGGTACACATGATCTCCGACACGGAAACTCATGTCTCGGCGTCGAGTGTCAGCATAGCTCTTCTGCCTTGACTTGGCTGCCTTCAAACGTTCTCTGACTAGTTGGACTTGCTCTTCTGCTTCGCGGAGAATATCCGGTCCAAAGACTAGTCCTTCTCCAGTCTCTGACCAGTTGAGGGGTGTGCGACATCTGCGTCCGTACAACACCTCAAATGGTGCCATCTGAAGGCTCGACTGGTAACTGTTGTTATAGGAGAACTCGGCAAAAGGGAGACAATCTTCCCACTTGGCTCCATATGCCAAGACACAGGCTCGGAGCATGTCTTCGAGAATTTGATTTACTCGTTCTGTCTGACCTCCGGTCTGTGGGTGGAAAGCTATGCTGAAAGAGAATTTGGTTCCCAAGGCTTCTTGGAACCTTTTCCAGAACCTTGAAGTGAACTGGGTGCCTCGATCTGACACAATTTCTTGTGGAACACCATGGAGGCTCACGATTCGGTTGATATAGAGAGTTGCCAACTGGTTGCATGAATAGGTAGTCTTGACAGGAATGAAATGGGCCACCTTGGTCAAATGGTCGACTATGACCCAGATGGAGTCATGTCCTCTATTTGACCTTGGTAATCCAGTGATGAAGTCCATTCCGACTTTATCCTACTTCCACTCAGGAACCTTGAGTGGTTGAAGCAATCCAGCGGGTCGCTGATATTCAGCCTTGACCCTTTGGCACACATCACACTTTGCAACATAGGTTGCAATCTCTCTTTTCATCCCGTGCCACCAGAATCTTGCCTTCAAGTCTTGATACATCTTGGTTCCTCCGGGGTGGATGGAGTACGGAGTGTCGTGGGCTTCTTGCAGGATCAGGTTCTTCAGCTCCATCTTATTTGGTACGCAGATGCGACCTTTGTACCAAACAATCCCGTGCTCGTCTTCAGAGAATCCTGGGGCCTTGCCTAGCTTCATCTTCTTCTTGATGCCTTCAATGCTTGCGTGTCCATCTTGTGCCTTCTTGACTTCATCCATCAGGGTCGGTCTGACTTCCAAATGATCCAGAAATCCAGGGGTGACCAATTCCAAACTGAATTGTTCGAGTTCCTTAAACAAGGTTGGCTGCCTTTCTTGAATAATGGCATTCAAATAGCAAGCCTTCCCGCTTAAGCATCGGCCACCACGTTAGCCTTCCCGGGGTGATATTGAACACTGAGGTCATAGTCTTTGATGAGTTCCAACCATCTTCGCTGCCTCATGTTCAATTCCTTTTGGGTGAAAATGTACTTCAGACTTTTGTGGTCTGTGTATATCTCACACCGTTTCCCTAGGAGGTAATGCCACCATGTCTTCAAGGCATGAACCACTGCCGCTAACACAAGATCGTGAGTAGCGTAGTTCTCCTCACGAGGTCGTAGCTGCCTGGAGAGGTAGGCTATGACTCGACCTTCTTGCATCAGAACGCTTCCCAATCCGGTTCGAGAGGCATCACAATATATCACGAACTCCTTGTGAATATCAGGTGTTGTCAGAACTGCGGCGGTGGTCAACCTCTTCTTGAGCTCTTGGAAGTTGTCTTTGCATTTTGGCATCCACTCGAACTTCTTGTCCTTCTTGAGGAGCTGAGTCATTGGCCGGGCAATGCTAGAGAATCCTTCCATGAATTTGCGGTAATAGCCCGCAAGTCCGAGGAAGCTTCTGACTTCCATGACGGTCGTTGGAGATTGCCATTGGGTCACAGCTTCGATCTTCGCGGGATCAACTGATAATCCTTCGTCGGTTAAGACATGACCTAAGAATCCAACTTTATGCAGCCAGAACTCACACTTGCTGAATTTGGCATATAGTTGGTGCTCCCGAAGCTTGTCTAGGACCATCCTCAAATGTTGCTCGTGCTCTCCCTCCGTCTTCGAAAAGACAAGAATGTCATCGATGAAGACAACAACGAACTTGTCCAAATATTCCACGAAGACTTTATTCATGAGGTACATGAAGTAAGCTGGGGCATTGGTTAACCCAAAGGACATGACCGTGCACTCGTACAGGCCATATCTGGTTACGAATGCCGTCTTCGGAATATCTTGGGGTCTGATCTTCAGCTGGTAGTACCCAGATCTGAGGTCGATCTTGGAGAACACCTTGGCTCCGCTGAGCTGATCAAACAGATCTTCAATCTTGGGAAGTGGATATTTGTTCTTGATTGTAACTTCATTGAGGGAACGATAGTCAATGCATAAGCGGATGGTACCGTCTCTCTTTGCTACAAACAGAACAGGTGATCCCCAAGGGGAGGCACTTGGGCGGATAAATCCCTTCCTCAGCTGCTCTTCCAGCTGCTTCTTCAACTCGGCTAATTCTTCCGTCCCCGTTCTATAAGGCTTCTTATAGATAGGTCCTGCCCCGGGCATGAGCTCGATGATGAACTCAATGTCACGGTCAGGGGGCATTCCCGGTAGTTCATCCGGAAAGACATCAGGATACTCGCATACCACCGGTACTTCCTCTGGCCCGACTTCAGATAGCAGTTGACTTGAGCGGCTTGAGCGGAAGAGGAGTTGGAAGCAAACTTGACTTCGAATCCTTGGTCATTGGTCACAATGACAGTCCGATTGGCACAGTCTAATAAGCCTTGGTGCTTACTGAGCCAATCCATCCCTAGGATCACATCCAAGCCTTGTGATCTTAGGATGATAAGGTCTGCTAGGAAGTCTACACCGTTAATGGTAATACTAACTCCTTTACAGCCTACCTTGGCTCTCATCTCTGCTCCGGGGGTTTGTACCACCATAGGGTTATTCAGGGGTGTAGGGGTCATGCCACTTTTTAATGCAAATCTTTGAGTGAAAAATGAATGTGTTGCCCCAGAATCAAACAAGACAGTTGCAGGTGCTGAGTTGACAAGGAACGTACCCAGCACGACGTCCGGGTCTTCCTGGGCTTCTTCAGCAGTGACGTGATTCACACGCCCCTTCCCATGGTTAGGCGGGTTGCGAGGAGCTGGGTTCCGTAGTGGCATCCCACGGCCTTGTCCTGGGTTCTGCGCATTGGGGCGCGGGGCATCTGGCTTCTTGTTGGGGCACACCCTTGAGATGTGTCCTGACTGACCACATCCAAAGCAAGTGACTTGGTTTGGATTGCTGATCTTGTTGCCACCACTGTTATTGGGGTTGAAAGCTGGCCTTGGGTTGGCATACTGCTGAGGCTGATAGTTGGTGCGAGGTGCCCGAGCTCTTGGTTGCTGATAGGTTGGCTTGGCCGGGGCTGACTGCCACGGACGAGGCTTCTGGTTGCTGGAACTTCCCTTGTTGACCAACTTGCGCTTGCGAGTGTCTTCCAAAGCACGCCGCTTGTCTTCAAGCATGAGTGCTTTGTTCACCGGGTCGGGGAAGGTTGGGCAGTCGCACACGACAAGCGAGTATTGCAGAGTCTGATTGAGGCCTTCCATGAAGCGCTCCCTTTTTGCAGCATCAGTGCTGACATCTTCAGGGGCATACCTTGACAGAACAATGAACTTCTGCATGTACTCCTTGACAGTGCCACTTCCTTGCTTCAGGGCTCGGAACTCACGCTTTTTGATAGCCATGATTCCGGAAGGAATGTGGGCCTTGCGGAATTCTACCTTGAAGTTGACCCAAGTGATGTCTTGTTCAGCATGCATGACCTTGAATCCATCCCACCAAGCTCTAGCAGTCCCCCCGAGGTAGTGGGCTGCATAAGCCACCTTCTCGCGGTCTTCGGTGCATCCGACTAGTTCCGGCAAGTCCTCAATGGTGCGGACCTAGTCATCTGCATCCAGGGGTACAGCAGTCTCGATGAAAGTTGGCGGTGCATGCTTCTTGAACTCTGCCAACATGGAACGTCCATTGCCATTCCCCGCCGGCTGGCGGTTGTTCGTGACAGCTTGAGCAATCAACTGCAGGGCTGCGGTGTTGGCTTGGCGTTCCTCTCGGAAAGCTTGGAGAAGCTGAGCCATGTCCATGTTCGGAGGAGGAGGTGTTGGTGGAGCTTGGTCGTTGTTTTGGTCGTGGCTGGCCTCTGACTGAGCGGATGCTCCGGCTTCAGGCTGCTGGGTAGAGGTACCAGTACGAGTTACAACAGGCATCCTTTTGGAGCGGTAAAAGGTCTCATGACTTGGAAGAGGGAAAGCAAGATAGATGGGTGCCTAGTAAGGGGGTGGGTGTGGCACTAATCAAATCATGCAAGGGCCAGAAGACCAACTCATTCATTAAAATCCAAATGGGTGATGCAGTCGTTTACATATTCCCGAAGGAAGAATACGACATACATCCAAACACAACAAAAGCAAACACTAGATGGTTTCATATGAACCATACAAGGACTCGACTGCGCATAGGGGTTACATGACCTATCCTACCGTAGAGGTCACGAACTGGCATATCCGAGTAGCGAATAATGCCTAAGCAGTGGAATGCTCGGTCGCGTATTCCGGCTCTTCCTCCTTGTCTTCATCTGTCTGGGCCCCCTTGTCACTTGAGGGTGTGGGGGAGTGGAGGAGTTGGATACGACAGTGCTTTGTCGATGGTGTCAGGACCCCGATCCTAAGTCACACCGATCTAGCTGTAACACGTCATATCACTTTGCGGCCTCACGCACGGTAACCCCACGGGTGCCACCTTACCTGGCCCGGGACCGTTTGCGCATTTTGGCACACGTATATCACAGTGTTGCTAGCATCCATATGACAGAGAACCCGGGCCGACATGGCTAGTTATAAACCAAAAGTGGCACTAGATTACAGAGACAGGCATCCATGACCCAGCAACGAACGTGTCGGTCATCAACGTATGAACCTAAGTCGTAGCAAGCTACATGGACTTAAAGGAACAACGCGTGACATTTCCCCTAAGGGACAGACACAGGAACGAAGAAGGACACATGCCGGCCAGCCTACGTGTTCCGAGCAGTAGCAAGCTACCAAGGCTCATAGGAATCACTAGGAGGCATTTCCCTGTAAGGTAGGCTACCAAAGGAAAACAACTAGGTGTCAGATCCCAGACATACCAAGCATTTCAATCATACACGCAATATGCTCAATATGTGCAAATACAACATTGCATCACAACAGAACTCTACGACTCAAAGTACTTTATTTAAGAGGCTCCAAGAGCCATACATAACATATCCATACAGGTAGGGGTCACATGACCCAACACTCAAGTCATACAGTCATACAAGCACAAGCGGAGGCTACATGTCTGAGTACAGACAACTTAGAAAATAAAACAGGCTTGGTGTAGCCTGACTATCTACAAGGCCCTTCACAAGCTCCAGATCTCTGTCTGGGTGTCAAGCTACTCGTCGATGTCAACGTCTATGTAGATCCCATCAGCAGGGGCAGGGTTCTCCTCTACAACAGTTATTAAGCAAACATGAGTACAAAGGTACTCAGCAAGTCTTACCACAGAACCTATCATACATGCAACATTATCAAAGGGGGTAGTGTAGTTCATAGCAGAATGCCAGCTTTGACCTTGGCTAACCTATACTACAATCTCAACATATTGCAAGATGTTATTACGAACACGAGTCCTCTACTCACCACAACAATACACTACCGAGGATCCTCTTCTGTCATCCTACGGAAGGGCCATCCACGGCACTCACACTTATCTTGAGGCTTTTAGTAGTATCCATCAACTTGTCTATGAACTGTAAGAGTAATCAAGTAGTCTGTACCACGAACAACGGCTATTCGAATAGTTTGATAACCCTGCAGGGGTGTACTCCTTCACACACGCTTCCACCACTTATCGCTGTTTACTCGGCGTGTACTCGGCAACCTTCAAGCGGAAGCCCAGCGAGGGTGTCGGCCACGACCTGACTAACTACTCAAGTCTCTCGTCCAGGTTTATCGCCTATTTGGGTTCCATCCATGGGGAGATCAGGCCGGGGTGTCGCTCACGGCCCCAAACGATGTGTACAGGGTCCCAGAGTCACCAAACGGGCAACCGGTACACCGTGCCACGTACCTGTTGCATCACAACCCACCCCGAGGGTCAGCGCTGTGCACGACCTCCAGTAAACTATAAACACCAGAACTAGTTGCAACTCCTGGACAGAGATCGAGGGTAATTAATAAGCCGAGAGGGTCCATTGGTTTCGGGCCCAATGCGTGGTAGTAACTGAAACTTGAACCACACATACAGATCTCAGGTCCTAGGGACGATTCCAATGAAACAACCCACCATGTACTCCTACATGGCCTTTCATCGATACCTTTACCAAGCGTATTCCACACTTCCTTCTCTTTACCGGTATGATCATTTCACTCTGATCCATCACCCAGATGAACCAGACCTGACACAACTCTAAGCATAGCAGGCAACATAAACAAATAGCATGGTGGATCACACATCACATGGCTCAATCAACTCCTACACATGCTAGTGGGTTTCAACTATTTACTGTGGCAATGACAAGTCATGCAAGGGATAGGGTTCAACTACCGCAGTAAGTAGCAGTTCACACGATGTTGCCTTAATGCAGTAAAAGAGAGCAGGAGCGAGAAGATTGGGTTTGTATCGGAATGATCAATGATTGCTTGCCTGACAAAGTAGTTGTCGGGTACTGCTCTTCAACTGGATACACAGCAGTATCCTCGGGAGCAGGACCTAACACAGAGAATACCGGCGATACAATCATTAACAAACAAATGCAACAATATGATGCATGCTCATGACATGACAAGATGCATGTGTGTTGGCTAATGCAACTAAAACCAGAAGGGTTTGAGCTTATTTGAATCAAAGATTCAAATTGGAGTTCAAACAATTATTTAAATAAGTGCATTATCATGTTTTTGATGTATTCAGGAAGTTAACTTGTTCAAACATGCATGAAACAAGTGCCATTGGAAAGATTGGATTTTTCTGATCATTTTTCATATATAAATCTTTTCCATCTGAGCTATGGTTGATTTTATATGATTTTTAGAAGTTTTGGGTATTTTCTGGAATTTCCTGAATTATTTTTAATCTAAAAAATCCCAGAAAAACCTTTACTGCGTCAGCATGACATCATGCTGACGTCAGTCAGTCAACAGGAGCTAGTCCAAGTCAAACATGACATGTGGGCCCTGCATGTCAGTGTCACAGCTAATTAACTAAGTTAATTAGAGTTAAACTAAAACTAATTAGCTGTCAGTGGGGCCTGGGCCCACGGGTCAGTGACTAAATTAATTAACTAATTAAATTTACAGAAACTTAATTAAACTAACTAATTAGTAAAAGGTGGCCCACACGTCAGTGACCCAGGGGTGGTCAACCCCCTGGTCAAACAGGTCAAACCCGCCGGCGACGTGACGTCGGCGAGGCCAAGTACGGCGGCGTGCTTCGGAAATCGTCTACGGGGCACGGCTCGAGCTGCGGCTAGGCGCGTTGGAAAGCTCTTGCCATTGCGCGTCGGATGGTGGTGGTCGCCGGACCTGGGGTGGCCGGAGACGACGGCAACAAGCTCGACGGCGGCGACCGGCGTCGGGCGTGTGTGGAGACGCGGCTGCAGGGGCCTAGGCGATGCGTGCGTAGCACCTATCGCATCTACGCGCTGCGGTGAGTGTGATGGATGGGTGCGAGTGACCAAATGGTCACCGGAGCATCACCGGCGGCGAGCACGGCGGCGGTGCGTTTCGGTGATCAACAGAGCGGCGGCTACACGGCGCAAAAGGGATGGAGGAAGGAGGGGTTCGACGTAGAAGCTCACTGCGATGCTAACGAGCTCGACGGAGGGGTCGGGGACGCGTTGTAGCTTCGTAACAGCGGCGAGGTGCTCCGACGATCCGAGGAAGGGGACGACGGCGTGAGGACGTTGCAGTGCTTCCGGCGGCTCGTGGCTCAGCGAGGAGGAAGAGGACGACGCGGTGGATCTTCTGGACACACTCATGGGGCGAGGGGGTGGCTCTAAGTGCGGCAACGGCGAGCGGCGGCGACGGGCGGCTCGGTGGTGTGAGGAGAGAGGGCCAGGAGAGGCGACGGGGACGAGGGGGAGAGTGCGAGAGGGTTCGGGAAGCTGCGTGGCGTCGCGGGGAGTCGTCCAGGCCGTCGGGATGCAGGCAGGCAGGGTGGAGGTGGCCGGACGCGTGCCGGCGCGCGGCGGCCACGCACGCATCCTTCTGGCGCGAGGAGGAAGGCGACAGAAGAGGTAAGTGCTTTCTCCCTTTTTCTTTTTCCTATTTTCTTTTTTGTTTCATTTCTTTTGCAGCTTTGTTCAATTATTAAAAATGCCAAAACATTTTTATTACTCATGAAACTTGTCATGCCCACTATATATAATATGAACAGCAGGCAACATTGTAGTTCATGATTATTTGATCATTTAAAATATTTTAAAGTATTTAAATGCCCAAATACAAATACCAAAAGATTTAATCCAAAGCCCTTGAGTGTCCTAGAATAATGTGCACCATTTTTGGCAGAGGTTTAAGACCAAGGCAGAAATGATGAACATTTTTGAAGGGCATTTTGGGTACATTGGAAAATATTTTAACAAACCCTAGTTGTTAGGAGAGGGGTGCTGGGGTTTCTGTTAATCCCATTTCAAGTTTCTTTGAAAGTAGACATGGTGCACACTCTAGCTAGGTACTAAAGCAAGTGCTAACTAGGGATGTGACAACTCAGCCCCACTTAAAAGAATCGCGTCCCGAGATTCGGGTTCCTCCGGAAAGAGGATGGGGTACTCAAGTCAAAGACGATCCTCCCTTTCCCAAGTAGCTTCACTCTCGTAATGATGTGACCATTGAACCTTGAGAAACTTGATATTGTGGCATCGAGTGGTGCGCTCAGTTTGATCAAGAATACGAACGGGGTATTCTCGATATGTGAGATTGTCTTGGAGATCAAGCGTTTCGTGGCCCACTCCGCGGATAGGATCCGAGAAGCAACGCCTGAGTTGAGAAACGTGGAAAACATCATGAACTCTGGAGAGGTGCGGAGGTAGTTCCAATTGGTAGGCAACTTCTCCTTGTTTGGCAAGAATGCGAAAAGGACCGATGAAACGAGGGGCCAATTTGCCTTTGATACCGAAGCGATGGGTTCCCTTAAGAGGAGTAACCCGAAGGTAAGCCTTATCGCCGACTTCAAAAGTCACAGCCTTATGATGTCTATCATATTGGCTCTTCTGGCGAGACTGGGCTGTTTTCAATCTCTCACGAACGATGCGAACTTGTTCCTCTGCTTCCTGGATCATATCCTGGCCAAAGAATTGTCTTTCCCCGGTCTCTGACCAGTTAAGAGGTGTTCGACACCTTCGTCCATATAGAACTTCGAAGGGAGCTTTACCCAAGCTGGCTTGATAACTATTGTTATAAGCGAATTCGGCAAATGGAAGACATTTCTCCCATTCCATACCGAAAGAAATGACAGAGGCTCGAAGCATGTCTTCCAGAATTTGATTGACTCGTTCCACTTGACCACTTGACTGGGGATGGAAGGCGGTACTGAAGGAGAGATGAGTTCCCATAGCATTCTGGAAACTTTCCCAAAATCGTGAAGTGAAAAGACTTCCACGGTCTGAGTTAATCTCCAACGGCACACCATGAAGTGATACTATTCGAGAGACATACAAGTCTGCTAGCTGGCTAGCGGTAATACTCTCCCGAACAGGCAGGAAATGAGCTACTTTAGAGAGGCGGTCGATAACGACGAAGATAGCATTATTCCCTTTCCTGGTCCTGGGAAACCCGGTAATGAAATCCATACCGACTTTGTCCCATTTCCATTCAGGAATAGCTAAAGGCTGAAGGGTGCCAGCAGGCCGTTGATGCTCTGCTTTGACTCGACGACAAACGTCGCAGTTAGCAATGAATTGAGCAATTTCTCTCTTCATCCTAGTCCACCAGAATCTCTGACGTAGATCCTGATACATTTTGGTACTACCGGGATGAATCGTGAGAGGAGATTCATGAGCCTCCTTAAGGATCAAACGTCTTAGGTTTCGTACTTTAGGAACCACTAAACGGTTGCTAAAAAATACAACTCCTTGGTCATCAATTGAGAAACATCCCTCGACTCCTTTCTTGATGTTCCTCTTAATACGGGAAATTCCGGGATCAACCTTCTGTGCTTTGATGACCTGATCCATAAGGGTAGGTTTCGCCACCAAGGTGGAAAGGAATCCTCGAGGAACAATGTGAAGGTTAAGCTTACGAAATTCCTCATGGAGAAGTGGTTGCCCTTGTTGTAACATCAAGTTGTTACAATAAGACTTACGACTTAGTGCATCAGCCATGACATTGGCCTTTCCAGGAGTGTAAGTGATTCCTAAGTCGTAGTCTGTGAGTAACTCAACCCAACGTCTTTGCCTGAGATTCAAATCCGGTTGGGTGAAGATATACTTCAATCTTTGGTGATCAGTGAAGATTTCACAGCGATTACCAAGGAGCTAATGTCGCCATGTTTAGAGTGCATGGACTACAGCTGCAAGCTCTAGATCATGAGTAGGATAGTTATCCTCGTGTGGACGCAACTGTCGAGATGCGTATGCAATCACTTGACGATCTTGCATGAGTATGCAACCTAGTCCTTGTCGCGAGGCGTCGCAGTAGATTATAAAATCCTTGGAAAAGTCTGGTGGTACCAGTACAGGTGCAGATGTCAGGCGTCTTTTCAGTTCCTGAAAACTGGACTCGCACTGTGGGGTCCACTCAAACTTTTTATCTTTCTTGAGGAGTTGAGTTAGAGGTTTAGCAACCTTGGAGAAATTCTCGACGAAGCGTCGGCAATAGCTCGCTAAGCTAAGAAAACTCCTAACTTGCTTGACCGATTCAGGGGGAGTCCAATCAAGTACGGCTTGAACGCGCTCGGGATTGACAGCAATACCCTTGCCAGAGATCACATGACCTAGACAGGTTACTTCTGGCAACCAAAATTCACATTTAGAGAATTTGGCATAAAGGCGGTGCTCTCGAAGTTTCGTCAATACCAGCCTTAAATGCTCGGCATGATCTTCCTTGTTCTTGGAATAGATGAGTATATCATCGAGGTATACCACGACGAATTTATCCAAGTACTCCATGAATATAGAATTCATTAACCGAGAAAAGGTAGCTGGGGCATTGGTTAACCCGAAGGACATGACGGTGTACTCATATTGGCCATAACGAGTAACAGAAGCCGTTTTAGGAATGTCCCCGTTCTTGATTTTGATTTGATGGTAACCCAACCTCAAATCCATCTTAGAGAAGACTGAGGATCCAGCGAGCTGATCATACAGGTCGTTGATCTTGGGGAGCGGGTACTTATTCTTTATGGTGACCAGATTAACAGGTCGGTAATCTACAACCATCCTCTTCGTTCCATCCTTCTTCTTGACGAAGAGGACGGGGCAAGCCCAAGGGGAAGAACTAGGACGGATGAAACCTTTTTGCAAGGACTCATCGAGTTGTTTCTTTAGCTCAGCTAATTCTAGTGGTGCCATCTTATAAGGTCTCCTAGAGATTGGGACAGTTCCAGGTATAAGATCTATCACGAACTCGACATCTCTGTCAGGTGGAATTCCTGGCAGTTCTTCTGGAAAAACATCCGGAAAGTCACGGACTACCGAGATATCTTCGAGTTCTGGTAGAGGGCTGGCGTTAAGAGAGTAGAGATGACGTTCAGCCATTCGGGCCAAGACATTGACTATCTTGCCGGATGGATGTGTAAGTTGAACGGTCCTAGTATAGCAATCAATTTTGGCGTAATG
This sequence comes from Secale cereale, assembly GCA_902687465.1. NCBI lineage: Eukaryota > Viridiplantae > Streptophyta > Magnoliopsida > Poales > Poaceae > Secale > Secale cereale. The sequence continues at coordinate 247,895,814 of LR738715.1, read as the reverse complement.
AGTTGTCATCCAATCCATACCCAAAATGATGTTTATGTCCGAGGACTTGAGAGCGATTAGAGATGCTAGGAAAACAAGTCTATCGACAAAGATTTCATTTCCATGGCTTACCCTAGAGGTTTGCCACTTTGAACCAGGAGTTTGAATAACCATGGAAGTAGGCATGTCACAAAAAGTCATGTTGTGCAATCGAGCATAGCTCTCAGATATGAATGAATGTGATGCTCCAGTATCGAAAAGAATAGATGCCGGATGGCAGTTGACGAGAAGCGTACCAAGGACGACGTTAGGATCCTCATAAGCTTCTTCAGCAGAGACATAGTTGACATGACCACGTGCAGTGGGGATTGGCTTGACATAATTCACCTTGCCGGTTGGCTTACCATGGCCAACGGGTTTTCCTGGTTGGTTCTGAGGACACTCACGCATGTAGTGCCCCGGTTCTCCACACTTGAAGCATGTCACAGTGGTAGTGCGTGGAGCAAAATTGGAAGGTGGTCCTCCATAGGTCTTGGCAGGTGCAAACTGTTGAGTTGGGCGAGGCGCCTCATAGGATGGCCTCGGTGTGTACTTGGGTGGCAGAGCAGTGTTAGGAACCCACACACGGCGCTTGTGAGAGCCAGAGCCGGATGAGGAACCAAGGTCTCGAGTATGCTTGCGGGTGGCCTCGAAGTCGGTCTGGCCTGTTTCAGCACTGATAGCCTTGTTAACCAACTTCTGGAAGGAAGTGCACTCGTGCAGACGTAGATCTCGGCGGAGTTCAGGGCTGAGTCCCTTGCGGAACCTCGCCTACTTCTTGGCATCGGTGGATACTTCCTCAGGTGCATAGCGTGCCAAGTTGCCAAACTTGCGACTATAGCCATCCACAGTTAAACGGCCCTGGGTGAAGTTGCAGAATTCCTCCCGCTTGCGATCCATGAGACCTTCCGGAATGTGATGTTCGCGGAATGCCTCACTGAACTGAACCCAGGTAGTGACTTGGCCAGCAGGACGCATAGCTTCAAAGTTTTCCCACCAAAGACTGGCAGGGCCCTCAAGATGGTAGGCGGCGTAGGTAACCTTGTCAGCTTCGGCCACATGGGCAGAGTGTAGCTTGTGGGTGATACTACGTAGCCAGTCATCCGCATCCAGAGGTTCAGTGGAGTGATGGAACTTCGGTGGACACATCTTGATAAAGTCATTGATTGACACCACGTCATTCCTCTGACGGAACCCAGTGTTCTGCTCTATGCGTTCCAGCAGACGGTTGGTCTCTCTCTTGTTCCGTTCTGCTTCGAGCATAACTTCCGCCAAGGAGGGTGGCTGGGGCAGATTCCCATCTCTAGCCCCACTAGCCTCACCCTGCTCCTGAGCAGCAGGAGTGTTGCGAGTGTTGACCATCCTAGGAAAACAAAACAACGGTTTAGACAAGGATGGCAAAATTTGACATAGAAGTGCAGAATGTAATGGATGACACGGAATGCAGAGATGTTCATCCGTACGACATGGTAATATAGAAACTGCTATATATACACCAGTGGTCATACACACCATACATAGTTTAGTACAAGCCAAGGCTATAGTACAACTGCGGTGAAAGACGATACATCCCATCAGAGGCATTCCAAGCTCCTATACATTATTTAACTACACCTCCGGAACTCAGTACACACTAAGTCATATTCCACAAGACGCGCAGGACAGTGGAAATACAACTACAACGATACTACTACTACCACGGCCTAGCTCAGACATTCGCGTAGTAATCCTCGTAAAGATTACCACCGTAGCCTGGAAGTGGAACAGATGGATCTTGAAACTCGCGAGCACTCGAAGGCTGTGGACCATAGGGACATGGATGTGGTCTCGGTCCCGATGCTGGTGGTAACCGACGCCCACGTGGAGGTGTAATACCCCCAACGTCACGCCAATCCATGCGATCAGGCAGACGAGTCCGCACGGGGTACAAATCCCGCATGTCCAGATATCCGGCGTGCACAGCAGGTGCAAGCCGTGTCAAAGTAGTCCAGTGGGCGGCTCGAGTGTTATATAGCTCCATTCGGAGGGCACGGACCTCACGATCGCTATCCTCCAGCATCTGAACAGTAGTCTGAAGCAGTGGCTCTTCATGAGCAGCATGAGTATACAGACCAGTGTAGTAGCCTTCCTCTCCGGGAAGTGAGGCTGGCATGTAACAGAACTCTGTGTTCAGCAACAGGGCATGCCTAGCCCGGAGAATGGTCATCATCGAATAAGCGGCATCCTGCACTGCCATCTCGATGGTAACCCCGAGTCCATAAGACCAATGGATGGGGTCATTAGCTCCAGGATATGAGGGGTATATCCGGACTGTGCAGAAATACTGACTCTGATTGAAATCCCGGTATTGTTCCTCCACAGTGTATTGAAGATACCAGCGATAACCGGTCTCAATCAGCACATGGACTAGCATGGCCGTGTGACCGGGCACATTAATGCACCGTGTCAAACGAACCACTTGGTGAGGGATGCGGCCAGACATCTGAAACACGAAATAATGCAAAGGCATTAGTGTTTCTGGAAGAAATTGGGCAGCATAACAACTGTAAATGCTCAAACGAAGATTTGAGACATCATACAAATGATAGCATAGCCACTCAACAATCCATATCAAGGTTCCGGTCCAACAATCATCATACTAAAAGGATAGAAACTGTACTGAGGCTTGAAAACAACAATCCTAAGAGTCTACGGATTAGTAACACGTGAACCTAGTAAGGATAAGAGGCCTAGTCCTAAATCCCCCGTAGAAAGAATAGACTGACTCAGATCAGAAGGGCATAAGGTAAAGGAGTAAAAAGAGCCTTACATTCCCTTCCACAATCAATTCCCCTACATATAACTAAGAATTTTTCTAGACTCAACATCGACCAGTTTGGCTTGAGAAACCTACAGGCAGTCCAGCTCTGATGCCAACGCTGTCAGGACCCCGATCCTATGTCACACCGATCTAGTTGTAACACGTCATATCACTTTGCGGCCTCACGCACGGTAACCCCACGGGTGCCACCATACCTGGCCCGGGACCGTTTGCGCATTTTGGCACACGTATATGACAGTGTCGCTAGCATCCATATGACAGAGAACCCGGGCCGACATGGCTAGTTATAAACCAAAAGTGGCACTAGATTATAGAGACAGGCATCCATGACCCAGCAACGAACGTGTCGGTCATCAACGTATGAACCCAAGTCGTAGCAAGCTACATGGACTTAAAGGAACAACGTGTGACATTTCCCCTAAGGGACAGACACAGGAACGAAGAAGGACACATGCCGGCCAGCCTACGTGTTCCGAGCAGTAACAAGCTACCAAGGCTCATTGGAATCACTAGGAGGCATTTCCCTGTAAGGTAGGCTACCAAAGGAAAACAACTAGGTGTCGGATCCCAGACATACCAAGCATTTCAATCATACACGCAATATGCTCAATATGTGCAAATACAACATTGCATCACAACAGAACTCTACGACTCAAAGTACTTTATTTAAGAGGCTCCAAGAGCCATACATAACATATCCATACAGGTAGGGGTCACATGACCCAACACTCAAGTCATACAGTCATACAAGCACAAGTGGAAGCTACATGTCTGAGTACAGACAACTTAGAAAATAAAACAGGCTTGGTGTAGCCTGACTATTTACAAGGCCCTTCACAAGCTCCAGATCTCCGTCTAGGTGTCAAGCTACTCGTCGATGTCAACGTCTATGTAGAACCCATCAGCAGGGGCAGGGTTCTCCTCTGCAATAGTTATTAAGCAAACATGAGTACAAAGGTACTCAGCAAGTCTTACCACAGAACCTATCATACATGCAACATTATCAAAGGGGGTAGTGTAGTTCATAGCAGAATGCCAACTTTGACCTTGGCTAACCTATACAAATACTCTCAACAGATTGCAAGATGTTATTACGAACACGAGTCCTCTACTCACCACAACAATACACTACCGAGGATCCTCTTCCGTCATCCTACGGAAGGGCCATCCACGGCACTCACACTTATCTTGAGGCTCTTAGTAGTATCCATCAACTTGTCTATGAACTGTAAGAGTAATCAAGTAGTCCGTACCGCGAACAACGGCTATTCGAATAGTTTGATAACCCTGCAGGGGTGTACTCCTTCACACACGCTTCCACCACTTATCGCCGTTTACTCGGCGTGTACTCGGCAACCTTCAAGCGGAAGCCCAGCGAGGGTGTCGGCCACGACCTGACTAACTACTCAAGGCTCTCGTCCAGGTTTATCGCCTATTTGGGTTCCATCCGTGGGGAGATCCGGCCGGGGTGTCGCTCACGGCCCCAAACGATGTGTACAGGGTTCCCGAGTCACCAAACGGGCAACCGGTACACCGTGCCACGTACCTGTCGCATCACAACCCACCCCGAGGGTCAGCGCTGTGCACGACCTCCAGTAAACTATAAACACCAGAACTAGTTGCAACTCCTGGACAGAGATCGAGGGTAATTAATAAGCCGAGAGGGTCCATTGGTTTCGGGCCCAATGCGTGGTAGTAACTACAACTTGAACCACACATACAGATCTCAGGTCCTAGGGACGATTCCAATGAAACAACCCACCATGTACTCCTACATGGCCTTTCATCGATACCTTTACCAAGCGTATTCCACACTTCCATCTCTTTACCGGTATGATCATTTCACTCTGATCCATCACCCAGATGAACCAGACCTGACACAACTCTAAGCATAGCAGGCAACATAAACAAATAGCATGGTGGATCACACATCACATGGCTCAATCAACTCCTACACATCCTAGTGGGTTTCAACTATTTACTGTGGCAATGACAGGTCATGCAAGGGATAGGGTTCAACTAGCGCAGCAAGTAGCAGTTCACACGCTGTTGCCTTAATGCAGTAAAAGAGAGCAGGAGCGAGAAGATTGGGTTTGTATCGGAATGATCAATGATTGCTTGCCTGACAAAGTAGTTGTCGGGTACTGCTCTTCAACTGGATACGCAGCAGTATCCTCGGGAGCAGGACCTAACATAGAGAATACCGGCGATACAATCATTAACAAACAAATGCAGCAATATGATGCATGCTCATGACATGGCAAGATGCATGTGTGTTGGCTAATGCAACTAAAACCAGAAGGGTTTGAGCTTATTTGAATCAAAGATTCAAATTGGAGTTCAAACTATTATTTAAATAAGTGCATTATCATGTTTTTGATGTATACAGCAAGTTAACTTGTTCAAACATGCATGAAACCAGTGCCATTGGAAAGATTGGATTTTTCTGATCATTTTTCATATATAAATCTTTTCCATCTGAGCTATGGTTGATTTTATATAATTTTTAGAAGTTTTGGGTATTTTCTGAAATTTCCTGAATTATTTTTAATCTAAAAAATCCCAGAAAAACCTTTACTGCGTCAGCATGACATCATGCTGACGTCAGTCAGTCAACAGGAGCTAGTCCAAGTCAAACATGACATGTGGGCCCTGCATGTCAATGTCACAGCTAATTAACTAAGTTAATTAGAGTTAAACTAAAACTAATTAGCTGTCAGTGGGGCCTGGGCCCACGGGTCAGTGACTAAATTAATTAACTAATTAAATTAACAAAAACTTAATTAAACTAAATAATTAGTAAAAGGTGGCCCACACGTCAGTGACCCAGGGGTGGTCATCCCCCTGGTCAAACAGGTCAAACCCGCCGGCGACGTGACGCCGGCGAGGCCAAGTACGGCGGCGTGCTTCGGAAATCGTCTACGGGGCACGGCTCGAGCTGCGGCTAGGCGCGTTGGAAAGCTCTTGCCATTGCGCGTCGGATGGTGGTGGTCGCCGGACCTGGGGTGGCCGGAGACGACGGCAACAAGCTCGACGGCGGCGACCAGCGTCGGCCGTGTGTGGAGACGCGGCTGCAGGGGCCTAGGCGATGCGTGCGTAGCACCTATCGCATCTACGCGCTGCGGTGAGTGTGATGGACGGGTGCCAGTGACCAAATGGTCACCGGAGCATCACCGGCGGCGAGCACGGCGGCGGTGCGCTTCGGTGATCAACAGAGCGGCGGCTACATGGCGCAAAAGGGACGGAGGAAGGAGGGGTTCGACGTAGAAGCTCACTACGGTGCTAACGAGCTCGACGGAGGGGTCGGGGACGCGCTGTAGCTTCGTAACGGCGGCGAGGTGCTCCGGCGATCCGAGGAAGGGGACGGCGGCGTGAGGACGTTGTAGAGCTTCCGGCGGCTCGTGGCTCAGCGAGGAGGAAGAGGACGACGCGGCGGATCTTCTGGACACACTCACGGGGCGAGGGGTGGCTCTAAGTGCGGCAACGGCGAGCGACGGCGACGGGCGGCTCGGTGGTGTGAGGAGAGAGGGCCAGGAGAGGCGACGGGGACGAGGGGGAGAGTGCGAGAGGGTTCGGGCAGCTGCGTGGCGTCGCGGGGAGTCGTCCAGGCCGTCGGGATGCAGGCAGGCAGGGTGGAGGTGGCCGGACGGGTGCCGACGCGCGGCGGCCACACGCGCGTCCTTCTGGCGCGAGGAGGAAGGCGATAGAAGAGGCTGTGGGCTGGGCCTGCCTGCTACAGGGCTGTGCCCGAGGTAAGTGCTTTCCTTTTTCTTTTTCCTATTTTCTTTTCTGTTTCATTTCTTTTGCAGCTTTGTTCAATTATTAAAAATGCCAAAACATTTTTATTACTCATGAAACTTGTCATGCCCACTGTATATAATATGAACAGCAGGAAACATTGTAGTTCATGATTATTTGAGCATTTAAATTGTTTTAAAGTATTTAAATGCCCAAATACAAATACCAAAAGATTTAATCCAAAGCCCTTGAGTGTCCTAGAATAATGTGCACCATTTTTGGCAGAGGTTTAAGACCAAGGCAGAAATGAACATTTTTTAAGGGCATTTTGGGTACATTGGAAAATATTTTAACAAACCCTAGTTGTTAGGAGAGGGGTGCTGGGGTTTCTGTTAATCCCATTTCAAGTTTCTTTCAAAGTAGACATGATGCACACTCTAGCTAGGTACTAAAGCAAGTGCTAACTAGGGATGTGACAGGTGGTGCAGGGAAAATCTTGCGATATTCCCTTGCCGTCATCCGGCGTCGCCGAGGTGGTTCTGCATCCTTGGAAGATACATCTCCGGAGGGCCTTCCGCCTCGGTATGCGATAGCGGACTGTCCGGAAGGTGCTCCTTCTTTCTTGATCCTATTTGTCTTCTCTTGAGCTCGACGAAGAAGTGCCTTGGTCTTGTGAAGTTCTTCTCGGAGCTTCATCGATTTCGAGGCCAAGTCTTGTGCCAAGCTGTCGGCACATAGACTAAAGTAGGTCTGGAACCGAAGCGCGAGTCCTTCCTTCAGTGGAGGGGCTAGTGCGCTGCTTTCATTTTCACCTTCCTTCCGGTAAGGCAAGAAGCGAGTTGTCATCTTGGCTGCCATCTCCGGAAGAAGCTCGCGGAGACGGGTTAGTGCCTTGAGTGCAGCAGCCTCGACAGCGAGAGGTAATGTTGCCATCTGGGTCCCTCAAAGAACCAACTTGTGGGAGGATCGTTTGCCTTCACGATCACTTCCACATGGTATTCCACCTCAGTGTCGCTAACCCAATGCTCAAGGTAGGTGAGGATGGGCGCTCGGTGGAACTGGCACTCCTGGAGGCTATCCTCGAGAAGCAAGGGAAACCCAGTGGTCAGGTGCTCTTCGGGTACAGCGGCCATCTACAAAGGTGGAATAGGAGAGGTTAATAAGCTGATGAAATCTTAGGTTTAGAAAAGAAGAGAGGTTCAGAAGGTTTTTTAAAAGGGGTCTCATCTAACTAACGCCCATGCTAACTAAGGCTTCCTACAGTTAGGATGGCTCTGATACCAGCTCTGTGGGGACCCCAACTTAGAAGTCGAGATCACCGAATGCACGTGTACAGTGATCCCAGAGATCAATCCTCACTGAACACATAGAAGCTGAATAACAAGAGTCTTGCATCCATACATACCGTCTTACACAAATTATGGCCATTATGGCCAAGTCTTACATAGATAAAGCCTCACGGGCTGAATAGCAAATAACTCAAGTAGTGGAAGTCTTCGATGATAACTAGAACCCATGCCATCTGCCTTAACCCTACAGGCATTCTGACTGGGATAGCGTCCTAGTTCGCATGTTTGTCTCCAAAGAACTCTTCTTCATATTCCTGTTCCTCCATGCCTGGCCAATTAAATAACCAGTGGCAAGCCAATGAGTACTTTGAATGTACTCGCAAGCAACCCATGATTTGGTTTAAAGTAACAATGCAATTTGAACGATAATGAGCAATCTAGCTATGAGCTAGAATAAATATTCTACCATCAAGTGTATGCATCAACGAGTTCACGTAACCTCGAAGACAGGTTACCGATATCAACATGAATATGATTTAACTCATCGAGTCAAGTCACCACCTTGACTCATTACACACACATACTTTCACCGATGCGGTAAAATTCTGGACATAGTTTAAGTAGCACCACCCAACTGTCCATGACCGTGGACACGGCTATTCGAATAGTTTTACACTCTGCAGAGGTTGCGCACTTTACCCACAAGATCCGGGAAGCTTTCGTGTCACCCACGATCCCGTAGTACCTCAAGTACTCGGGGGAAGCACCCGGTCATTATCTTTCCTTAGACGACACTAACATAGAGTCCACTCGTTGGTACACGGCCCTCGAGTACAAACTATAGATCACGGGCCTTGCCCTAATTTCAATGTCACGCGTACCCGAAGGGACCAACGGTGTGTCCGGTGCCCTGTGAAAACAGTCATGGTCATCTATCCAAGCACGACCCCGTCCTGGGAAAGACCTCAAGTCTTCCCGTCACTAGTAATGCGGGCACCATGCTAGTATCGGCCTAAGTAATCAATAAAGCCCCGTCCCATAAGGGGTAGAGTGGTTGCACATGTTTGGTTGGGGCGGTAGTCACACATAAATCTAATCCATCATTTCACCCATGCACAAGACTTTACCGGCACATCACTTCTTCCTCTAGTGATGACCTAACTCAACACCACCCTCGGGCATTAGGGGCACCCGATGGGGTTTATGAAAAGATTTCAACCTCGAAGGTTCATGTCACCCATGCATCACTAAGCATCACTACTAATTATTTGCATGACATCTAGCACATAGCAAGATCATGAGCAAAGCATGCATCATGTGGTGATTCATCTAGGTCACCAACGTAACTCTATCATCATGCATCAGAAACAAACGGGTTCCAAAGAACAAGTGTATCATGGTTAAAGGGCTGCTTGCCTGGATTGGCTTGGTCTTCAAAGTCTTCAAATCCTTCTCCTTCTCCTTCTTCAGCAACTTCGTCAAATACGGGATCTAATCGTCGCAAAATAACAATGGGAAAATAAGACCACAATAAAAACAGAAAAATCAAAGTGCTCAGAAAAATGTCAACTTATTTTTTGTTAACTACTAGAGGGAAAACTAAGATGGCAAAAATTCTTAGTTGGAGTTTTGGAGTGACAGAATGGAATCTAAGGATTTTTGAACAGGAGTTTTAATGCTCAAATTTGAATTTAAATTTGAACAGAACAGAAAAGTTTTATGGATATGTGTGAAAGTGACACCATTAAATAGGTTGGAATATTACAAGATTTTAGGAGTTGGAATTAATTTATTCGGACAATTATTCATTTCTGTAAAATTATTTGAAGTATTTACAGAAAAGAATAAAAAGAAACAGCCCTGTGCCACTGGGCCAGAATGGCCACAATGCACGGCCCAGGGCGAAGAGCCCAGCCGCTCGGGCGCCAGCGCGCGCATGTCAGGATTTCAAACCTGACGGGCGGGGCCCGGCGGTCAGCGGCTGCGAGGGGAGAGAGAGGGCCGTGAGGATGATAGGCAGGGCCCGCCTGTCATCTTCAACCTTGCGGCCACGGCGACGGCAAGCTCACCTGCGGTGATTCCGGGCACGACGGGGCAAACAGAGGGCAGGGATGGACTCAGCAGCGAGTCGCGAAGGTAGTGGTGGTGGTGCGGCTCGCCGGAGAGGCCTGGCTCGTCGGCGGCGAGGTGGGACGGCGGAGGAGCTTCGGGAAGTCGCTGCTCCGGCCAATTCCGACAGCTACAGAGAGGGAAAAGCGAGGGGAAAGCATCAGTGGTGCACGGCGGTTCCAAATCGGGCGAGAGAAAGGGCGGAGGGGGCCTGTACCTTGAGATCCCTGGCTGCCCGACGCGGCGGAGCTCCGGTCGATCCCGAGCACAGGGGCTCTCTGGGGATGAGCGAGTGGTGCTGGAGGGCTAAAGGGGGTGAGGGGAGGCTGTTGGTGCCGTTGGAGAGGCTCGGGTGCGCTTATATAGCCGAGCCCACGGTCCACCGTGGACTCGTGCGCCGGCGAGGTCGCAGACGAGGCCAGAGGCCGTGCTGGTGCCTGTGTTTGAGTTGGGGTGGTTCGTGGACGAGTCCTACGCCTAGTAGAAGGGAGAGGAGGAGCGGGGAAGCTCCAGACAGCGCGTGCGTGTGAGGCCGACGAGTGGAGGCTACGGGCGGCCAGCGCGCGTGCGAAGGCGGCCACTGGAGGGCGGAGGAGGAGTGGGACAGCGCCGGGGAGGGTCGCAGACGTCGAGGCGCGTTGGAAGGCGCGAGGGGAGAGCTCGAGGTGGTCGGGGGCAGGCGATTGGGCGAAGCTACAGTGCGGGTGCGCACTTTAGCGCGCTCTGGAGCGGCCTTATCGCATGCCATGGCATGCCATTGGCCCTCTGGGCGCGTCCGCCGTGTCTGGGGGGTCCAGGGTGATGCAAGCAACACGGTCTGGAGAATCAAGGAGAGAGAGGTGAAGCTGGTAACTTGGTGAATTTTGGCTGTCCAGCAAGGTGAACTAGGGTTTTCACCCCTCAGTCATGGAGCTGTGGACATGGGGGAGTTACTGGGGTAGATAGTAACTAGATGAAGCTATGGTAGAAAGTTGAGGCCAAGGTAAATAGTAAAAGTTATCAATAAGATGGTTTTGGTAATTTGGCACAAGGTGTTTGATCAAGTTTTGGTCAACCAAATGATCTCCACTTGCCATGACACTTAACAGGATTGAATGTTATGTGAAAATACGGTGTTTCACCAAATTTGGGCTCATTTGAAGAAACTATCCAATGTAACTTTGGTGAACCCTAGAAATCAACAGAAATGGCTTCATCTTGTTTAAGTCAATCTAATCATCTCCCCTTGATGCACCACTTGGTGTAGTTTCATCATTTGGGGTTATGATCATGCCCACAAAGTTTGAAGCTCCAGGTAAAAAGTTGGTAATGTAAAGTTGTTCAAATTTGCATTTGAACAGAAAGGGTTTTGGGGTATTCTGATCAAGTTGCTCTACTCCAAATCTTGTGCCATTTGGTCTAGATGCCTTATTAGGCCATTCTAGCATGTGCACCAAGTTTGAGAGCATTTGGACAAGTTTGGCAATGTAAAGTTGCTCAAACTTCAAATATGGACAAAATGGTTTTGAAGGGTTTTGAGGATGTTATCTTGTTTCCCAAGGCATGGGGCTTGGCAAGATCATCAAATATGTCATATATGACATGATAGAATTTCCCTGGAATTTTTGGAGAATATTTCCTTTGTAAATATTTCAAAAGCTTAAAATATCCAGAAAGGGTTTTGGAGGGATTAGCCCATTATTTTGAACATGACCAAGTGTTGAAACTCTTATATATGGACAATATATGTCCTATGAGTCTCCTTGAATTTTGGCAAATATTTTTGAAATACTTAAATAATTTTTCCCTATTAAAGACCATTTCTGGCCTTAAGAAAAAGCTTTTAAATAAAATAGGAAAGTAACTTTTAAAATTATACTTTTGTGGTTTCTGGGAGTCCTATGACTACTCAGTATCAAATATACTAAATTTATAAAATACATTTTGGCCAAATTAATTTTGTAAGAAAATACTATACTGTTATATAACACTTGGTATGATCATTGGGGAGAAGTTTTGGGTATGGAGATGAATTCTACAAGAGGTAATAGTTGACTTTAATGAGCACATGAAAAGCACATGAAGAAAAACTCAATTCCAAATAAAAGCCAAATGATGCCAAAAAAAAATTGCTGGTCCAAATTTTCATGCTTCATTGATGCAAATAACATGTTTACAAAATGCAGGGTGTGACAAGTTCTGCCGTCAGTGTCGTTTCTTCAGAGTCGCGGCGTCAAAATCGCCAGTGCTCGCTCTGGCACGATGCTCACTGCTCCTCTCGCTTATCTTGATCGCCGCACGCTCGCTTGGCTGGTTGCAGGCATCGGTGGCGCCATGGCCGCCTGCGCCGGCGTCTTCCGTGACGGCGTATTCCGCGGCGGCAGAGCCACCCGTGGCGGCCCACAGGAGTCACCCTGCAAAGCAACGCCGTTCGGCACCGCCCAAGCCACCTGGGAGCTACGCGTGGCCGTCTTCTTCCATGTGCACGCTGCAGCACCGTCGCCGTGGCCTGAGAGGCGCAGAGCGCGCTCTCTGCCGCCGACTCGCACGCACGGCTGTTCCGTTGGGAAGGTGCCGTAAGCAACCGTATCTTGCTAAGCTCTGCTTCGGAATGGAACCAGTAAACCCTCTCGTCGATGCTCAAGAGCTTAAGGCACCCGTCCAGCCACAGCCTCACCGTACTCGCTTGCCGGACTTATCCCGTTTGCGGCAACCGCCTCGGGACGGCTATAAATAGCACCCCCAAGCTCGCACTCGACCCCGCACAGCTCCACCATCTCACCAGACCCCGCCCAGCCACTGGAAGAACCTCAAGGGGCCCTTCTTCCCCAACTCCGGCCGCCCCGATCCGCTTCGGGCTCCGGCAGCTTCCTCTCTGGTGAGAGCTCCTCCACCGCCCTAGTCTTGCCAGTAGCTTCCTGACACATCTAGGCGACTAACCCCCACTCCAATTTGACCCTAGCAGCTTTCTCCAACGAGACCCACAACCACCCGAGCCGCCATCCGCCGGAGATAGGGTCGCCGTCGACGTGGTGCTCGCCGACGTCCAACACCACCACCCACCGACGCGGAAGAGCACCAGGAACCCGTAGGTACCACCCACTTACCCTACCTCGTCGTGGATCGGCGCCGGCGACCACCACAGCTCTCTGGCGCCGGCGCGACTCTGTTTTCATTTCAAAGATTCAAACCTGACGAGTGGGACCCCCTCGTCAGTCTCTCTGTCTTATTCAAACCATTTTTCGGGAAGGAGCCTTCGGGCAAAATACGCTTTCTCTATTCAGCTGGCGTACTGCTTCATTACAGACAAGTCCCTGGAAAAAAACCTTAATAACTTTTAAATAAATGATGATTTTGAGTTGATTCTTTTTCTGTCCTCTTTAGTTTTCTGTCTAGTTTTTTATCACATTTATTTGAAAAATATTTTTGACAACTTTTATGCACGCACGGTATTTATGTTAGTACCCATTTTATTTGTATCCGTAGATACCGAAGGAAGTGACGGAGCCGTGAACTTCACCGAGTTAGACTCCGACTACTCCGAACCAGGCAAGCATGTTTGAACCTTTGATATGATGAGTGTGTTGCATGTTTGCTTGAGTAGTTCTTCTTCATGGCATGGTTATGTAAGCATTTGTGGATGTTATATTTCATGCAAAGCAAGCTCCGTGTGAACCCCGAAAGATGTTGGTAAACCAACCTGATCATGTGGTGACATGATAGGTTGTGAGCTGGTATTGTTGAGGCATGACAGTCAACCGTTAACTCTAGTATTAACGTGGATCAAGTCATGATCCCGTTCATCTCCTTTTTGGTACTATCGCATGTCTTTTGCAAAGATTACGATTTAGTCAGCTGCAAACCTCTTTCTGTGTACACACCAAATAGAGGGGCCGGGATGAGGGTTCCATGGCCCTGGATTAAAGCCCATCATCCGGTCAGGGGGCATGGGTGTTTCCGGTTGGGACCTAGAGGGGGGCACCTCTTAGAGCGCGTGATATAAATTTGATCCCATGCTATTCGAGGTTGTAGCCTCCCCGTCTTAATGCTTTTCGTGAACGTTGTCTCGGGTGATTCCGGGCAGCAGGATGTGAAATGGGTGTGTACTGGTTAGTTGTGTTTCTGCTAAAACACCGTAGACGGAACTAGTCCTTTGTGGCTAGTGAAATCCGTTGGCTGTGATTTAAGAATACAAACTCTGCAGAGTCAAAATCTTCCGAGTAGCCATATCTATGGCCTAGCGTCAATCTCCGTGTCAACCCCAATGACCATCTCGGATATTCTAAGATAGTGATAAGAATGGTAATCTACTAAAGGGTCATCTTGGTAGGTGAACTAACCAGTTATTTCTGCACTGAGTAATCTCCTGAGATGATTTACCGTCATACCAAAGAATTTATAAGCCCTTTATGTGATGTCGCTCAGACGTCCGACTGTGGCATTCTCGTTATTTACTTTTCGTTATAAGCCCTTTTTGTGATGTCGCTCAGACGTCCGACTGTGGCATTCTCGTTATTTACTTTCGTTATAAGCCCATTATGTGATGTCGCTCAGACGTCCGACTGTGGCATTCTCGTTATT
>LR738715.1:247860061-247881198 GCA_902687465.1 Secale cereale | reverse complement strand
TAAGCCCTTTATGTGATGTCGCTCAGACGTCCGACTGTGACATTCTTGTTATTTACTTTCGTTATAAGCCCTGTATGTGATATCGCTCAGACGTCCGACTGTGGCATTCTCGTTATTTACTTTGAATATAAGCCCTTTATGTGATGTCGCTCAGACGTCCGACTATAGCATTCTCATTATTTATTTTCGTTATAAGCCCTTTATGTGATGTCTCTCAGACGTCCGAATGTGGCATGTTTTTATTCATTTTTCCTCACGAGGCGTCGCTCAGACACTCGATCGGTATTCTTTTATTTTAGTTTCTTGGAATTTCGGGAGGACTACCGCCCGACTTCCATTTTTATTTTGAAGCGCAAATTTATTCTTTGAGTACATATTGTTGGTCTGCTCATATGCATCATGTTTGCATTTTGTTATATCTTATGTCCGAACTGTCTTGCGAGTACATTCAAAGTACTCACCTGGCTTGTTGATTTGGCCAGATGTTGAAGAAGGCGATCTCATGGATGAAGAGTTCGATAGCGAGTCCGATGCCTAGTGGAGTCCCAGTCAGTCTCTTGCGATCCTGGAGTTGATCACTGTATTATAACCGCTTCCGCCACCACCAAATAAATTCATCGGGTCTCACTCCGACACTCGATGAGCTGTAAGATATTGGAGTCGTGTCACCCACTACACTGTGACACATCCACCAGCTTTTATTACGAGTCAGTAGTTATGCTACCCTACCCTTGTGTCATATCCGCCCTTATGTGTAATATCGGCGTGCTTGTAATAAATTGTTGAGCAACCTCAGCTCAACCTTGTATGATATTCAGTACTCTGGAATTCTGTATCAAGGATTTGTCTACCAGTGAGAAGTATTCTTCTGTACTGGTCCGATAAAAAGGTCGATTTCTCAGTAAATATTTTACTAGAAAAATCGGTCCTGACACCGGCCTGAGGGACGCACCCGGAGAATCATGGCGCCTCTTCTTCGGGGGGAGTCATTCAGGCTCCACCAACGGGCTCTTCCCTTTCTCCATGGCCGAGAACCTGCGAATCGGCGCCATGGAGCCCTGGGAGGAATGGAAACGTGGGGATCATCCTGCAACGGTTAAGTGAGAGGCATGGGGCTTCACCCCCTGTTTATAAGCCAAGAAGATCATCCGGCGGCCACTCGCGTGCAGCCATAATGGCCCTGCTGCCCGCGCCAAGGAGTTGTCATGTCACACGGTTACTGAGATAGCGTGGGGAGCGGAGTCGCTTGCGTCCCATCCAAACGTCACGCGCCTGCCTGGCCCGCAACCTTTTTAGGGCCCGCGGCGCTTCGTCCTCGACTAAGGCTTCGCCCCGAAGCCAACTCCGCGCGCACCTTGGGCCCGGGGGCTACTGTCGGCGTCCTGGGAACCGGGGTACCCAGACTTGCCTATCTGCGGGCCGCGACGTGCTCCTACAAGCGGCCTGGTACGGCCTAGCTGATCGACCAGCTGCTCAAGACCCTTGCGAGGGGCCAGGCCTCGCAAGGAGAAAGACGCCAAGACCCCCTCGGGAGCGGCCTCGACAAGGTGTTTCGGAGGGGCGGAGAATCCAAGGCCAAGCCTGCCTCAGGAGGAGGCAGTGATGTCAGCCGTGGTGCACCGCGCCAGCGGGTGCTAGCGTTCGCCTGCGGGCGCTAGTGTCCGCCAGTGGCACAGTTTTCGGTGCAAAGGAGACAGCGCAGCCGTTGGTTCCCAAGGAGCAGGGCAAAGATTTCCTCTTTGGTGCAACGAGACCGAAGACCGCAAGGACGATAAGGAGGATGTCACCGTCGAGCCCACCACCGTGTCACCGCCTCATCCTTTTCCTGGCGAAGACTGCTTTTGTCAGGGTAGGAACGTCCTTGTGTTCCCACTCAAAATGGCCGTTGTGGAATCCCTTCCCGCCTAAACATTTTGGGGGAAGAGGATCGTGGCCGCCTATATAAGTAGCTAGGTCCTCCACTGCAAGGGAGAGAATCATCGACTTATACTTGACCACCGCACAAGGAGCAAGAAAACTAGCCTCATGACCCTCCTGAGCTTGCCTCCCGAGCTCAGGAACCCTTGTACCAGTTCATACTCTAGCTCACCCGGAGCCAATCCACCAAAGCAGGAAGTAGGGTCTTACATCTCGCGGTGGCCCGAACCTGGGTAAACTCTTGTGTGCTTGTTCGTTGTTCGCTTGAATCCTTCCACTGATACGAGAGCGAGGCGCTAGGTAGACGTGAGTGGGAGAGATCTTCGTTCACGCCCCTGCGTTCGAACTTAACGGGTTTTGCGGAGCCCTGAATCCGACAACGTATCAAGCATCCCCAAGCTTAATTCCTACTCGTCCTTGAGTAGGTAAATGATAGAAACAGAATTTTTGATGTGGAATGCTATCCGACATAATTTTCAATGTAATATTATTCATTATGGCATGAATGTTAAGATCCATAAGACTCGAAATAAAAATTTATCAATATCAAAACAATAATACTTCAAGCATACCAAAAGTAATCTACGAAGCTTCAAAAATAACATGTCTAAAGAACGTTATCTCTACAAATCATATAGTACTTATGCTCCCTTTATCTTAACACAAAATACCCCTCATGCCCATCCCAAAGTCATCCAAGCAATAGCTTCCATACCCTACATTTTCTAGCCTTCTTTCAACTCTTCGCACAATATATGAGCGTGAGCCATGGACATAGCACTATGGGTGGAATGGAAGGTGGTGATAGGCAAAAGGAGGGAGAAAGTCTCACATCGACTAGGCAAATCAACGGACTATGGAGATGTCCATGAATTGATATCAATGTGAGTGAGTAGGGATTGCCATGTATATAACGGATGCACTAGGCCTATAAGTGTATGAAAGCTCAAAACAAAACTAGTGGGTGTGCATCAACTTGCTTGCTCATGAAGACCTATGGCATTTTAGGAAGCCCATCGTTGGAATATACAAGCCAAGTTCTATAACGAAAAATTCCCACTAGTAATATATGAAAGTGACAACATAGGAGACTCTCTATCATGAAGAACATGGTGCTATTTTGAAGCACAAGTGTGGAAAAGGATCGTAACATTGTCCCTTCTCTCCTTTTCTCTCATTTTTTTGGGCTCTTTGGCCTCTCTTTTTTGGTGGGCTTCTTTGGTCTCTTTTATTTTTGATAACCTCACATGGGACAATGTTCTAATAATGATGATCATCGCACTTTTATTTACTTACAACTCGATATTACAACTCAATGCTAGAACAAATATACGACTCTATATGAAATGCCTCTGGCGGTGTACCAGGATGTGCAATAACCAAGAGTGACATGTATGTAAAATATGAACGGTGGCTTTGCCAAAAATACTATGTAAAATATGAACGGTGGAGTTACATGGCAATATATCTCGAAATGGCTATGGAAATGCCACAATAGGTAGGTAAGGTGGCTGTTTTGAGGAATGTATAAGGATGGTTTTATGCACCGGCGAAAGTTGCGCGGCACTTAGAGTGGCTAGCAAGGTGGAAGGGTGAGAGTGTGTATAATCCATGGACTCACATTAGTCATAAAGAACTCACATACTTATTGCGAAAAATCTACTTAGCCCTCAAAGCAAAGCACTACAACGCATGCCCCTAGGGGGGGGAGGTTGGTAGGAGTTAACCATCGCGCGCCCCCGACCTTCCCGCAAAGATGAAACAATCAAGATACAGTGCGCGCCAATTTGGTTACATAGGCCATACGTGCATGCAGCGGGAGTCACAAACCTTAACATAATTATTTCTTTAACCTCACAAACTACCACTAGCATGACTCTAATATTACCATCTCGACATCTCAAAACAATTATAAGGAGTCAAACTTCACATAGTATCCAATGCTCTATATATGAAAGTTTTTATTATATCTCCTTTGGATGCCTATCATATTAGGACTAAATTCATAACCCAAGCAAATTACCATGTTGTTCTTGAGGACACTCAAAATATTATAAGTGAAGAATGAGAGTTCATCAATTTCTATAAAATAAAACCACCACTGTGCTCTAAAAGATATAAGTGAAGTACTAGAGCAACTAACAAACGACTCCAAAAAATATAAGTGAAGATCAATGAGTAGTAAAATATTTAACTAGCTATGAGAAGACCCTCTATCATTTAAGAATTTCAGATCTTAAGTACTTTATTTGAACAGCAAGCAAAACAAAATGACATTCCAAGGATAGCACATATCATCTGAAGAAGCAAAAACTTAGGCTATACCGATACTAACCGACAATTGTTGATGAAGAAAGGTGGGATGCCTAATACGTCACCATCGTATCTATAATTTTTTATTATTCCATGCTGTTATATTATCATTCTTGGATGTTTTACAATCATTTTACAGTCATTTTATATCATTTTTTGGTACTAAACTATTGACATAGTGCCAAGTGCCCGTTGTTGTTTTCTGCATGTTTTTTTTACATTGCAGGAAATCAATATCAAACGGAGTCCAAACACCGCGAAACTTTTTGGAGATTTTTTATGGGCCAGAAGACACCCAATGGGTTGAAGCTGCACCTGGGGGTGCCCCGAGGGGGGCACAACCCACCAGGGCACGCCAGGCCCCCCTGGCGCGCCCAGGTGGGTTGTGCCCACCTCGGTGTCCTCCCACACCGCCTCTTTACCCTATATATTCCCAATTATTCTGAAACCCTTCGAGGTAGGCCTAGATCAGAAGTTCCGCCGCTGCAGGCCTCGGTAGCCACAAAAACCAATATATACCATTTCCGGTACTCCACCGGAGGCGGAAATCATCACCGGTAGCCATCTTCAACATCCCGGCAGCCACCATGATGAGGAGGGAGTAGTCCACCCTCAGGGCTGAGGGTATTTACCAGTAGCTATGTATTGTATCCTCTCTCGTGTTCTTGATGGCACGATCTTGATGTATCGGGGGCTTTGTTAATATAGTCGGATCATATGGTATTTCCCCCTCTCTATATTTTGATGAATTGAGTTTTCCCTTTGAGACTTCTTTGGATTGAATACTTTTATGGATTTGTGAACACTTGACATATGTCTTGCAATTGTATACTCGTGGTGACAATAGGGTATCATATTGATCCACTTGACATATATTTTGGCACTCAACTTGCGGATTCCCGTGGTGATATTGGGGCATAGGGGTTGATGCACGTACTTGTCTTTGTTTCTCTGGTAGAAATCTTGGGGCACTCTTTGAATATGTTTTGGTGTTATCTTAGTACGAACACTTGATAGATCGATCGGGAAGGATAACTTTGTGTTATCTTAGTACGAACTCCAGAAAGATCGATCGGAAAAGATAACCTTGTGTTATTCTAGTACGAACTCTTGATAGATAGATCGGAAATGATAACTTTATGTTGTCTTAGTACGAACTCTTGATAGATTGAACAGAAATAATAAATTTGAGGTGGTTTTGTTGAGGGGTGGTTATATGATCCAATTATATTAGCATTGTTGAGAGATTGCACTAGCGAAAGTACATACCCTAGGCCTTGTTTCTAAGCATTGCAATACCGTTTGTGCTGACTTTTGTTACTTGCTACCTTGCTGTTTTTTATTGTTCACACTACAAAAACCCATATCTACTATCCATATTACACTTGTATCACCATCTCTTCGCCGAACTAGTGCACCTATACAATTTTCCATTGTATTTGGTGTGTTGGGGACACAAGAGACTTTTTATTATTTTGTTGCAGGGTTATATTATCATTGTTGTAAGAAGAATAAATATTTAGAAACAAAAAACTTGCAAGAGAGGCTAGATGATTGTGCCGAAAGATGTATTTTTTTTGCCATCCTTGTGAACTTTGCAATGAACATGGTCATTTAAATCTCCAATGCAAATTATTTCATGATCAAATTGTGTCCAAAAATTGTGATAACTTGATTACCCTTGAGCATCATAAAGAGCTTAGTCTTATTTTGGGTATGAAGAAATGAAATGTATACCTAAGGGTTTTCCAAATCCCGAGAGTACTAAGGAATGGGAAAATGTTTCCCAATACCCTCCTAGTGTTTATTATGATGAATCATGTAACGAGGAGGAGCTTCCTATCCAATCAATCTCTCCAACAAGAAGCTCGAAAAAATTGATTAAACCCACATGTGAGGTGGTGAAGAAGAAAATGGAAAGAAGGAAAAGTAAAGGTGAAAAGGTAACTCTCCCAAGTAACATTGCTCCTATCACCATTGTGCCTCATGAAAGTGAATCAAATATGTTGAGGGAAGATGATGATAATAAGTATGATTTTGTGATGCCTAATACTTGTTGTAATGATTATGCTTGGGAAGACAATGATGTCTTTTATGATCTTGAAAATCTTTTTGGCACTTGCTTGAAAAAATATGATAATAATGTTTGCTATACTATTGGTTCCATTCATGCTATTGATATGAATGATTATGATGATATGCAAAACCACAAGCTTCGGGATGCTATGTTTGATGAGTATGAAATGTTTGAAGATTTATTTGCTGAAAATAATGATTGTCCCAGGCTTGGGGATGCTTTGCATAATTAATATGATCCTTTGATTCCTTCTAGTTTTGATAAGAAAATTTATTATGATGTTAGCATGCCTCCTATTTATGATGATTGCAATGATGAAAGTGGGTTTGGAAGAGTGTAAACTCTAGGTAGTAGTGATCCCACTATTTTGGAGGGTGTTGAATCTTATTACAATATTGATAAAAGTGGATTTGGAGAGGTCATGACTTTATTTAGTGATACATCCACTATTTTTGAAGAAGTTTCAATTGACTATGACAATAAAGTTGCTATCTATGATGATTATTATGATGATATGTATGCCATAAAGAGTGATAAATCTTCTATGCTTGTGCATCATGAAAAAAGTGTTGTATGTGATAGTTATATTGTTGAATCCATTCATATTGTTCCTGAAAATTATTATGAGGGAGGAACTTACGCTCTTACATATCTCAATAATATCAATTTTCTTCTCTATATGTTGATTGTTTTGAAGTTGCACATGTTTTGCCTTCCTATGCTAGTTGATTCTTGTTCCCATGAGTTGTTTCTTCACAAAATCCCTATGCATAGGAATTGGGTTAGACCTAAATGTGCTAGTCATATGCTTTATGATGATCTCTTTGTGTTTCAATTCCTATCTTTCATGTGAGCATCGTTGAAATCATCATGCCTAGCTAAAATTCATTAAAGAAAAGCGCTTGCTGCGAGACAACCCAACACTCATACATATTGTTTTTGTGTGTTCACATGATTATGCTACTGTAGTGATAATGTTTTATAGCTTTTGTTTCAATAAAGTGCCAAGAAAAGCCTTAGGATCATGTTGGGTGATAGTAGATTTGATCCTGCTAAAAAATAGAAACTTTTGCCCTCACAAGAAAAATTCTAATTTTTAACAGAAGAGTTATTTTGAGTTGATTCTTTTTGCAGAATATTAATATACAAATTTCTCACGTCTTAATATTTTGTTCAAGATTTTTAGAGTTGCAGAAGTATGGTGAATGATCAGATCATTACAGACTGTTCTGTTTTTGACACATTCTGTTTTCAATTCATAGTTTGCTTGTTTTATAGTTTCTATGGCTTATATTGATCAACATAAATTGTAGAAATGATATTCTACAGTAAACATTGTGTGAGAACAATTATGAATCTTATCTTTGACAGTACCCAAAGTGAATGATTTGTTTTATCATACTAACCCATCTCACGAAGTTTTGTTAAGTTTTGTGTGATTGAAGTTTTAAAGTTATGGGTGAGATATCGATATGAGGAGAATAAGGAGTGACAAGACCCTAAGCTTGGGGATGCCCAAGGCACCCCAATGTAATTTTAAAGGAAGATCCAAGCAACTAAGCTTGGGGATGCCCCGGAAGGCATCCCCTCTTTCGTCTCCAACATTATCGGTAACCTCACTTGGAGCTATGTTTTCATTCGTCACATGATATGAGTTTTGCTTGGAGTGTCAATTTATTTTGTTAGAATTTTCTTGCTGGTGTTTATAATAATTTTTTAATCTTTTATTTCAATAAAGGTGTCAAGGTTAGCCTTTACCATGCTTATTTTGCAAGTATACATGTCGCTGTTTGAAAACAGAAAGTTCTCTATCATTGTCCGAATTCTTATGGATAGTCAGAACATGATAAAATCTTGAAATTTTCACAAAGTTAGCATGAATAAGTTCTTTGTAACATGTTTATTATTCAGAATTTTTAGAGCTAGGGAAGTATGAGAACAATTCCATTCTTCACAGACTGTACTGTTTTGGCAGATTGTTGTTATGTTTGCATTGTTTGCATATGTTTGCTTGTTTAATGATTCTATTTGAGGATAGGAGTATTAAATATGCAGAGGCATTTAGTATGCAATGTTGAATAATAATTTTAGTAATTTTCTACATTAGAGGATGATAAAGTTTTGCACTGATTTATACTAACTTATCTCACGAGTTCTTGTTGAGTTTTGTGTGGATGAAGCTTTTGAGATTTAGGGAAACCGTGATATGAGAAGAATTAAGGAGACACAAAATCTCAAGCTTGGGGATGCCCAAGGCACCCAAAGATAATATTTCAAGAAGTCTCAAGCATCTAAGCTCGGGGATGCCTCGATAGGCATCCCATCTTTCTTCATCAACAATTATCGGTTAGTATCGATTGATCATAAGTTTTTGCTTCTTCACATGAAATATGCTATTCTTGAAATGTAATTTTATTTTGTTTGCTTGTTGTTTTAATAACATGCTTAGATCTGAAAGTTTTTTAATAAAATAGAGCCCCCAAATAGTTTCCAAAAAAGCTAGATAAGCGGCATTCACATCCCGTCAAAGAAGCTCTTTTCTAGCACCATTGCTCTAGTGCTTCACTTATATCTTTTTTAGCACGGTGTGCTTTAGTATTTTTGAAGAAATTCTCTCTTGATTCACTTAAATTATTTTGAGAGAAATAAATTATGCTCATGATCTTCACTTATATTTGTTTGAGCTTATCAAAAGCAACACATAAAATTAGTCCCAAAGTGATAGATATCCAAGAAGGATATAATAAAAACTTTCATGAAGATCATTGGAAAAAATAAACTTGATTCCTTGTAATAGTTTTGAGACATGATGATGTGATATGTGAGTCATGTTGATGAGTAATTGTGCTTTAGTAAGATATTGGTGTTAAGGTTTGTTATTCCCAAAGCATACACGTATAGTATCTTGTTATGCCGGAAAGTTGGAGCACAATTTATCCTTGATTGTCCTATCTTTGTGTGAAGGTCGGGGACGTGGGATGGTTAACTCCTACCAACCTCCATTATTTTGTCTACTACCACCGCATTCTATTCCACCTATATTGCTATATCCATGGCTTGCGCTCATGTATTGCGTGATAGTTAAAAATGTTGAAGCGCGTTAAAAAGTATGAACCAATTGCTTGGCTGACACCGGGGTAGTACATGATTTATACTTTGAGCTGGGAAGACAGAGCATGACAAGACTATATGATTTTGTAGGGATAACGTTCTTTAGCATTTGATATTCTGAAAGACATGGTTACTTGTTGATATGTTTGAGTATTTAAATCTCATATCAAAACTAGACTATTCCTTTGAACCATATAAAAGTCCAAATGTCCATGCTATAAAGAAAAGAATATGATATGACATGACAGGCAGCATTCCACATCAAAAATTCTGTTTTTATCATTAACCTACTCGAGGACGAGCAGGAATTAAGCTTGGGGATGCTGATACGTCTCCAACGTATCTATAATTTTTTATTGTTCCATGTTGTTATATTATCATTCTTGGATGTTTTACAATCATTTTACAGTCATTTTATATGATTTTTGGTACTAACTTATTGACATAGTGCCAAGTGCCAGTTGCTGTTTTCTGGATGTTTTTTACATCGTAGGAAATAAATATCAAACGGAGTCCAAACACCGCGTAACTTTTTCGAGAATTTTTATGGGCCAGAAGACACCCAATGGGCTGAAGCTGCACCTAGGGGGTGCCTCGAGTGGGGCACAACCCACCAAGGCGTGCTAGCCCCCCTAGCGCGCCCAGGTGGGTTGTGCCCACCTCGGTGGCCTCCCGCACTGCCTCTTTACCCTATAAATTCCCAAATATTCCGAAACCCTTTGGGGTAGACCTAGATCAGAAGTTCCGCCGCGGCTCCTTTGTAGCCACCGAAAACCAATCTAGACCATTTCTGGTACTCCGCCAGAGGGGGAAATCATCACCGGTGGCCATCTTCATCGTCCTGGCGGCCACCATGCTGAGGAGGGAGTAGTCCATCCTCGGGGCTGAGGGTATGTACCAGTAGCTATGTGTTGTATCTCTCTCTCTCTCTCTCATGTTCTTGATGGCACGATCTTGAAGTATCGGGGGCTTTGTTAATATAGTCGGATCATATGGTGTTTCCCCCTCTATATCTTGTGATGAATTGAGGTTTCCCTTTTATATTTATTTGGATTGAATACTTTTATGGATTTGAGAACACTTGACATATGTCTTGCAATTGAATACTCATGGTGACAATGGGGTATCATATTGATCCACTTAACATATGTTTTGGCACTAGATACATCACCAACGAATCTACTTTTCCTCACGCTTTTCCTCTTGTTCTGGACTCTAATTTGCATGATTTGAATGAAACTAACCCCGGACTGACGTTGTTTTCAGCAGAACTACCATGGTATTGTTTTTGTGCAGAAATAAAAGTTCATAGAATGAAATGAAACTTTGCAAGGATTTTTTATGGAATAAAAGAGAATTACTGGAACCAAGACCCACCAGAGATTTATCATGTAGTAAAGTTAGTTTGTTAGGGCCCGATCCCTAGTATCCACTATGTTCTTAGATTGATGTTGCTTTGACTTTGCTACGCGTAATGCTTCCCGGCTGCCATGAACTCAGATCTGAACCGTTTAAGAATTCATCATTATATCCATGTTTTAGATCCGATCTTGCAAGTTATAGTCACCTAATACGTGTTATGACCCGGCAACCTCGGAGTGACAATAACCGGAACCACTCCCGGTGATAACCGTAGTTTGAGGAGTTCATGTATTCACTATGTGTTAATGCTTTGTTCTGGTTCTCCATTAAAAGGAGGCGTTAATATCCCTTAGTTTCCAATATGGACCCCGCTGCCACGGGAGGGTAGGACGAAATATGTCATGCAAGTTCTTTTAATAAAGCATGTATGACTATTTATGGAATACATGCCTACATTATATCGATGAACTGGAGATAGTGTCGTATCGCCCTAGGTTATAACTGTCACATGATGAATATCATCCAACAAGTTACCGATCCAATGCCTACGATTCTTTACATATTGATCTTGCTGCATTACTATTGCTATCATCACTGTTACACTTGCTACAAAACTACTGCTATCACTATTACCGTTGCCATTGTTGTTGTCACTACTATCAAAACTATCTTATTATTGTGCTACTGATCACTTGCTGCAGATAATTAATCTCCAGGTGTGGTTGAATTGACAACTCAGCTGCTAATACCTTCAAATATTCTTTGACTCCCCCTGTGTCAAATCTATAAATTTGGGTTGAATACACTACCCTCAAATATTGTTGCGATCCCCTATACTTGTGGGTTATCAAGAACTTTTTCTGGCGCCGTTGCCGGGGAGCATAGCTATATTTGTTGAGTCACTTGGGATTATTATCATATTATCACTATGAAGAATCTGAAGGATCCAAAGACTAAGATATTTCCCTCAAAGATGAGGGGAGGTAAGGAACTGCCATCCAGTTCTGCTTTAGATTCACCTTCTGTTATGAGTAAACTTGCAACACCACCACATACTATCAATTCTAATATGTCGCAAGTTATTGATGATGCTACTTCTACTATGAATGATGCTTATGATGATGCTAGTACCTTGCTTGATAATGATGATCTGCCACTTGGTGAATTTGTTGATGATCAAATTGTTAGAGTAATACAACATGATGTTGTTGAATCCGATGATGAAACTGAAACTCCTGAAATACCTACTAGAACTAGCCTTCCTAGATATGAATTGCCTAAGGTACCGAAAGGTTATGTTATGAGTGAAGAAGCAACTAGAGATATTCTTGCTTGTAATGATAGAGATGATCTAGAGAAATTACTACACATGTATAAAGAAAAATCTCTGAATGCTAGAATGAAATGTGATCCTAAGTTTGCTACTTCACCTATCTCTATTGATAGTAAGGATTATGCATTCTCTGTCGACCCAGAGTTAATTACTTTGGTTGAATCTGATCCCTTCCATGGTTATGAAACTGAAACTGTTGTGGCACATCTTACCAAGTTGAATGACATAGCCACCCTTTTTACTCATGATGAGAAAACTCGCTACTACTTTATTCTCAAATTATTTCCGTTCTCGCTAAAGGGTGATGCTAAAGCTCGGTACCATACTCTTGCTCCTAATTGTGTGTGTAGTCCCCAGGATATGATCTATTACTTCTCTGAAAAATATTTTCCTGCTCATATGAAACAAGCTGGCTTACAGGAAATATTTAACTTTGTGCAAACTAAAGAAGAGAGTCTCCCACAAGTTTGGGGGAGACTTTGCTAGTTACTTAATGCTTTTCGTGATCATCCTCTTAGGAAAAATGAAATACTTGATATCTTCTATAATGGACTAACCGATGCTTCTAGGGACTTCCTAGATAGTTGTGCTGGTTGTGTTTTCAGGGAACGAACTATTGCTCAAGCTGAAGAATTATTTAATAATATATTGAAAAACTATGATGATTGGACTCTTCCTGAACCACCGCCTAAACCCACTCCGAAGTAGAGGGGTATATTATATCTCAGTCCTCAAGATATGCAAGAGGCATAGAAATCTATGAAGGAGAAAGGTATTAAAGCCGAGGATGTTAAAAATTTAACTCCTATTGAAGAAATGCATGGGCTTAATGCACCACTACTGCCTGACGTGGTAGAGGTAAATTCTCTTATGAAGTTCAATGAAAATGACAATCCTCACAGTATGCATCCTAGTCAATGCCTTTATGAGTTTGAAAACTACATTAGAAAACAAGATCACTTCAATGCAAATGTTATGGAACAATTGAAACATAATTATGATATGATTGCTTGCTTCAGTGACTTTTTATTTATGATTTCAAATGATGTTAGAGGTGTTGGAAAACATGCTTCTATGTTTCAAATCCAGTTAGAACAAGTTGCTAAATCTCAAAGAGAATTACTTGATGAAATGAATCATAATATGCATGACTTTGCTGTTAGAGTTGCAACTAGAGGAGGTAAAATGACTCAGGAACCATTTTGAGGGACACCAAAAAGAATTGAACAAGATTCACAAAGAAACAACACCACTACACCTAGTCCTTCTAAAAAGAAAAGGAAAAGAGAAGTGATAGGACTATGCATGCCACTAGTGAACCTGAAGTAGAAAAACGTCCTGACAATGATAATGATATTTCTATCTCTGATGCTCAAACTCAATATGGTAATGAACACTCACCTAGTGATAATGAAAAAGATAATGTTGTTCATGAAGATGCTCCACCAAATGAAAAAGAACCAGATAATGATGTTGAGATAGAACCACCTGTTGATCTTGATAGCCCACAACCTAAAAATAAAAGATATGATAAAAGAGACTTCATTGCTAGAAAACACGGTAAGGAAAGAGAACCGTGGGTTCAAAAACATATGCCTTTTCCACCCCAGACAACTAAAAAGAAAGATGATGAAGAATTTGAACGCTTTGCTGAAATGCCAAGGCCAGTCTTTTTGCGTACTCATTTAACTGATATCTTAAAAATGCCTCCTTATGCAAAGTATATGAATGGCATCACCACTAATAAGAGAAAAATACCAGAAGCTGAAATCTCCACTATGCTTGCTAATTATACTTTCAAAGATGGAGTACCTAAAAAACTTGGAGATTTGGGTATACCAACTATACCTTGTTCTATAAAAAATAATTATGTGAAAACTGCTTTGTGTGATTTAGGAGCTGGTGTTAGTGTTATGCCTTTCTCTTTATATAAAAGACTTGACTTGAGTAAACTCACACCTACTGAAATATCTTTGCAAATGGCTGACAAGTCAACTGCCATACCTATCGGTATCTGTGAGGATGTGCCCGCTGTTGTTGCTAATGTAACTATTTTGACTGACTTTGCTATACTTGAGATGCCCGAGGATGACAACATGTCGATTATCCTCGGTAGACCCTTCTTAAATATTGTAGGGGCTTTTATTGATTGCAATAAAAGCAAGGTCACTTTTCATATTAATGGTAATGAGCATACGGTGCACTTTCCGAAGAAACAATTCCAAGTGAATGGTATTAATGTTATTGAAAAATCTTTGACAATCACTACTGGAAGTTTTCAAATACCTCTACCTACTGTCAAAAAGAAATATGAAATGCTTATTGTCGGGGACATCCATATCCCCATTGAGGTAACTTAGTGATTTACAAAAGTTCTTCGGTTTCATGCTAATCGAAAGTGGTCGTTAATAAGACCGGATCAACCTTATTAATGAATCATTTTTGAGCGGTATGAAGTTGATGAATTTAGTAAGCACTACCTACTGTCCTTACTTTTTATTTCCTGTCTATACTAGTTAAATAAAATAAAAATGCCAGGTTTTGTTAGTTTTCTAATTTTTTCGTGCAATAAAAAAAGACCCAATAATAAAAGTTCTCATAATGCCCTGAAAATTTTATACGATTTTTTTTGAATATTTAAGAATTTTTATGCAAATTATACTAGAGGGGGTGCACCAGGTGGGCACAACCCACCTAGGCGCGCCAGGACCCCCAGGCATGCCCTGGTGGGTTGTGGTCCCCATGTGGGCCCTCTCACTTACCTCTTTAGCCCAATTCATCACTTACCTCCAGAAAAAAAATCTCCATTGCCATCTCTCCCGTGTTCTTGAGCTCAAACCCGCAGATTTCGATCTCTTTGCTCGAAGCTCCGTTTCCAAAACTATTTCTGGGGATTGTTGCTTGGCATGTGACTCCACCATTTGTCCAATTAGTTTTTGTTTTAATGGTTTATATTTTGAATAATTAGCTACTCTTGGTGCTGCTATAGATGGGCTTGCATGTTGAATTCTTAGTGTTCTAAGTAGTTTGCATGCTTGATATGGCTTCTATGTATCCCTATGAGTAGTTGCTACCAATCTTGTGAAGTTTCGTTGAGAAAAAAATTGTGGACTAAAATTTCAGGTTTTTGTTCATAGGAAAAATTGTACGCGGACATTATGAACTTGTTTAGAAGGAGTTCTTCGAGGAGAAGATCCTCGGGAGCATCTTCTAGTGACGGTTTTGCTTGCCGATCCTATGTAGAACTGAGTGCAAGTTCTACCCGAGATGCCGCCACCAAAACATGTTTATGGCCTTTCGATGAATTTATGCTACAAATAGGCATCAAGGAGGAATTTGAGCAATATGTTCACAATGCCGGTCTCGGTCCCGACCTTTCAGATAAGTGTGAACATCGCCAACTTCTCACTGAATCATTTGTCAAAGGGTTTAAATATTTTCCACGTGAGTCTTGGGTGTCGTTTATGCTTTATGATAACCCATTTACTATCCCACTGGAGAATTTTGCTTACCATTACAAACTTCCATTTAGGGGTTCACTTGATGAGCCACCAATGGCCGAGTTCGAGTCTTTCTTGATTTGCCTTTGTTACGGTGAAAATAGGGGAGTGACACAGGGTCGAATAAAGAGTATACATGTTCCCGCACTTTAGAATTTTGCATTATTCAACGGGAAATTGTCGGTGTACTAGAGTAGGGGTACCCTAGTATCCCGAACTTGTGCACGGGCAGTCGCAGCATCCCGCGGCAAGGCTTGCCGGGTGACCGCCAAGGTCCTCCGTGGTTCCTTTGGAGCCATTCATGAACAAAGTATTCAAGCCAAGGAGACAAGGCCCCAGCAAGAGGAGCTTGCAGGGAAGGCCACTCAAGGCACAAGACCCCGGAAAAGAGGAGCTTGCCGGGGAGGCCAACCAAGGCATCTCAAGGAACTTGCCGCGACGCGCCATGCGTCCCGGCAAGGCCCGGTGAGCGACGAGCTCCCGGACGCGACAAGACAACGACCGCGGGAAGGCGCTTGCTGCGGCAAGCTACCACTCTGTACACGCGCTCCAGCACATCCACCAACGTGTCGCTCTAGGACCCTTCCAGGCGTACGTGGCGGGAGGCTGTGCAGCCAGCGGTGCGCGGTGGCAAGCGGTGCTGACAAGATTGCCATCGTGGCGAGCGGTGGCGTCCCTGACGGTCCCTTTTGCACTATTTGGGCGACGCAGATGGGCATTCAATGCCCTTGTCCCCCGCCGTCAGAGTTAGGTATGATACACTGTAACAGGTAGTTGTACCAACCGTAACACTTTTCCATTTTTACCCTTGTCTACGTTGCCACCTGTCGGTGACCCCTTGAGCATATAAAAGGAGGCCCATGCACAACATAGAGGGAGGAGGAGAACACTCACGCTCGGTCTCGTTAGCTGCTGGTGTGTACTGCAGCACTCAGCGCTCCCGAGCAAGAACTCAATACAAACCACAAAGCAGGAGTAGGGTTTTACGCATCCGTGCGGCCCGAACCTGGGTAAATTGCTCGTGTGTTTCGCCTCGATCCGCTCTTCGTGCGATCTTCGCCCCCACCGAACCGAAAGGGGCTCGATCCACCGGTCCCATAGGTGCTCGTGGATTCGTTCCCCGACATCTTCTCAGGTTCTTCGTGTCTCAGCGGGGAATTGAAGCCAATCCCGACAAGAGCAAGGCCATTGAGCAGATTGAAGCACCAAAGCGCGTCAAGGATGTACGAAGACTTGCCGGTTGCGTGGCTGCTCTCAGCAGGTTTATCTCTAAGTCTGCTGAGCGCGCCCTGCCGTTTTTCAAAATATTGAAAAAGGCAGGTCCAATGAAATGGACTCCGGAAGCGGAGGCTGCGCTGCAAGACTTGAAGAGATACCTGTCCTCCACTCCAACACTTGTCGCACCTAAGCCACAAGAGAAGTTGCTGCTGTATATAGCGGCAACCAATCAAGTGGTTAGTGCTGCGTTAGTAGCGGAGAGGGAGGCAGATGATGAGCCAGAAACCACAGCAGGCGCATCCAGCGACAAGCAGGGGGCTTCCCCGACAAGCTCTGGTCCCGACAAAGATGGATCTGCGCAGGCGCGCGAGGAGATACAGAAGAGAATGGTGCAGCGCCCAGTTTACTTTGTCAGTTCCCTTCTGTAGGGGGCTAGGTCAAGGTACTCTGGTGTGCATAAATTGCTTTTCGGCCTTCTCATGGCCTCGAGAAAGCTGCGCCATTACTTCTAAGCACATGAGATCACAGTTGTCACTCGTTATCCGCTGAAGAGGATACTGCAGAATCCAGAAGCAATAGGCAGGATTGTTGAGTGGGCATTGGAACTGTCAAGCTTTGGCCTCAAGTTTGAGAGCACTTCAACTATCCAAAGCAGAGCATTGGCAGAATTCATAGCAGAGTGGACGCCAACACCAGATGAAGAAATTCCAGAAACGAGCATCCCCGTCAAGGAAGCAAGCAAAGAGTGGTTGATGTACTTTGATGGTGCCTTCTCGCTGCAAGGCGCCGGTGCTGGCGTGCTGCTTGTTGCACCCACCGGAGAGCACCTCAAGTACGTAGTTCAGATGCACTTTCCCAAGGAGCAAGCAACAAACAATACCGCAGAGTATGAAGGCTTGCTTGCCGGTCTCAGGATCGCGGCAGACCTTGGGATCAAGAAGCTCATTGTCAGGGGTGACTCGCAGCTTGTCGTCCGCCAAGTGAACAAGAGTTATCAGAGTCCGTTGATGGAAGCCTACGTTGATGAAGTGAGAAAGCTAGAAGAGCACTTTGACGGCCTACAGATGGAGCATGTTCCAAGAGCTCAGAACGACATTGCGGATGGCATGTCGAAGTGCGCCACACTTAAGTTACCTGTGGAACCAGAGATCTTTCTGCTCAAGCTGACTCAACCGTCTGTAACGCCATCAACTGGACAGAGCAAGAAGAGGAAGTTGATTTTTGGTGACTATTTTCCGGCAGAGCTTCCCGAAGCCGCCGCCAAGAAGGTCCCCAAGATCAACACCAAGAGTGCTGTGGAGCAGTCTACTCCGGCAAGCCCTAGGGTTTGTTCCGTTGAAGCAGAGGCTCCCGACAAGTTTTGCTCCGGCAAGATTGCCGGGGAACGTCAAGCTCCGGCTGAGCCGCAGGTTCTCACTGTAGAAGCGGATGTTCCCGCAGCAGCAGATGTGCCTTTAGTCCTTGTTGTCGAGCCACAAGCTCCAGCATGGGCACAGCAGATTGTCCGTTTCCTTCAGACAGGAGAACTTCCCGAAGAGCAAGAAGAAGCGGAAAGAGTAGCCCGGCAGTCAAGTATGTACCAGTTTGTCGACAACACACTGTACAGAAGAAGACTCAACGGTGTGAAATTGAAGTGTATTCACCGGGAAGGCGGACAAAAGCTGTTGGCAGAGATACATGGAGGCATATGTGGTCACCACATTGGCGCAAGAGCACTTGCCGGCAAAGCATTCAAGCAAGGTTTCTTTTGGCCGACAGCCCTCCAGGATGCAACTGCACAAGTAACCAAGTGTGAAGCGTGCCAGTTCCATTCCAAGCAGATACACCAGCCAGCTCATGCTCTCCAGACGATCCCTTTATCCTGGCCATTTTCGGTCTGGGGGCTCGACATCCTCGGCCCCTTTCCCCGAGCAGTCGGGGGTTTTGAGTACTTGTACGTTGCAATCGACAAGTTCACAAAGTGGCCGGAAGTGGAAGCAGTGAGGAAGGTGACAGCACAGTCAGCAGTCAAGTTCTTCAGGTCGATTGTTTGCCGCTTCGGGATCCCTAACAGGATCATCACCGACAACGGTACGCAATTCACAAGCCGCACCTTCATGCAGTACGTCCAAGATCTTGGCGCCAAGGTCTGCTTCGCTTCTGTTGCTCACCCGAAAAGCAACGGTCAAGTGGAGAGGGCAAATGCTGAAGTGCTGCGTGGGCTCAAGACCAGGACTTTCGACAGGCTGTGCAAGTGCGGAAGAAACTGGATTGAGGAGCTGCCGGTAGTTCTTTGGTCGATCAGGACGACGCCAAATCGAGCCACTGGCCAGACACCTTTCGCTCTAGTCTATGGAGCAGAGGCAGTTCTCCCCACGGAACTCGTATACGGGTCACCTCGAGTGCTCGCTTATGATGAGCTTGAGCAAGAGCAGCTGCGACAAGATGACGCGCTGCTCCTTGAGGAAGACCGTCTTCAGGATGTTGTACGAGCTGCTCGCTACCAGCAAGCTTTGCGCCGCTACCATAGCCGGAAAGTTAACGCCAGAAGTCTCGAGGAAGGCGACCTTGTTCTTCGGCGCGTTCAGTCCGCCAAGAATTCCAACAAGTTGACGCCGAAGTGGGAAGGCCCTTACCGGGTGAAACGAGTCACTAGGCCTGCCGCTGTC
Source organism: Secale cereale (assembly GCA_902687465.1). Classification (NCBI taxonomy): domain Eukaryota; kingdom Viridiplantae; phylum Streptophyta; class Magnoliopsida; order Poales; family Poaceae; genus Secale; species Secale cereale. The sequence goes on along the minus strand of LR738715.1, from coordinate 247,861,719 downwards.
CGCCTTGAGACCGAAGATGGCATTCCGGTGAGCAACTCCTGGAACATTGAGCATCTTCGTAAGTTTTACCCGTAAGGCACGGTTGCCGGAACCTGTTCCGGCAACCACCTTTTGTACAAGTCTTGCCGCTGTTGCATGTAATCCTTTGTACAAAGCTAGGTGCAGACCCCGTGCATAAATAAAGCTCATGTGTTCCGCACATCTTGACAATTTCATGCTTTCTATTTTTTGCATGTGTTATCTGACACTTTGTGCAGCACCTACGCCCGGTAAGCAATAACGAGCCATAAGGCTCCATATCTTTATTTTCTCTTCTTTCTTTTTCTCAAGGAAAGGAAGGTTCCCTCACCCACAAGTTTGCCGGGGGGAAAGGAGAAGATAATGGTATGGACCAGGCGTCGTTCAAGAAAGTTTCGCCTTACATGGAAGCAAACAACAGAAAACCTAAGTTGCCAAAGTTTGAGCAATCAGATTTTTAAATTTTTTAAATTATCTTCCTTGAACGACCGTGCTTTGTATGGAAAACCTGTGCGCGGAGGAACCAACTCGTAGCTAGTTGCGCCCTTACTTTGTTTCGAGTCCGCTCAACAACTTAAGTGTGATGCGACTAGTTGCGACAAGGTTTCTTGTCGGTAACGGCACCGCCAGCAGGCTGCTGACGTCCCGCACTCAACGCTCGCGGCTAAGGTGCCTGCGCCGCCAAGTTCCCTAAAAGCGTAGGCAAAAACATACAAAGGAAGGAATCAAGTAAAGGAAATAACATTGCAATCATTACCCAAAATAGAGTTATATTACAAGGTAGCTTGTCGCGGCTCTAACAGATTGTTCTCATAACATGACTAGCAGCGACAAGAAAAGAAGAAAACGGGCGGCCTAGTCTACGCGATCGGCCTCAATCCTCTTGATCCCGCTCACCTTGTCCACAATGGGTGCGACAAGGGTCTTGAGCGCTTCCAGATCAGCATCCGGCAGCAAGGTCTTTAGGACGTTGGTGAGGTTGAGGCCCGGGTTGCGGAAGGCCACCTTCACCAACACCTTTTGAAGAGCTCCCGCGCAGATCTTGCGCGACTCGTTGGCCAGCTGCTTTGGAATCTTCTCCCGGAGTCGCTGGAGGGCCGTCGCCATGCCTTTGAAGAACAAGGTGAGCTTGGCGCTGGATTGGAGGTTCTCATCGGAGGGATACACGAGATCCTCCATCCCCAGCTGCGCCAGCTCCCTGTCAATGTCTGCGGCAGCATCCACGAGACCCTCCGTCCAGTGCTCCACATTCTCCCTAAGAGCATTCTGGGCGGCAACAGCACTCGCCAGCAGCGCCTTATCGGCCTTGATCTCCTCCTTCAAAGCCACCTCCTGCTCCCTGGCGCCGTCCAGCGTCTTAGTCAAAGTAGTCAGCTTCAACTCAAGATCTACGTTGGAGTCCTTGGCGGCGCCAAGTTCCTTGCCCTTCTCGGCGGGACGAACCTGCAGCTCTGACAAGCTGTAGGCGTCCTTCTCCCGCTCACGCTTGAGCGCGACAAGCTCTTCACCGCTCGCCTTGAGATCGGCCTCCAGCCGCACCACCTTCTTCTCCAGCTCCTTCTTGGCGGCCTCGGCAGCTGCGGCAGCATCCTTTGTTTGCTTGAGGGCTCCGCCGAATGTTTGCTCGCGCGCAGTAAGCT
>LR738715.1:247843945-247860051 GCA_902687465.1 Secale cereale | reverse complement strand
AAGAGCATTCTGGGCGGCAACAGCACTCGCCAGCAGCGCCTTATCGGCCTTGATCTCCTCCTTCAAAGCCACCTCCTGCTCCCTGGCGCCGTCCAGCGTCTTAGTCAAAGTAGTCAGCTTCAACTCAAGATCTACGTTGGAGTCCTTGGCGGCGCCAAGTTCCTTGCCCTTCTCGGCGGGACGAACCTGCAACTCTGACAAGCTGTAGGCGTCCTTCTCCCGCTCACGCTTGAGCGCGACAAGCTCTTCACCGCTCGCCTTGAGATCGGCCTCCAGCCGCACCACCTTCTTCTCCAGCTCCTTCTTGGCGGCCTCGGCAGCTGCGGCAGCATCCTTTGTTTGCTTGAGGGCTCCGCCGAATGTTTGCTCGCGCGCAGTAAGCTCCTCCTCGTGGCTGTCAAGGTTAACCTTCCACTGCGCCAGCTCGCCCTCCTGCGCAGACAGCTTCTCAGCGGCAAGCCGCTGTTGTTCTTCGACTTCAGCCTTCTCGAGGAGGAAGGCCATCTGCTCCTCGGCGAGTTGCGCCCGCTCCTCTGCCAGGGACTGGAGAGCTTCCTGGTTAAGACCCCGGAGCTCCTCCGCGTGCTTCTCGATGTCCGCTCCCGCCTTCGCGACAAGCGCCTCTCGGGATTCCAGCTTGGCCTGCCGAGCACGGTAGAGCAACACCAGCTTCCGCAGCAGCCGCTCCTCCTCAGGCTCGCCGTTGCTGCTGCTTGGCGCATCAACCAGCGTCAGCCCAGCGGAGGCGAGCACCTCTCCATCGAAGCTTTCTCCTTCGACCGGCGCCCTGGAGCTTGACGCCCAGGGGAGGTTGATGAAGACATTTTCGTCGGCCTTCAAGTAGATGCCTGGCTGGGGCTCTTCGGAGCCTGACGCAGCGGCAGCGGCAGAAGGATCGGCGGTCGGCGTAGCACCTGGCGCTCCTGCGGCCTCAGGGCCGTCAGTGCGATCGCCAGACCTCTCGCTAGCTTTTGCGGCGGCACCTTTGGCGGCCTCTTTGCCGGCGGGATCATCAGCGCCGGCTGCTTCTTCGGTGGCGGCGGCGTCGCCGGTATCACTGCCCGCGGCAATCTCGACGACATCATCGACGACAGCCTCGGTGGTTTTCTCCTCGCCAGCAACCTCGGTCTCCATCGGCTCCACAGCAGATGGGTCTGACGGCCGGAAAAGGGAGAAAAGTCAAGCAAATATCCAAAAAGAAGATCAAAAGAAGAAGAACCCAAGGAAGGTTTTGAAGCAAGAGGATTACCTGTACCGGGTTCTGTAGTCATAGTCTCCGCCGCCGGAGGGCCGCAGGTGCTGCCGCTTGCCGCTGCAGCGCTGGCCGACATCTCTCCTGCGTGAGCCGGCTCCTCGGCAGAGTCCCTTGCCGGAGAACTCTCCCTTGACGGCGTAGTCGAAGCAGATGGCATGTCGGGGGCGGCCTCCGGGCGCTCCTGGTGGGGCTGCTCTGCTCCTACACAAACTAACAATCAGATGTCAGCAAAGAAAGAGCATTCATGCGCGCCTAACAGCGGAAAGCGAACCATATACGTACGCTGGGGGCTGCTCTGGAGAATAGTTGCCGGGTCCGGCAAGGTGGTCTCGGACGCACCCTCTGCTGTCGCGGTGGGTTCGTCCTCGACGATAATCACCCCCTTTGGACACGCCGGGATCTTGGCTCGCTTCGCCGCTCTCTGGGCCAGAGTCCTAAAAAGGAATAAGTCCAGAGTAAAGCAAATGAGATACAAGACAAAACAGCAAGAATTGAAGAACTACAAGTACAACAAAGCATCTTACTCTTCTTCTTCCTCGTCGGAGCTGAACGCGGAGAAGTCGAAGTCCGACTCACCTCCGCCGCGAGGAGGCGGAGGAGTAGGTTCCCTTGGCCACTTGGCGGGAGCAGTGGCGGTGGTCCGAGACGACCCCGCTCTGGCTGCTGCCGCGGCGTCAGAAGCGACAGGAGCAGAAGCGGTGGTCTAGGTGGACCCCGCTCCAGTTGCCGCATCAGCGTGAGGTGCTCCCGCGGCAACAGTGCTTGCCGCAGTGGAGCGTGTCGCGCGGCGCAGCAACTGTCGACTCGTCTGCCGCTCCACTACGTCCCCGGCCTTGCGGAGACGCCTTCTTGGTGGAGCTGGGGGCTCTGCTTGCGACGAGCTATCTGAAGATGAGGAGGAAGAGGAGTTGATCTCCAACGAGCCGCTCGTATCCTTGGTGGGCTCGCTCGACCCGACATCATGCCCGGCAAGCTCTTCCTCGCCGGCAAGCTCCTCTCGCTCGACACGGCTTGCCGACTCTGCTGCCTCTGCCTCCTCCACGGTGAATCCAAACTCGCCCGCGGCTGCAGCTGTCGCCACCTCTTCCAGCCTAGTGGCGATGCGTTTCATCTCCGCATCGGTGGTGGCGCGAGTGAGGCTCTTCTGTTCATCGGAGCGGACCGGCACTTCTACCAAGCCGTCAAAGAACTCCTGCACGACGACGTCTGCAGGCTCTTGCCAAGTTGGGACAATTCCATGCGAGTCCCACAGCGGCATTATTGCACGGATGCGGCTGAGCGAGGAGTTGTTGCACAGCGGAACGACATCCTTCGGCAACCTGAACACTTCGGGATGTTGAGAGTCGTACTTGAACAGCTCCCGGAGCATTGCGTCAAGTTCCATAACAGTGAAGTTGAAGTTGAGGCCCGGGCGCAGCCTCATGATGTCTGCCGCATTCTGGAAGTCCTAGGCGGGTCTCGTCCTCTCCTGCAGGGGGGCGATGCGGCAGCGAAGAAAATCTGCGCCAACCGCGCCTACAGTGAGCCCGGCAAGCCTAAGGCATTGGATCCGGGTGACGGCAATCTTCAGCCTATCATCTTCCGGGGCCACATTGCTCCAATCGCTGCCGCGCGCTACCGGGGTTTGGCGCTGGGCGGTAAATGGCTGCGGGTTCTCATCGACAATCCAGCACCAGTCTGCTCTCCATTCCTCCCACTTGCCGCGGAACTCTCCCTCCAGATAAGCTTCCTTCTTGCCGGCTCTCGAGATCCAGGCGATTCCGCCGGATAAAGGCTCTCCTCTCTCAACTCGGGGCATAAAGAAGTGGCGAAAAAGGGCTACGTTTGGATAGACTCCGACAAAGTTTTCGCAGAGATGTGCGAAAACTGCCATGGTCAGAACAGCATTGGGGGTGAAGTCAAGGAGGCGGAACCCGTAGGTGTTCATAAGATCGCAGAAAAACTCAGAGAAAGGCGGGCAGAGCCCGCAGTAGAAGAACAAGGCGAAGAAGGGATATCCATTTGGAGCCATTCTCGAAGCGACGGCTGGAAGTACCTTCGTGCGCGGATGCGCCCGCGTCTCTGTCGACCAGAAGAGGTAGAAACTCTCCCTCAGCTCCTTCGCGGTGAGCTTAGGGGGGAAGATTGCCCGCTCCTTTCGCAGCGCCACGAGCCGCTGCGCCTCGGTCGACTTCACGACCTTCCCCTTGTCGGCTTTCGGAGCCATGGCGGAAGTGGTGGCGGAGGTCGACGGTGTTGGTGGTGCTGGTGGCGATGGGGGGCAGAGCGCTGCTCTCTTTCAGCTTTGGGAAGAAGGGGGAGCGGCGGAGGTTTCCGAGATTGGAATAGCAACCGGTGAGTGGGCGAACTGCCCCTGTTTCCCCTGCTTATAAGGAGGGAGGGGGCGGACGTTCCGTCTTTCCATATAAAAAAACCACCCACGATCTCTCCCACGACGCCGCATTCAACGCGTGCCGTTTTGGAAGGGCGCGGTGGATACGGAGAGAGATACGGCGTAACCCAGGCCGCGCGTGCCCGTGCCCTGTTTTGGGCCTGGCCCAACAGCGCTCGACACCGTGTATGGCCCAGGCCCGGGGGCTCCTGTCGGTGTACTAGAGTAGGGGTACCCTAGTATCCCGAACTTGTGCACGGGCAATCGCAGCATCCCGCCGCAAGGCTTGCCGGGTGACCGCCAAGGTCCTCCGTGGTTCCTTTGGAGCCATTCAAGAACAAAGTATTCAAGCCAAGGAGACAAGGCCCCGGCAAGAGGAGCTTGCCGGGAAGGCCACTCAAGGCACAATACCCCGGCAAGAGGAGCTTGTCGGGAAGGCCAACCAAGGCATCTCAAGGAACTTGCCGCGACGCGCCACGCGTCCCGGCAAGGCCCGGTGAGCGACGAGCTCCCGGACGCGACAAGACAACGACCGCGGCAAGGGGCTTGCCGCGGCAAGCTACCACTCTGTACCCGCGCTCCAGCACATCCACCAAGGTGTCGCTCTAGGACCCTTCCGGGCGTACGTGGCGGGAGGCTGTGCAGCCAGCGGTGCGCGGTGGCAAGCGGTGCTGACAAGATTGCCATCATGGCGAGCGGTGGCGTCCCTGACGGTCCCTTTTGCACTATTTGAGCGACGCAGATGGGCATTCAATGCCCTTGTCCCCTGCCGTCAGAGTTAGGTATGATACACTATAACAGGTAGTTGTACCAACCTTAACACTTTTCCATTTTTACCCTTGTCTACGTTGCCACCTGTCGGTGACCCCTTGAGCATATAAAAGGAGGCCCATGCGCAACGTAGAGGGAGGAGAACACTTACGCTCGGTCTCGTTAGCTGCTGGTGTGTACTGTAGCACTCAGCACTCCCGAGCAAGAACTCAATACAAACCGCAAAGCAGGAGTAGGGTTTTACGCATTCGTGCGGCCCGAACCTAGGTAAACTGCTCGTGTGTTTCGCCTCGATCCGCTCTTCGTGCGATCTTCGCCCCCGCTGAATCGAAAGGGGCTCGGTCCGCCGGTCCCATAGGTGCTCGTGGATTCGTTCCCCGACAGAAATGTGTAGTAGGAAAACAAAATTGTAGTGCACTTTGTGCTCCGGAGTTAAGCCTCATACGCACTGCCCTTACCGGTGAAAGAAATTATTACCTTGGGGCAATTGTTGCACACAGACTTCAGCATAATGCTAACAGTGGTTGGTTCTATGGTGGAATTTATGCTACACGTTTAGCACGAGGGTTGGGTATTTCACCTTTGCCCTTTGACCCTATCCTACCTACTCGGTATTTAGATTTTGGTGCTTTAAAAGACCATAAAGTCCTTAGAGGAAAGATTCATAACGTCACTTATAATCTGCTGTTTAACCAATCACATGTAGTGGACACATATTTTCCCGCGCCTGCATTTTTACTATAATAACAAGGGAAGATATTTTGTTCTTGAGAGCGAGGCCCGAGCTTATAATGCAGCAGTGGTGGCAACACGGTAGGCTGAGGCGTCCACGCGGAGAGCCTCCATGAGCTTCCATGCTGACTACTACCCTCCAGACTACTGATCGACTACCAAGCTAGGCCGAAAGCCTAAGCTTGGGGGTGTACATATTTCTCATCGACATTACATTTATGTTTACATATCTTTCTATTTGTCGGTGCTCACACTTTTCCATTGTATCATCCATGCTTAGATTTATTTTCTTGCTTTCTTCTTGTGTGTTTGAAAAACTTTACAAAAGCCAAAAAAATTAGTTGTAGTAATTTACTTTCTATGCATTCTTAGTAGTAGCACTAAAAAGAAAATCCAAAAAGATTTCCTTGTTCTTCTTCGCTTGTTGGGAGCTTTCCCGTGTAAATTGTTTTTCTAGTTTTTGCCTTTTCCTTGTATTTGTGTGTTTAAGAAAACCAAAAATATTTCAGTGTGTTTATCTGAATTTCTTTTCCTTTTATTCGAGTTGTACCGAGGAGAAGACCACGCTGAAAATGTTGAGTGGCTCTCATATGAATAATTGATGAACTAATGAAGAGCACATTTTACCTTGTCTTCTCCCGTTGAATAAAATGTTTTGCAGATTCCAGCTTAGTCCACGGCACTCTTGCACTATTATTATTTTCACATCATTCGGTCGTGCAAGTGAAAGGCAATAATGACGATATTCGATGATCTGGCTGTGGCAAGGAGAAATTGGTATGAACTCGACTTGTTCTGTTTGTGTAAATATGTTTAACCTAGTACCCATGATTCGACCCATTATGATTAAACATGTTTGCCATGACAATTAGAGATTATAGTTTCTCATGCCATGCATAAGTAGCTAGGAGTTAGTAATGATTTATCTTGGATATCAACGTAGTGTTAAAATGATTGTGATGTAGTATGATGATATGGTATCCTCCTCTGAATGTTCAAGTGGCTTGACTCGGCACATGTTTATGCATGTAGTTGAATCAAAACCAACATAGCCTATATGATATTTATGTTCATGGTGTCCATATCCTACTCATTTGGGTGTCCAATGTTTATTATGCATGATGCATGTTCATGAACATTGTTGCTCTCTACCTGGCCGCCTCCCAACCTATTTGCTATCCTTCACATGTACTAAGCGAGAATACTGCTTCTGCATCAAATTCTAAAACTCAAAGTTATTCCAGATGAGTCGACCATACCTACCTATATGTGGTATTACCCTGCCGTCCTAAGTAAATTTGCATGTGTCACCTCTAAAAAATTCAAATAAATATCCTTTTTTGTGTGTCTGGATCGTTCATGGAATGACAGGAGGTGGTCGGTATTTTCGATGCTAAGTGGGTTATTCTTAGGTTGAGTGTTTATTCACTCGCCATTGCACGAGAAAAGGGCAGTAATATGGATTCCCAGTCCCAAAGTGCAAAAAGAAAAAGCTTACAAATAAACAAACAAAAACTCCCAGTGGAGTTCAAACATTTACTTTTCTGCTTGGGAACCACCACTAGCTCGTTTAGCATGGGAGGTATTGATAGCTGATTGTCGTGAAGTGAATGAGAAGGGTGCACCTCTCAAAATATTATTTACCTCTGTTTTAAAAACTTGAGCCCTGGCACCTTTGCAAATCACTGCTTCCCTCCGCGAAGGGACTTTCTATTTACTTTTATGTTGTGTCATCTCCTTCTCAAATAAGCGCCAGATCTGAGAGCAGTGTTGTCATGCCTATGCATTGTGTGTAGTGAATGTTGGGTGTTAGCATGACTGGATCTTTTCTACCATGAATTACAATGTTTAGTCACTGCTTGAACTTTGGAGGAGCTCTGCATTTATGTATTGCGGTCTCTGAAAGGGCTAACAAGATATCACTATTTTCATATTATATCATGGTTGTTTTGACAACTTGTTGCTGTTTGAGATCTCTTATTGTCGCTCGCTAGCTGATTATGTCATTGATATGAGTTAATATAATATTTAGATGTTATTGTTGACATGGTTAGTTATAATGTTGGTTGAAAACCTAGGTGATGTTTCAGCTTATTTATGCAAACAAGAGCAAAAGAGTTTGTAAAAGTTTTTCTTTCTCACTTTCAGTTTATCAACAGAATTGCTTGAGGACAAGCAAATGTTTAAGCTTGGGGGAGTTGATGCGTCTCCAACGTATCTACTTTTCCTCACACTTTTCCTCTTGTTTTGGACTCTAATTTGCATGATTTGAATGAAACTAACCCCGGACTGACACTGTTTTCAGCAGAACTACCATGGTGTTGTTTTTGTGCAGAAATAAAAGTTATTGGAATGAAACAAAACTTTGTGAGGATTTTTTATGGAATAAAAAAGAATTACTGGAACCAAGACCCACCATAGAGGGGCCCGTGGGTAGGCACAACCCACCAGGGTGTGCCCCTTATCCTGGCGCGCCCAGGTGGGTTGTACCCACCTGGTAGCCCCGCATACGACAACCCTGACCCTATAAATTCCTATTATTGGAGAAACAAATCAGAGAGAAAGAATTATCGTGATCCACGAGACGGAGCCGCCATCACATCCTATTCTTCCTCGGGAGGCCAGATCTGGAGTATGTTTTGGGCTCCAGAGAGGGGGATCTTCATTCTTCGTCATCACCAACCCTTCAACATCGCCAATTCCATGATGCTCCTCACCGAGAGTGAATAATTCCTTCGTAGGCTCGCTGGTCGGTGAGGAGTTGGGTGAGATTCATCATGTAATCGAGTTAGTTTTGTTAGGGCCCGATCCCTGGTATCCACTATGTTCTTAGATTGATGTTGCTATGACTTTGCTATGCGTAATGCTTGTCACTTTGGGACCGGGTGCCATGAACTCAGATCTGAATCTTTTATGAATTCATCATTATATCCATGTTTTAGATCCGATCTTGCAAGTTATAGTCACATACTATGTGTTATGACCCGGCAACCCCGAAGTGACAATAACCAGAACCACTCCTGGTGATGAGCGTAGTTTGAGGAGTTCATGTATTCACTATGTGTTAATGCTTTGTTCTGATTCTCTATTAAAAGGAGGCCTTAATATCCCTTAGTTTCCAATATGCGCCCCGCTGCCACGGGAGGGTATGAGAAAAGATGCCATGCAAGTTCTTTTAATAAAGCACATATGACTATTCATGGAATACATGCCCACATTATATCGATGAACTGGAGCTAGTGTTGTATTGCCCTAGGTTATAACTGTCACATGATGAATATCATCCAACAAGTTACCGATCCAATGCCTAAGATTATTTACATATTGATCTTGTTGCATTACTATTGCTATCATCACTGCTACACTTGATATAAAACTACTGCTATCACTGTTACCATTGCTATTGCTGCTATCACTACTATCAAAACTATCATATTACTGTGCTACTGATCACTTGCTGCGGATAATTAACCTCCAGGTGTGGTTGAATTGACAACTCAGCTGCTAATACCTTCATATATTCTTTGGCTCCCCTTGTGTCGAATCTATAAATTTGGGTTGAATACTATACCCTCGAAAACTGTTGCGATCCCCTATACTTGTGGGTTATCAGCACTCTACTTGTGGATTCCCGTGGTGATATTGGGGTAATCTATGCATAGGGGTTGATGCTCATTCTTGTCTTTGTTTCTCGATAGAAATCTTGGGGCACTCTTTGAATATGTTTTGGTGTTATCTTAGTACGAACTCTTGATAGATCGATCGAGAAGGATAACTTTGTGTTATCTTTCTACGAACTCTTGGAAGATCGGTCGGAAAAGATAACCTTGTGTTATTCTAGTATGAACTCTTGATAGATAGATCGGAAAGGATAACTTTATGTTGTCTTAGTAGAACTCTTGATAGATTGAACGGAAAGAATAACTTTGAGGTGGTTTCGTTGAGGGGTGGTTATATGATCCAATTATATTAGCATTGTTGAGAGATTGCACTAGTGAAAGTACGGACCCTAGGCCTTGTTTCTAAGTATTGCAATACCGTTTGTGCTCACTTTTGTTACTTGCTACCTTGCTGTTTTTTATTGTTTGCACTACAAAAAATCATATCTACTATCCATATTACACTTGTATTACCATCTCTTCGCTAAACTAGTGCACCTATACAATTTCCCATTGTATTTGGTGTGTTGGGGACACAAGAGACTTTTTATTATTTGGTCAGGGTTGTTTGAGAGATATCATATTCATCCTACACCTCGTACAGATTGATAAACCTTAGGTCATCCACTTGAGGGAAAATTGCTACCGTCCTACAAAACTCTGCGCTTGGAGGCCCAACACGTGTCTACAAGAATAAAGTTGTGTAGTAGACATCAATGCCTACCGAGGCATCCCCAAGATTAGATGCTTGAGACTTCTTGAGATACTATCTTGGGATGCGTTGGGCATCCCCAAGCTTGAGCTTTTGTGTCTCCTTAATTCTTCTTATGTCACGGTTTCCCTAAATCGGAAAAACTTCATCCACACAAAACTCAACAAGAACTCGTGAGATAAGTTAGTATAAATCAACTCAAAACCTTAACATATTTGACATTGCATACTAATTGCCTCTGCATATTTAGTACTCTTATCCTCAAATAGAATCATCAAACATATGCAAATAATGCAAACATAACAGCAATCTGTCTAAACAGGACAGTCTGTAAATAGTGGAATTGTTCTCATACTTCCCTAGCTCGAAAGATTCTAAAAAATTACCACGTTACATTGAATTTAGTCATGCCAACTTTGTAAAAAATTCAATATTTTATCACATTCTGACTATCCAGAAGAATTCTGACAATGATAGAAAACCTTTTGTTTTCAAACAACACCATATATACTTGCAAAATAAACATGGTAAAGGCTATACTTGTCCTTTTTATTGAAGTAAAAGATACTAAAACTTATTCTAAATAAAAACAAGAAAATCTAAATAAAAGAAAATGATGCTCCAAGAAAAACACATATCATGTGGTGAATAAAAATATAGCCTCAAGTAAATTTACCGATAGACGAAGACGAAAGAGGGGACGCCATCCGGGGCATCCCCAGGCTTAGATTCTTGGTTGTCACCCTCGGGGCTGAGGGTATGTATCGTAGCTATGTGTTTGATCTCTCTCTCTCTCTCTCTCTCTCTCTCTCTCTCTCTCTCTCTCTCTCGTGTTCTTGATTTGGCACGATCTTGATGCACCGCGAGCTTTGCTATTATAGTTGGATCTTATGATGTTTTCCCCCTCTACCCTCTTGTAATGGATTGAGTTTTCCCTTCGAACTTATCTTATCGGATTGAGTCTTTAAGGATTTGAGAACACTTGATGTATGTCTTGCATGTGCTTATCTGTGGTGACCAAGGTTGTCAGAATCGCGATTTTGAATCGGATCGGAGCCCTGATGGTAGGATAGCAAATCGTGGAATCTTCACTATCAGGATCGTAGAAACGTAGATTCTATGAACTAAAGTCGTAGAATCAGAGGGGTTATTTTGGATCGTAAAGTCGTAGAATCGTACAATAGAATCGCGATTCTGACAACCTTGGTGGTGACAATGGGATATTCACATAATCCAGTTGATGTATGTTTTGGTGATCAACTTGCGGGTTCAGTGACCTTGTGAACTTATGCATATGGGTTGGCACACGTTTTCTTCTTGACTCTCAGGTAGAAACTTTGGGGCACTCTTTGAAGTTCTTTGTGTTGGTTTGAATAGATGAATCTGAGATTGTGTGATGCATATCGTATAATCAAATCCGTGTATACTTGTGGTGACATTGGAGTATCTAGGTGACATTAGGGTTTTGGTTGATGTGTGTCTTAAGGTGTTATTTTAGTATGAACTCTAGGGCTGTTTGTGACACATATAGGAATAGCCCAATAGATCGATCATAAAGAGTAACTTTGAGGTGGTTTCATACCCTACAATAATCTCTTATTTTGTTCGCCGCTATTAGTGACTTTGGAGTGACTCTTTGTTGCATGTTGAGGGATTGTTATATGATATAATTATGTTATCATTGTTGATAGAACTTACACTAGTGAAAGTATGAACCCTAGGCCTTGTTTCTAAGCATTGCAATACCGTTTACACTCACTTTTACTATTAGTTACCTTCTTGTTTTAATACTTTCAGATTACAAAAACCTATATCTACCATCCATATTACACTTGTATCACCATCTCTTCTCCAAACTAGTGCACCTATACAATTTACCATTATATTGGGTGTGTTCGGGACACAAGAGACTCTTTGTTATTTGGTTGCATGGTTGTTTGAGAGAGACCATCTTCATCCTACGCCTCCCACAGATTGGTAAACCTTAGGTCATCCACTTGAGGGAAAATTGCTACTGTCCTACAAAACTCTGCGCTTGGAGCCCAACATGAGTCTACAAGAAGAAGGTTGTGTAGTAGACATCATGCTCTTTTCTGGCGTTGTTGCTGGGGAGGCCAGGTAAGCGACACTCACATCCCGTCAATGAAGCTCTTTTCTGGCGCTGTTGTCAGGGAGGTGAGTGCTTCAAGGTATATCTTTAGATCTTGCAATCGGATCATTTGGTTTCTTGTTTTATCACTAGTTTGTTTTTTTATAAAAAGAAAACTACAAAAAAAATGGAATTAAGGTTACCTCATATGCTTCACCTTTTTAATGTCTTTCGTGAAAATGATGGAAAGGAAAATTGTGCCAAAGTGCTAGAAGAAGAATGCAATAAAATGTTTGGAACTAAACATTTGAATGATGAGCATGATTGCAATGTTGTTAGTATGAATTCCTTGAATATCCATGATGCTAATGATATGCAAAGCCATTATCTTGGGGATGCTATGTTTGATGAAGATGATATGTTTTGTTCCCAAGTTTTGATGAGCAAATTTATTATTATGAAATCATGCCTCCTATTTATGATGATTATTGTGATGACATGTATGCTATAAAGAATAATGATAACCATGAAACTTGTTATCGTCATTTTAATCAAGTACCACATGATAGTTATTTGGTTGAATTTGCTCCTCCCACTACTATGAATGAGAAGAACTTTGCTTAGGTGGAGAGTAGTTTAATTTCTATGCTTATGCATCATGAAAAGAGTGTTGTATGTGATAGTTATATTGTTTAATTCATTTCTGATGCCACTGAAAATTATTATGAGAGAAGAACATATTCTTTTACCTATTGCAATAATATCAAGTTTCCCCTCTATGTGTTGAAGGTTTTGAAGGCATGCTTGTTGTGCGTTCCTATGCTAGTAGATTCCTGTTCCCATAAATTGTTTGCTCACAAAATCCCTATGCATAGGAAGCGGGTTAGACTTGAATGTGTTTGCAATGTGATTCATGATGCTCTATTTGTGTTTCAATTCTTATCTTTATGCGAGCATCATTGAAATCATCATGCCTAGCTAAAAAGGCATTAAATAAAAGCACTTGTTGGGAGACAACCCAATACTTTTACTTACTATTTTTGTGTGTTCACATGATTAAGCTACAACAGCAATCATATTTTATAGCTTTTGTTTCAATAAAGTTCCAAGTAAAGCCTTTGGGATAGTGTGGTTGATAGTTGACTTGATTTTGCGCAAAAATAGAAAGTTTTGCGTCCACTGCAGAAAATTCAATAAATCACTAGACCGTGATAATTAGCTGAATTTTTTACACATGTTTGATATACAAATTGCCTATGTTTTCCGAATTTTTAAGAATTTTCACAGTTCCAGAAGTTTGCGAAGTTTTCAGATTGCTACAGACTGTTCTGTTTTTGACAGATTCTGTTTTCTATGTGTTGTTTGCTTATTTTGATGAATCCATGAGTAGTATCGGAGGGTATGAACCATGGAGAAGTTGGAATACAGTAGATATAACACCAATATGAATTTAGAATGAGTTCACAACAGTGACTAAGTGGTGATTTGCTTTCTTATACTAACGGAGCTCATAAGATTTTCTGTTGAGTTTTGTGTGGTGAAGTTTTCAAGTTTTGGGTAAAGATTTGATGGACTGTGGAATAAGGAGCGGCAAGAGCCTAATCTTGGGGATTCCCATGGCACACCAAGGTAATATTCAAGGACTACTCCCTCCTCATCATGGAGACCACCGGGATGATGAAGATGGCCATGATACGTCTCCAACGTATCTATAATTTTTTATTGTTCCAAGCTATTATTTATGAAGTCTTTGATGTTTAATGGGCTTTATCATTCACTTTTATATCATTTTTGGGACTAACCTACTAACCCAAAGGCCCAATCCAGATTGCTGTTTTTTTGCCTGTTTCAGGGTTTTGCAGAAAAACAATATCAAACGGAGTCCAAACGGAATGAAACCTTCGCGAGAGATATTTTTGGAGAAAATCACGCATGAAGAACTTGAGAACCAAGTTTGAAGAGCCACAAGGGGCCCACCACTGTGGGGGCGCGCCCCCTTCCCAGGGCACGCCCCCTGCCTCGTGGGGCCCCCATGACTCCCCTGGTGCCCTCCTTCTTCCTATATAAGTCCATGTACCCCAGAAACTCCGTAAATAGAGAGAAAACCCTAATTCCACTGTCGTACCTTCCGTTCCCGTAGAGATCCCATCTTCGGTCCTGTTCTGGAGCTCCACCGGAGGGGGATCCACCATGGAGGTCTTCATCATCATTATCATCGCCCTCACCATGAGTTGTGAGTAGTTTACCACAGACCTTCGGGTCCATAGCTAGTATCTAGATGGCTTCTTCTCTCTCTTTGGATCTCAATACCAAGTTCTCATCGGTCTTCGAGGAGATCTATTCGATGTAATCTCTTTTTGCGGTGTGTTTGTCGAGATCCGATGAATTGTGAGTTTATGATCAAGGTTATCTATGAAAGATATTTGGTTCTTCTCTGAACTTTTTATGTGTGCTCATAATATCCTTGCAAGTCTCTTCGAATTATTGGTTTGGTTTGGCCTACTAGATCTATAGTTCTTGCAATGGGAGAAGTGCTTGGCTTTGGGTTCAATCTTGCGGTGTCCTTTCCCAGTGACAGTAGGGGCAGCAAGGCACGTATTGTATTGTTTCCATCAAGGATAAAATTATGGGGTTTATATCATATTTCTTGAGTTTATCCCTCTACATCATGTCATCTTGCTTAAGGCGTTACTTTGTTCTTTTGAACTCAATACACTAGATGCATGCTGGATAGCGGTCGATGTGTGTAGTAATAGTAGTAGATGCAGGCAGGAGTCGGTCTACTTGTCTCGGACGTGATGCCTATATACAATGATCATGCCTAGATAGTCATATAATTATTCTCTTTTCTATCAATTGCTCGACAGTAATTAGTTTACCCGCCGTAGAATATCGCTATCATGAGAGAAGCCACTAGAGAAAACTATGGCCACTGGGTCTATTCTCAACATATCAATCTACATCTACTTTACTTTTATCTCTTTTATTTGCTGTTTTTATAAACTTAAAATACCAAAAATATCAACTATCATCTCTATCAGATCTCACTTTCGTAAGTGACCGTAAAGGGATTGACAACCCCTTATCGCGTTGGCTGCGAAGTTCTTATTTGTTTGTGCAGGTGCGAGGGACTCACGCGTGGTCTCCTACTGGATTGATACCTTGGTTCTCAAAAACTGAGGGAAATACTTACGCTACTGTGCTACATCTCCCTTTCCTCTTCTAGGGAATAAAACGTAAGCTCGAGAAGTAGCAGGCCATCGGTGATAGTATCCCCCTTCGGCAGGGTGCCGGAACGGGCTCCCCATTGGTTTTTCATGGCTAAAGAGGCTTGCGGCGGTGGAACTCCCGATCTAGGTTTATTTCTGGGGGTTTCGGTAATTATAAGAATTTTTGGCGTCGAGAACAAGTCAGGGGGGTCCACGAGTCAACCACAAGGTATGGGGGCTTCTTCTGGTCAATAAAAAATCACCGTAAATTTTCAGGTCAATTGGACTCCGTTTGATAATCCGTTTCTGCGAAACTCAAAAACAAGGAAAAAACTGAAACTGGCACTGGGCTCTAGGTTAATAGGTTAGTCCCAAAAACCATATAAAATAGCATATAAAACATCCAAGATAGATAATATAATAGCATGGAAAAATAAAAAATTATAGATACATTGAAGACGTACCAGGAGGTTGACCTCCGGCCTCTACATCAATCGATACATTGAAGACGTACCAGGAGGTTTACACTAATTAGAAGCAATACTAGCTGGACATCATATGCAACATGCAACCAGATATCACACTGCCAAGTTAGAGCAAGCACCTAGGATGGTGGAGTAGGGGAGCAGAGACTTGGAACTGGTGATGCACTAGGAGAACAAGGAGAATCCGTACAGATGCTCCGTTTACATTGTTGTAGAGGACCACCATCATCGCCTTCCTTACTCTTTTCCTTCCTCTTTTTTGATTTTGCCTTGTCAAGTCAAACCCACAAGAAAAAGGAATAAAATTTGCTCTTCAGATTTAATTGATGAATGATAATGACTAACACTACTTTGATGTAAGGCAACCGCATGATAGGAGGATTGAATATGTACGAAAAATAGGACATCATGACATATTGACATGTATGATGTGGAAAGAGTAAACTAAGCAGAAGGTGTTTGAACTAATTAGAAGCAATGCAAGCTAGACACCATATGAAAGATGAAACCAATGTCACTCTACCAAATTAAAAGGGTGGCCTCATAAGGGTATTTCAACAAATTAGAAGCAATACATGTCAACACCGCAGGTTAGAAATCATATGCAATATGCTACGAATAACGGTGTCTCGTCATAATTGATTGATGCAGGATAACCAGGAGCGGTAGTTTCATGTAAGAACATGGTTAATGGATAGGTATAAGTATGTACCAAAAACAGTAAGGCATAAGTATGTCATATTCACAGGTATAATGTGTAAACTAAGCAGATGCAATTTACCCTAATTAGAAGCAATACAAGCTAGACACCATATGCAACATG
>LR738715.1:247808771-247843935 GCA_902687465.1 Secale cereale | reverse complement strand
TAAACTAAGCAGAAGGTGTTTGAACTAATTAGAAGCAATGCAAGCTAGACACCATATGAAAGATGAAACCAATGTCACTCTACCAAATTAAAAGGGTGGCCTCATAAGGGTATTTCAACAAATTAGAAGCAATACATGTCAACACCGCAGGTTAGAAATCATATGCAATATGCTACGAATAACGGTGTCTCATCATAATTGATTGATGCAGGATAACCAGGAGCGGTAGTTTCATGTAAGAACATGGTTAATGGATAGGTATAAGTATGTACCAAAAACAGTAAGGCATAAGTATGTCATATTCACAGGTATAATGTGTAAACTAAGCAGATGCAATTTACCCTAATTAGAAGCAATACAAGCTAGACACCATATGCAACATGTAACCACATATCACACTGCGAAGTTAGAGCAAGCACCTGATGGTGGTGTAGGGGAAATGGGGTCTTCAACTAGAGAGCTACGTTGAATATCTTCATTTAGACTTGCTGTTTCTTGAGAATCATGTGGGGAGGATGACAGTGCACTCTTTATAAGAGTAGCGCGTATCATACTAACCCACGGGCATGGTTGTCTCATCATAAGTGATAGATGCAGGACACACAAGAACAGTAGCTTGATGTAAGAACATGGTGTGATAGGCAGATGTAGTTTGTACCAAAAACAAGAAGGTGTGTCATATTCACATGTACAATGTGTAAGCTAAGGAGATGCAATTTAACAAATTATAAGCAATACAAGTTAGGCACCATATGAAACATGCAACCAGATATCACACTAGCATGTTAGAGCATGTGGAGTAGGGGAGATGAGATTTAGAATTTGCGCTGTAGTAGGAGTAGCAGGAGAATCTGCAGAGATCATCTGTTTCGGTTGCTCCAGAGGACCACCATCATCCCGTGCGTTCTTCCTTTTAGATTTTGCCTTGTCAAGTCAAACCCACAAGAAAAAGGAATGAAATCCACTCTTCCAAATTCGTTGATGCATGATACTAATGAACACAACTTTTATGTAAGGCAACCGCATTGTAGGAGGATGGAATATGTACGAAAAATGGTAAGTAGAAGGCATTTCAACCAATTAGAAGCAATGCAAGCTAGACGCCATATTAAAGATCCAACCAAAATCACTATACCAAGTAAAAAGTGTCTCATCATAAGTGGCATTTGACCTAATTAGAGGCAGTACATGCTTGAGATGATATGCAAGATGCAACAAATATCACACTGTCAATTTGAAGGTGATTGATGCGGGGTACACAAGAAAAGTAGTTTGATGTAAGAGAATGGTTAATAGAAAGACGTAGTATGTACCAAAAACAGGAAGGCATGTCATATTCACAGGTATAATGTGTTAACTAAGCATATGGAGTTTACACAAATTAGAAGCAATACAAGGTAGACACCATATGCAACATGCAACCCCATATCACACTGCCAAGTAAGAGCAAGCACATGCGATGGTGGTGTAGGGGAAATGTGGTAAGCAACTACAGAGCTACGTTGAATATCTTCATCTAGCCTTGCTATTTCTTGAGAATCATGTGGGGAGGATGACACTGCACTCTTTAAAAGAGTAGCACGTCTCATAGTAACCCACTGGCCTGACTGTCTCGTCATAAGTGATTGATGAGGGATACACAATAGCATTAGTTTGATGTAAGAACATGGTTAATAGATAGATGTAGTATGTATCAAAAACAGGAAGGCATGTCATTATCAAAGGTATACTCTGTATAGTAAGCAGATGCAATTTAACCAAATTGGAAGCAATACAAGCTAGACACCATATGCAACATCCAATGACATATGACAGCGCGAAGTTAAAGCAAGCACCTGGGATGTTGGTTCATGGTGAACGAGATCATCATCTGCAGAGCTACGTTTACTGTCTACATCTGCGAACACTACACCCTTTAGAACACTGAAACGCTTATTGCTTATCCTCAAATTAGACTAGAGTGACTTTTGTCTTTTCATTTGTGTATTTATCAATAGAGCGTTAGAGTCTGAAATACCAATGCATAAAAAACAATAGTGTGAGTATGGGTGAATTGTGTGCACAAGTAGTACACTGTAAAAGTAGCAGATAGCAAGTGTGTGAGAAATAAATGACATGAGACATATTATAGCTCTATAACATGTATGGCACGCGAAATTATATTGTAGGATTTTGAAATATGAGCACATGTCAGGTACTCCTCCATCACACCACAAGATGTGGTCCTATGTAAATAACAATCAACTGAAAACAAATAGGTCAGCCCATTTTTTCTGCACCGTCTGATGTACAAAGAACGGGCAGATGGCCTTCATCTACCTCCAACCAATCAATGTTGACGATCTTCCCTGAAACGCCAGCGACCACCGGCCCTGTCCCCTGCCTACGCCCTCCCCTCGACCTCACCGCAGCGCCATGCTTGGCACCGCCCCCTAGCTATCCCTTCAAGCCCCGCCGACCTCCAGATCGGGCGCAAGGAGCTTATGCGCCCCACACCCCTGTGATAGACACCGATTCGCCGGTTCCCCAGCGAATAGGTGAACTAGGTGCTATGCGCACCTAAGCAGGTGCTGCTTCTTTTAACTGCGAATCAACTGGTCCTAAATTGAAATCCAGGCGAGCGGTTGACCTCTGGCTAAGTTGAAATATTAAATGGGAGGAAACCTTGTGCATTTAGTATCACGAAGAAGGTGTAGTAAGAAGTGCTCAACTAGTTTCTTTCGTGGGATGAATACGATGTGTGAGCAGAGACATAAGATTTGCACGAACAAGGAAAGAGGAGTACCTCTTTCTACTTGCAGTGATGTGTCCTCCTTCTGTTTTTCCAATGATTTTCTTGTGGTTCGCTGAAAATGAGTAGTTGTGGAGGACGGTGGAGCCTTGGTCGAACTCATGGCCAAGTTGTTGAGTGTGGTGCGGTGGCCATCTATCGGCATCGGGGAACCAGATCCGAGGCGGCGAACGACAGCGTAGCGGTAACAGCTCCGGTGCAGTGGACGGTTGCGACAGTGGAGCGGTAGTGGCGAGGCGCAGGACGGCGTGGTCGAAATAGTTCTGGTACGGTGCACGTCGGCGTCAGCGTTGTGGAGGCAGCTCAGCCTCGGCTTCAGCTGCTAAGTCCTAGAGGGCGTTGCAGTTGCGGTTGCATTGGACGACGATGTCGGGATACCGGCTCAAGTGTGATTTAGGAGGGCGGCGGTGGATTGAGTGCGATGGGGTGGAGGACAGAGGAGGCTGGGGTTTCACGGTGGAGAGGGCGTTTTGGTGCCCACGGAGTATGAATGGGGAAACAGAGGGAGGCGGAACTAAGGGGGAACAATGTTTCAGTTTGGGACGCACTTGTTTGAAATTTGAGGAAAGTTACAAACTTTTCCCCCATCTAAAATTTCGAACATATTGCGGGTCGGGGTAGGATAGTAATCTCACGTGTCCCAAATAGTGGGCAGGATAGATTTCGGCCGAGCGCATGGGTGTTTACGCGCGCATGATGTATGAATGCTTCTCAGAGGCGGTTGAGACTAGCATCTTGGTGAACTTAGAAACCTACCCCAGTTTAGACCTGTGGACATCAGGCCGATAGGCTACACGAGTCTGAGTTAGGACAGTAATTTCCTACCACCAAACATTAGTCTCGCGCGGTTTCGGGCGACCAGAGGCTTATTTGATGCTTCGTTTAATATTTGGGAGCAGAAGCATTAACTTTACAGTTTTCTTGAATTGAACTTTTAGGATTTTTCAAACTTCAAACATCTTGACTCTTGAAAATCCTAAAACTACAGTTATTTTGGAATCGAGGGGGTACATTTGAATATACATTGTACATGAGAATATATTAAAAAATATGCAGCTTATCTCAATTCATGCATGGTTCGAGATATAATCTCCTTGGTTGCAAAAATATAGTTATATATGCGTATGAATTTATAGCATGTTCAAGCGCACGACAAAGATTGATGTCCGCTTTTAGATCTGACTTACAAATGCCATTATCTTGAATTCAAATAGATAAATACACTTCCTATGAATTCGAATCTTCCAAACCACACCTTTATGTGGAATTGAACATGTATTCTATCATAGCTAGCAATTTGGAATGTATCCATGTATGTGACAAATGTTTAAAGTGCCTGACACTAACAACATGGAGTGCACTAATTAATTTTATATATGAATTGCAAAAGCCATGCATTGTCTGGATTTCAAACCACTCTCTCTCTCCATGGATCGATAATATGATATAAGCCCATACACATGCTCGAATTCAATAGAGTATGGGTGTCTGATACACCAATGTTCCTTCATACGCAAATTGCAAAATTCATGATCTCATCCAAAAAATGCAATTTATATTTTAATTTAATGCGTAGTCTTTTATGCGTAGATGCACTATGCCTCTACTCGTCCTCACACACGCGGTATATATCTCTCTATCCGACGCATAAGGGCACACACTTTATATACATCGACACTTCTCTCTCACACATGCTCACACTCTCTCCCGTGGTGTCTTGCGCACATACTCTCTATATATCTCCCTTTATCTCTCTCTTACTACTACGTACCACTCCTTTCACTAATCTCAGTTGGAAAACACTATTTTTCTCACATGCATATATACACACGTATGGTCTCTGCTGACCCTCTATATGCACATACATGTGCCTACGTGTCTCTCGCATACACATTATCTTTAGGCCTCTCTCGCACACATTGCCCCCCACCTCTCTCTTACTAGTTGGCGGATATGATTCCATCAGATCATTTGGTAAGATATCCCTGACTGTCAGGCTAGATGGTAATAAGAGTTAAAGTTTTACCCAAGTATGGGCCCTTGCAGTTGAGGAAAAAGCCTACTCCTGATACTATATATTTGTGATAGGGTGGGTACAAAGTACACGTGAATACCACACATTGTGTGTGTGTATACTATCGACGAACTAGCCCCTAGGCTTATATAACATACTCGAGGCCTCTACTGTATAACCTCCTCTCTTGAACTGGTTAGGCATCCACATCCTTCGGTGAAGTTGCAGTATGTTGTAAAGTAGCTGATATGTCTATGTAACCCCCCCATTTATATAGATATATGGAGAAACAGTAGGGGTTTCCCCCTGCTGTCATTTGGTCAAACAAACATACTCGAGGCCTAGCTAGGGTTACAAATCATATATAGTCGGCTTATCATCAGTTGGGATAGAGTCCTCCACGACTCTGGTAGCTTCGTCTTGTACGTCGAGTCCTCCATGGGCTTCGTATAATGCATCTCGGACCAATCTATGTGGCGTAGGATGGAACCGACCCATGAGTCCTCACGTCCACCCACCACAACTAAAAATGATGTGCCCACCACACCCCACACACAATCGACCACTAAGAAAATAAGCATATACAATAGAAAAAAGTTGTACATGAAAATTAATTGAATGGTGCATCCAATAATATTTGTTCCGCATTGTGAATGTTTATATCTTCTCCTAAAAAATTAGTCACGGGAAAGAGAAACAAAGGGCATGTATCTCTTTGTCACCACCGCACCCCCTCTCTCTACACCACTACACACACAAACTATCGCTCGACCCTCCAAAAGTATGCCCCTGACACATTCACGCCTGACGGTCACTGTATTTCAAGCAAAAGCACTATATGGTCATTGGACTTCAGAATATGCTCATTACGATCACCGTATATATTTTTGTGGTGATCATACAATACCTAGGTCACCATACGTCTATGTATTTTGTTGATGACACCGACTGAGGGAGTCGTGTATTCAGGGGTCCTCACGCGTCTAGGTCGATGAAGCTGGGCCGTATTGACGGGTTGTAAAAGAAGAAGTAGAAGACTCTCCCCCGTATTCGGTTAGGACTCCTATGTACGTAGAAAGGCAAGCGTAGAGTCCGGATATATCTATAAGTTCCTTTCCAAGTCACCCTTGTAACCCTAGGCCCTCTCTGGCGTTTATATAAGCCAGAAGGTTTAGTCTATAGAGGGGATCATCAACGTCGCAATATCCTCATAGGCTAGACTTTAGGGTTTAGCCATTACGATCTCGAGGTAGATCAAATCTTGTATTCATATTCATCCATATTAATATAGCAGGAAGTAAGGTATTACCTCGATCGAGTGGGACTGAACCTGGGTAAACATCGTGTCCCCAGCCTACTGTTACCATCGATCCTCTAAACGCATAGCTTGGACCCCTACCCAAGATCTACCGGTTTTGACACCGACAATGGTGCTTTCATTGAGAGCTCCGCTGTGCGCTCGCGATGAGCGGTCGATGACTCGTCTCATCATCAGCGACAGGATCACCCTCGGAAACAACTTGGCCATTGGCCAGGTTCTCCAGCTCGGCGGATTCGCTGTATGCGCCCGCATGGCCTTAGGGCTGGCCCCACTCCCTGCGGTCATCGAGCACCACCCTTATGTTGACTCCGTCCACTCCAATGATGCGACCTCGGCAGATCTCTTGCCCTTAAACGAGCCGCTGGATTGCATCCCCGCCTTGGGGCTTTCATCGCCAGGAGATCAGATCGGACTTAAATCCGGTCATGATGAGATCGATCCCTTCCTGATCACTCATCTAGTGGCAGCAGTTGAGGACGGAGCCGAAGAGACTCCTCCTCTTGAGACGGAGACCGTCACAGTTCGGATCTTCGAACCCATCGAGCCGAACACACCTGTGTCGGGAGGCACTTTATGTTCTTTGAGCTCTGGGATTGACGCCGGGCCCATGGAACGATTAGATCCTGTCAAACCCGGATCGTCCGCATCGGAGGTTGCCAAAACCCCGAATAGCACTTTGGGTCGGGACTCAAAATTACCAACACCCACCCACCCAGGGAAAAACTCTCCAAGTAAATCCGGACATCCGGACATGGATGATCTCGCGAACATACAGCAGCAGCCCAAGGAAACGGCCAACCACTTCTAGGCCAGATTCCTGCTTGTTAAAAACAAGATCAAGGACTGTTGCGACGATGAGGCAGTCTCCCTATTTTACTGCAACTGCACGGACGAGGGAATCTTGAACGCCCTCAATCGACGTCGTGCTCTGAGTTTCACAGAACTGTCACATTTAGTACAAAAGTACTGCGCAATGGAAAACACTTGGAAATCCCAGAATACACCTCTCGAGCAGTCCTCCGGATAGTACACTATCAAGGCTAAACGGACATACCCTAGCAGGTCATCCGATAATATGCCTATTGGCAAGAAGAACAAACCTTTTTAAGGCACATGTCCGTACTGGATGAACTGCTAGATGAACCTTGCCAAATACACGCATCCCCGGACAATATCCCAAACCATTGCCTTAGAGCGTGTTGGGTACTCCGGCAGGTAGCAAAGAACGGTGCGGCAATCCTTGACACAGCCGTATCAAGGGAGAAAGACGTCGGTGTCTTCAATGTCTTCGAGACGTTCCCCTCAAATAACCGCCGCAAGAGAGCGAATCGCGAACTTGCCGAGGTCTACCAAATTAGCTCTGCAAGCCCATGGAGCGACATGGCAATTAGTTTTTCTGCCGAAGATGCACCCCGAGTCCGGCCGATCCGAGCATCAGCAGCTCTTGTACTAGATCCAATAGTGGACAGTTTCCGCCTCAATAAAGTACTTATGGACGGAGGAAGCAGACTCAACCTCATATATGAGGAAACGCTTGCAAAAATGCAGGTCGATAAATCCCGCATTGAGCACACCAACACAACCTTTAGAGGAATTATACCCAGCCGCGAAGCCCGGTGTTCGGGAAGCATTATGTTCGACGCAGTATTAGGCACATCCGATAACTACAGTTCAGAGGAATTACTCTACCACATTGTTCCCTTTCATAGCGGATACCACGCCCTTCTAGGATGGGACGCTTTTTCACGCTTTCAAGCTATACCCCATTACGGGTACATGAAGCTTAGAATGCCAGGGCCCAATGGAGTGATCACATTAACAAGTGATCCGGATAGAGCACTCCGCGCCGAGAACAAGATGACATCCTTAGCCTTAGAGGCATTATCGAAGCCCTTGCGGCCAAAGAATTAACTACCTTACAATCAACGGTGGACAAGGACAATGTAATCCTCGCCAATAGATCGAAATCTACATCCTTCAAGCCAGCAGATGAGATCATAAAATTCCAAGTGTACCCAACGGACCCTAACAACACAACGTCTATTGGGGCAGAGCTGGATCCGGTAGACAGCGCGTTACGTGCCTTCCTTCAAGGAAATTGGGATATGTTCTCCTGGCACCCTTTAGATATGCCGGGAATCCCACGCAGGCTGGCCGAACACATCCTCAATATTGACAAAGGGTTCAAACCAGTCAAGCAGTCATTGAGACGGATTTCCGAACCCAAAATATAAGCAATGGGAGAAGAGCTAACCAAGCTATTGGAAGCCGGATTCATCAGAGAATTGAAACACCCGGATTGGCTAGCCAACTTAGTCATGGTGTCGAAGAAGGATAAATCCTGGCGCTTCTGTGTCGACTTTACAGACCTAAATAAGGCCTACCCCAAGGATCCCTTTCCTTTGCCCCGCATTGATCAAATTATCGATGGAACGGCCGGACACGACTCGTTGTGCTTCCTTGATGCTTACTCTGGATACCGTCAGATAAAGATGAAGGAATCCGATCAGGCCGCAATGGCATTTATCACCCCGTACGGTCCCTTCTGTTTCGACACTATGCGCTTTGGACTTAAAAACGCTGGCACCACATATCAACGCATGATTCAAACATGTTTAGAAAAACAAATTGGCAAGACAGTGGAGGCATATGTTGACGACATAGTCATTAAGACCAAACACGTCGAGACTTTGCTGGAAGTTCTCCGCCTTACGTTTGCCAACCTTCGGGAATATGACATAAGGTTCAATCCGGAAAATGTGTTTTTGGCGTTCCACCCGGAAAGCTACCGGGGTTCATTGTATCGCATAATGGAATCGAAGCTAACCCAGCTAAAGTTCGGGCCTTGTCAGAGCTCAAAACACCAACCGACTTCAAGCTAGTGCAAAAACTAGCAGGCTGCGTAGCGGCCCTAAGCCGCTTCATCTCCAGGTTAGGACAAAAAGCATTGCCACTTTATAGATTGCTATGACGCACTGACAATTTCGAATGGACGGACGCGGCCACAACTAGATTGGAAGAAATAAAAACTCTACTAGAAAGCAACCCAATCTTAGCCGCTCCCGGTGTTGGCGAACCTATGCTGCTGTACATATCAGCCACTCACCAGGTAGTGAGTGTCGTACTCGTTGTTGAACGAGCCGAAGAGGGACATAAATTCCCCGTTCAAAAACCCGTATACTACGTATCCGAGTTTCTAACACCGTGCAAATCACGGTACCCCCACTATCAGAAACTTGCCTATGCGGTCTTCATGTCACCTCAGAAAATTCGACACTACTTTCAAGAGTGTTCGATCCCAATGGCATCAGAGGTACCACTCAACGATATTATTAATAATAAAGACGCCACTGGACGCATAGAAAAATGGGCCATCGAGCTCTTATCGTTCGGAATATCTTACACGCCACGTCGGACTATTAAATCATAGGTGTTGGCTGACTTTGTCGCAGAATGGACCGAAGCAGAACTCCCTAAAGAGTATGGCTCATACTCTCACTGGACAATGTACTTCAACGGTTACAAAATGCTAGCCGGATTGGAGGCTGGTGTAATATTGATATCTCCAACTGGGGATACAGTCTGGTACGTCCTACAAATTATGTACATGGACTCGAACAATGTGGCCGAATACGTGGCCCTATTGCATGGTCTCCGCCTAGTTGTATCCATGGGCATACAACGCCTCGAGGTACGCAGAGACTCAAACCTCGCTATCTCCCAAATTAATGGAGATTTTGATGCGAAGGATTCAAAAATGGTAGCTTATCGCAATGCTATATTGAAAATGTCGGCTAGATTTGAGGGGTTGGAATTCCATCACATAGCCTGGGATAATAAACAGGTCTCTGACTTACTCGCTCATATGGGCGCTAAACGCAACCTCGTCCCCACCTAACAGATTTGTCGAAAGGCTATTTAAGCCAACAGTAGCATGGCAAGACGCGGGCGGTGATACGAATTCGGATCCGAATACACCTCGGCCGAACTTAACCTAGACATCATCGGAGACCCAGACATAGAGATAACTCCTTTAGCTCACGAGATCATGGCTATCATAGCCCCCTGGACAGAGCCTTTCCTAGCTTACCTTAAAAGGCAGGAGCTCCCCGATGACCAAAATGAGGCCCGCCGCATAGTCCGGCGTTCTAAAGCCTACAAAGTTCACGAAGGTGAACTATATAAGAAAAGCACTACTGGTGTTCTACAAAGGTGCATCCCCGAAGAGGAGGGAAGGCAAATTCTCACTGAAATACACGTTGGAATGGGCGGCCACCATGCCGCAGCCCGGGCGCTCGTAGGCAAAGCTTTTCGAGCTGGCTTTTTCTGGCCCACCGCCCGAGCAGATGCCCATACCTTAGTCCAACACTGTGTTGGTTGCCAGCTTTTTGCAAATCAAAGTCACATGCCTCCCACCATTGTGAGAACAATCCCCATTACTTGGCCTTTTGCGATCTGGGGGCTTGATATGGTCGGACCCCTTAAAGGGGGAAGCCATAAAAAAGAAATACTTGTTGGTGATGCTAGATAAATTCACTAAATGGATAGAAGCCAAGCCAGTAAAAACAGCTCAGGCAGGGCCTGTGATAGATTTTATATCCGGTGTAGTACATCATTATGGTGTCCCACACAGTATCATCATAGATAATGGCACCAACTTCACAGCCGACGAGGCAAAAAGTTGGTGTGCAAAGTTAGGTATTAAACTTGATTACGCTTTTGTGTACCATCCTCAAACAAACGGTCAAGTCGAAAGAGCCAATGGTCTAATAATGAGAGGCATTAAAACCCGACTGGTGTGCTCCCTACAGGAGTCTGATAAACATTGGCTCAAAGAGCTTGAATCCATACTCTGGGGGCTACGGACCACACCTAATCGGATGACCGGATACACACCTTTTTTCATGGTGTACGGCGCAGAGGTTGTTCTGCCCTGTGACATTATTCATGACTCACCTCGAGTGTGCATGTACGAGGAAACATAAGCTGAGCTAGATCAGCATGATGACCTAGATGGACTTGAAGAGGAGCGCGATACAGCGCAAGCCCGTTTTCCGCATTTTATCAACAATGGGCCAGGCGATACCAGAGCAGAGAAGTGCGGGCGAAGACATACAACATCGGCGAACTTGTTTTACGCCTCCCAGAGAAGAAAAAGGACAAGCTCAAACCAAAATGGGAGGGCCCCTTCATTATCGACGAAGTACTCACTGGTGGAGCCTATCGCCTTCGGAATGCACAGGACAACCGCCTTGAGCCGAACCCGTGGAACGCTGCCAGGCTCCAAAGATTCTATGGATAGTTCAGTAGCAATTTTTCCTCCTTTCAAGTTAGGTCTTGTCTCTTATCTTTTATTACATTTTCTCCTTTTCTTTTTTACATTTTCTCTCATTGGCAAGTATACGGCTCACCCGAACTACGACAGGATAAGTACATCTTCGAATGTATCTACCTTAAATATACTTGGGGGCTTCTTTAACGAAGCCCATTACCAATAAAGCTTTTTGCTTAAAATGCCGTCTAATTTTTACAGTCCTTCCTTGCCATTATATGTACCGATATGACTTAAGTTCTGGCCAAGCTGGGTTGCCTGGCTCCTATGCTTACCCCTGCGTTACCGATTGTTTGGATAGGGCATAAAGGGAGCACCTCTGCGATTGTTGCAGACGGGTAATTCGGACATGTACCTCAGACTGGGTGAAGCCGAAAACTAGTGCTCTTAAGGGAATAATCGGTCGGCGGATACATGACATATCGCCTTTTAAAGCATGTATGTTTAAACTACCACATGATATGGCATCCTACAATCTTTTTCATAGGATCAAAAGCCTAGGTCCGCATCTGTATGCACGCCGACCCAGGGAAAGGAACCCCTAACGGAACTATTCTCTCTGGACGATGTTTCTTACGTTAAATAGTAATATAACATAACTCCTCGAAAACAGTTTGTCTGTTCAAGCAATTATGACCGGATTGGCTGGTTTCCGAACATATCACATGTTTACCACATATATAGTATTCGGAAACACTCCAGCCTTTGGGTTTATGGAGGTTAAAGCAGATGGTCGGCCATGACAACCTTTTTATAAATTCGGCTGGAGATAAGTTTGATGGTAAAAGTACATTAATACGTAGAATCAAACGACTACTCTTTCTCTATTCCCTCTATAAGACTGTCTAGTCTACAGTCCTATTGGGAAAACTTGGTAGCTGTCTCTACTTGGTCATATACCAAATGCAGAGGAATTTCTTGTCCATCGGACCCTCGAAGTCCCACGCAGTCCATATGATTGGATCAAGATGAGTGTAGCGCTTCTTCACCATGGCCCAGGCTTCTCAAGCACCCATGTGACATGCTGATGCTTTCCATAGTTCGAAGCGCCATCGATCCCCTTGGAACAAGTCCGCCAAGTCCTCCATTGTTTCTGAAGGCGAATCGCCCGGCCATATTCTTCATGGCCTTCCGAGCTCGCTCGTGGACCCTGGAAAGCTCTTGCAGCACGTCACCCTCAAAACCGGACACTCCCCCTTCGGACTGCCCAGTTAACATACCTACGGGAAAAGTTTTATGAGAAACTTCCAAAATAAGGAACTATAAGGAGAGCTAGGTATAAGGGACATACTAAACATGCCGCCTTTTAGCCTCCGGTTCTCTTCCAAGGCGCTTGATAGTTGAGCTCTTATGTCCTTTTGCTCCTGTTCCAGCCTAACATTTTTATACTGCGCTTGGTTTCTTGGCTTGTGTCAATACGCGCTGGCGAGCAGCTGTTTCCCCTTCGGCAAATTTCTTGTCCGCCAAAGCAGCCCTTAGCTACCTTTCCATTTGGTTGGTCGACCCTGTAGCTGTATTACAATTGGTATGTACTTAACGACTTAGTGATCATCACAAATATCATATTGTCCGGACACCATTGTTCCTACCACCAGCATCCTTTCCGGATTTTCTCGAATTTTCCAATTCGGCGAGCTGGGTCCGGCGCCCTTCTAGCTCCTTGGATAAGTAGTTATTCTTTTCTTGAAGCAGCTGCAACAACACAACGATCCTCAAATCAGTTGTGCCAACTGTTCTAAGTCTTGGGGGCTATTGGCATGGGAATATCAAAATGTACCATGCTAGTAGATATGGGAGTCTTCAACCTTCAAAGAGGGGGTCTTCTACCCACATATATTTTGAAAGCCAGTGAGTGGCTCCAGCAAGTCCGTCTTGAGTGGATCGGATATAGGCATCTGCAGAGCTGAGGGCATTAAATGCCTCCTCAGAAAAGGCTGGGTCATGCATGGCTGCTTTCCGCCGCCGGTGAACCATCGCAACCTCCACTTCGGAATTAGTAACTAACATTCCATCCGAATCCTCCTGGAGGGGACAATCTGACACTGAATCCACATTAACCCTTGATGGGCCGGTTGCCGGATTGTCTGGAGCTTGGTCTCCATGATTTCTGGAAATAGTCTGGTGTGTATTCCTCCGGAAAGGAAAAATAAATTGGAAAGTTATAATACCGTCTTCACCACCCAGCGTGTGTCAAAACAAACATACCTCTTTGAAGGTTCGCTGGTGTTCGCGGTCCTCTTTTGCTTGAAGTTCTCACCCGATGCAGGCGTCACCCTCTAGGATGACGTTCTTCACACAGTTCGGCGTGAGGAGCGCCGTCCCTATTTAGTATGATAAAATACGGTGGGTAAGGCGCGCTGGGAATCTTCTCTTTGCTGAGATATGTCCTAGGTACTTACGTGGGAAGAAGGAACGAGGCGTGGGTAATCAGCTACAATAGCCACCAGGGTGCCCTCACGGCAGGCTTGATAGAAGACTCCCTCTTCTAGCTTTATGCCTATGTCCGGATCTTCATCATATCCAGGGCCCGCATTTTGGAATCGGTCCTCTGGCTATGGGGCGGGACTATTAATACCCTCGATCACCTTCCTCCACTCCTATTGGGAAAAACCAAATTTAGTTCAGTCAAAACATCATAACAAAGAAGAATGGGCAAATATAGCGGTCATGAGAGAGACTTACCCAGTCAGGAGGATTGTACATAGAAAAACCCTCCTGGCACTTCAAACGAATGAAGTCTTGCTTCTCTCCCTCATAAAGACCCTCCAGAATGACGGCTAGAGCGGCAGGGTCATCCGGACCCGGGCGTAAGCAGCGCGAGGCATCATTCAGGCCATTATATTGCCACATTGGAAATCCTCTTGCTTCAAGCGGCTGTACACATCGCTTTATTGAAATAGCCAACACTTCGATTATAAACAGCCCCAAATTGGCGAGCAATCTGATCTTGCCGGCCAGTATGCTAACCTCCGCACTCTCTTCTTCTGAGGGACTGCGTGGACACCAGTTGAAAAGCTTCTTTGGCGGAGCGCTGGAATATTTGGGGAGGCCTTGTCGAACTGGATCCGGCAGGGCAACATCCTCAATATAAAACCACTCCGAAGGCCACTCTTCGGATGCCTTCTTTGGAGTACCGGGCATATATCCTGTCCCTGCTATGCGCCATACTTCAGCGCCCCCAACTTCAAATATGGATCCCTTTTCCGAGTGAGGGACTAGGCAGAAGAACTTTCGCCACGGCTCAAAGTGAGGCTTGCAGCCCAAGAACAGTTCGCATAAAGTGACAAAACCCGCGATATGCAGGATAGACCCCGGCGTAAGATCGTGCAATTGAAGACCATAGAACTCCACGAGTCACCTAAGGAAGGGGTGGACGGGGAAACCTACACCTATTAAAAGGAAAGGGACAAAACATACTCGCTCTCCGTCGAAGGGGTTGGGAAAGCTCTCAGCCAGGGCTTGATTGTCAATATAATTTAGTCCGACCCGGACGGGGACTAGATCCTCTGGAGGGAGATATCCCTGCGCTTGAAGTGTCCTCAGATGCGCATGGGATACGGAACAACTTTTCCAATCTCCTGCACGAGGGCCATGAGGGCGCGAGGAAGAGCTTGGGGCGCTGGCCATGTTTGAAGATTGTTTTACAGGCACTAGGGATTCTTCCGCGAGGAATGGAATGGACAGGCAACTGGGATCTATTCTCTTATATAGGTGCCATCCCTACACAATCAAGGGGGTATTTGTAAGACTACCCAGAAGCTTCGCATTTGTTGGACACATGGAAGCCAAGCCAATGGCGGTGAGGAATCAATGTAATACAATATTAAAAGAAGCCGAACTATCATCCAGGAGGACTCACCTTGCAAGACCGAGGACATGAAGCCGGACACGATCTCGTCCATGAAGGTAAGTCTGAGGGCTACTGAGGGAGTCCTGTATTCAGGGGTCCTCAGGCGTCCGAGTCAATGAAGATGGGCCGTATTGATGGGCCGTAAAAGAAGAAGCAGAAGACTCTCCCCCGTATTCGGTCAGGACTCCTATGTACGTAGAAAGGCAACCGTAGAGTCCAGATATATCTATAACTTCCTCTCCAAGTCACCCTTGTAACCCTAGGCCCTCTTTGGCGTGTATATAAGCCGGAAGGTTTAGTATGTAGAGGGGATCATCAACGTCACAATATCCTCATAGGCTAGACTTTAGGGTTTAGCCGTTACGATCTCGAGGTAGATCAACTCTTGTATTCATATTCATCCATATTAATATAGCAGGAAGTAGGTTATTACCTCGACCGAGAGGGCCTGCACCTGGGTAAACATCGTGTCCCCAGCCTCCTGTTACCATCGATCCTCTAAACACATAGCTTGGGCCCCCTACCCGAGATCTGCCGGTTTTGACACCGACACCGACGGTCATTGTATTTGACGTGTGCTCCATATTTTGTTGACGACACTTACGATCATTGTATTTGAAGCAAAAGCACGATATGGTCACTGGACTTCATAATAAGCTCATTATGGTCACCATATACATTTTGTGGTGCTAACCAACCTGTGGTTGGATGGTTAGGAGGACAGTGGTATCCCCAGCCCACGAGGGTTAAAATCTTGGTTCTCGCATATAAACTGGATTAAATTCAGTATTTTTGACGATGTGTGTTCAGTGGGAGGAGACGTTCCCCTTGAATATGAGGCGCATATATATGGTCACTTCATAAAATCTCAAGATGATATGCTGGCTCACTCTCTCAAAGGTGCTCATAGGGGTAGGGTGTGCGTGTGTGTGCTTATAGCGTTGAGTGTTTGTGCGTATAAATATGAGCGCTTGAGTATGTAATGAGTTAAAAGAATACATGTCGTGATTATACGGTCACTGGCTCACCGTACAACTCCATAATTTGTTGATGCCATGATCAATTGACTAGTCAAACGTTCCATGTGGTGCAACTAGTATTGCACCATCAGCGCACATAACCGTGCGGCCCACCTGTCAGCGCGTATATGAAAGAAAGCAATGGTAGCTTGCGTCTATACTGTGTTAATAAAATATATTTTATGGTTATCATACAGTCATTGGCTCACCATACAGCTCTGTAGTTTGTTGATGACACGGTCAATTGACCAGCCAAACGGTGCATGTTCATCAGCGCACATTACCATGGGGACCACCTGTTAGCGCGTATATGAAAGATAGAAATGGTAATAAATTATCGATCGGTGGGGATTCAAAGTTCTGAGACCTCTGGTTGGCAACCCTAATCACAGCGGACAAGGTCGCCTTGTGATGATATGCTGAGCTGGCCATTTTAATTGCACGCCCGCACGAGTCACTATGGTGAATACAAACACATCACACATGCGCACAAGTGATGGCTTCTCGCCCCTCGTTGGTTACCCCAAGTGGAAGGTTGAGATGTAGCATAGCGGCAAATATCCCTTGGCAAAGATACCAAGGATCGAATCCCGTGAGACTCCGAGGGTCGACAAGTAGGTGTCAACGGCGCCAGAAACTTAGCGGTTGACGGGACCTGCACACAGATACAGATAACTTTGCTCCCAACGAGTACAGAGAGGTTGTCAATCCCTCCGGCCTTGTTGTTTACAAAGGATCAAACACAAGAGATAATAATGATAGCAATGACTGCAACTAGGAAATAAAAACAGGAAGTAAATACAAGGTGTGATCAGCGGTGGTAATATGGACCGGGGTCCCATGATGTTCACTAGTGATGTCTCTCTCCCAAAAAACGATAAAACAGCAAAGCGAGGTAAACAAATTACAGCTGGGCAATTGACATGATTATGTGCGCAAACCAATGCTAACTATGCTGCAAAGAAAGGTAGAGGCTCAAAATCATGGGCGGTACGCCAAGGCAAGTAGAACGAAATCCATCTGCATCTACTACTAATCATCCACCTTGAGATATCTATCCAGAACATCTCGCTGGTATTAAGTTGCGAATCCCACCCAAAGTGTAAACTCAAAGCAATAGACAACTGCATTAAAAGAACTTTGCGTAAAGTAAACAATCCATGCACCCGCAAGTACAAGCACCGTTGTTTTCTCCCTTGTGGCAACAACACATCCCCTAGACTCATGTTTCTGTCACTCAAGCTAGTCATCAGGGGGCATGAACCCACAATCAAGCATAACGCTCCCTCTTGGAGTTACTACCTACTACTTGTCCAAAGCAATAAACTGCAACGGAGAACATGCAAGAATTACTCAAGAACAAAGATATAAAAGAGGTGAATCAAATATATTACTCAAACACAATCTGAACATAGTCTCATAATCCATCAGATCCCAGCAAACTCAGCAAAGCAACAGCAGAAAGATTACATATGTGCCTCGATCATGTAGGGCAGCTCACGAGGTCTAAACCATGAAGAGCAAAGAGGGGAGGAGAACATCACATAGCTACTCATCATGGACCCATGGTCCAAGGTGGACTACACACGACTCATCCGGGAAGCGTCCATGGAGGTGGAGAAGCTCCCGGTGGTGGTTCTCCCCTCCGGCAGGGTGCCGGGAAGAGTTCTCCTGATGCTCCCGATCTTGGAAGCGCTGCGGCGGCGGAACAGAGGCGAGATCGCGAAAAAGGGTTCTGTCCTCGAGGGTTTCGGGACGAGAGGGATATATAGGCGAAGGGGGGCAGCCAGAGGCGGAGCAGGGGCCCCAGGCGCCCCCCTGGCACGGCCAAGGGTGGGGCCGCGCCAGGTGGCCGCCTGGGACTCCCCTGGCTCCCCTCTGGCCCATCTTTGGTTCTTCGCGAAGCTTCCTGTACGCTGATTTTTCCTGTATTTTTCCTGGAATTTTTGGAGCACTTTTAATATGGGGGAAACCTGAAATAGAAAAACAGCAGAAAACAGGAACTGGCACTGTGGTGCACTGAGTTAATAGGTTAGTCCAAATATGATCAAAAGTGTATGGAAGTGCATCAATATCATAGCAATATCACACAAAAGAAGCATGGAGCAAGCAGAAATTATAGATACGTTTTGGACGTATCAACATCCCCAAGCTTAATTCCTGCTCGTCCTCGAGTAGGTAAATGATGACAAGCATAATTTCTGTGGTGACATGCTACCAACCATATAAGAACTTTTTAAGTAAAGCAATCAAGGCATGTAATTCAATTCAAGTCATAACAAGCAAGAGTCTATATTAGCATTGTAACAAGCAACATAAGAACATAAAGGTGCAAGAGCTCTCGATGTCCGTGACTTGAATGTCTCCAAATGGTGTTTGCGTGCAAGAAAGGGGGTAGGGATATACGAGAGATTAAAACATAGTTTTTGTATTGTTGAGAACTTAATCTACTAAAGTTTCACACTTGGTCTTCTTTGGAATCTTATCTTGACTCATCCCCAGACCACTAGCCAGGTACAAGTCAAAATGATCCACTCCCTTTCGATATTTTGAGCACTCATGCAATGGATGAGCGTAAGCAAGAAAGTTGACACGTAGGATGGCAAAGAGAGAAAAATGATGAAGGGGGAAGACAAAAAATGTGTGAAAGGCTCACATCAATGAGGACAATCATAGGCGAGAGAAAGCCAAATGATAGATATGATGTGAGGAGTAGGGATTGCCATGCAACGGATGCACATATGAGCTAAGGTAAGCTCTCCAATGGAACTAGTGGGGGTGCATCCAACTTGCTCGCTCAAGAAGACCTAGAGCTCTTTTGAGGAGGCTCATCATTGGAATATACAAGCCAAGTTCTATAGTGTGAAGGTCCCCACATAGCTATATGCATGAATGATAATCTCTATGGAGTACAAGGTATAAGATGAAGTACGAGTGTGGATCTCTCAAAAGGACTAGTAGTGTGCCCCCTTCTCTCTTTTTATTTCTTTTTCTCTTTTTTTCTATTTTTTTTATTTTTTTGTGGCCTCAATGGCTCTTTCTATTCAACTCTCATTTGTCCTCTTTGGGATCTTTTGATTTTGTCCTCTTTGGGATCTTTTCCTCACTTTAGGGGCAACACTCTATATATTACAAGAAGTATAGAAGATCTTTCACACTTTACAAAAGTACTCAACATAAAGAAAATGAAACTATCATGATGTATGCAAATGTATGCCTCTGCCGGTGTAGCAGGATATGCAATGATACTAGCGCGTCATGTAGCAATGATTAGGGCAAGGCCCAACTAGCATGCGGCTCATCGATCAAGCAAAAGCATGTATGACATGAAGATCAAGTCATGAGAAGATGGATGTTGCATGGCAATGTATCTTGGAAAGGCTATGGAAATGCCTTGATAGGTAGGTATGGTGGCTTTTTTGAGGAAGGATATAATGAAGCTTATGATGACAGAGCATATCGTGCCAAGGATTTGGATGCACCGGCGAAGTATGCACCAACTCTCGAGGTGAGAAAGTGCAATGCACGGTACCGAAGAGGCTAGAAAAATATGGCTAGGTGGAAGTGTCAACTTTCGAATACTCACATTAGTCCGAAGAACTCATGCACTTATTATCGGTAACTCTCAATCTAATTGGGAGGTTCACAAAGATACAAGTACCCCGAGGAGGAGTGTATGGGGGTTTGGTTATCCTTGCGCATCCTCGACTCATGGTACGTGAGTGTACTCTAATATTCGATCCCTCCAAAGATTAGTGATCCATCTAGTAGCTAAAGTTCTCAACTATTTTGTAGGTTTTCGAAAATAAACACGGATTGCCCAAAATACGACATCTATCACTAATAGGCTAAATCTCTTGACACCAAAAGTTCAGACATTACTCATGGCAATACCTCAAAACTATTGCAAGTTACTACTAAAATTAAATAGCAACCTCAATTACCTACTTTAAGTTAAGACACACAACTCAGTGCAACAGGCAAACTCTCTTAACAAGATAAACATGAAAACTAAAGAGACTTCAGCAACCAACTAAACAAAAGCTCTTTAAAAACAAAAGCATGAAAACTAAGAGCTAAACATGACAGCAGCTATGGAAAAACAAAGAACACACACAGCAAAGATAAGCATGAAAATCCTATGTTGTGTTCTAGGTTGAAGTGGAGCGTGTTTCTCTCCCACACAACGAAATCTGGGTTCTAACTTGTTATGAACAGCAAGCAAAGCTAAAGAAAACTAAAAAAAGAAACTAAGAGAAAGACGCTCCAAGCATAGCACATAACGCATGAAGTGATAAAATTATGGTGGAACGAAAGACGAACTGATAATTGTTGATGGAGAAGGGGATGCATGGGGGCATCCCCAAGCTTAGACTCTTGAGTCTTCTTGAATATTTCTTGGGGGTGCACGGGGGCATCCCCAAGCTTGAGCGTTTGACCCTCCTGAATCTTCTTTTATCATCTTCCCTCGCACACTTGAAAACTCCCTTCATACATAACTCATCATAATCTGATTAGCGAGGTTAGTACCCACAATAAAAATAATTTTTCCATACTAGAAATAAAGATAATCTTGAATAGCTACTGTTTCTCAAGATTGCCAAAAGGTTTTTGCAAAGAAAAAGCAAGCTCAAGGTTTGCAAAACAAAGAAAAGGCAAAACAGGACAAAATCTGTGAAAAACAGACCAGCAGGTAGTAAATAATTTTTTCGGGGCACTTCTGCAACTCAAATCAAAAAACTCAGAACGGACGCTCGAAAGCCAATTGTATAGATCACGCTGTAAAAAAAATTCAGATCAAAAAGATGATCTGGTGATTTTATTCGAATTTTTCTGTCCAAGGACAGAATCTGTTTTTTGGACAGCACGTCACAACTTTTGAACTTTCTTGCAATCGGAGGCTAAACTTGGCACAAAGCTGAAAAGAAAAGATACAATGATGATGCTACTGTAGTAACAAACATCAAGACACAAGAAAATCAAAATAAAACCTAATTCGTTGTGGGCTGCCTCCCAAAAGCGCTTTCTTTTATGCCTTTAAGCTAGACATGATGCAAAAAGGAGGAATCAAATTTTATCAAGAGTAAGAGAATAGCTAGCCCGTGTAACGGACTCAAAAGGCAACTTAATCTTATTTCTAGGGAAGTGTTCCATCCCTTTCTTGAGAGGGAATTGGAATTTTATATTCCCCTCTTTCATGTCAATGATAGCACCAACGGTGCGAAGAAAAGGACGTCCCAAAATAATTGGACATGAAGGTTCACATTCAATATCCATAATAGTAAAATCAACGGGAACATAATTGTCATTGACAATGATAAGAACATCGTCGATCTTCCCCAAAGGTTTCTTTATGGAAGAATCAACAAGACGAACACCAAAAGAACAAGGATCAAAAGGTTTCAATTCAAACATATCGTACATTCTTTTGGGCATAACGGAGGTACTAGCTCCAACATCGCATCAAGCATAGCAAGAGAAGTTATTCAACTTAATTTTAATCATAGGATCCCAACTATCTTCTAGCTTTCTAGGTATGGAGGCTTCTACCCTAAGCTTCTCCTCCCTAGCTTTGATGAGAGCATTAATGATATGCTCCGTGAAGGCAAGATTAAGTGTGCTAGTGTGGGGATCTCTAGACATCTTGTGAAGAAAACCAATAACTTCAGAAAGGGTGCAATTATCAAAATCAAGGTCACTACTATCAAGTAAAGTGTTAGTGGTGTCCTTTAGGCTCACTTGTTTGGTAGCTTCTATGGTCATAGGAGTTTCTTCTTCTACGGATGAGGTCATAGCATCACCATTAATAGGTCCAATGGGACTAGGAGTGCATCGGGTGCTAAGAGTTTGGATATCCTCAACAACTTGAATAGTAGCAATAGTGTGGTGGGTAGGAAGGCTCTTAATTCTATCTTCTTCCTCCTTTTCTCTAGCCCATCTCTTTTTAAGTTTATCCATCATCCTAATGTTTTCATTAATTTGCACTTGAATAGCATTCATAGGAGTGGTCTTCCTCTCCTCAAGAGGAGAAGTTCTAATTTTAAGCAACTCTACCTCATGGGCTAAATTGTCTACCTTCGAAGAGAGATTATCTAGTTTGTCTAGTTTTTCTTCTACACTCTTATTGAAGGCCTTTTGGGTAGTGATGAAGTCTTTAAGCATAATCTCTAGTTCAGAAGTGGAGTTCTTGGTGCTAGGATAAGCATTGTTGCTCCCATAGGAATTAGAGGGGAACGGTCTAGGGTTGCTACCAAAATTACTCCTATAAGCATTGTTATTGAAATTGTTTCTAGAGATAAAGTTCACATCTACTTGATCTTGAGCAATCAAAGAATTTAAAGGAACATCATGAGGATCAATAGAAGATTGCTTGGAAAGTAGAGACATGATCAAGTCAACCTTTTCATTTAGGGAGGAAATCTCCTCGACAGAGTTTACCTTCCTACCTGTTGGAGCGCGTTCGGTGTGCCATTGGGAATAATTGGTCATCATCACGTCGAGAAGTTTCGTGGCAGCACCAAGTGTAGTTGACATAAAGGTTCCTCCCGCGGCCGAATCTAACAAGTTCCGCGAGGTAAAGTTCAAGCCTGCATAAAAAGTCTGGATAACCATCCAAGTAGTCAAACCATGAGTAGGGCAGTTCTTGACAAGAGATTTCATGCGTTCCTAAGCTTGGGCAACGTGTTCATTATCCAATAGTTTAAAATTCATTATGTTACTCCTTAATTGGATAATTTTAGCAGGGGGATAGTACTTCCCAATAAAGGCATCCTTGCACTTGTCCCAAGAATCTATACTATTCCTAGGCAAGGATTGAAACCAGATTTTAGCTCCTCCTCTCAAGGAGAAAGGAAAAAGCTTAAGCTTAACAATATCACCATCTACTTCTTTGTACTTTTGCATATCACAGAGCTCAAAAAAATTATTTAAGTGCAAAGCAGCATCATCTCCAGCACCGGAGAATTGATCTTTCATAACTAGGTTCAGCAAAGCAGGTTTAATCTCATAAGAAGGTGCTGAAGTGGCAGGTGTAGCAATAGGCGTGCAGATAAAGTCACTGTTGTTATGACTAGTGAAGTCACACAACTTGGTGTTCTCGGTGGAACCCATAGCAGCAGCAAGCAAGATAACTATTTTTGTGATTTTTGGTAAGGGACACTAAAGCAAAAACTGAAAGGTAAACTAACAAGACTAAAAAGCAAAGATAAAAG
Organism: Secale cereale; assembly: GCA_902687465.1. Lineage (NCBI taxonomy): Eukaryota > Viridiplantae > Streptophyta > Magnoliopsida > Poales > Poaceae > Secale > Secale cereale. Next base: position 247,820,397 of record LR738715.1, on the reverse strand, counting down.
ATAGCGTGCAACTCCCCTATCTTGAAGAGTGGAGTCCCCGGCAACGGCGCCAGAAACTTGCTTGATGGCTTCTCGCCCCTCGTTGGTTACCCCAAGTGGAAGGTCGAGATGTAGCGTAGCGGCAAATTTCCCTTGGCAAAGATACCAAGGATCAAATCCCGTGAGACTCCGAGGGTCGACAAGTAGGTGTCAACGGCGCCAGAAACTTAGCGGTTGACGGGACCTACACACAGATACAGATAACTTTGCTCCCAACGAGTACAGAGAGGTTGTCAATCCCTCCGGCCTTGTTGTTTACAAAGGATCAAACACAAGAGATAATAATGATAGCTATGACTGCAACTAGGAAATAAAAACAGGAAGTAAATAGAAGGTGTGATCAGCGGTGGTAATATGGACCGGGGTCCCATGATGTTCACAAGTGATGTCTCTCTCCCAAAAGACGATAAAACAGCAAGGCGAGGTAAACAAATTACAGCTGGGCAATTGACAGGATTATGTGCGCAAACCAATGCTAACTATGCTGCAAAGAAAGGTAGAGGCTCAAAAGCATGGGCGGTACGCCAAGGCAAGTAGACCGAAATCCATCTGCATCTACTACTAATCATCCACCTTGAGATATCTATCCAGAACATCTCGCTGGTATTAAGTTGCGAATCCCACCCAAAGTGTAAACTCAAAGCAACAGACAACTGCATTAAAAGAACTTTGCATAAAGTAAACAATCCTTGCACCCGGAAGTACAAGCACCGTTGTTTTCTCCCTTGTGGCAACAGCACATCCCCTAGACTCATGTTTCTGTCACTCAAGCTAGTCATCAGGGGGCATGAACCCACAATCAAGCATAACGCTCCCGCTTGGAGTTACTACCTACTACTTGGCCAAAGCCATAAACAGCAATGGAGAACATGCAAGAATTACTCAAGAACAAAGATATAAAAGAGGTGAATCAAATATATTACTCAAACACAATCTGAACATAGTCTCATAATCCATCAGATCCCAGCAAACTCAGCAAAGCAACAGCAGAAAGATTACATACGTGCCTCGATCATGTAGGGCAGCTCACGAGGTCTAAACCATGAAGAGCAAAGAGGGGAGGAGAACATCACATAGCTACTGATCACGGACCCATGGTCCAAGGTGGACTACTCACGACTCATCCGGGAAGCGTCCATGGTGGTGGAGAAGCTCCCGGTGGTGGTTCTCCCCTCCGGCAGGGTGCCGGGAAGAGTTCTCCTGATGCTCCCGATCTTGGAAGCGCTGCGGCGGCGGAACAGAGGCGAGATCGCGAAAAAGGGTTCTGTCCTTGAGGGTTTCTGGACGAGAGGGATATATAGGCGAAGGGGGGCAGCCAGAGGCGGAGCAGGGGCCCCAGGCGCCCCCCCTGGCGCGGCCAGGGATGGGGCCGCGCCAGGTGGCCGCCTGGGCCTCCCTTGGCTCCCCTCTGGCCCATCTTTGGTTCTTCGCGAAGCTTCCTGTACGCTGATTTTTCCTGTATTTTTCCTGGAATTTTTGGAGCACTTTTAATATGGGGGAAACCTGAAATAGAAAAACAGCAGAAAACAGGAACTGGCACTGTGGTGCACTGAGTTAATAGGTTAGTCCAAATATGATCAAAAGTGTATGGAAGTGCATCAATATCATAGCAATATCACACAAAAGAAGCATGGAGCAAGCAGAAATTATAGATACGTTTTGGACGTATCAACAAGCACGCCCGTAACGCCCGCATGCATGCATGCAATACTCACACGTACACATGCACACACGCAACACTCGCACGAACACACGCATGCATGCAGGCGTGCAACACTAACACATACACATGCATGCACGAACACACGCACACATGCATGCAACACTGAAACGTACACACATGCACGCACGCAACACTCGCACGCCTTTATGCACACAACACATGAGACAAGACACACGCTCAACCTATACGTGCATGCACCCTTTGTTAATGACATGGATTGTTACTAGTATTAATCAATCTTATCTGTGATAAGCAGAACATTGATCTTTGCAGCGGTCTTTATGAATCAATCTTATCATGCAGAACCGGCTCCTTCGACCTGCGTTTCCTGTGTTGGGTCACTGACATGCAGGCCAGGTAACCAACGGGCCCACACGTCAGTGGGAGAGCGGCGCGGTGTCGTACATCAGAGTCGAGGCCGCCGCTCGCTGCATGCCCGGCTGAACATGCCTCCTTGCCGCATTCAAACGCCTCCATGAAACCCGTGTGGAAGCCGAGAAACCCACTCCGACCACACGTTCGTTCATGATCGGGCCAACATAAAACGCAATGCCGGCCGAGCTCCTCCCGTCCGTCGTCTATTTAATCTCCTATTTAAACGAGGTCAGACGCCAGCCAAGAATCTCACACCTCCGCCGCTCCCCTATATTCTCCTTCACCATTTTAATCACTCTTACAATGGCTTACGAAGAGTAGTTATCCGGCATCCAAGCTGGCTGGGTGGCCCGTGGAGCCCACCGGATACGAGCTATGCAGCTCGCTGATCCACCTCCCCTCCTCGGCCGACAGAGCAAGTTGCTACCCAAGCCGGCGCGTGGTTCAGCAACTCGCCGCTCCAAGCCAGTTTGACAACGAGCGGTGAGCTGCTCCACGTTGGCACGGCGGGGAGCACGGGCGTTGTCGTTGCCGTCCACGCCGCCGTCTCGTACCGCCCTCCAGTGTCTGCGACCATGTCTCCTGTGTATGTGGCTGAGACTCCCATGCCTACGGCCGCGCCATGCAAGTAGAGATAAAAGCAGGGTGCGCGGAGAGAGACGAGTTGGTGGCCAGCACCTCCGCGTCCGCCGCCATCATCGAGGAGAAGTAGAACATGGGAGGCCGCCGCCGCTTGGGTCCCATGAAGGCCACCGCTAAGGCGACACCAACATACACAACAAATGTCTTCCCTGGTCCTTCTGATGCGAGGAACTTCGTTGACCCCGCATGGGCTCCACAGAAGCGGAGAATTCCCCTTAGACCATGGGGAAGCCAGCCGTCCTTTGCGCTGAAGCATATACCTCTGGGGCTCTCGGCAGTCCGGTGATCATGCTGCCGGACATGAGGAAGACAAATGGATCCGTGGGCGACCATTTAGGCTAGGTATTATTATACGTGTGTTCAGGAGTAACACCGCTTAGTTGATTTAATTGTAATGAGATCCGTCATGGTTACATGAAAATCCGGTATTTTATATGAATTCCGTCATTGTTTATACATATGAAATATCGTCATGTTTGCATGAATTTAGTCCGGTTGGTTGAGTTGCTCTGTTGTTGTCAGAATTTGTGTGGCTATAGTTGGATGGCATGATTTGCGGGTCGCCGGTCGGTGTGGGGCCGGCTAGGGCGGCGAGGTGGGACAAAAAATCACAACCCATAAGAGCACTACATTGTCTCCAACTCGCATGCTGGAGGATGAGCACCCGAGCTCTACCTCGTTCATCGGTGGCAAAGGCACGGGTGAACAAAAGGGTCGCCAATATTTTGGCTACCCCGGGAAAGATCCAAACAGCCCCTTCCAGACCCACCCCCCAGCACATTCAAATCCCTCATTCGCCATGAAATTTTGCCATGTGTTGTTTTCATGGATATTTTGTTGTGTGAAAAGAAATTTAAATACAAATGAATAGTCGGTGTCCGCAATCTTCTGCCGGGACATGGTTAGATGGCCTCATAGTACTCGTAGTGTAGAGTAGTAGGAGTAGTACAGTGGTAGGAGTAGTACTACACCAATTTCCTTGGAGTTCATGCTACATCAAGCTACCCTAGGCTATGTTACTACTCCCTCCTTTCCAACCAAGGAAGACTGTGAGTGGTGGAGTTAATTTCGTAGTTTTCACAAGTACTTAATTAGTATGCTCGTTTTTCTCAAAAAGTTAAGTTTACCGATGCATTAATTACAATGAACGCATGCATGACCACTAAATTTCCATGAACGTCTACATGCATTGGTGAGATTTCTCTTGATACTGTTTGCATTGGATGATCTAATGCACCTCGAAATCCAAACATGTGATGGCAAGTACTTGTACAATTGAGACTTATCAAACAGAAAAATGATTTTTTTTAGATGAGCCCTATACCGGAAAGGAGGGAGTAGTAAGTAGTACTACCTCCATGGTGGGTACGTATTCCGTAAAATCATATTTTCCCAAAACTAAGTCGCTCAACCTTTATTTGCTTGTTTCCATTCCTGCCTCATTGCCTCGAACAGACGATGCCAAACTCCCCGGCCCTACCGTGCGGGAAAAGACCCGTGCTCGCCATTTTTTGTTTGGGTTTGTATTGATGGATCGCGCAAAGCAACAAAAACCAAGCTCTCCGTCCTACTAAAGGAGTGGAGACGTTGGATTTCATGAATGCTATACTTCCTCTCGCCGACATATGGGACATATAGCAACTGGGTAGACGTGTCATGCACCAAATAACAGTGCAAAACAGCAGGGGGCGCACCCCTGTCGTAGCACCCCAGTAGTAGTAGTAATGAGCAATGAGACGTCAAATCACAAAGCCGCACCTTTCCCCGGATGGATGAAGCAACCATTATTTCACATTTCGCTGAATCCGCTTCTCCATCATCACCTTCAAGAAAACCATGTATTGCTTCTGCCATTGTTCTGCCTCAAGAGGGACGCGCATCGCCTTGATACATCATGACACGTGGGACCACATGACAGGCCATGCTCCCCCGGCCACCGCTCGGTAAAATCACCTCATTTTTACTACCAGCTAGCAAGAGGCCCATGCATTGCATGGAACATCAAGATGCATTTATACGAGTTGTTTATCTTGTGGGAGCACAAAGAAGAACGAGAGAAGGGCTTATCTGCAAATGTGGAGAGGGGTGCAGGTATCTTTTTGCAAAATTGCCATAGTTTGCTTTCTATCCGTTCGATATAGATCGGACGATCTATATTGCAGGATCGCGGGCACACAATCATCACCAACTTGGTTTTCTATAAGAGTAGAGACATGGATACTATCTTTTTAGATCAATATTAGTCGGGATTCACCAAGGAGCAAAACCAAGTGGTAGGTTGCTCCTGTCGCGTTGGCATAGCAACTCAGCAGGGTCAGTCTGCACACGAAACGGTGACACACTTACAAGACCCCTCTGGCCGACATCTGGCTCATCCACCGTCTTGTTCCACGTGCGATGCACCAAATTATAGTTCGGAGCAATTGTTGGACTTGGAGGCACCCTGGTCATAGCGTCGCAATAGTAGTAAATGAGCGACGAGGGGTCAAATCACAAAGCCCCACCTTTCCCACTTTAAGCTGGACTGACGAATTAACCATCATTTCACTCTAGGGCGCAAGAGCAATGATGTGTGCGACAGCTACCTAGGGCGCCCTTGGGTAGGAGCCTCCACTACAAATCCGCTTCTCCCTCGTCCTCTTGAAGAAAACTAATAATGCGTGCGACGGGTAGGGTTTGTAGGAGTACTACGGCGTGCAGGGCAATGCTGTAATAAATGGGAGAGGGATTGAGTTCGAGTCAACGCCATAATACGGGTGGGTCGCTCGGTTTCACGGAATGAGGCAGAATTTTGGGTTCGGGGAGCAATGGAGATATCTCTACTCTTATAAAAAAACAGAGTTGGTGATGATGGTATGCCTGTCATCCTGCAATATAGGTCGTCTGATCTATATCTGACGGATAGGAATGAAACTATGACAATTTTGCAAAAAGATACCCACACACCTCTCCACATTTGCAGATAAGGTCTTCTCTCGTTCATCCTTATGTCCCACAAGATAAACTACTCATATAAATGCATCTTGATGTTTCGTGCAACGCACGTGCATCTTGATAGTACGTACAAAAAATTGTGGACATAGGTTTGACCTAAAGGCAATGACGCATGGACCCCGCATTTTGATATACCCGCGGCCGCGTGAAATTTGCTGCTCAAATTAATGCATAAAAGTTCCTACAAAGACATCTATAGCTAATAGGAAGTGAATGTCTGCTTAAAATGAAAATAAAATGAAAATGTAATACAAAGAGAAAAAATGAATTGCATTTAAAAGAATGACATTTCTAACAAAAATGTGAATGTGAACTACATATGGGTGCACGTGACCAACACATATATTGTGAATACATAATCTAATGCAAGAAATAACTTATGAGTAACATGCACGAATTGATGATGCGGTGCTTGCATGCATAGAGTACAAAGACAATGTGATTTATGCCTTGCATGCATGACGTGTTCACGTGCCATAGTTGCATGTCCAGGAAAAAAACTAGTGGGTTGTACTAGCTATTTAGGTATAGAAGATGTATATATGGAAGTTGTAGGGAAAGAGATGACATGTACTGCTCCATATCTCAATTCCTATTAATTCGTAGGGATTGGAAAAGAGATGTCATTTGGTTCACATCATAGGAACTTTTCTATTGAATCTAGAGATGACATGTATCTCAATTCCTATGAGGAGGGATTGGAAAAGATAAGTCATTTAGTTCACATCATAAGAACTTTTCTATTGAATCTACTCTAATGTTTATTTTCCTTTGAAATGTGGAGTATATGAATCTATTCCTATGAACCAATTGGCTCTAGAGGAAAAATTCCTATAAAATCATATCATATAGAGTTCCTATGATATTCCTCCACACCAAAGGATGGTTTAAATTGTTGCATGTGAATGACGGTCTTTCTTTGTACACTCGTCCCCCATCTATAGTTACCTCTCGAAAATGAATGAAATGATATATACCGTGTATTCTATATGTGCATGTTGGTATTCGAAAACTCAGTAAAAGTTTGCGAGGTTCGAATTTTCAATAAAGCTATATGCACTACATTTTGGAACGGAGGGAGGAGCATACGGTAGTTGCTAACACTAACATGGAAGATTTGTGTGTCGGAGTGTCTGTTCTGTTAAATGCCATGGCAAAACTGACACTGTCGGATGCCCATCTAACGGTTCTTACGGTGTTCGTCAGGAAACGGCTAATGGCGAACGTTTGCTAGATATGATTTACGGACACATGCATTGCATTGATACGTGCCCCCTCTCTCTCACGCACACACGCACCCTCACGAGTCACGACTCTCCCGAGTCCTCTCGCACCCACCGTCTATCTATAGGTTGACGTCACACACATATGTGCTCTTCACACCCTTTCCTGAGAACTTCTAAAAAATAAAAGACGTCGCACACCTTTTATTTTAACTCACACGTCACACACTTATACTTTTACTCATGTGGCGAACGTTCTTTAGGCGTGGTATATTGCACTCTCACAAAGAGAAGCGATGCACACACGCACTAGTTCTCTCACACCCACCTGCGGGTACACATAGGAGCGCATTTTCCTTTTTTAAGCTAGGAGCGCATTTGTTTACAAATAGGCATCCTCATTTTGACTAGTCTAGTTTTTTAACTTGATGGAGGGTCGGGGACCACACGTGAATGATACAGTACATAGTGCGTCCTAGACGCGGTGATTTGATAGTGCGACCTGGAAGCGGTGGCACGTTATTGATTGAGTTCTATTTTTACTTGAACTTTAAATGAAAATAGTGTTCACCTGTATTCAATTTAATAACGGTTGCTACAACAAGATCACTCCACTATACATATAAGCAGGAGCCTCGACGCTTGCTTTACTATGGTTCCTCTCTTTCACTCTCTCATGCTCTCCAGATCTAAGCAACACATAGGTGGCCACACTCTCTCTCTCTCAGATCACCGCTAGTCACAAATCTGGCCGGACCACCTCGACCGGGGCATGGGTGTAGGTGCATTATTCACGCGGTCATCGGCGGCAAGGGAGGAGACCAACAGCTGCCCACGCGTCCTGATCGGCGGCCGTGCCGTTCTCTCACAGCACCGGCTCGGGAGGGCCTCCAACCCCTTCTTCCTTCCTATGGTATTGTGGCCAAGATGCGGTATTGTGACCTCTCTTCTCTCTCTCGGGCTATGACTCGGGTTATGGTTAGCTGTTGTATGTACACGTAGTTCAAATATGAATTACGGTCATTAAATGGCTAGAAAATCACTTAAATGTCTTAAAAGGTCAAATGACCCCTGAAATTTTCCAAAATTTGACATGACAGTTGTATTAGTACTACAAAATTTCTCATACATTTAAAACACCATATGTTTCCACTTTACTCCAAATTCGTCTTTGACAACTAATAAAAAATATAGACAACATCACACACAGTTTTTTGTAGGAACCGTTTGCGATGAAAATTCCTGGGTCTATTTAAGTCTTCCTCCTTAAGCTTTGCCGGCTCGTCTGCTCCAGTGCCGACAACCCCCAAATCCATGAATCCCGATCCCCATTCCCGCAACCCATTCTTGCAAATATGTCGCCGTGAAAATGCTTCGTGAAGGCCCATACGGTGGCCACGTCCACCTCGAGTGTCGCCGCCTGCGCGGAGAGCGTGGCCGCCTATGCCGAGAGTGATGTCGCATCCGCATTGAGCGCGGCTGCATCCGCCGAGAGGGCGTCTGTGGCAGCCAAGATGACGGCAGCTGCAAACGCCGAGAGTGCTCAAGCTATCGTTCGTGCTGCCAATGTCGCCCTGGCCCGTGTCGAGGCCATCCACGCCAAGATATTCCAGGCCACCTCGGAATCCAGCATGCAACCCACGTCCGAAAAGGCGACGGTGGCCATGGAGTACCTGCTTCCTCATGAGATCACCGAGCGGGAGCTGGAGATGCAGGAGGTGGCAGAGATCGAGGAGTGTTGGGAGGAGGAGTTGCGCGTGGCCGAGGTCGAGATAGAGAAGAGTCTGTCCATCGAGGAATCGGCGGTGGAGTACCAACACGAGCTCTAGCGCAGCCACTACTACGAGTACTATAACCTCGAGGGTGAATCGGAGGACAAGGATGAGGACAAGAACGAGGACGAGGGCGCGGTCGACTTCAGCAGGGGGGGCGCGGAGTCCACCAATGGTGGCTTGTCGCCAGGACAAGTCGTCGATGTCTCATCTCACACCGGTGGTGCATAGGACGGCGCGGCGGCGGCTTTGTTAAAGTTATGCATACTTAGGCTTTGTTTTTAATGTCGGTCTTTTGTTAGAGCAATGTTTAGGTCAACTGGCTTTGTTTAATTACTAGAATTGCTCGATTCTTTTTTTGAACATAAAACTTGCTATGCACACACTCGTTCAAAGTGAATGGTGTCCGGCGGCACCGTGCGCAAAGTTTACCTCCACATTTCGAAATTTATGGCCTACCGCCGAAACATGTACCCCCCTTCCCCACCCCCTTTTCTCCCCGACCACAAGTCACATTTGCCCTATTTCCTCCTTCCTTCCTTACTAAGCTATAGCCGCTTCTTCGCTCTAACCTTCTCGCATCCTACCACTGGGGTCGCCATGGTATTCTTCAATGACCTCTCCAGTGGTTCCTCCTCTGACAACGACTCCTTCACCACCTGGGTATGCCTCTCTTCTCTCTCTCCCGACGCCGTCTTTGCCACATCCCAATGACCCTAAGGTATATCTTCGTTCGAAACCGGCCTTGCTTTACTGCCCCAGCTCCCCATGTGGCTGCTTGTGGATCTTTTTCTACTTCCGCTGGTTGTTCCAAAGCCACCTCAACTTTTACTATTATTAGAGTTAAAGCTAGTTCACACAGTCAAATCTAAGAGTTGGTTCAAACAGAGAAGAAAGTGGGAAAGATGCAGAATGAATCTAGGACTTGGTTCTAAGAGGAAACAGGGGAAATTACTAGATACCAAACCGGTCTCTTGTTTGAAAAGGTGAAGAAAGCGGGGTGGATGGAGAAGGGTGGGGGGAAAGTGGACATGTTTCTTGGTCGAAAAAGGAACGAAAGTGAGGGGTGTTGGGGGGGCAACGCAAATGAGAACGAGCAGGTCTAGATTTCCTGTGCTCACATAGGAAAATGTCGCCGAGGAGATAAAAAAATGGGACAAATGCAGACATATTGCCTGGATATTTTCCACTCTCGGCAACCACATCTGTCTCACCACTTGGTCGTTGACCAAGCTTGGTGCCCTGTTTGGATGGCAGCCCCCAGCTACCGATCCAAACAACCCCTGTTGTCCCTACACCCATATCGCTACTGTTAATGTAAACTCACATGAAGCATGAAGCAATGCCACCCAATGTCACTATTAAGTAATGCTGTTGTCAGTCTAGTGCCGTCAATAAATTGAAGCAATGACACGACCATTATATGAAGTTCTTCCGTCTTGCTTTATTTCCCATGAATTGTGTTTTTGCAGTTACACTTAGATCTCACATCGCTAACATTGCTTCATCCCAGTGGAACTGCACAAATTTGATTGCACATTTACTGACCATGTGCTACTCTCTCATGACAGTAATACTAATGCTATTGTTCTACATGTTAATCTAGTGGCAGTGTTGATGTGATGTGATGCTACTTCTTACTTAATGGCACTTTTTCATACTATCAATGTAGTGCTAATAGTATAACACAATAGATGATGCTGTTAATCATATGCCAAATAACTATCGCTGCTTAAATAACCATATTTCATATTGACGCAAACAGGGATGACTGTCTCCATATCGTTTCTATTTGTGCAATCAAAAGTACACACCTCAATTTTAGTAGAACTGCACAAAATGAGATGGCTATTCCTCGCTGCCGTCCTCTAACCTCCCGTCTTCGAGGTATTCCTACAATGGTAGTAACTAGGTTGAATGGCCAACGCAATCTAAAAGAAGTTGATTCGTACGTTTACTTCCTGATTGCAGTGCAAGGATGAGCAAAAACAACTGCATCCTAGTCGGTAATGCACTTTCTCTGAGATCAAGGATGGACAGAGGACTAGCTGGCACGGCTGCGTGGCGGTTTTTGGGACAGGTGTGCGGACAAGAGGCATTGTGTCCTGCTTATTTATGCAAATAATGTTGCTTAAATTTAGTGGAACTGCACAAGAAGTTCAGATGGTCAGTACACTACATGGTTCAGTTCAGCATTCCAGCTGAGAACACAGTTATAATTGGTTATTTAGGAATGAGAGAACCTAACCATTTGTGACGCCCGGGTAATTAAGCTACAGTAATTCCACGCTAATGATGCCACGTCACCATGATCACTGTTGATAATCTCGCATCAGTTCAAAACGATCCAAATTCAAATTTTGAAACAAAGGCAAACAACAAAAGTTTTCAAACATTAAAACTAAAATGTTCTAGATGTGTCAAAGTAAATCATGAGTAAATATAATGAAGGTACCACCTTTTGATAAAATGCTTAAATGCTCTATAACAAATAAATCACGGGCCCAAAGTATTAATTAAATGCTTTTGAATGATAAACAAATATTAAACTAGTTTATTTAGTCACCAAACTTTTTGTAGAGGTGGCCTATATTGTTATGCTAATTTAGGAGCAAGGATTAACTAAAAAAAACTATTTTTGTAATTAAAATAAAGAAAACAGAAAATATTTAAAAAGAACAAACAAAAAAAGAAAAGAAAATCAAAGAGGACCCCCCTGGCCAACTAGGCCAACAGGCCCAGCTGGCCACCCACGGAACCCAGCCGGCCCATCCCGGCTGTATAACTCCCACGGACCCGAAACCCTAGCCCAATCCCTTCCCCACTTCCCCTCTCGGTCCACTCCCCCCCACGACCAC
>LR738715.1:247768286-247808761 GCA_902687465.1 Secale cereale | reverse complement strand
GCTACAGTAATTCCACGCTAATGATGCCACGTCACCATGATCACTGTTGATAATCTCGCATCAGTTCAAAACGATCCAAATTCAAATTTTGAAACAAAGGCAAACAACAAAAGTTTTCAAACATTAAAACTAAAATGTTCTAGATGTGTCAAAGTAAATCATGAGTAAATATAATGAAGGTACCACCTTTTGATAAAATGCTTAAATGCTCTATAACAAATAAATCACGGGCCCAAAGTATTAATTAAATGCTTTTGAATGATAAACAAATATTAAACTAGTTTATTTAGTCACCAAACTTTTTGTAGAGGTGGCCTATATTGTTATGCTAATTTAGGAGCAAGGATTAACTAAAAAAAACTATTTTTGTAATTAAAATAAAGAAAACAGAAAAGATTTAAAAAGAACAAACAAAAAAAGAAAAGAAAATCAAAGAGGACCCCCCTGGCCAACTAGGCCAACAGGCCCAGCTGGCCACCCACGGAACCCAGCCGGCCCATCCCGGCTGTATAACTCCCACGGACCCGAAACCCTAGCCCAATCCCTTCCCCACTTCCCCTCTCGGTCCACTCCCCCCCACGACCACCTCTGCCCCCGATCTGGATCGGGGGAAATGGCGCCCCGACCCCATCGCCTCGCCACGCACCGCCGGCGATGCCCCGTTCCTGGACCTGGAGGTGCTCCTGAAACCGCCAGCCGCCCCGTCGCCGGAGGCGCATCTCCGGCCCCTCCCCAAGCACACTGTTGCACACCTACAGGGCCGGTGAGGACGTCCCCGACCGACCCCGTCTTTCCTCCCTACGGCCACCGTGCCCTACTTCACCTTAGTTCACAGCCGACCGTGTCGTGGACGCCCCGCGAACCTCCCTGGCCGCGCCCCCGGCCCATGGCCGCGCCCGTCCTGCGCCCTGAGCTCCTTTGGCCGAGCCTTGCCCCGCGCCCAGCATGCGCGCTGGCCGCTCCATGCGCGCGCACTCGCGCCCGCGCGCCTGTTGCGGTGCTCGTCTTCCTCCCGTGGCCGCTCTGCCCTCGCCCTCGGACCACCGCACCGTGGCGCGCTCGCCGTCGCCTGCTTGGCCTCGCCTCGCGGCCGCCTCTTGCCTCGCTCGCCTCTGCCGCCCCCGACTACTCCTCCTTCCGCCGCGCCGCCCCTGGCCTCCGTCTCGCGACGCGCTAGCCCCGGCCACTCATGGCCGACCCCGCCCCTTCGCTGGCGCCGCGCACGCCGCCCTTCGTCGGCGCCGTGCACCGCTTCCCCGGTCGCGCGCCGTGCCTTGGCTGGCCTGGGCTAGAGCCCAGTCGGGCTAATGCCCGGCGCCCGGCCGCCCGATACGCGCCCGCCCCGCTAAGGCCTCTGGGCCTATGGCAAACGGGACCCAGCCCCCAGAACAAAAAAGAAGAAGAAAAAGAATATAAATATAAATAATTAATAATATTAATTAATTAATTAATTAATTAACTAGATAATTAATCTAATTAATTCTGTCTTTAATTAACCTAATGGATAATTAACTAAATTAAATAATGTTAAGATTAAACTAATTAATTATGATTAATCTAATTAACTTTAATTAGTTAAACTAATAAGGATTAGTTAATTAAATATGAACTAAATATACTGTGTCACTGACCAGTGGGACCCACTGGTCAGTTTAAACAGTCAACCATGATGATGTCAGCATGATGTCATGCTGATGTCATAAATCCTTTTTTGAATTAATTTAATTAATATTAAATTTTAGAAATTAATAAAAACTTTAGAAAATCATATCTTTTAAACCGTAACTCGGATGAAAATACTTTGTTCATGAAAGTTGCTCAGAACGACGAGACGCATCCGACTACGCAACCCGTTCGTCCACTACACCTCTCTATCATACCGAACGTGCAACATTCCCCCTCCGTTTCATCTGACCGAAAACGCAAAACACCGGGAATACTTTCCCGGATGTTTTTCATCCTTGCCAGTATCACCTCCTATCGCGTTAGGTCACACGTAGCACCTCGTATTGCTTTGTTATATTTTGTGATGCTATTGTTTGCTCTGTTATTTATTTGTTTCCCCTTCGTTGCTTATTTCGGTAGACTCCGATACTGTGATAGACCCCGAGACCATTGATGCTTCAGTGTTCGACTACGGCTACGCTTCCGAAGATTCCTTTCTTCTGCAGAGCTTCCAGGCAAGCCCCCCCCTTTGATCACCAGATATCGCCTACTCTTCTCTCTACTGCTTGCATTAGAGTAGTGTAGCATGTTACTGCTTTCGATAATCATATTCTGCTGCATAGCCTGTCATTGTTGCTACCATTGTTGATACTTTACCTGTAATCCTAAATGCTTAGTATAGGATGCTAGTATACCATCAGTGGCCCTACACCCTTGTCCGTCTGCCCTGCTATTCTATCGGGCCGTGATCACTTGGGTGTGATCACGGGTATATACTACATACATTTTACATACACATGATGATGATTCGGATATGGGGGCTGAAGGGGCAGGTGGTTCCACCCAGGTAGTGGTGGGCCTGGGTTCCCGACAGCCCCCCTGATGGTTACTTTGTGGCGGAGCGACAGGGCAGGTTGCGACCACCTAGGAGACAGGTGGGCCTGGCCCTGGTCGTTGTCCGCGATTATTTCATAATAACACGTTTAACGGGATCTTGGTATTTGATCTGAGTCTGGCCATTTGGTCTATACGCACTAACCAGCTGCGTGGGAACAGTTATGGGCACTCGACGTCGTGGTATCAGCCGAAGCCTTCTTGACGTCAGCGACTTAGCGGCGCGCGCCGGGTTGGACCGCGTAACGCAACTTCCTTAGTAATGGAGGTTGCTAGGTCTGCTCACCGGCCGCGTACGCAACGTGCAGGTGTGCGTTGGGTGATGGGCCCGGACCCCTGCGCGCCTAGGACTTAGACCGGCGTGCTGACCTCTCTGCTGTGCTTAGGTAGGGCTGCGACGTGTTGATCTTCCGAGGCCGGGCATGACCCTGGAAAGTGTGTCCGGCCAAATGGGATCAAGCGTGCTGTGTTATGTGGTGCACCCCTGCAGGGAAGTTAATCTATTCGAATAGCCGTGTCCCTCGGTAAAAGGACGACCCGGAGTTGTACTCTGACCTCATGACAACTAGAACTGGATACTTAATAAAACACACCCTTACAAGTGCCAGATATAACTCGATGATTGCTCTCTCACAGGGTGACGAGGGGAGGATCACCGGGTAGGTTTATGCTATACGATGTTACTTGGTGAACTTGCCATCTATTCCCTTCTACTGCTTCAAGACGGAGGCTGCCAGAAGCGAGGATACTTGTTACTTCCAGCTACTCTCTTCTTCTGCTGCAAGATGGACGTTGCGAGAAGCCTAGTCTTCGTTTGGATTAGCTATCCCCCTCTTATTCCGGCATTCTGCAGTTTAGCCCACAGATATTACCCCCTTACACATATATCATTGCATTTGTAGTGTAGATCCTTGCTTGCGAGTATTTTGGATGAGTACTCACGGTTGCTTTCTCCCCCTTTCCCCTTTTGTTCCTTCTTCTCGGATGACACAACCAGATGGTGGAGCCCAGGACCCAGAAGATCCAGAGGAGGTTTCTATGCGAAGATCGGCTTCATGGAGTAGTTAGGAGGTCCCAGGCAGGAGGCCTTGCCTTTTCGATCGTTGCTACTTTTGTGCTAGCCATCTTATGGAAAACTTGTTTAACTTATGTTTGTACTCAGATATTGTTGCTTCCGCTGACTCTTGTGTTTTCGAGCTTTTGTATTCGAGCCCTCGAGGCCCCTGGCTTGTAATATAAAGCTTGTATTATTTTAATTTGTGTCTAGAGTTGTGTTGTGATATCTTCCAGTGAGTCCCTGATCTTGGTCGTACACATTTGCGTGCATGATTAGTGTACGGACAAATCGGGGGCGTCACAAGTTGGTATCAGAGCCGACTGCCTGTAGGAATCCCCCTTTCCAACTCCTTGGCCGAAGTTGAGTCTAGTCTTTGAAAAACAAATTTACTAACTTGTTGTGTGGCTTACGGGCCCACAACACCAATGGGTGGTATTAGGATCTTTTACTCCTCGTCTATACTCTGGGAATCTTATCTCTCTTCTATTTGGGATAAAGGAATTTTGCTAAATCTAACATTAGGATCTCGTTATCACTTTCAACCGGAGAGTGCCTTATGATCGATGATCGTCTGCTGCACCAGAAGACCCTGAAGATACTCCTCGTTGTTAACCCGAGAACTTGTGCTCATCACCTTTGCAATTCACTGCCACCGATATATCCCTATGGATATCTGCATGCACTTGCCATTCTCATGATCATTCCTCGTCGCTCTTGTTATTACAAGATGCCTCGAGATATTCTCCGTTGTCCCGAGAATCCTTTGAGCTTACTCTCTTGCAGTTTCATTTTGCATGAAAACCCTTACGGTTATTTCCTCACATTTCTCGAGGATCCGTTCTTCTCAATTGTTCGCGTGTCTCACAATATTCTCCGAAATACTTTTTGATCCTTCGAAAATCCTCTGCAGCATGTTACTCTTGAAATTCTTGCCTGCTTGCATTATGGTTAATTCCATATGGCTAGTAGTCTTTGTTAACATCCCTTGTCTTAGCCATTTTGAGCCTATTGATTCATTGTGTGCGTATGCACGCAGTCATCAGGTTATCCGTTTTTAAAAATTATCTTTCCGGCTCAGACGTCATTCTGGACATGAGTTGGTTCTCGACAATTCAGACCTTTAGTCATTGTCCAGCTAAGTGTTTTCGACTTATCCATCCTTGATCAGAGCGTCTGCTTCTGATCCTTCGTTTTGGAAACCATAATTCCTTTCTATTTAAGTTTCATACTAATCAGGTGATTCTTGAATCTGATGCCTCTGCATTCTTCTTCCTCTGAGTGAGTACCGATACTCACATCAGCTTCGTTGTGGATCGCTCGATCCTTTGTTGAAATATTATCCGACAGTGTCCTTCGTATACAAAAAAAAACCTCGAGAAGTTCTGTCCCTGATGCATAATACCTTCGGTAAATTGTATCCTCTTCTTTGACAACCATGCTCTCCCTTGGAGCTGGTGATATTTACTTTTGAAACTTGTGGTATATGTTACTAAGATGCCCGATGGGTGGAACCTATGCCTTCCCCCTAATCCGTGAAAACCCGAAAGTTTTCACAAGTCATACTCTTCCGATGTCTCACCAAATGAAATTCCAACACTACAGTTTTATCAAAGCGAGAGGTGAATGAAATGATATGCATTGAAGAAGTGGGAGTCGACCTTGAACTTGTGTTCATGCCCATGAAAATGATGTAGACCGTCTCGGAAGCTTCTTGCAAAATGATTATCCAGCTATACGATTCTTTCGAAATTCTTGAATTGATTACTTACAGTTATGGTTTCGACCATGCTGTCCTTATTCAATATATCTGGAATAAATCCATTCCAGGCCTCGTCAATTTTTGACAAGGTTAAGCATCTAGTGTCATAGGTCAATGACCTAGTTCAACTTCTATCGTGTTCTACCTTCAAGTTTTACCCTCTGATATCTCGAGGATATCATGCCTTTGCACTACACCTTTTGAACTTTTGATGAAGTAATACCTTTGCTTGTCGTAATCACTCTACGGGTTCTAGGTTGCCGTCAACCGAGGACACCGTTTAGTAAATCAAATCTGCTCTAAAAATTCAACACCCCTAGTAGATGTTACTGGGAAAATTTTAAACTCACTCTGGTTTATTCCTAGACTATCGGGTACATCCCTTGTTTAGATATCTTTGACTGTGCTACCTCGTCCTTCTTTGGTGCATGAATTCTTCAGAGATTGAGCACAACTTACATCGAGCTTTCAACACCTGGTTGCTTGTTCAGTAAGGAAACTTTGATTCCGAGCTTGCATCTTTTATATTGAGCCAATAACTTGCCACTTCGTCATTCCCTTGCTTGACGCAGCCGATCTTCGATTGCATCCTCTTGAAACCTCCCGACAAATGTGTCGTTATCACCTTCAACACTTTGACTTCTTCTGAGATGTCAACTGTGTTCATGATGAGAAATGCCCTCCTTGCCCTCGATAATTTTTATTATCATCGACAACACCCTTGGCTTCCTTTCATCGCGACTTGTCCACATTATGAATACAACTTGCTCTCAAGCTAGTGTTGTGTTCTGCCTTGTAGTATTACTGTCTTTTATGTAGAGAATGTTGCGGGGATTGCTCCACCTTTTAGAAATTCTCGGTAGGATGATACTTCTCACCATCACCATTCTTCCTTGACCCTCGTGTTGTTTTTAACCGGGATACCAATATGCTAAAGATGCTGCTTGAGTTCTGCACTTCTAGCAACCCTATTGCTTTGAAGTTAATGATCGACAGTTCGTTCTTAGACTGTTGGTTATTGAATCGTCACTCTAACATTCATCTTGCTGCCTAAGGTCATATTTCGAGCACACCTTTCACCTAATGATTAATGGTGTATGTTTTTCTCGAGCATACAACATTATATCATTTGAATTGATAAGTGTCATCCTCTTGTTCACATTATTGTGGAAATCCTCCGTTTGGAATTCTCGATGAGTTGTCGTTGAGCCCATCAGCCACCTCCTCATCCTCTCCTTGGTTTAATGATGTACTATTGTTTCGGGAACCCGCTCCCATAGTTCATTTCCCGAGAATCTTGCAATGTCATTTCGTCGATTTGTGTTGCACCTTTTCTTCTCGAACATCCTGAGTCTAAGGTATCATGACACCAATCGGATCTGAATCTCGGTCAGATATGATGGTTGGGACAACTTTCCAGGAGTTATAATATTGGTCTTTTGATGGCTCGGTAATATGATGTCATGCCTAGCACCCCTGGCTGGAGGACCTATCATTATAATCTCTTTTGCAAGGATAACCATTCTTCCAGGAGGAAAATATAAGACTTATTTTATAAGTTGCTCCTGTGGGATCATTTGTGTATCCAAATTTGGCCTTTGATTGAAACACCATATCATTGCTACCTCGAAGCATGACTATGATACCCCGCTCATCAACAAGAACATTGGAGGCGTGATGCTAAATGTTTATTGGTCAGTTATCCAAACACTGTTGTATGGGTAACATCTTGATTAATCCTTGCCTCTTTATCTGAATGGTTGGGTACTTGCTCTCCTAACCCGTATGCCATGTTCTGCTTGTCCATGGGAAGGATATACTCCTATCAATTGTGTGTAATCACAATCTTCCTTTCCATTTGTTTGTTTAACCTTTCCTTGATCTACATATAATCTAAGCAGTAATAATTATCTGCTTATCTAAACACCTTGTTGTACAACTCTCTCGGTAAGACCCCGTTACTAATGCTGATATCATTCCGGCAACCACCGATGGGCGAGAACTTTGCCTATTGGTCCGCCTCGTTCAACGAGCAAGAAAATGGTTCTCTTCGTTCCCCGTCCTTGGTACCGACATTGTTGCCAACTTAGCTGACAGACTATTCTCTGACATGCCTTGCTTTCTGTGCAAGATGTCATCACCCTTCCTACTTTCAACCCACATGGTGGGCCCATAACCCACAGGTCCACTGGATCGAAACCTGACTCTTCTTTACAACCTGAATTCTATGGTATCCTTTGCACCTCGCTTCGTATGTGATTCACGAGCTAAAATCTACTATGTTTCATCCTGGAATCAAACACCATGTTATTCTCATTGTTCAAGCCCCCACTTCAGCTGCTGTCTAGGCGTCGAATGATGCCTACCCATCTGAAACTTTTGTACAATCGCGTATTGCTCTCAGTGAGTTCACTACAATACTACTCGTATGGTACTTGGTGTATTTCCCAATTAGTTCACCGTCAGATGCCCAGCCTTGTGGAGATGCGTTCTTCCAAAAAAAAAATATTTCCCCTTATCGCGTTCGTAGGACGATGAAGACCCCGGAGGAAGCATGACAATTTCATCATGGTGACCGGGAGCAGAGGAAATGAAGACATCAACGCATGGAGTCATCCTCTTCGAGAAGGGCAACCAAGACCAAGAAGACCCGTTATAATTCCGCAACCAGAACTTCCCCCCTTACTCCACCGCTTAAATCTCGGGACGAGATTTCTTGTAGTGGAGGAGAATTGTGACGCCCGGGTAATTACGCTACAGTAATTCCACGCTAATGATGCCACGTCACCATGATCACTGTTGATAATCTCGCATCAGTTCAAAACAATCCAAATTCAAATTTTGAAACAAAGGCAAACAACAAAAGTTTTCAAACATTAAAACTAAAATGTTCTAGATGTGTCAAAGTAAATCATGAGTAAATATAATTAAGGTACCACCTTTTGATAAAATGCTTAAATGCTCTATAACAAATAAATCACGGGCCCAAAGTATTAATTAAATGCTTTTGAATGATAAACAAATATTAAACTAGTTTATTTAGTCACCAAACTTTTTGTAGAGGTGGCCTATGTTGCTATGCTAATTTAGGAGCAAGGATTAACTTAAAAAACTACTTTTGTAACTAAAATAAAGAAAACAGAAAAGATTTAAAAAGAACAAACAAAAAAAGAAAAGAAAATCAAAGAGGACCCCCCTGGCCAACTAGGCCAACAGGCCCAGCTGGCCACCCACGGAACCCAGCCGGCCCATCCCGGCTGTATAACTCCCACGGACCCGAAACCCTAGCCCAATCCCTTCCCCACTTCCCCTCTCGGTCCACACCCCCCCCACGACCACCTCTGCCCCCGATCTGGATCGGGGGAAATGGCGCCCCGACCCCATCGCCTCGCCACGCACCGCCGGCGATGCCCCGTTCCTGGACCTGGAGGTGCTCCTGAAACCGCCAGCCGCCCCGTCGTCGGAGGCGCATCTCCGGCCCCTCCCCAAGCACACTGTTGCACACCTGCAGGGCCGGTGAGGACCTCCCCGACCGACCCCGTCTTCCCCCCCCTACGGCCACCGTGCCCTACTTCGCCTTAGTTCACAGCCGACCGCGGTGTGGACGCCCCGCAAACCTCCCTGGCCGCGCCCCCGGCCCATGGCCGCGCCCGTCCTGCGCCCTGAGCTCCTCTGGCCGAGCCTTGCCCCGCGCCCAGCATGCGCGCTGGCCGCTCCATGCGCGCGCACTCGCGCCCGCGCGCCTGTTGCGGTGCTGCTGCGCTGCTCCTCTTCCTCCCGTGGCCGCTCTGCCCTCGCCCTCGGACCACCGCACTGTGGCGCGCTCGCCGTCGCCTGCTTGGCCTCGCCTCGCGGCCGCCTCTTGCCTCGCTCGCCTCTGCCGCCCCCGACTGCTCCTCCTTCCGTCGCGCCGCCCTGGCCTCCGTCTCGCGACGCGCTAGCCCCGGCCACTCATGACCGACCCCATCCCTTCGCTGGCGCCGCGCACGCCGCCCTTCGTCGGCGCCGTGCACCGCTTCCCCGGTCGCGCGTCGTGCCTCGGCTGGCCTGGGCCAGAGCCCAGTCGGGCTAATGCCCGGCGCCCGGCCGCCCGATACGCGCCCGCCCCGCTAAGGCCTCTGGGCCTATGGCAAACGGGACCCAGCCCCCAGAACAAAAAAAAGAAGAAGAAAAAGAATATAAATATAAATAATTAATAATAATATTAATTAATAAATTAATTAACTAGATAATTAATCTAATTAATTATGTCTTTAATTAACCTAATGGATAATTAACTAAATTAACTAATGTTAAGATTAAACTAATTAATTATGATTAATCTAATTAACTTTAATTAGTTAAACTAATAAGGATTAGTTAATTAAATATGAACTAAATATACTGTGCCACTGACCAGTGGGACCCACTGGTCAGTTTGACCAGTCAACCATGATGACGTCAGCATGATGTCATGCTGATGTCATAAATCCTTTTTTTGAATTAATTTAATTAATATTAAATTTTAGAAATTAATAAAACTTTAGAAAATCATATCTTTTAAACCGTAACTCGGATGAAAATACTTTGTACATGAAAGTTGCTCAGAACGACGAGACGCATCCGACTACGCAACCCGTTCGTCCACTACACCTCTCTATCATACCGAACGTGCAACATTCCCCCTCCGTTTCATCTGCCCGAAAACGCAAAACACCGTGAATACTTTCCCGGATGTTTTTCATCCTTGCCAGTATCACCTCCTATCGCGTTAGGTCACACGTAGCACCTCGTATTGCCTTGTTATATTTTGTGATGCTATTGTTTGCTCTGTTATTTATTTGTTTCCCCTTCGTTGCTTATTTCGGTAGACTCCGATACTGTGATAGACCCCGAGACCATTGATGCTTCGGTGTTCGACTACGGCTACGCTTCCGAAGATTCCTTTCGTCTGCAGAGCTTCCAGGCAAGCCCCCCCTTTGATCACCAGATATCGCCTACTCTTCTCTCTACTGCTTGCATTAGAGTAGTGTAGCATGTTACTGCTTTCGATAATCCTATTCTGCTGCATAGCCTGTCATTGTTGCTACCATTGTTGATACTTTACCTGCAATCCTAAATGCTTAGTATAGGATGCTAGTATACCATCAGTGGCCCTACACCCTTGTCCGTCTGCCCTGCTATTCTATCGGGCCGTGATCACTTGGGTGTGATCACGGGAATATACTGCATACATTTTACATACACATGATGATGATTCGGATATGGGGGCTGAAGGGGCAGGTGGTTCCACCCAGGTAGTGGTGGGCCTGGGTTCCCGACAGCCCCCCTGATGGTTACTTTGTGGCGGAGCGACAGGGCAGGTTGCGACCACCTAGGAGACAGGTGGGCCTGGCCCTGGTCGTTGTCCGCGATTATTTCATAATAACACGTTTAACGGGATCTTGGTATTTGATCTGAGTCTGGCCATTTGGTCTATACGCACTAACCAGCTGCGTGGGAACAGTTATGGGCACTCGACGTCGTGGTATCAGCCGAAGCCTTCTTGACGTCAGGGACTTAGCGGCGCGCGCCGGGTTGGACCGCGTAACGCAACTTCCTTAGTAATGGAGGTTGCTAGGTCTACTCACCGGCCGCGTACGCAACGTGCAGGTGTGCGTTGGGCGATGGGCCCGGACCCCTGCGTGCCTAGGACTTAGACCGGCGTGCTGACCTCTCTGCTGTGCTTAGGTAGGGCTGCGACGTGTTGATCTTCCGAGGCCGGGCATGACCCTGGAAAGTGTGTCCGGCCAAATGGGATCAAGCGTGCTGGGTTATGTGGTGCACCCCTGTAGGGAAGTTAATCTATTCGAATAGCCGTGTCCCTCGGTAAAAGGACGACCCGGAGTTGTACTCTGACCTCATGACAACTAGAACTGGATACTTAATAAAACACACCCTTACAAGTGCCAGATATAACTCGGTGATTGCTCTCTCACAGGGTGACGAGGGGAGGATCACCGGGTAGGTTTATGCCATACGATGTTACTTGGTGAACTTGCCATCTATTCCTTTCTACTGCTTCAAGACGGAGGCTGCCAGAAGCGAGGATACTTGTTACTTCCAGCTACTCTCTTCTTCTGCTGCAAGATGGACGTTGCGAGAAGCGTAGTCTTCATTTGGATTAGCTATCCCCCTCTTATTCCGGCATTCTGCAGTTTAGCCCACAGATATTACCCCCTTACACATATATCATTGCATTTGTAGTGTAGATCCTTGCTTGCGAGTACTTTGGATGAGTACTCACGGTTGCTTTCTCCCCCTTTCCCCTTTTGTTCCTTCTTCTCGAATGACGCAACCAGATGGTGGAGCCCAGGACCCAGAAGTTCCAGAGGAGGTTTCTATGCGAAGATCGGCTTCGTGGAGTAGTTAGGAGGTCCCAGGCAGGAGGCCTTGCCTTTTCGAACGTTGCTACTTTTGTGCTAGCCATCTTATGGCAAACTTGTTTAACTTATGTCTGTACTCAGATATTGTTGCTTCCGCTGACTCTTGTGTTTTCGAGCTTTTGTATTCGAGCCCTCGAGGCCCCTGGCTTGTAATATAAAGCTTGTATTATTTTAATTTGTGTCTAGAGTTGTGTTGTGATATCTTCCAGTGAGTCCCTGATCTTGGTCGTACACATTTGAGTGCATGATTAGTGTACGGACAAATCGGGGGGTGTCACACCATTGATGGTGGCAACAAGAAAAACCAGAGTGAACTCTAGGAAATTAAAGCATGCCTAGGGAAACCCTTTGCTCAGAGAAGCCTTTCTTGATTTTTCCTGATTTGTAAACCTTCTCACAACTTTGTCTTTTGTTGTGAGCTAGTAAATGTTTGATATGTTCTATGAATCATTTAGATGTGTAAAATTCCTTAACTTGTGCATTTCAAGTATTTTACGAGTTGAGTTTAATGTGAATGTTCCACATGAACGCTGGACTAGCGTGTGAGCATTTGGAATTTACAATGTGGCCTCAGTTAACTGCATGAACCACTGCAACAAGATATCATAGTTGCTTATATGTCAGGCATCACAGTTCTCGCACAAGTACTCTATTTCATCAAACACACAATGCTCGTATGATAAACCGATAAACTGTGACAACTTATGTCTTACCATGCCATATTACATGAAAAAACTAGTGAGGACACATTTGTTTCGGCAACAATTAGGATGGTTCTCTCTTGATTCATGTGCACACATAAGTAGCAGTAGTACCCATAGACGGATTCAAACAGAGTACTAGCCCTAGAGGGCTCGATAATAGGCAAGGTTCGGATAATTAGACACAATCCAAACTACTTTTAAACACTAGCTGGGGCAACTATTTCATGCCTCGATCTAATTTGGGATGGACACAAGACAGAGCTTGCCATGAAAATCATCGAGGACGACCAGTAGTAGCTAAATCCTGTGAACCTTCCTGAAGATAACCTTGTGTTCTTGCCACTCGTAAACTTGGTTGTCAAGGCATGCCACGCCATCTTCCTTCTTAAGCTTGACAAGAACAGTATGCCTCACAAACGAAGGAGTAGCTTTGAACTTCTTGTGCTTTAATATACCTTGGACAACACGCCTGACAACAGTGAGGCTGGAATACATCTCGACTTTGTATAAGTGCAAATGGCATCCAGGATCCAATAACCTAAGAACTTTGTTTTCCGAGTGCGTATATTCAGGTCATCTGCCTCATAGCGAGTGACATGTACAACCACACCATCCTTGTCTGCATTAGGGATCTAATTGAAACAGAAACAAATTTTGAATTATTTTCCAATATAAGAAACACAAGTTATTTAAACTACTATGTAGAGTCAAAAGTATGCATGACAGGGAAGGTAGGATGGCATCGAAGCTAATAAAATTTTGCATTATTTATCACCACATACTTAGATGAAAAAACACAATCAAGATTGGGAAAGAAGAAAATCACCTAGGGCAGCTCAGTGGGGGGGGGGGACACATCCTCGAAGGGGGGAAATTGCTCCTGCAGGGCCACGGGGGCTGTAACATCAAACGGGGCGTTGACAATCTCACTAGTGGACGTGAGCGTATCTGGGGTCGGCTCGGTGGCGGCCTCCATCTTCTTGGAGCTCTCTATCTCGCACGGATCAGCCTCCCGCGTCTGCTCCAACATCGGCAGATCTTTGCCTGGTTCTCCTTGGTCCATCATGAAACTGATGAATACTAGGAGACAACTGGAAGAAAACACAATCACAATGACAATGGTACAAAAAAGAGAGTGAGGATCGGTTACTACTTCGCAAAAGTTATTTTTTTCTGAAAGAAAATATACCAACATCACGGATCCGCTTACCTTCCCTTCGTTGGGAGAGAAGAACAATGGTAGATGCGAGTGTTGGCTTTCTTGAAGACAATGAGGGAGAAGGGGATTCAGCAAAGAGTGAAATGATGGTTGCTTCGTCCGTAAAACTTAAACTGCGGGGAGGTGGGGTTTTGTGATATGACGGCTCGTTACTGTTGTGCTACGACCATGGTGACTCTCCGCCTGCATACCACCTTCTAATTTGGTGGATGGCATTTGGGCCCGCGCGCTGCATGGCCCGCATGTCGATGAACCAAAGTAAAATGGCATTCAGTAGAGGGAAACGTTTTGATGACCTCGGAGGTGCCAGAAGAGGTAGTGTATCCACTGTACTAGTAGTAAATATTTTTTCTGGATAGCTGTAGAGTGTCTTTGTTGTACTAGTAGTAATTGTTTCTCTGGGCCTAAGACAAAACAGCCCATCCACCCTAGTAAATAATAAAATCAATTCAAAAGCCCATATATTTACTTAATGAGAGGCGCTATCCAGCACACCGCCCCCAAAATAACCTGGGTGCTCTTCTTCCTCCTCACTCCCACCCACCTCACGTCAGCTCGCTCCACTCATACCCCTAGATTCCTCACCTCACTCCTATAGAAAACCCTAGTCCCCCTTCTTCCTCACTACTACAGAAAACCCCAGCTCCCACTCTTCACTCCCACTACAACTAGGCTCGTCATCCGTTACACTTCTCAAATCCGCGAGCTAGATGCGACGCCCTCGAGGAAAATGGACTCGGCTGACTACAACGCCAAAAAGATGAGGCTCCCGCTAGCGGAGACGCCTGTTGTAGACCCCGCACCAAGTAGCACGGGGAGAAGCGGCAAGCCCGCCCTCACCGGATCCCAGGAACCCGTACAATCTCGGGCGGACCGCATCAGCGATATCCTGGACGCCATCCTTGGGGAGATCATCTCGCTTCTCCCCACCAAGGATTGCTGCCACACCCAAGTCCTCTCAACTCGATGGCACCCTCTATGGTGCACCGCGTCCCTTAATCTCGATTCTCATCAGCTATCTCTCTTTAATGATTTTGAACTCCCTAGAGCCATCATCTCCTCCCACCAGGGCTCCGTACAAAGCCTCTAAATCTCGTCGTGCTACTTGAGCAAGCAAAGCATGCCCTGCACGATGGACGCCTGGCTGAAAACCTATGAATTTACAGAACTGCAGCTGCTTGTGTTCTACTATTCCCTAGGAAATCAACTACCAGATACCGAACGCCACGTACTTGTGCCCTCAGCACCGTGTCCATCTCGCGGTTTTCCTCCTCTCTCCACACTACCACCTTTGTGCTGTGCTACCTACCAGATAATCTGGTACTACACCTTCGACTCCCATTTCTCACAAAACTTTCTCTTGTGCGGGTTCGTATATCGAAGACCTCATCGCACAACATCATCCACTCAAGTTGCCCTGCCTTGGAGTGCTTGGTGCTTGTTTTCACAGCAAGAATAGGTTGTCTCCAAATAAAGTCGCCTAACCTTGTAAGAATTGGAATTTCTTTTGACGGAAGGCGGCTCATCATCGAAGATGCCCCTTCACTTCAAAGGCTGATCCTTGATTCTATTTATTCACCATCGCCAATAACTGTCGTCTCTACGCCTAAACTGGAGACCTTAGGTGTAATACATGATCTCTATGCTCATTTCAAGATGGTGTTTGGTTCCACAGTTCTTCAGGTACTATATATTGTCTTCTACACTTGTAAACATAAGCTACATTTTAAATTTCTGCGCATAAGTTCTATATCATCTTGGAGTACACATTTTGTACTAATATTATGTTCTATGCTCAATGAATAGTTTCTCCATGGATAGCCTATCAATGGTGCTGGATTCAGTCAAGATCTTATATATCCAAATGAATAGTTTTGATCTGAACAAGATTATTGGCTTGCAGCAATGCTTTCCATGTCTGGAGAAGTTGTATATAAAGGTGATAATTTCATGCACATTGGAAGCCCGCATATAGTGTACTAGAGTTAACTGTTCAGTTGTTGCTCTTTCGACACTCTTTTTTTAGACCTTAACTGTTTTCAATCTTCATGTCTATTTAGGCAACAGGATGGGGTATAAAAGTTATAACCAATTGGTGGATTCGTAAGCACCGGGATTTTCTCACTTCTCATGACATTCGATTGAAGACAATAACGCCAAAATGATATTTAGCCAACCATGCAAACACTAGATTTGTCACATTCTTCCTGCTGAATGCGAAGTTACTATTGTCCATCACGCTTAAGTTTATCAGCAGCATGGTTGGACGGATGTGTATGTAGACGAGAAAAAAAAGGGAGTTTCAGGTGGACAAAAGGGTTTCTAAATATGCCCGACTTCTATTTACAACATCTTGTGGTCATAATCCTGTAAATTTTACGACCCGTGATGTTCGTTCTATGGACCTGACCAATCCATTTGACTGTGACTGCCGAAAACAGTGCTGGAGTTAGATGTTGTTGCCCTTTTCCATCAGGGTTTATACTAAACATGATGAATAATTAGCCCTCATGCTTTTCTACAGTTTGTAAGCTGGAGTTAGATGTTGTTGCCCTTTTCAACTCGGCTGTGACTGTCATATTTTGGTTGAAACAAGGCAAATGGCTTGTCATTTGTTTAATTAAGAATGAAATATTGTAAAATATCCCAACCAAGGGAAATAACATCACTCTCGCCGGCTGCTTGAGCTCACCGTGCATTACAGAACCCAAGTGATTAGCCT
Organism: Secale cereale; assembly: GCA_902687465.1. Lineage (NCBI taxonomy): Eukaryota > Viridiplantae > Streptophyta > Magnoliopsida > Poales > Poaceae > Secale > Secale cereale. The sequence continues at coordinate 247,792,337 of LR738715.1, read as the reverse complement.
CCACCAGCACCCACAATCTTATTTTGAACCAGCACACCAAATGGGCTATAAATTTTCAAAATAAAGGTTGCATGACCGTGACAGATTTGGATTCTGACATTTGGGACCCATGAGGAAAAAGCCTATACAAGGTGGTGTCGACTTAATTACTACTCAACCCTCGTACACCCCTCCGCCTGCGACTAGGCTGACACATCTTCCACGACTCATGTTCATTCCGCCCGAGGCCTCTCCATCGTTCTCCGCCTTGGTTCGCTCGTCGTGCACGGTGCGCCGTCGTCTGGCATTGTCATTGTCGTCAACAACCGAAAGGACAAGGAGATGACTGTACGGGGAGAGGATGACAACAGGGACCCACTAGGTTCTTGACAGTACGCAAGCAAGTGCCTCGTTATTACAAGCCCCAAAAATGCTTCCTCCTAATGGTTGGACATCTGGGGCCCACGCCATTGTGAACCTAGTCATTAATGAGGGAATTACACAACGAGCGGCTGACACCAAGGACCTAGCTGTTCGCGCAGTTGTTATTTACTTTTTTGAGGAACAAACAATTCTTATGTATACTAGTTTTAGAGACGGATCAGGTAAGGGGTTGTGCGTGGGGTGTGGCTCGTCTAGCCAAGGTTTTATTTTATGTTTACCACATGATGAGCCCAGTTGTGTTTTTTTGTTCCTAAAAATGGCTAGCCCAGTTCTACTTTTTTTTAAGAAATAGCCAACGGAGGCCTACTTGCTTTCTCAGCCCTGCTCGGCTGAAAATCTTTCAAGACGAGAGTGATGTATTAGCTTGCCCAGAAAATGAAGTAGTAAGAAATGGGATGTAAATTTATAAACAGAGCAAACCAGCAATTAGTTTCAAATATCGATTTTTTAGATTTCGATATTTTGAATTTAATTGAATTTTTGCGGGGAAAATCATGTTGGATTTTAAATTGATAAAAAATATTATTTGTACATTAGTTTGATCGTGAATCGAAATTTCGGGATTAAAAAAAGTTTGGACCGCACAGAAATATGCTAAATTTTACACAATTTTTTAAAAGTAGCCACAATGTTGGTTGTAATGCTAACAAAAAGAATATGGGCTCCAAAAAAATCCTTAAGAACTTACAAATGGGCTATAAATTATTAGAAGTAATGGCAGATGGGATGTATGTTGTTTTCCACAGATATGAGGCAAACTTGTGCGCCTACTATAGGTTGACGCATACGCTTTCGTAAAAAAAGGTTGACACGCATGCAATGCCATGTCGACTTAGTCAACACACGAGAGCAGCGACTGTTGGATGTTCATCCAACGGCTGCCGTGCTTTTTAATTCTCTCCTCTTCCTGCTCCGGCCACTAAAACCAGCGCCGGCGGGACTGCCTGCTCCCTCCTCCCATGGGCGGTTGTGCTGCCGCAATGGCCGCACCGACCCACCCTACTCGATCGCTAGCCAGTAGGCCATTCCTCTACTAACCCACACCTCCTATTATTTTCGGGCGACGACAGCCGAACCAGTAAACCCTCATACTCCAAACCGCGTGGGCAAAAACTGCCAAGTCCTCCCCGGCTCCGGGTTGTTCCCTTCCTAGGCCTCGCCGTCGTCCACCGACCTGATGCTCTAGGCTCGGCGTGGTCAACGAATGACATTCGTCGAAAGAGGATTGTACGTGGAGATGCTGACAACTGGGTGGATGGCCGCATGCAAGGAAGTGCCTCCTTATTACGCGCAAAATAATGATTCCTCCACCTGATAACAGGGGCCCGTTCGAAGGGCCTCTGTATTTCGTGAAAAAAACGTTCGTCCCACTGACAGCTCAGACCCACCAGCTATATCTTCGCACACAAGGAACCGCCTCCTTATTATTCACAATAAAATGAATACTGCCCCTACTATTTGGGACCCACCATAGTTGGAGGCTGACTGTGGGCCTACTAAGTTGACGCGTATGGAGGGCTTTGTCAACTTAGTCAATAATGAACGATTCTAGCTCCAGTGAGTGTACGATGTCCATCCAACGACCATAGTGCTTCTTCAACCTCTGGTCTTCTTGCTCCACCACCCAATACAGTGCCAGTCGTGCCGCCTGCTCCTACCTCCCGTGGCCGGCTCTGCTGCCGTGTAGGCCTCGCCACCCACCCTACTCCCATCCCTAGCCTGACCATCCCTGTACTCACCCAGACCTACTTTTATTCTCCAGCGACGGCAGCCTCACACTGCAGCCCAACGAGTAAACCCTCCTACGCCCCTTCACGTGGGAAACAACTGCCGAGTCTTCCCGGTTCCGGGTCATTCCCTTCCTAGGCCTCACCGTCGTCCACCGCCTTGGAGCTCTCAGTGCGGCGTGGTCAACATGGTCAAGCAACGACTTACATCGGAAGAGGACTATACATGGAGAGGTTGACAGCTGGGTCCACAGCCGCAGCAAGGAAGTGCCTCCTTATTACATGCAATATAATGATTCCTCCACCTAACAGCAGGGACCTACCGGAAGGGCTATGTATTTTGGCTTAGCTGTATTTTGCGAAAAGTCATTTTCCCCCTGACAGTTGGGACACACCAGCTATATCTTTGGACGCAAGGAAAGAGTCTCCATATTAGGCGCGAAAAAATGAATGCCCCCCTGACAGCTCGGACCCACCATCAATAACTTCGCGCGCAAGGAAGTGCCTCCTTATCCTCTCTGACAGCCGGGACCCACCTGGTCGAAGCGTACGTAGCGTTGTCACTCTGTTCGCGAACGTGTACGTACATACTGGTCGATCGATCTCTCTGCAATGATGAACCGTGGTCGAGCAAGCAGCAACACGTGTAGTAGTAGAGCCCTCGACGTAGCAGTTCAGGCATTACCTTCAAAACCATGTACACGTACGTACAACTATACGGCAAAAAACATGGCTACGTACGTACATACGGGCAGAGTCTCGAACGCGTACTCATGCATACGTCCGGCCAGGGCTCGTGTACATGGAGAGGCAGCGGACGGCAGCAACGGCGCCGTGTTCATCCCCAGCCAACCGGCGGGGTCGGAATGGAGAAACATCATCATGTTCATCGGGAGAAACCGGCTTGGACGAAACAACCGAAACTATGTGAGGCCTACCGCAAAACGGAGGGAAATGACCTTCTGTTGGAGCACGTACGGTCGAAACGGGGTCTTGTTCATCAGGAAGGGTCTGGCGTACCACAAAACGGAGAAAACGACCTTGTGCTCGACCGGCTACGGTCGAAAAGGAATCCTATTCATCGGCACGGGTCTGGCTTACCGCAAAATGGAGGAAACGGACTTGTGTTGGAGTGCTATGGTCGAAACAGGGGTCCTGTTCATCGGAGGGGTGTGGCGTACCACAAAACGAGACTCCACGGGCTACTGTTCACCCACCGTCGACTTCCTCCAACCTCCACCTGCACTGTTCATCCACCGCGTCTTTCTCTGCCTCCACCGGCTACTGTTCAAGCAGCCCTCCACCGGCTACTGTTCAACCAGCCCTCCACGGGGTCCTGTTCATCCAACCAGCCCCCACCGGCTACTGTTCAACCAGCCCTCCACGGGGTCCTATTCATCCACCCCTAATGCCTCGGCTGTGGTAGCCTCGTCTCGGGGTCCTGTTCATCCTACGGCAACCGCAATGGCCTACTACCATGGGGTCATGTTCTTCCAACCCCCACCGGGAACTGTTCATCCAACCCTAACCACATACATCTTGAGTCATTCAACCAACCCCACATTCACTGTTCATCAAGAGGCAATAGTTGGTTCGATCGACTTCAATAAGCAGTACCAGTGATCGATCGGGTTCCGTTAGCAGTGGTAGCGAAGGAATTTCTCGGGTTCAGTTAGCAGCAAAGGGATCGATCGCTCGAGTTCAGTAACATAGCTAGTGCAAACGCTCAGGTTCAGTACGGGAACGCCTCGTTCGGGTTAAGTTAGAGCCTAACACCTCGCACATACACGTGACATGTACAAGAGAAACGCGCAAACCTCCGTGCATCGCTCCACCCCGACCACCCACAGTAACCGGGAACTCCCCGAAATTTTCCTCGCCCTCGCTTCTACCTTGATTCTTTCCGTCATGGACGGCCCAAAGAATGTCATGCAGGTGCATCCCCGGCCCGCCCAGGACGAAAAGCTCATTTTCTGTCATGTCTTTTGTCATAGAAGTAGGAGCCCACCACATCTATGATGATACGGTTTTTTGTCACAATTATCATCATAGAAGTGTCATAAGCATGATATAAAAAAATTCATTCAGGCCAAAATGTCACGGATGTGTCTTTTTTGTAGTGCGATTAGTTGCATTTTAAGGGATCCAGGACGAGAACATGCGGGAAGGGGAGCAAGAAATAGAGGCAGTTGGCCTAGGGGCCGTCGACAAACTGACGAGGACTGAGGAGCTCCGTCAGCAGCAATTAATGTCCTAAGCTGGAAATGCCGAGGGGGGGGGGCTCGGATAGTTCGGGATCTTGTGAGCGTTGTCCAGACTCACTCCCCTAGTATCATTTTTCTTTGTGAAACCAGACATCCAAAGAATAAAATGAGCAGGTACCGTGCTCGCCGAGGTTTAAGACGTTTTGATAGTCTTGCTAGTGTCGGTCTTAGTGGAGGCCTTGCTTTGTACCGGCATGAGTCATTGAGTGTGGATGTAAAAACAATAAAAAATAGATATATTTTTTCAAGAGTATGCCAAATGCGTACCATATTTTTATAGAAGAGAGAAGCAATATTTACAAGATTCGTGATTGATGCGAACATCATCACGATTACACCAACTCCAATGGAGAAAGAAAAAGCCTACTCTCTCACAAATCTAGCTAAACCCGCAACTCCTATTCCCGCAAGTTTCCATAGCTTTATATCCTCAATGATATGCCACAATATTCGAGGAAGAGGGTGAACAAGGGGAGGTCCGATCTTCAAAGTGTAGGATCGATAAGTGGATGGGGATAACTAGCTGCAAGCAGCCGGAAAATAGAAAATAAGAGATTATGACCCGACGAGGAGGATGCTCACCGAAGCTTACAATCCGAACATTCGCCGATCCACAGCCAGCAATACTACCCCACACAACCACGCTTGCAAGTCGTGGAGCACGGGATAGGTGCAATCCGCAAGGGAAACCATGAACACTAACCGACACAACATGATCTAGTCGTGGAGCACGAATTAGGAGCAATTTCTCAAGGAATCACGAGAATAAGGGTAACAAAATCTCTCCAATCTCAGGAGGAGTCTATGTATTTGGTCTTTGATAGAAATGGCAAAAGTCCCCAACGAAGGGAAGAGCTGGCCTATTTATAATCGGGACAACCCCCCTAGATAGGTGTGAAATAAAACTAGCTTTGGGAACCAGCTTTGGTTTGACTAAATGGCTTAGAGACATAATGAGGTAGCTTCTGGAAAACTCTCGTTGGAGGTGGTTGGAAGTTCCCAACCAAACATTGTTCACTGGGGTTGAACAATGTTTCCTTCAGCAGAAAACTCGAGTTTTGGGAACCTTTCGCATGTCGGGATATCCAAACTCGTGCAAAACATTGTTTTGTCAGAATCGGAACAATGTTTCTTCAGCAGACAACTCATTTCTTTATGGATTCCTAACTTTGTTTCTTCGCCATAAAACATTGTTTTGCGTAGACTGAAATGTGTTTGGCCTTCTTCAATATCGCACCTGAGTTCAACGAACAACAAAGGAGGTGAAGGTACAATCATGTTTTCAAGGTCAAATGATAGACTTAAGTTAGTGTTCACCTGATCATGTATTTGCATTGCACGCCTTCTTGTGATTGGACCGTTGATGATTGGTGGTGTAATGTCCATGGTTGGGATGTCCTCATCATCCTCCCCCTCTTGAGAAGGAGTCATCCTCTACTCTAAAGGCCCTAAGTATTGGGAAAGATCGGAGATGTTGAAGGTTGGGCTAACACCATATTCTTCTGGAAGATCAATCTTATGAGCATTGTCGTTGATCCGCTCGAGCACCGCGAATGGTCTACCACCGCGTGGCTGCAACTTGCACTTGCGTTGCTCAGGAAAACAGACCTTCTGAAGGTGTACCCATACCAATTCGCCTTGCTCGAACACCAGCTTCTTCCTGGTCTTATTGACCCGCTTCGTATATTGTTCAGTCATTTTCTCAATGTTCTCGTTTGCCTGGCCATGAAGCTTCTTGATGAAATCAGCACGCTTACTTGCATCAAGGTTGGTTCGTTCCTGCAATGGAAAGGCAAAAGATCGGTGGGAGCAATAGTTTTGATTCCATAAACAAGTTCAAATGGGCAAAATTAAGAGGTCGAATGTACTACCCTGTTATATGCGAACTCCACATGAGGTAGGCACTCTTCCCACATCTTCAAATTCTTCTTGAGGACTGCTCGTAGCATCATCGACAATGTTCGGTTGACAACTCTAGTCTGTCCATCAGTTTGTGGGTGGCAGGTCGTGGAAAATAGGAGCTTGGTGCCAAGTTTTCCCCACAAGGTCTTCCAAAAGTAGCTCAGAAATTTGGTGTCGCAGTCTGACACAATCGTGCGTGGAACTCCATGTAGCCGCACAACTTACCTGAAAAACAGATTGGCAATGTGTGAAGCATCATCGCTCTTATGACATGGGATAAAATGTGCCATTTTGCTAAAATGATCAACTACCACAAACACCGAGTCACTCCCCCTCTTAGTCCTTGGTAAACCAAGAACAAAGTCCATAGAAATATCTTCCCACGGAGTATTTGGAATAGATAGAGGGGTATATAAATCATGAGGATTCAAGCGGGACTTAGCATTGTGGCAAATCTCGCATCTCATAATGTAGCATTCCACATCACGTCTCATGCGCGGCCAAAAGAAGTGATCCACAAGCATATTTTCAGTTTTCTTGGCTCCAAAATGTCCCATGAGACCACCAGCGTGAGCCTTCTGCAAGAGCAACAAACGAACAGAACAATCTGGGATGCACAATTTGTTAGCTCGAAATAGAAATCCATCCTGCAAATGGAACTTTTCCCATCCCTTTCCCTTGTCACACTTTGAAAATGGTTCAGAAAAGTATGAGTCGTTAGCATACAATTCTTTGATGCTTTCTAAACCAAGGATTTTAACATCTAGTTGGGAAAGTAAAATGTGACGCCTAGACAATGCGTCGGCATCAACGTTATCCTTCCCTTTCTTGTACTTGACAATATAAGGAAAATACACTATGAACTCACTCCATTTTCCATGTCTACGATTTAGTTTGAGTTGGCCCTTTAGATGTTTTAAAGATTCGTGGTCAGAATGTATTACAAACTATTTTGGCCACAAGTAATGCTGCCATATTTCCAAAGATCGAACAAGTGCATACAATTCTTTATCATAGATTGAATAATTAAGAGTTGGACCATTAAGCTTCTCACTAAAGTAGGCAATGGGTTTACCTTTTTGCATTAGGACTCCACCAATGCCAACACCACTTGCATCACATTAAATCTCGAATGTCTTACCAAAATTAGGAAGTGAAAGCAATGGGGATGATGTCAATCTCATCTACAGTTCTTGGAAGGACTTATCTTGGGCGTCACCCCATTGGAATGAAGTGTCTTTCTTTGTTAACTCATTCATGGGTGCAGCAATGGTGCTAAAATCCTTCACAAACCGGCGGTAGAAACATGCAAGTCCGAGGAAGCTACATACTTGGCTCACATTTTGTGGAGGCATCAACTCACGAATAGATTTATCTTCTCCTCATCGACCTCCACACCTTTTGCTGAAACAACAAAGCCAAGAAACACAACCTTGTTTGTGCAAAATGTGCACTTTTCCACGTTAGCGTACAACTTTTCCTCACGTAGGATAGCAAGCGCACATTTTATATGTTCAACATGATCCTCCAAAATTTTGCTATAAATCAATATGTCATCAAAGTGAACCACTACAAACTTGCCAATGTAGGATCTAAGCACACGATTCATCAATCTCATGAAAGTAGTAGGTGCATTTGTTAATCCAAAAGGCATAACCAACCATTCATACAAGCCAAATTTTGCCTTGAATGCAGTTTTCCATTCGTCACCCTCTTTCATTCTTATTTGGTGGTATCCACTTTGCAAATCAATTTTTGAAAATATGGTCGACCCACAATGTTCATCAAGCATGTCATCGAACCTAGGAATAGGGTGTCGTTATCTCACAGTTATGTTGTTAATGGATCTACAATCAGTGCACATGCGCATAGTACCATCTTTCTATTGAACTAAAAGAATGAGAACATCACAAGGAGAAAGACTTTCCCTTACATACCATTTGTTAAGAAGATCTGCTACCTGCCTCTGAATTTCCTTCGTCTCCTCTGGGTTTTCTCGGTACGGTGGTCTGTTTGGTAGTGGGGCACCCGGAACCAAGTCGATTTGGTGTTTAATGCCCCGCTTCGGTTGCAAACCTGGTGGCACCTCCTTGGGAAACACATCCTCATACTCCTGCAAAAGATCAAAAACAACACCAGGAAGAGTGGAGGGTAATTCGTTAGCAGCCAATGAAGTTCATTATACATGAGTACAAAGAATGGAGTATTAGGTTCTCTCAATTCCCGCATATCCCTTTTCCTAGCCATCATAACTAATCCCTATTTTCCCGGGGCTTGGTCATATTTGGCTGTGGAGCTTTTGGCTGTGGAAACACTCCCTCACTATGTTGGTGGCTCACTCGTTGTGTATGATCACTCTCTCCCTTTTTCTTTCCTTTTCTTTTCATCTCATCAAGATAGACTTCCTCGGGTGTCATGGGCAGCCAACTGAACTTTTCTCCTCTATGGACAAAACATAAGCGATTCGCCTGCCCGCTGATCTGCACATCACGGTCATGCAACCACGGTTGTCCAAGCACTACTAGGAAAAGGCATACTAATGGCGCACCAGTTTTGCCTACTAATGGCGCACTACTGGTGCGCCATTAGTGCCATGCCATTAGTATTTTTTTACTAATGGCGCACCACTGGTGCGCCATTAGTATCTCGTATACTAATGGCGCACCACAGGTGCGCCATTAGTATAGGCCACGGTGCGCCATTAGTATGCCTCCCAGGGGGCCATATATACCCAGGTGCTTTGGCATACTAATGGCGCACTCTTGTGTGATGCGCCATTAGTAACTTTGGCATACTAATGGCACACTGTGGGATGATGCGCCATTAGTATCCTTTGGCATACTAATGGCGCACTGTTATGTGATGCGCCATTAGTATGAATATTAGATTTTTTATTTTATTTTTTACTTTTCTGATTTTTTCACAGGTTACAAAATGTATTATTGGACAGAATATAGACAGCAGCACACAGCAACAGCAGATTCATCGAATACAATAGAAGATTAATCTCTGAATACAATTCATCATATTAGTCTCCGAATACAATTCATCATATTAGTCTCCAAATTCAAAAGACCGAACAAAGATAGAACATTATATTACAAGTCTCGAGACCGCGAGTAGCGAGTTTGTCTTCACATTACAAGTCGATATCGATCATCTAAACTACCATCACATAGAAGAGAGCTGCGGTCATCACGATGAGCATCATCGCGATGAAACTCGTCTTCATCCGGTTCCTCGAACGCTCCCTCCCCTCTCCCGCTAGATAGCGCGCGTATCTAGATTCCGCCTCCGCCCTAGTGGTGTACCCTTTGTAACTGTTACCGCTGAAACGGTGAACCTGTCTCCGACACTCCTCCCAGTCGTCGTAGACTCCGGGAACCTTACCCTTGTACACGACATACGACGGCATCGCTATGCACTAGCCAAACGAAACGTTAGTACCAATTCACAGACAATACATAAGCAATATATAAGTATGTGTCACACCTGATTTTCATGCCACGACACTTAAGCTAATAATCATGCTAAAAATGTGGATTGACAAAAACTTTTGAGTGTTTTGGTCATTGCTTGATTCGATTTTTGTCTGCTATTTGCTAGTGCTCTAAAAATCAAATAAATCCTCCAACTCTTCTACTTCATCTCCTTGATCCAAAACCTTTTCCCAATGATCATGACATGTGTATAGACCAGTATAGTATTTTCTTATAAAAATATTTTGGCCAAATAGTATTTTCTAAAATTAGTTTTCCAAAAACCCCTGAATTAAGGTTTGCACTACAAGTACCTTATTTAGGGTGTGAAAAATCTTTCAAAAGATATATTTGAATCCTATTAGGTATAGGACTCCCAGAAACCACAAAATTATAATTTTAAAAGTTATTTTTATATTTTATTTAAATGCTTTTTCTTTAGGCCAGAAATGGTCTTTAATAGGTACAAATTATTTAACGATTTCCAAAATATTTGCCAAAATTCAGGGAAACTCCTAGGACATATATTGTCCATATATAAGAGTTTCAACACATGGTCATGTTCAAAATATTGGACAATTCCTTCCAAAACCCTTTCTGGATATTTTAAGCTTTTGAAATATTTACAAAGGAAATATTCTCCAAAAATTCCAGGGAAATTCTATCATGTCAAATATGACATATTTGATGATCTTACAAATCCTCATGCCTTGAAGAACAAGAAAACATCATCTAATTCCCTCAAAACCATTTATGTCCATTTTGAAGTTTGAGCAACTTTACATTGCCAAACTTGTCCAAATGCTCTCAAACTTGGTGCACATGCTAGAATGGTCGAATTATGCATCTAGACCAAATGGGACAAGTATTGGAGAAGCATAACTTGATCTAAGTACCCCAAAACCCTTTCTGACCAGATCCAAATTTGAACAACTCTACATTGCCAACTTCTTACTTGGGGCCTTAAATTTTGTGGACATCCTCACAACCCCAAATGATGACACTACACCAAGTGGTGCATCAGGGAGAGATGAATTGCTTAACTTAATCTTGGAAAATCCATTTCCGTTGATTTCTAGGGTTTACAAAAGTTGCATTGGCAACTTTGCCCAAATGAGCTCAAATTTGGTGGAAGGGCCTAAATCTATGTGCCATTTCATCCTGTTAAGTCTCATGTCAATTGGAAGTCATTTGCTTGCCCAAAACTACATCAAACACCTTCTGCCATTTTACCAAAATCACTGTTTTGCCCCCTTTTACTATTCTACTTGAGTTCAACTTTTTACCACAATAGCTCCTAGTCACCTTCTACCCCCAGTAACTCTCCCCTGACCAGAGCTCAATGATTGAGGGGTGAAAACCCTCATTTTACCACCCTGGACAACCCCTCTCTCCTTCTTCTTCTGCCTCTCTCCTCTCCTACTGGATCTCCATAGCATCCAAGACCACCTCCCTATATTCTTCTACTCCCTCTACCCCCTAGACACCATTGGCCATGCCCTGGACGCCAGAGCAATGCCAATGGCAGCCATATGCGTGCTCTGGAGCGCGCTACAGTGCTCTGGCGCACTGTAGCCGCCCCCATCCCGATGCCCCAACAGCCTCGAGCCTCCCCAGCATGTCCCCCAATGTTGCCTCGACGTCTGGGACACGGCACGTCGCTGGCCCCCACCTGAACCTCTCTCCTCTCCCCTCTTCTAGCTCGCCTGAGGGCGCCCTGGACCGCGCCCACGGTGCACCGCGGCCCCGCCTATTTAAACCACCCTCCGAGCTCGCTCTCGCCTCTGATGACTCCCCTTTCTCCCGTAAACATCCTAGACATGCTCTGCCTCCCCCTGGCTCTCATTGCCTCTCCCTAGCCACCACGGCCGCCGTCGTCCTCCGCCTGGCTTCAGTGAACCGAGGCTTCCCCTCCTCTCTTTAGACCACCAGGGGAAGGCCCACAGGCCACAGGATCCCCCGCACCCCCCTCTTTCTTCTACTCCGGGGCCTACGGCGTCGCACTCGTCTCGACCCGAAGCCTCCTGGCGGTGCCGAGGCTGCCGCCGCCCCCGTTCCCCCTCGGACCACGTGAGGCCCATGGATGGGCTCGGCTTGATCCCCCGGAGCTCGTCAGTGTGCTGGACGCCGTCGGGGACGACCGGAGTCGCCGGGAAGGGCGCCGGCACCTGCTCGGCCGGCCTCCCCTGCCCCTCCTCTGATTTAAGTGGGAGGTAGGAGGAGGGCCTGCTAGCAGGGCCCACCGGTAAGTGGCTAAGGCCCCGGGCCCCGGGTTAAGTGAAGACGGCCTTCGGGGAACGCGCCTATCCTGATCGAAGGCGTACTCACGGGAGTACGCCAACAACGTCACCTGTGCACCCCGGGCGGCAGATGCCACTGGGCCGGCCCACGTCCGCATCCCGCCTGTGCGCAGGATAAGGGTAAAAAAATAATTTCCCTTTCCTTTTCTTTTTCAGTAAACTTCTAAAATCCATAAATAATTCAAATGAACTCTAAATTTGATGATTCAAATTTCTAGTAGTTCATAAAATCCTGATCTACCTGTTGGTGCAACATGCACATTTTCCAGAAACTTTTTCTTCTCAAATATTATCAAAATGTCATTATTCCATTTTCTGTGATGAACTTTAGAAAATCATAGAGAGCTCAAATTCGATCCAAATGCAACGGTTCAAATTCCTAGATGCTTGTAATATCCAAACTTAATTTTGGAACATTTTTATTAATACTTTCTGTACCCCACCAAATGATGAGCCATTTCTTCATATTTATCAACTTTGCAAAATCCTAGGAATTTCATTTGAACTCCAAATCCAGTGAAACCAACTCCTAGATTCTTCTAAAATCATGATTTGTTAAATAGGTGCCTTTGCTCATTATTCAAAAATATATTTCTGTACACTTCTTTCAAATCCATAAACCCCTTGATTCCATCATATTGAAATGTGCCAAACCATCCATTGATCATTCTCCAATGAAACCACCTTGGTTATTTTTCATATGACCAGAGGTATCCTAGAAAAGTCCAACTCCTATTTTTAGAGCACTTTTATTTTTGCTTGTTGTGTTGCTTATTATGATTGTTTCCATCGTTAGTTGACGAAATAAACGGAGTACTCGGAGATGGACCAGAAGGTTTGAAGACTCCGAAGGACAAGGCAAGCAACCCTTTGACCATGTTTGAGAAACCTTTTTATGCATGTCATATAGTACCATAATGTTGTTGTTACGGAATCATGATGAGGTGGAACCACTTTGATGGTTTGCCACTGCACTTCCTCGTTGATACTTGCATTGAGCATGACCCTACCTTCTTATGAGGGTCATGCCGGTGGGAATAGATAGATGTGTGTTATAGTAGTTGGCTACGCAAATAGGTCAGGGATATGCATTGAAATAAACAAGTGTGGTTTGACATACTTGCAAATGACCCAGTGGGTGCCACTAATGCCCCCTGGGAGACAATGAGGAACTAGGGCACTACTTGGTGAAGAAGTAGTGTACCGAGGCTTGATGAAAGTGTTGTTTACAGAGATGGATTAGATTTATGTGTGACTACCGTCCCAACCAAACATGCGCAACCACTCTACCCTTATATGGGAAAGGGCATTATTGATTACCTAGGTCGATACTAGCATGGTGCCCGCATTACTAGTGATGGGGGTGACATGAGGTCACTCTCGGGACGGGGTCGTGCTTGGATAGGCGGCCATGACTGTCTTTACAGGGCACCGGACACACCGTTGGTACCCCGTGCTTGTGGTATGTGATGAATATGGGAGCAAGGCTCCACAAATTTTAAGATGTGAAATGTTGGCACGGGGCTGTTACCAATCGAGTGGACTCTGTGTTAGTGTCGTCTAGGGAAAGATAGTGATCGGGTGCTTACCCCGGGTACTTGAGGTACCGCGGGTCGTGACTGACACGGAAGTTCCCCGGATCTTGTGGGTAAAGTGTGCAACCTCTACAGAGTGTAAAACTATTCGAATAGCCGTGTCCACGGTCAAGGACAGTTGGGTGGTGCTACTTAGACTATGTCCATAAGTTTCTGGAAAACAACACGGTTTGGTAAATCTGTTGATGTGATTGTGAGAAAGTCACGATGAGCGTGAGCAAGAGTTGTTCTTAACTCTTTTCTGATTTGATGTCTGTAACCTCCTGATACTTGTTGCAGACACATGCATGCCCTTGTTATATGTTGATCATGCTTGCATATGAAAAACTAGCTTTCCGCAAAACTGCCAATTAGCAGTAGAGCCTTGCATAATTATTCTGTCAATCACACTTGGGTTGCTTGAGAGTACATTCAAAGTACTCATTGGCTTGCCACTGGTTATTTTATTGGCCAGGAAGGAGAGAACATGATATGATGAAGATCTCTTGGTGACGAACTCGCGAGCTAGGACGCTTCCCAGTCAGAATGCCTGTAGGGTTAAGGCAGGTGGCATGGGTCCAAGTTGTCATTAAAGATTTCCGCTGCAATGATATACTCAAGACTCGACCATAATGGTCCTATTTGTGTAATACGGTATGTATGGATGTAAGACTCTTGTTATTCAGCTTCTGTGTGTTCAGTGAGCATTGATCTCTGGGATCACTGTACACGTGCATTCGATGATCTCGACTCTTAAGTCGGGGTCCCCATAGAGCTGGTATTAGAGCCATCCTGACTGTAGGAAGCCTTAGTTAGCATGGTCGTTAGTTAGGGTAAAATTATTTTCAAAACTATTACTAGTTTTCAAAACTATCTATACTTCTCTTCCCTTCTCGGTTTTTTGAAAACTAGGCTATACCTAATCTCTTCCCCCTTCAAGACTGTTGGTCGCTAGAACCCTTATGCCCCTGACCACTGGATTTTCTGTAATCCTCGTGGAGTGCACCTTGCCAAACACTCACCCACCACTTCTGCACACAAGATTGGCGACACCACGACAAGACGATACCAACAGAAAATACATCCTCGAGGAATGAGGACATGAAGACCGAGAAGATGGTGACACCCTTGACAGTGCCCCAAGATGATGCAACATTGGCCTATGATGACCAAGGTATAGGTTATGCAAGATCATGATATACCTCGCTAATAGAGTAACCTTGTCACTACGTTGTTGTATCGGCAACCACCGGTGGATGAGAACCTTGCCATTTGGTCCGCCTCACCATAGTGAGCAAGAAAACGGTTCTCTTTGTTCCCCCACTTTTGGTGTCGATGTTGTCATCAACGTAACCAACATGTTGAACCTCTACTATGCCTTGATTAATATCATTGCATAAAGGATTGCCTACCCGATACCCTCGACGTCCCAGAAGGCACAAGGGATCGTCATGATTAAAGAGACAAGAGAACACCAAGTCAACGCCAGCTACCTGGAGGCACCTTCACCACATCACCTCATCAGGCGAGAAGTTGTTGAAGATTCTTCAAGCTCAACCCGGATCGTTTATCAAACAACTACAAGGGACATAGCAACACCTGAGGAAAGCTCAGAAGAATGCACGAGGCACAAGTCATGATTGCTGAGTCCGAGAACCCCTAGGGTAGATGAGTCATCTACCCCCCTATGCGCAGTCGAGTCCGTATGATGGTTCGAATAGAACCATGATTGTGTGTTGCTTGCTTTTATTTGTTTGTGTTTTGATATAAGTCGCACTTTTGCCCTAGGCAACAAGTGCATGGCTATATCATCTTCCTTGCCTTGTTTCTTTTGTTTCGGCCTTTTTGCACCTGTTTTTTTGCACTTGCACTACAGAACCCCCCCTCCTTTTTAGGCATTCCCCTCCTTGTGCTACCTTTTCCCTCTCTTCTCTCTCCTCAACTGAAGACCCGCAAGACAAGGAGTATCAAGGATTCCAACTCGGCAACCAACTAACAATGAAGACTTCTGCTACAACCTCCACGGCCAAGTACAACCCGTGAGGTTATGTTTACCCCTCCAGACTAAAAACCCATTCCTATACCCCTTGAGACTTCACGAGATACTCCAGCACCAACCCTTAACCTTGTGCCTAACCCATAGAATTACAAGAAAACTAGTTAAGCCTCTATAACCTTGCACAACACTGGGTTCATAATGGAACTAGTGGACACGGTGAGTGAGCGCATTTTCATCCTAATATAGCACAAGAACTGACGATGCCATAGATAGACCAATTTGAGGATATAAGACATATGACTTGGTGGCTTTATATCAGTGACTTCGAGGAATTATCTGAGACCTTGATGGATTGTGAGGTTTCATATTGGTGGGATCATGACTTTGGGGAAGCATGTAGGAATTCTCGTCGGGCATGAGATTTGGATGTAAGTAGGTGATTCTGGTTGGGTATAGATGCTAGATATGTCTGCATGGTTCGGAGTAAATTGGATTTAGACCGATGATCCTGATCATGATACCATGCTTCTCGGTGGACAATAAACTAGGAGATTGGATTATTTGTCGGAGTAGATTTAGGGATCTATATAATCAAGACCTTGGAGTTTACTTGACCCGGATGTTGGGAATTTGGTGGACTTACTATCGTAATGCATAGTCCTTCCAAGTATTTGGGTATTATAGGGACTTGAGATCTTGCGGAACACCGTAGACATCGGATTTGTAGAATTGTTGGAGTATGTGGTGATTGATGGAAGTTACCGGGCTATTGGAGTTGATCTATAGGAAGGAAACAAAATCTTGGAGTGGCATATGACGTGTTTCCTTAGAATATAGATGCATTATCTTGAACCTTGCAAGAATAGGTTGAGTGCTTGGATTGTGGAGTTTAATTTAAGCTTAGCAGCATGTATGATCTACCCATGGATTTTAGGGGTAGACATACATATGGATTTGGGGATCATAGACAAGTACAATTTTGTTAGACCGCCTCTTGAGAGTCATGAGGTTATGTATGGCATAAGTGGTGATTGAAGTTGGTCTATACGAGAGGATGCATTTAGTAGTATAAGGTTATTCGTTTGGAGTACTAGATGGAGCTATTGGCATCTCAGAAACCGTGCTTAAGGACAAGATAATAAACGTTCACTCACTCACTAGAATCCTTGAAACCCTTAAGCCCCACCAAGCCACAACATGGTCAGATCCCGACCACGGGCCTTGGCTCTGAGTCAAGAAGGCCTTTGCAAATACTCAACGGAGACCACCACCAATACCCCAGCCTACCTTGTGTACCCCGTAGACTTCATGGAGTACTTGGACGAGTTGGGTAACATCATTATTTTATGACCTACTTGTCTGCCCGAAGACAAGAAGAGACGGCCAGCTGGATGGAAGGCATTTGAAGACTGACATGTCAAGAAGGAAGAACTACACCGACCACCATCCTCGAGATGTAAACTTCCGCGTCGAAGACCGGGCGTATCTGCAAACCACTCCTCTCGTAGGAACAAAGCATTTCCATGTCGAAGGAACGCTCACACCAAGATTTATCG
Source organism: Secale cereale (assembly GCA_902687465.1). Lineage (NCBI taxonomy): Eukaryota > Viridiplantae > Streptophyta > Magnoliopsida > Poales > Poaceae > Secale > Secale cereale. The sequence goes on along the minus strand of LR738715.1, from coordinate 247,775,113 downwards.
GCCTTCTTCAAGACCACTGCAAGACAAATAGTAGACGGCCCCCAGCTAGAATTACCACCTGAGATACCCACCGTACACCAAATATTCCACGGGTCACCACTCTGGAAGTACTTCTTACTTCCTAACTAGCCCGGTCCCCGCAAGGACATCGATCGCCGAGCCTTTGACAACTAACCCAACCTAACCTATGCAAGAGACCCCTCATCAACCTGCATCAAAGGCAGCGAGCGAGAAGCCACACCACCAAGTACTTCAAGATTCCATGGAGCACCACTCGGAAGCAGAACCAACAAGAAGAAGTTAAGACTACCCCGTATCAAAGACTCCGTATTCCTGTCCACGCCTAGTCTGGGAATCTCGGGGACGAGATTCTTGTAAGGGGGCTAGGTCTGTCACACCCTGATTTTCATGCCACAACACTTAAGCTAATAATCATGCTAAAAATGTGGATTGGCAAAAACTTTTGAGTGTTTTGGTCATTGCTTGATTTGATTTTTGTCTGCTGTTTGCTAGTGCTCTAGAAATCAAATAAATCCTCCAACTCTTCTACTTCATCTCCTTGATCCAAAACCTTCTCCCAATGATCATGACATGTGTATAGACCAGTATAGTATTTTCTTATAAAAATATTTTGGCCAAATAGTATTTTCTAAAATTAGTTTTCCAAAACCCCCAGAATTAAGGTTTGCACTACAAGTACCTTATTTAGGGTGTGAAAAATCTTTCAAAAGGTATATTTGAATCCTATTAGGTATAGGACTCCCAGAAACCACAAAATTATAATTTTAAAAGTTATTTTTATATTTTATTTAAATGCTTTTTCTTTAGGCCAGAAATGGTCTTTAATAGGTACAAATTATTTAACTATTTCCAAAATATTTGCCAAAATTCAGGGAAACTCCTAGGACATATATTGTCCATATATAAGAGTTTCAACACATGGTCATGTTCAAAATATTGGACAATTCCTTCCAAAACCCTTTCTGGATATTTCAAGCTTTTGAAATATTTACAAAGGAAATATTCTCAAAAACTTCCAGGGAAATTCTATCATGTCAAATATGACATATTTGATGATCTTACAAATCCTCATGCCTTGAAGATCAAGAAAACATCATCTAATTCCCTCAAAACCATTTCTGTCCATTTTGAAGTTTGAGCAACTTTACATTGCCAAACTTGTCTAAATGCTCTCAAACTTGGTGCACATGCTAGAATGGTCTAATTATGCATCTAGACCAACTGGCACAAGTATTGGAGAAGCATAACTTGATCTAAGTACCCCAAAACCCTTTCTGACCAGGTCCAAATTTGAACAACTCTACATTGCCAACTTTTTACTTGGGGCCTTAAATTTTGTGGACATGCTCACAACCCCAAATGATGACACTACACCAAGTGGTGCATCAAGGAGAGATGAATTGCTTAACTTAATCTTGGAAAATCAATTTCTCTTGATTTCTAGGGTTTACAAAAGTTGCATTGGCAACTTTGCCCAAATGAGCTCAAATTTGGTGGAAGGGCCTAAATCTATGTGCCATTTCATCATGTTAAGTCTCATGTCAATTAGAAGTCATTTGCTTGCCCAAAACTACATCAAACACCTTCTGCCATTTTACCAAAATCACTGTTTTGCCCCTTTTACTATTCTACTTGAGCTCAACTTTTTACCACAACAGCTCCTAGTCACCTTCTTCCCCCAGTAACTCTCCCCTGACCAGAGCTCAATGATTGAGGGGTGAAAACCCTCATTTTACCACCCTAGACAGCCCCTCTCTCCTTCTTCTTCTGCCTCTCTCCTCTCCTAATGGCTCTCTAGAGCATCCAAGACCACCTCCCTATATTCTACTACTCCCTCTACCCCCTAGACACCATTGGCCACGCCCTGGACGCCAGAGAAATTCCAATGGCAGCCATATGCATGCTCTGGAGCGCGCTACAGTGCTCTGGCGCACTGTAGCTGCCCCCCATCCCGATGCCCCGACAGCCTCGGGCCTCCCCAGCATGTCCCCCGATGTTGCCTCGACGTCTGGGACACGGCACGTCGCCGGCCCCCACCTGAACCTCTCTCCACTCCCCTCTGCGAGCTCGCCTGAGCGCGCCCTGGACCGCGCCCACGGTGCACCGCGGCCATGCCCATTTAAGCCACCCTCCGAGCTCGCTCTCGCCTCTGCTGACTCCCCCTTTCTCCCGTAAACCTCCTGGACATGCTCTGCCTTCCCCTGGCTCTCCTTGCCTCTCCCTAGCCACCTCGGTCGTCGTCGTCCTCCGCCTGGCTCCAGTGAACCGAGGCTTCCCCTCCTCTCCTTAGACCACCAGGGGAAGGCCCACAGGCCACAGGATCCCCTGCACCCCCTCTTTCTTCTACTCCGGGGCCTACGGCGTCGCACTCGTCTCGACCCGAAGCCGCTCGCCGGCGCCGAGGCTGCCGCCGCCCCCGTTCCCCCTCGGACCGCGTGAGGCCCATGGATGGGCTCGGCTTGATCCCCCGGAGCTCGTCAGTGTGCTGGACGCCGCCGGGGACGACCGGAGTCGCCGGAAAGGGCGCCGGCACCTGCTCGGCCGACCTCCCCTGCCCCTCCTCTGATTTAGGCGGGAGGTAGGAGGAGGGCCTGCCAGCAGGGCCCATCGGTAAGTTGCTAAAGCCCCGGGCCCCGGGTTAAGTGAAGACGGCCTTCGGGGAACGCGCCTATCCTGACCGAAGGCGTACTCACGGTAGTACGCCAACGACGTCACCTATGCACCCCGGGCGGCTGATGCCACTTGGCCGGCCCACGTCCGCATCCCGCTTGTGCGCAGGATAAGGGTAAAAAAATCATTTACCTTTCCTTTTCTTTTTCTGTAAACTTCTAAAATCCGTAAATAATTCAAATGAACTCCAAATTTGATGATTCAAATTTCTAGTAGTTCATAAAATCCTGATCTACCTGTTGGTGCAACATGCACATTTTTCCAGAAACTTTTTCTTCACAAATATTATCAAAATGTCATTATTCCATTTTCTGTGATGAACTTTAGAAAATCACAAAGAGCTCAAATTTGATCCAAATGCAATGGTTCAAATTCCTAGATGCTTGTAATATCCAAACTTTGTTTTGGAACATTTTTATTAATACTTTCTGTACCCCACCAAATGATGAGCCATTTCTTCATATTTATCAACTTTGCAAAATCCTAGGAATTTCATTTGAACTCCAAATCCAGTGAAACCAACTCCTAGATGCTTCTAAAATCATGATTTGTTAAATAGGTGCCTTTGCTCATTATTCAAAAATATATTTCTGTACACTTCTTTCAAATCCATAAACCCCTTGATTCCATCATATTGAAATGTGCCAAACCATCCATTGATCATTCTCCAATGAAACCACCTTGGTTATTTTTCATATGACCAGAGGTATCCTAGAAAAGTCCAACTCCTATTTTTAGAGCACTTTTATTTTTGCTTGTTGTGTTGCTTATTATGATTGTTTCCATCGTTAGTTGACGAAATAAACGGAGTACTCGGAGATGGACCAGAAGGTTTGAAGACTCGGAAGGACAAGGCAAGCAGCCCTTTGACCATGTTTGAGAAACCTTTTTATGCATGTCATATAGTACCATAATGTTGTTGTTACGGAATCATGATGAGGTGGAACCACTTTGATGGTTTGCCACTGCACTTCCTCATTAATACTTGCATTGAGCATGACCCTACCTTCTTATGAGGATCATGCCGGTGGGAATAGATAGATGTGTGTTATAGTAGTTGGCTACGCAAATGGGTCAGGGATATGCATTGAAAGAAACAAGTGTGGTTTGACATACTTGCAAATGACCCTGTGGGTGCCACTAATGCCCCCTGGGAGACAATGAGGAACTAGGGCAATACTTGGTGAAGAAGTAGTGTACCGAGGCTTGATGAAAGTGTTGTTTACAAAGATGGATTAGATTTATGTGTGACTACCGTCCCAACCAAACATGCGCAACCACTCTACCCTTATATGGGAAAGGGCATTATTGATTACCTAGGTCGATACTAGCATGGTGCCCGCATTACTAGTGATGGGGGTGACATGAGGTCACTCTCGGGACGGGGTCGTGCTTGGATAGGCTGCCATGACTGTCTTTACAGGGCACCGGACACACCGTTGGTACCCCGTGCTTGTGGTATGTGATGAATATGGGAGCAAGGCTCCACAAATTTTAAGATGTGAAATGTTGGCACGGGGTTGTTACCAATCGAGTGGACTCTGTGTTAGTGTCGTCTAGGGAAAGATAGTGATCGGGTGCTTACCCCGGGTACTTGAGGTACCGCGGGTCGTGAATGACACGGAAGTTCCCCAGATCTTGTGGGTAAAGTGTGCAACCTCTACAGAATGTAAAACTATTCGAATAGCCGTGTCCACGGTCAATGACAGTTGGGTGGTGCTACTTAGACTATGTCCATAAGTTTCTGGAAAACAACACGGTTTGGTAAATCAGTTGATGTGATTGTGAGAAAGTCACGATGAGCGTGAGCAAGAGTTGTTCTTAACTCTTTTGTGATGTTGATGTCTGTAACCTCCTGATACTTGTTGCTGACACATGCATGCCCTTGTTATATGTTGATCATGCTTGCATATGAAAAACTAGCTTTCCGCAAAACTGCCAATTAGCAGTAGAGCCTTGCATAATTATTCTGTCAATCACACTTGGGTTGCTTGCGAGTACATTCTAAGTACTCATTGGCTTGCCACTGGTTATTTTATTGGCTAGGCAGGAGAGAACAGGATATGATGAAGATCTCTTGGTGACGAACTTGCGAGCTAGGACACTTCCCAGTCAGAATGCTTGTAGGGTTAAGGCACATGGCATGGGTCCAAGTTGTCATTGAAGATTTCCGCTACAATGATATACTCAAGACTCGACCATAATGATCCTATTTGTGTAATACGGTATGTATGAATGTAAGGCTCTTGTTATTCAGTTTCTGTGTGTTCAGTGAGCATTGATCTCTGGGATTACTGTACACGTGCATTCGATGATCTCGACTCTTAAGTCGGGGTCCCCACAGTATGCAATAAAACGATCAGAAGAGAAAAGCAATACATTAATAGCATCGATTACATCTAAGTTGAACGACTGTCGAAACCAAAGAGACATACTACAAGTTCATTAAAGTTTAATTACAACATGAGGCAATCGATGTTTCAGAACTAGACACAGCATCACTACTTTCGACTCGACTCAAGGGACCGGAGCGTGGATAAAGTCGCCATCTATCATGGGAGTCATGAAATCGCGGGCGTTGTCAGCCTGCATTTGTAGCATTGTGTCTATGTCACTGTCGGACGGTTGATTTCTGAGGTGGAACTGCCCCGAGGTACGAAGGACATCTTGATGGATGATTTCTGCAAACTCCTACTGGATGCGAAAGAATTCTTGTCTGATGCCCGCGTCCTGGATTGCCGACACGCTCGCGGCCCAATCTTTGAGTTTATCTGGTAGAAGAAGGTGATGATGGTCCCGTACGATCGCCCGCATGTGATGGATGGCGTAGTAGGCACCCTTCTGACCGCCAGGCGGCTGCTTGACGCAGCAGAACATCGTATTGTGGGCGAACACGTGCTTGCCGTACTTACGATGAGGCCTGGTGAAGGTGCCTCCAAATTTGGCATAGCCGGGGAGAACATCATCAAGAACTTTCTTGACATTTGTGTAGTCTACCTTCGACTGACGGTCCGAGTCGAAATATGTGGCCATGGAATATTTTGGGCTTAGGAGGATGAGTGTGCAATGTGTGTCACTGCACAAAACACGGAATGTTAAAAGAAAAACGATCAAAATCTAAGAATTCATATGTTACGGGGCGGTTGAGGGGACGACTTACTCGGGAAAGTAAGGCACGAAGAAGTTATCCTTATCTCGGTTTGCCAGAATGACGCCTTCGAGGTAAGAACTCGGGACTTGCCGGTCCCCAGCGCTGCCCAAGATCATGGCACGCATGTAGAAGGGGTCAACTATCACGATGTCCGAGGTCTTGTCTCTAATGATCCGCATCTCCATACTCAGCAAAAATAGCCGAACGAAGGTGTAGTGCAGCGGATGAAGGTTAAACATAGGGAAGATGTCATCAAACCGCAGGACGATCGTACCCCCGATGGAGTTATCCACAAAGCCCTTGCCCTCTGGCACCTTGGCCGCGAAAACTGGGTATGCCACATCCTTCTCTCTGAGACGCTGCTTCTCCGAAGAAAGAACACTGTCATGCAGACTCCGCATAGCACCGGTTACAGCATTAAGCATATTAGTTGGTAGCATCGGCCTACCCGCCACATGAACCCTCCTCATTATATCCTCAGGTGAAGGTGGCCCGTCCTGAGCACGGATCGTACTCGGTGCCGGCTGGCTCGCACCCTTGTTACTCTTTCTTTTCCGTTCCTTCTTCTTCTCCTGTAATGGGACCGAGTTCTGCTCACAGACCGCCTTCTTGAGTGTGTTGGGGCTGATAATATTTCGCACCTCGGTTATCTGAGGCTCGGTGAAGTCGGCAGCTGGAGGCGTATCCTGAGAACTGAACGGCAGACGACGCCTGTTGCAACTTGGTTTCTGATACGTCCAAAACGTATCTATAATTTCTGCTTGCTCCATGCCTCTATTGGGTGATATTGCTATGATATTTATACACTTCCATACACTTTTGATCATATTTGGACTAACCTATTAACTCAGTGCACCCCAGTGCCAGTTTCTGTTTTCGGCTGTTTTTGTATTTCAGGTTTTCACATTTCGAGAACTGCCAGGAAAAATCCAGAAAAATTATATAAAAAATCAGCGTTCCAGAAACTACCGTGCGCCCGAAGGAC
>LR738715.1:247755155-247768100 GCA_902687465.1 Secale cereale | reverse complement strand
CCGCCGGGGGGGGGGGGCGCCTGGGCCCCCCGAGGCTCCTCCGATGCCCCCTTTGGCATATATTTAAAGCGTCTCCCGAAACCCTTGAGGGAGGAACTCTTTTCGCGATCCCATCTCTGTTCTGCCGCCGCCGCCGCTTCCAAGATCGGGAGCACCAGGAGAACTCTTCCCGACACCCTGCCGGAGGGGAGGATCACCACCGGGAGCCTCTCCACCACCATGGACGCCTCCCGGATGAGTTGTGAGTAGTCTCCCTTGGACCATGAGTCCATGACCAGTAGCTATGTGATGTTCTCCTCCCGTTCTTGTGCTTCACTAATTAGCCCTCGTGAGCTGCCCTACATGATCGAGGCACATATGTAATCCTTATGCAATTGCTATGATGAGTTTGCTGGGATCCGATGGATTATGAGATTATGTTCAGATTGTGCTTGAGTAATATATTTGATCTACCTCTTTTATATTTATGTTCGTAAGTAATTCTTGCATGTTCTCCGTTGTTATTTATTGCTTTGGCCAAGTAATAGGTAGTGACTCCAAGAGGGAACGTTATGCTTGATTGTGGGTTCATGCCCCTCGATGACTAGCTTGAGTGACAGAAACATGAGTCTAGGGGATGTGCTGTTGCCACAAGGGGGAAAACAATGGTGCGTGTGCCCGCGGGTGCAAGGATTGTTTACTTTACGCAAAGTTCTTTTAATGCAGTTGTCTGTTGCTTTGAGTTTACACTATGGGCGGGGCTCGCAACTTAATACCAGCGAGATGTTCTGGATAGATATCTCAAGGTGGATGATTAGTAGTAGATATTGATGGATTTCGGTCTACTTACTTTGGCGTACCGCCCATGTTTTGAACCTCAACCTTTCTTGCAATGTAGTCAGCATTGGTTTGCGCACATGGTCCTGTCAATTGCCCAGCTGTAATTCGTTTACCTCACATAGTTGTTTTATCGTCTTTTGGGAGAGAGACATCACTAGTGAACATCATGAGACTCCAGTCCATATTACCATCATTGATCACATCCGCTATTTACTTTTCCGCTTTTACTTACTGTTGCAATTATACCTATCACTATTATCACTTGCGTTTGATCCTTTGTAAACTACAAGGCCGGAGGGATTGACAACCTCTCTGTACTCGTTGGGAGCAAAGTTATTTGTATCTGTGTGCAGGTCCACGTTGATTGCTAATATCCGGTGCCGTTAGCAGTTGACACCTTCTTGTTGAAACTGGGAGTCTCTGGGAAATCGATCCTTGGTATTACCAAGGGAAAACTTCTGCTACACAGCATCTCAAACCTTCCACTTGGGGTAACCAACGAGGGGTGAGAAGCCACCTAGCAAAGCAATTTCTGGCGCCGTTGTCGGGGACTCCACTCTTCAGGATAGGGGAGTTGCACGCTATCTTTTACCTTTGCTTTTTAGTCTTGATAGTTTACCTTTCAGTTTTTGCTTTAGTATCTTTTATCAAAAATCACAAAAATAGTTATCTTGCTTGCTTTCTACAATGGGTTCCACTGAGAACACCAAGTTGTGTGACTTCACTAGTCACAACAACGATGACTTTATCAGCACACCTATCACTACACCTGCCACTTCAGCACCTTCATATGAAATTAAACCTGCTTTACTGAATCTAGTTATGAAAGATCAATTCTCCGCTGCTGGAGATGATGCTGCTTTACACTTGAACAACTTTGTTGAACTTTGTGATATGCAAAAGTACCAAGAAATAGATGGTAATATTGTTAAGCTTAAGCTTTTTCCTTTCTCCTTGAGAGGAGGAGCTAAAATTTGGTTTCAGTCTTTGCCTAGAAATAGCATAGATTCGTGGGACAAGTGCAAAGATGCTTTTATTGGAAAATACTATCCACCTGCTAAAATTATCCAACTAAGAAGTAACGTAATGAATTTTAAACAATTGGATAATGAACACGTTGCCCAAGCTTGGGAACGTATGAAATCTCTTATCTAGAACTGCCCTACTCACGGTTTGACTACTTGGATGGTTATCCAAACTTTTTATGCAGGCTTGAACTTTACCTCGCGGAACTTGTTAGATTCGGCCACGGGAGGAACTTTTATGTCAACTACACTTGGTGCTGCCACAAAACTTCTCGATGAGATGATGACCAACTATTCCCAATGGCACACCGAACGTGCTCCAACAGGTAGGAAGGTAAACTCTGTCGAGGAGATTTCCTCCTTAAATGAAAAAGTTGACTTGATCATGTCTCTACTTTCGAAGCAATCCTCTGTTGATCCTCGTGATGTTCCTTTAAATTCTTTGATTGCTCAAGCACAAGTAGATGTGAACTTTATCTCTAGAAACAATTTTAACAACAATGCTTATAGGAGTAATTTTGGTAGCAATCCTTGACCGTTCCCCTCTAATTCTTATGGGAACAACAATGCTTATCCTAGCACCAGGAACTCCACTACTGAACTAGAGATTATGCTTAAAGATTTCATCACTACCCAAAAAGCTTTTAATAATAGTGTAGAAGAAAAACTAAACAAACTAGGTGATCTCTCTTCAAAGGTAGACAATTTAGCCAATGAGGTAGAATTGCTTAAAATTAAAACTTCTCCTCTTGAGGAGAGGAAGGTCACTCCTATTAATGCTACTCAAGTGCAAATTAATGAAAATATTAGGATGATGGCTAAACTTAAAGAGAGATGGGCTAGAGAAAGGGAGGAAGAAGATAGAATTAAGAGCCTTCCTACCCACCACACTGTTGCTACTATCCAAGTTGTTGAGGATATCCAAACTCTTAGCACCCAATGTACTCCTGGTCCCGATGGACCTATTAATGGTGATGCTATGACTATAGAAACTACCAAACATGTGAACCTAAAGGACACCACTACCACTTTACTTGATGCTAGTGACCTTGATTTTGATAATTGCACTCTTACCGAAGTTATTGATTTCCTTCACAAGATGTCTAGAGACCCCCGCACTAGCACGATTAACCTTGCCTTCACAGAGCATATCACTAATGCTCTCATCAAAGCTAGGGAGGAGAAACTTAGAGTAGAAGCCTCCATACCTAGAAATCTAGAAGATGGTTGGGATCCTATGATAAAAATTAAATTGAATGACTTCTCTTGTTATGCATTATGTGATGTTGGAGCTAGTACCTCTGTTATGCCCAAAAGAATATATGAGATGCTTAAATTGAAACCTTTTGATTCTTGTTCTTTTGGTGTTCGTCTCGTTTATTCTTCCATAAAGAAACCTTTGGGGACGATCGATGATGTTCTTATCGTTGTCAATGATAATTATGTTCCCGTTGATTTTACTATTATGGATATTGAATGTGATCCTTCTTGTCCAATTATTTTGGGACGTCCTTTTTTACGCACCGTTGGTGCTATCATTGACATGAAAGAGGGGAATATAAAATTTCAGTTTCCTCTCAAGAAAGGGATGGAACACTTCCCTCGAAAGAAGATCAAGTTACCTTTTGAGTCCGTTGTACGGGCTAGCTATTCTTTTACTCTTGATAAAACTTGATCTATATGCATTATGCCTAGCTTAAAGGCATAAAAGAAAGCGCTTTTGGGAGGCAGCCCACATGAATAAATTTATTTTGCTTTTGTTGTGTCTTGATGTTGTTACTACTGTAGCATCATCATTGTATCTTTACTTTTCAATTTTGTGCCAAGTATGGCCTCTGATTGCAAGAAAGTTCAAAAGTTGTGAGGTGCTGTCTAGGAAACAGATTCTGTCCTTGGATAGAAAAATTCGTATAAAATCACCAGATAATCTTTTTGGTCTGAATTTTTTCGACAGCGTGCTCTATATAATTGTCTTTCGTGCGTCTGTTCTGAGTTTTTTGATTTGAGTTGCAGAAGTGCCCGAACAAATCATTTACTACCTGCTGTTCTGTTTTTCACAGATTCTGTCATGTTTTGCCTTTCCTTCATTTTGCAAACCTAGAGCTTGCTTTTTCTTTGCAAAAACCTTTTGGCAATCTTGAGAAACAGTAGACCTTCAAGAATATCTTTATTTCCAGCAAGGTACAATTATTTTGTTATGGGTACTAACCTAGCTAATCAGATTATGATGAGTTATGTATGAAGGGAGTTTTCAAGTGTGCGAGGGAAGATGATAAAAAGATCCAGGAGTGTCAAGCGCTCAAGCTTGGGGATGCCCCCGTGCACCCCCAAGAAATATTCAAGGAGACTCAAGCGTCTAAGCTTGGGGATGCCCTCGTGCATCCCCTTCTCCATCAACATTATCAGTTCGTCTTTCGTTCCACTATATTTTAATCACTTCATGTGTTATGTGCTATGCTTGGAGCGTCTTGCTTTTAGTTTTCTTTAGTTTTACAGAGTCGGAACTCAGCGTTCTTTATGTGGGAGAGAAACACGCTCCACTTCTACCTAGAACATAACATAGAATTTTCATGTCTATCTTTGTTGTGTGTGTTCTTTGTCGTTTAATAACTACTATCATGCTCTACTCTTAGTATTCATGCTTATCTTTTTAAAGAGCCTGTGTTTAGTTGGTTGCTTGAACTCTCTTTAATTATCATGCTTATCTTATTAAGAGAGTTTGCTTCCGTTGCATTGGTTAATATGTCTATGATAAAGATGCTACATGCATAATGGCGCTTAGTAGTTTAGGTTTTCTTATGGTTAGTCTCAAATAGCTGGGGGATTCCCAATGTGTTATTGGAGTACCAACATGATTTGTTTGCCAATGATGTGGTATGGTTTAGTAATATCTTCCCTCAAGAATTTATTTTGATTGACTTGGCGTATGCTCACGCATATTTAAGACTGTAAAGAAAGTCTGTCAAGCCTTGATGATCTTTTGTTTCTGAGTAGCGATATAAATTCCATGCCTGATTCAATGTTGCTTTGTCGCTCTGCATGATTATGACCGTCATTGCTCTCTTAGTTGGTCGCTCCCAGTCTTTTGCTAACCTCCACCTGTACTAAGCGGACTGACTGCTTGTGCATCCACATCCTTTTAAACCAGTTATGCCATATGAGTCCACCATACCTACCTATATGTGGTATTTCACTGCCACTCCAAGTAAATTTACATGTGCTACCTTTAAAACCTTCAGTTTTTGCAATACATAGCTCATGGGAAAGTAGCTTAAAAACTATTGTGGTAAAGAATATGTTGCTTATGTATCTTATTTTCTTATAAGTTGCTTGCTGAGCGGTAACCATGTTTCTGGGGACGCCATCAACTGTTACACTTTTGTTGAATATCATGTGAGTTGCTATGCATGTTCGTCTTGTCTAAAGTAAGGGTGATTTGCCATGGGTTGAATGGTTTGAGTATGCATATTGTGAGAGAAGAACATTGGGCCGCCAACCAAAGCCATGTATCATGGTAGAAGTTTTAGCTTGGACATTAATCCTCAATCTCTTATGAGAATATGCTTAAGCATTAAAGAGGAGTCCATTATCTATTTTCTATGTTGTCCCGGTATGGATGTCCTCAAGTTGAGATCTATCAAAAACGAGAAATCAAATGCGATCTGTCTCCTTGGACCTTTGTACAGGTGACATAGAGGTACCCCTTTGTGACACTTGGTTGAAACATATGTAATGCAATGACAATCCATGGAAATCCGAGCTAATTAGGACAAGGTGCGAGCACTGTTGGTATTCGATGCATGAGGCTTGCAACTTATAGGATGTCTTATGCATAACACATATGAAGTACTACTACCATTGACAAAATTGTTTCTATGTTTTCAAAATAAAAAGCTCTAGCACATGAGTAATCCCTGCTTCCCTCTGCGAAGGGCCATTCTTTACTTTTATGTTGAGTCTCCACCTTCTTTTAAGAGCACCAACTACTAAGAGCATGATTGTCATTCTGAGTGTAATGTGCATTGTCCCAAAGTAGCATTGTCTTTTGCATGATTGTGATATCGTTTATTCTGAAATCATTGTATCTAGTCATCACTTAAACCTTGAAGGTGCCCCTGCATTTATGTTTTGCTTCACTAAAGGGGGCAAGCTAGATATCACTTTATCATATTTGCACATCATGTTCATTGCAAATCTATTTGATGTTTCAGTATCATATTGTAAAACTTTCAGTTCTTTGTTATTTTCTCATGAGGCAACTTAATTACTATAGATTCATTGTCTCAGTAAGCTTTTGTCATATGACTATGAAAAAGTCCTATATGGTTAATAGCATGTCACCACAGAAATTATTCTTGTTATCATTTACCTACTCGAGGACGAGCAGGAATTAAGCTTGGGGATGTTGATACGTCCAAAACGTATCTATAATTTCTGCTTGCTCCATGCCTCTATTGGGTGATATTGCTATGATATTTATACACTTCCATACACTTTTGATCATATTTGGACTAACCTATTTACTCAGTGCACCCCAGTGGCAGTTTCGGTTTTCGGCTGTTTTTGTATTTCAGGTTTTCACATTACGAGAACTGCCAGGAAAAATCTAGAAAAATTATATTAAAAATCAGCATTCCAAAAACTACCGTGCGCCCGAAGGACAGCCGGGGGGGCACCAGGGCTCCAGGCGCCCTGGCGGCGCGCCCCCCCTGGGCCGCGCCGGGGGGGGCGCCTGGGCCCTCCCAGGCTCCTCCGATGCCCCCCCTTTGGCATATATTTAAAGCGTCTCCCGAAACCCTTGAGGGAAGAACTCTTTTCGCGATCCCCTCTGTTCCGCCGCCGCCGCCGCTTCCAAGATCGGGAGCACCAGGAGAACTCTTCCCGGCACCCTGCCGGAGGGGAGGATCACCACTGGGAGCCTCTCCACCACCATGGACGCCTCCCGGATGAGTTGTGAGTAGTCTCCCTTGGACCATGAGTCCATGACCAGTAGCTATGTGATGTTCTCCTCCCGTTCTTGTGCTTCACTAATTAGCCCTCGTGAGCTGCCCTACATGATCGAGGCACATATGTAATCCTTATGTTGTTGCTATGATGAGTTTGCTGGGATCCGATGGATTATGAGATTATGTTCAGATTGTGCTTGAGTAATATATTTGATCTACCTCTTTTATATTTATGTTCGTAAGTAATTCTTGCATTTCTCCGTTGTTATTTATTGCTTTGGCCAAGTAATAGGTAGTGACTCCAAGAGGGAACGTTATGCTTGATTGTGGGTTCATGCCCCTCGATGACTAGCTTGAGTGACAGAAACATGAGTCTAGGGGATGTGATGTTGCCACAAGGGGGAAAACAACGGTGCTTGTGCCCGCGGGTGCAAGGATTGTTTACTTTACGCAAAGTTCTTTTAATGCAGTTGTGTGTTGCTTTGAGTTTACACTATGGGTGGGGCTCGCAACTTAATACCAGAGAGATGTTCTGGATAGATATCTCAAGGTGGATGATTAGTAGTAGATATTGATGGATTTCGGTCTACTTACTTTGGCGTACCGCCCATGCTTTGAACCTCAACCTTTCTTGCAATGTAGTCAGCATTGGTTTGCGCACATGGTCCTATCAATTGCCCAACTGTAATTCGTTTACCTCACATAGTTGTTTTATCGTCTTTTGGGAGAGAGACATCACTAGTGAACATCATGAGACTCCGGTCCATATTACCATCATTGATCACATCCGCTATTTACTTTTCCGCTTTTACTTACTATTGCAATTATACCTATCACTATTATCACTTGCGTTTGATCCTTTGTAAACTACAAGGCCGGAGGGATTGACAACCTCTCTGTACTCGTTGGGAGCAAAGTTATTTGTATCTGTGTGCAGGTCCACGTTGATTGCTAATATCCGGCGCCGTTAGCAGTTGACACCTTCTTGTTGAAACTGGGTGTCTCTGGGAAATCGATCCTTGGTATTACCAAGGGAAAACTTCTGCTACACTGCATCTCAAACCTTCCACTTGGGGTAACCAACGAGGGGTGAGAAGCCACCTAGCAGTTTCTCCGCGGTACCAACTAGATCGCACACGTCTTTTGTAGGGTTGGGTTCTTGAGAAGGAGGCCCCATGAATTCGCCATCGTACCCATGATCGGCAAAGTACTCATCGACGTTGGCAAATGTATCATCGTCATTGTCATTGTTGTCGTTCGGATCCTGTGCCATATGCATGTTCGGATCCAGTGCCATAGGGATGTCCGGCACCGTTGCGGCGGTCTTGCCATGGCTTGGCGCCGGCACGACTGGCGGTGTTGTCTTTGGGGTGGTGTCCCCCGCCCCCAAACGAATCTGGCTCTTCGGCCAAAGCAGGGGCCAGCTTAGGCAGGCGCTGAGGGTCATCACATCATCTTCGTCGGCCCCAACGGGTCAAATCGGAGGTAACAACTCGTTGCAGCCTGGCAGCACCCGAACCAGTTGAACCCTATACAAGGTGGGTGGCATCGGAGTACCGTGGAACACGGGGTTGCCCGGTTGAATGATTTTGCCTTTGGCGACATCGACCAACTCGTTGTTCACGAAGTGCAGGAGAGTGCACGGAACATCGGCGGCGCCCTGCGAAAACATGTAGGGCGTCAGGGATGCCCAGTCAAAGGCAAGGAGATGAAGTCCTCGGCCGAGAGGCTTAATTAGTTACCGTGATGATGGCGTCGGGCTCGGCTAATGTCGAGGCACCGCCAACGGTGGGCGTGCAATTGATGGAGGGGCCGCTTGCTGCAGAGGTGCCGGCCGGCGTACACCCAGGTGCATTAAGCTCCAATGCCCGTGCCGGCGTCGGAGACACCAATGTCGCCTCCGTCGGAGACACCAATGGCCCCGCCTGCGCGTTTTGTGAGTTGCTGGCCGTGAAGCTGGGAATCGGGGGCGGCCCCTGTTGGCCGCCCGCAATCCACGTCGTCAGCCACTGAATCAAGGTAGGCATAATGCCGGTGAGCGTCGATCCCAGTTGTTGTTGCACTTGCTCTTGGACAATCTCCGGAATCCGCGCCACTTGTGCCTTGAGTTCTTGAACCTCGCGCGACTGGCTTTCCGAGCTGGTCTTTTTCTCCTTTCGCCCACCAGCGTTATAGTATGACGACCATTTTGTGGACAAGCCTTTACCGGCCACACGACCAGCTGACGACGGCTTACTGAGCTTATCCTTTTTCTTCATTACATTCAACGCCCTATTTAGAGTGGTGTCCCAAGGGGTGCTCCGAGTCGACCCCGCGCTACTGCTTTCAATCGCCTGCGGAAGGAATGTGAACCATTTAGAAATTTGGCTTCATTAATTAGAATGCAACCATATGGAGCTAATTACGCGGGGGGGGGGGTGTATTCCTTACCAGAACAAGCTCAAGCGCCCTGGTCTTCGGATCCGTGGTAAGCTCCTTTGTTTTCGGGTCCTTCTTGTACCGGGCCCTGACAAAGTTCCTGGTCTACTTGTCACCGTATTTATCGAAGAGGGGCGGTAGGCCTTGCTCGGCACGCTCCGCCTCCTCCTTGTCCCATATAGGCTCCGCCACTCTGTAACCACCGGGACGGAGTGTGTGTTCCCCTAAGTTCAACACCCGCACTTCTTTCCCCCACTGGCTTGATTTGGAGGTTGCGGTGCTCTCGCACTTGATCTTGAAGTCGTTGTAGTCATCTTCGGTGATCGAAGGATTTTTCTCCTTAATCATCTCATAACTAAAACCTTTGTCAATCATTCTCTTCACCGAGCTTCTCCAAGTAGACAGGGCCGTGCTCATCCTCGTGAGGGCGGCATTGTTCACTTTATTCCCTGCGAGGCGTGTGTTTTCAAATTCAGCGGGGAACTTGTTCGTTCGTGCAGCTTCATGAAGAGGAGGTTGCGCAAATTCCCTCGGTCCTTATGCCTTAGGTTCTCGGTGTTGATCGAGACGGTGCTCCGGAGAATGCACCCGAGCTGAAGCGAGTACCCCATGACTATTTGTTCGGGCACCGTTGGATTCCCGTCGGAGTCCACTTCAGTAAATTCCTCCTTGACGGTGCGGAGCACGGTCGGGCGCCGGTCCTTCTGTTGCCTCTTCGGTTGGCTGCCATCTGTGCGTGCGCCGCCATCATCAGTGGTGGCATCCTCGGCGGCACCATCAATGGTGTCATCCCCGACGGCACCATCAGTGGGGTCATCCTCGGCGGCACCATCAGTGGTGTCAGGATCGGTGTCTTTTGCGCTTTCCTCATAGAAGTGAGGTTGTTCCTCCATCTCCTGGGACAGCTCCCAGAATGCCTTGCCGCCCGAACCGCCGGCCTCATTGTAGTCGGCCATGTTTCTCTCTAAATAGGAAAAAAGTTTGGTCAAAAAGTTGGTTATTGTCAAGGAACAATATCATGGTCTCATCATTTAGGGTTTGTCGACACCGAGTCATCCTAAAAGCTAAGCTTTTATCATTTAGGGTTTTTCGACGCCGAGGCACCCTAAAAGCCTAAGCTTTCATCATTTAGGTTTTTATCGACACCGAGGCACCCTAAAAGCCAAGGTTTTATAATTTATGGTTTGTCAACACCGAGGCATCCTAAAAGCTAAGCTGGGAAGGAGAATTCTAAGTTGGGCCTAATCACTTGGCTCTATTGCCGCCTATGGTTTAATGCAGCAAGAATAAAGGGACAGTTGATCCTACTTAATTAAGTACTAAGATACCCCGGCCCATGCATTAGTCACAAGTACCCCATATGTCCTATTTTTAGCAAAGTCATGCTAAAATTCACGGAAAATTTCAGCATGACCTTTGCTGAAAATAGGACATATGGAGTACCCGAATTTGCCGGAACGGAAGTTAATCGACATTCCAGCAAACTCAAGGGCCTCTCGGGGTACCTGCAAAATCATCACGACACGATGGTCGGAGAAAAACCCCAGCAAACTAGCAAAGTTACTGACGTGTTTACAGAAATTGTTTTCTGTAAAAGATGATCATCATCTTTACAAGTCGTTCTCAATGTGATCACAAGTAATTCAGAGGCATCACAAGTAATTCAGAGCATCACAAGGCATTAGTAGTTTAGTACATGAACAAGTTTTACAAAGCACATCGATATGTACTGTATTTCATTGTGGAGTGATATACAATATGTTACAGCAAAGAAACAGATTAATCCATGACTCAGCTTATCAACAGTCATTACTTGTCAAATACAGAAGAAGGAACAATTTATTTGTGACATAGTTACAAATGATGACAGAATAAAGCAACACCATGTACTAGCCTAAAAACAAGTGAAGTTTCACCCATATAAGAACATGTGCAAACAAAATAATGACACTCAATTTAGATAGCAAAAAAGTGAACATCAAGGGTTCATGGGAATTCAGCAAAGGTGTACAAGAGACAGTGTAAGCTTCAGACCCAGCAGACCAGTACAAATTTGCTAGGCTATAAATTCCTGAATTCTAGTCACATTGACACTCCTGGTTTTCTACAAACACCAAGTACTAGGGCACACATAAGTTCTGAAATTTGTGTGCCTAACTGAATTAACTGAATTTTCAGTAACCGAATAAACTGAATTTTGACAAGTAATAGGGCAACTTGTTGAGCTAATTTTGAGAAGAACTCCTTGAGGAACTAGCAGCAAGGAGTGGCTACAACTACAAACAGTGGCTAGAACTGCAGATTTACACATTAAAGGACACAAACTCAAGCAAGCTTCCTGAACAATACCCTGACATAAAACATAGGACAAGCAATGAATTTCTATAACCAGCAGAGATCATGTGCAGCTGCAGTGACTATCATTTGTATTCTTGTTGCTAAAACTTGCCAAGTTTATGTCTAGGTAAGGAGCAGAAAGAACATAGATGATGTTGTAGAACTAGAGCCTCATGGCCACTCAACGGTATAATATTTTGTCATTTGATTCTTATAAAACATTCAATCATACTGACCCTTCTCTATCATTTTTATAGGGTCCAAGAGCAGCACCAAGTGTTTCTACTCTGCTACACCTAAAAGAGCATCAACAACTAACTGAGAGTAAGTGTCGCGCTAATTTGGAAGGGATTGTTATGAGTGGTTATGGTTATTCAGCTAGTGCTTGACACTTGTGGATGCAAAGTTTGCCGCTGTCCATCGATTTTGTGCTTGACACTTGTGCTTCTTTTTCTGAATTTAAACAGTGCCAACTTCAGCACTAATGAGTGGTGCAGCATAGTGCTGGAAACTTCCAGACTAACAGTGGAGTATTCTATTTGATGAAACCTATATTCACTAAATCTGTTAAGAGGCCCATAGTTTAAGAAACCCATTTTGTCTTGTAGCAAGTTCATCATGAGATGTACACAATCTCTGAAATCATACAATTATACTATCATATTTGTGGACACATACTATACGGGTCATGTATTTTTTTCAACCCAAGAAACATGTATTAAATATCTTTGGGAATTAAACTATAAATTTAGGCATATATTTTCAATCGTACTGACCCTTCTCTATCATTTTTATAGGGTCCAAGAGCAACACCAAGTGTTTCTACTCTGCTACACATAAAACATGGTGGCTATGGCTTTGCTGTACTATACTCTATACATGATTCTAAAGGCCCTGTTAGTTGTTGATGCCATGAAGATTCAGTGACAAGTATGGCCTGACGATGGCGTAAGTTTTATTCAGGGAAGCTCCTACTTTTCTCTTTTTTGAATTTTGCAAGTTAAGTAATCCTTCTAGTATTGTACTACTATTGATGTGAATAGACTAGCATCTGGTACTTTAATCATTTTTGCATTTTGCTGGATCTTCACTTGGATGCAAGCAGTTTGATATACAAGTAGGCTTTGAACCTAACTGAAGAGGGGAGAGGAGGCGGAGCTCACCGGGGAGGCGCAAGGAGGCCCTGCGATAGCTTAGTAGCAGCAGAGGTGGCCGGAGTTGAGGAAGACGGCGGCGATTTGAGGAAGAAGAGGTGGAGGGGCTGGGGTCGAGCGCCGTCACACCCTGCTTCCGCGGCTCGCCGGCCCGGTGTTGAAGTAGATTCCGCCCGCCGCCTTGCCTATCGCCTCGCATAGTGGAGCTCGAGTGGAGAGGCGCCGTGGGTTTCTAGGGTTTCGAGG
>LR738715.1:247690654-247755099 GCA_902687465.1 Secale cereale | reverse complement strand
AGGCGAGGGAGGGGTGGGTGGGTGCGGCGAAGGTGGGGGAGGGGGTGGGTGGGAGCGGCGGAGCCCGGGAGCAAGGTCGCCGATGGGTGGGGGCGGCGGTGGTGAGAGGCGAGGGGCGAGATGGGAGAAGGATGAATGAGGGGGGCAGGGGAGGATGGGGAGAGGGGGAGGATGGGAGAGAGGGAATAGATGGGGGCAGAATACTAATGGCGCACCACCCCCTGGTGCGCCATAAGTACATCTATACTAATGGCGCACCTCCCCCTGGTGCGCCATTAGTATTTTTTTTCTGTTCGAGCCCATAGGTTATCTTCCACCAGACTCCATCTACATCAAACCCCATGTACTAGACCGACTGGTCAGCACGCAGCACACCCACTGGGAGGTCCAGGGTTCGATTCCCAGGCTCCCCAATTTTTTTATGCATTTAAAATGTTGTTTGATACTTATTTGTGTTTAAATATGTTCAAACTTGTTTAAATCATAACAGTAATATTTTTTATAAAACAGTAATAACTTTCTAAAAAATATCATCAAATTTGTTATTTGAAAATATTTATGAATATGAAAAAATAGCATCAAAAATTATTATTTGAAAATATCATGAGTACATGGGTCGGCGGCGGCGGCCGGTGGAGCGGGGGAGGTTGCGGTGGGTCGTCGGCGGCGGTGGAGTAGGGAAGGATGCGGGGGGTTGGCGGCGGCCGATGGAGCGGGGGGTGCTCGGCGGCGAGGGGGACCGGATCTGGCGAGGTGGGGTAGCGATCGAGATGGAGGGGGATCGAGACCGAGTGTCCATGAAATTTAAAAACATTCTAGAGTTCAAAAAGTGCCCATGAAATACAATCGAGAAATGAAGGCTACGATTTAAATACAATCGATCTTAGCTAGCTATCTGTTCACAATCTTCTTGCCCTTCTTTTTCGCAAATGGAGTTCTTCTATGGAACGGACGTCCTTTAGGTAGGGTGGTCCTGCTTCTTCTTCTGATGTATGCTGCTACTTCATCATCGTCGTCATGTTCGATCTTCGGGTCGCCGTACCTATCGAAGTCTTGCTCATTGGCTACTCCATCCATTCCGATGATCTTCCTTTTGCCTCTCCTCACGACAACACGACTGGGCTTTGACGGGTCGGTAATGAAGAAGCATTGATCAACTTGGGAAGCCAGTACCCATGGCTCATTTTTCGCGGTGACGTTTGCGCCCGCGGTCTTGGATTTGGCTTCGGGTATAACCATGGTGGTGAAATACCGGTCTTCTTTTAGGACGCTCTTGGCCCATCTGACACAGAACATCGGGACCTTCTCTCCAGCGTAGCTCAGCTCCCAGATCTCCTCGATCCTTCCGTAGTATCTGTCCTTGTCATTACCGGTGTAGGATTCCATTGTTACCCCGGAGTTCTGATAACCATCGCTCTTCATGTCCTTGGCCTCGGTGTAGAATGTGTAGCCGTTGATATCGTACGCCTCATAGGTCATCAGGTTGTGCTCGGCGCCCTGTGACAAGGCGAATATGAGTTGTTCTTCCGCGGAAGAATCCTCATGTAAAGGGTACGACAGAAGCTTCTGCTTGAACCAACGCGTGAAACATGAGTTGTGCTCTTTGATTATATCTCCGTCCGTCCTCTGTTGGCCTCGGTCATTGTACGTCTTCTCAATAAAGGTTTTGTGCTCTATCACCCAAGGACCGACCACATCTATGTGTTGTAGCACGACTAGGTTTGCTCTTTCAAAGTCGGCAAGTCGACGCTCGAAGTCGACATGCATTTCGCGGCGACCCTCATGGTGACCCCATCCAGCGAGCCTGCCGAGGTGCCTGTTGACGGGCAGACCAACGGGGTTCTCGATGCCTAGATAATTCGTGCAGTAGGAGATGCACTCTTCGGTCAGAAAGCCCCTGGCTATGCTTCCCTCTAGACGTGACATGTTGCGAACGTATCCTTTGATAACACCATTCATCCTTTCGAACGGCATCATGCTGTGCAGGAACGTCGGCCCGAGTTGGATGATATCCTCCACGATATGGACCAGCAGATGCACCATAGCGTCGAAGAATGCGGGCGGGAAGTACATCTCAAGCTCGCATAGTATCACCACAATCTCTTCCTATAGCCTTCTGAGTTGCCTCACGCCAACCGACTTCCGAGAGATGACGTCGAAAAAGTTGCATAGGCCAAATAGCGTTTCACGAACGTGCGCGTCCATGATCCCACAGATTGCAACTGGAAGTATCTGCGTCATCAGCACGTGACAGTCGTCAGACTTCATCTTGCTGAACTTCTGCTTCGTTGGGTCTAGGTATCTGCTTATCTTCCCTGCGTAACCGTAAGGAAGTTTTACTCCTACGAGGCAGGTGAAAAACTGCTCGATCTCCTCCTGACTTAGAGTGAAGCACGCGGGAGGGTAGTCATTTCCGGTCTTCTTGGCCTTTTTGCCTTTGCGACGACTTTCCGTGTCCTGCTTCACTTCATCATCATCATCATCATTAGCGTGAAGCTCCTGCCTGATGCCCATTGATTTCAAGTCTGCCCTTGCTTTCAACCCATCTTTGGTCCTCTCTGGCATCTTGAGCAGGGTACCAAGCAGACTCTCGCACACGTTCTTCATGATATGCATGACATCAAGGCTGTGAGGCACACGGTGGATCTTCTAGTATGGCAAGTCCCAGAAAACAGACCTCGTTTTCCATACCTTTAGCAGCGGCTCTGGCGCCTTTCGCTTCTTTCCCGGCTCTCGCGCCTTTTGCTTCTTTCCCGGCAGTGGGCAATCTTTCCAATTTTTCAACAGCTCGTCTATTTCCTCGCCGCTCCTCGTACGCGGGCGTCTTCGGGGTTCGATTTCACCATCGAACAGATCCTTGCGTTTTCTCCACAGGTCATCGTCGCGAAGCCACCTTAGATGTCCCATGAACACGGTTTTCGAAGACCCGGGATCTCTATCTAGCTGGCGATACGTTGTGTCATCCATGCACCTGACGCATCCAGAAAATCCGTGGACCACCTGCCCCGCGACATATCCGTAACCGAGATAGTCGTGCACCGTCGTGAGCAGTGCAGCTCTCATAGGGAAATATTCTTTCTCTGCGGCATCCCACGTATTGGCTGGCGCTTTCCACAGTGTGTCTAGCTCCTCTTTCAGCAGCCCCAGATACAGATTGATGTCGTTCCCTGGTTGTTTCGGTCCTTAGATTAGCATACTCATGTGAATGTACTTCCTCTTCATGCACAACCAGGGGGGAAGGTTGTACATCCACACAAACACAGGCCAGGTGCTATGTGTGCTTCTCTGGCTGCCAAACGGATTGACTCCATCGGTGCTCGCTCCTAGCACGATGTTCCTTGGACCGTTCCCAAATTATGCGTCTTCAAAGTTCAACGCTTGCCACTGGCTCGCATCCTTAGGGTGACTCAGCATCTTGTCTTTTTTATTTATCTCCGGATCATTTGTGTCATCTTCTTGCTTCTTCTCCTCCCTATCCGTGTGCTAACGCAGGAGCTTTGCTACCTTAGGGTCCGCGAAATACCGCTGCAGACGAGGAGTGATCGGAAAGTACCACACCACTTTTCGAGGAGCTTTCTTCCTCTTCTTGTATCGAGTGACGCCGCACACCGGACATATGGTAGACTCCGCGTGCTCGTCCGGATAAATGATGCAATTGTTCATGCACACATGGTATTTCACGTGCGGTAAATCCAGAGGACACATGATTTTCTTCGCCTCCTCGAAACTGGTCGGGCACTTGTTCCCCTTGGGAAGACGTTCGTGCCAAAATGACATGTTCTCATCGAAGCATGCGTTGGTCATTTTGTGTTTTACCTTCATCTCCAGAGCCATGAGCGTTACTTTTAGGCGGGTATCCTCGGGCTTGCATCCTTCATACAATGGAGTAACTGCGTCTATCTCCAGTTGATCCATCTTGGCTTTCTCTCGGGCGGCAGCTCTTGCATTATCCGTCTGCTTGAGAAGCATCTCTTGGATATGAGGGTCCTGCACCCAGCCCATCGATGGTCCATCGTCGTGTGCTCCGCTGGCATGATCATCTTCATGATCATGCCCGTCGTCTGCTCCGACATCTTCCTCATCATCATGTCCTGCATCTTCTACATGATGACTGTGTACAGCATCACCGTCATGATCATATCCTGGAGATTCTTCGTCTTCTCGCCCGCCCGAGCTGCGGTGGTTGTCTTGCTGCCCTTCCTCATTTCTTGCGCGGCCCCCATGGACGAATTCATAGTCATCTTCATCACCTTGCCACCGATAGCCATCCATGAAACCACGCAAGAGCAGGTGGTCCCACACCCGCCCGGAATCCGGGTCCGCAATAAGGCTCTTCAGCTTGCATCTTCAACATGGACATCTTATCTCCGTCTCGTTCTTTTGAAGCATCTCGGCCTTCGCGGAGCTCAAAAACCTATTCATGATGCCTTTGGTCATCGTGCGGACCATGGTCGCCTGCGGGGTAGAGCAAAACGATATTTTAGAACCAAGAAAAAATTTGGCATTACTTTCCCTAAAAATAGGACGAAAAAGAATGCATAATGCCAAAATTCTCGCCGAAACGGAAATGAATCAACATTCCGGCAACATATTGGCAACTATCGCATTTCAAATACCGGTACCTGCAAACACAAACATATATGCAACACCACAAACATATGCAACACCACGAACATACATAGATCTAGCTAGGCCATAAAAAGTGCATGTGCACATTGTTGGAGGGAGAACAACATAAAGATAGCTTCCCCCTTACTTACCTATCAAAAAAGGTAATTTAACCACTTAATTTGGATGAATCTATGGTGGAAATGAGGTGACAAAGAGGAGGCAGCGGAGACAAGCTTTGGAGGAGGAGGTGGAGAGAATGAAGTGGGGAGAAAGTGAGTGGGTAGTAGTGGCTGTCCTAAATATCTTGTTGGTCCCAGGTTACTAATGGCGCACCATCTCCAAATGTGCCATTAGTAACCTAGGTTACTAATGGCGCACCTGCTGGTTGTGCGCCATTAGTAGTTTTGCAAAAAAAAAATTACTAATGGCGCACTATGGCACGGTGCGCCATTAGTAGTTTTGCAAAAAAAAAAAAGAATAAAAAGGAATAAAAAAATATAAAAAAAAGAATAGTAGTGGCACACTCTGTGGCTGGTGCACCATTACTAGTTACAACTAGTAATGGCGCACTGTGCCTGGATGCGCCATTAGTATGTTTGGAAAAAAAATTGTTACTAGTGGCACACCATGTGCCTGGTGCGCCATTAGTGTATTCCACACTAATGGCGCACCTGCACATGGTGCGCCACTGCTATATATTAGTGGCGCACCACATGTGAGGTGTGCCATTAGTATCCATCCCATGTATAGCCCTTTTCCTAGTAGTGAAGAAGCAAGTGACAAGCCTGCATCCGCACCACATCACACTCAACATCATCATGATATGTCCCTACTGAAATTGGTATTCGCATGCTGCTAATCACCTTAATTACGCCACAATCATTCAGCCATTGCATGCGGTATGGGTGTTGGTGACGTTTTTGTAAGTGCATCTAGTGCCCCTTAGTGATTTTGGTGTATTGAAGACTTATAGGTTAAGGGACTAATGTGTTTATGAGTGTACACATGTCTATTATTCTATGAGGAGTTTGATATTTACAGAGAAAGTCGACCCCTAAAAATGAATTTCTTCGACTGAAGACTTTGGATTTCTGAAGACTTTCTAAAGACTTTGAAAGTGATGAAATTGGTGTGACCTTGAAGACTTAGTATTCATTTGAGGAACATGAAGCGTGAAGACTTTTGTTTTCGTAGTTTCATTTTCTCTTTCTCGAGTCGTAGGAAACACCGTATTGTTAAAGGGGGTCGAGGAAATACTAAGGAAAAATTTCCATGTGATGCTCAACTCAAAATCCTACACCTACCAATCCCTTCGAGTGAAGCCATTGGAAATCTCATATAGTTCAGTCATATTCTTCAGTGACAGAGACGAAGTTCTTCCGGTCTCTGAGTAATTTGTTCTGACTGAGGAGTTAGGAATTCGCCGGTGCGGATTACCTACACACTGAGGAACATGATAGCCCTGAGGAATTTGATACTCAAATTTCCGACCGTTGCTGTGCTACGCGCCAGCTGTCCCAAAATATCTACCCACCTAACGGTCATATCATTAAAGGGCATTTATGTCTTATCATGTCGGGCTGCTCCATGGGCTATAAATAGCCACCCCCTACAACCACTAGCTGGTTGGCTGCTCCGAGAGAAACTGACACTTGTAATAAGAGAAACCCATACTCCGAGGACTTTGAGCGAAAATCATGAAGTGAGGAAACACCCAAAACCAAACCCAAACACCTACAAACCCAAAAGTGATTGAGCATGACTGAAGAGATTGATACTGCGTGGATCCGACGCTTGTTACTTTTGAAGACTATGCTTCTTCCAGTGGGTTAGTTGTCATGGTCTAGAGCATACAAGAGGAATTGTGGATCGCCGAGTGACCGAGTCTGTGAAGGTTCGAAGTCACCTGAAGACTTACCACGAGTGATTGGGCGAGGTCTGTGTGACCTTAGCTCAAGGGGAATATGGTGAGGACTTGGTGTCTTGGACTGTGTGTCCAGGACTGGGTGTCCGGGACTGTGTGTCCTCAGGTTTAAATACCTAGCCGCCCTAACCAGATGTACAACTGAGACAGCAGTAGGAACAGGTCTAACAAATCATTGTCTTCACCAAGCTTACTAGTTCTATTTCCTCAACTCTTTCATTTCCTCATATCTATGTTGTGTGCCTATTCAAATCTATTTGAAGACTTTGACTGAAGACTTTCTCAATTTCCTCAGTTCAATTTCTTCAGTCTATTTTGTCTTCATCCTGTGCTATCCTGTGATTATGCTTTATGTACTCTGTGTTTGTCTTAATTTCTTCATGATGACCATGCTTGTATTCTGTTATGTTTACTTCTGAGTACTTATTCCGTTGCAAGTAGTTCTTCGCTAAGGAATTTCCTCAACAACAAATTCCTCAGTGAAGAATTCATAAAAATCGCCTATTCACCCCCCTCTAGTCGATATAACGCACTTTCAATTGGTATCAGAGCAAGGTACTCCCTTGTTCTGTGTGATTTTGGTTTAACCGCCTGGAGTTTTAGTTATATCGACCGCAGGTATGATCAAGGTCTCAGCTGGTTGTCCAACCTTCGATGGGACGGACTACCCCTACTGGAAGAACAAGATGCGAATGCATCTTGAGGCAATTGATAATGATCTCTGGTATGTTATGGAAAATGATGTTCCCTCGGTATCACCTTCTCTGAATGCTGCCGATGTGAAGAGATTCAAGCAACTCGATTCTCAAGCGAAGAATATCATTTGTGGCCATCTGAGCAAAGGACAGTATGGAAGAGTGAGTGCTTTGGAAACTGCTAAGCTTATCTGGGACAGGCTGTCCAAAGTCAATGAAGGAGTCTCAACACAGCGTGACTCTCGAGTTGATGTTCTTCGCAATCTCTTCAACCGTTTCAAAATACTTGACAATGAAAATGTTCAACAAACCTTCGATCGTCTCACCGACATCTCAAATGAACTTCAAGCACTTGGTGCCACTGACATCACTGACCATGAAGTGGTGAAGAAATTGCTGAGATCGCTTGATTCCTCGTTTGATACTCTGGCATTGATGATTCAAGAGCGTGGTGATTACAAGTCACTTGATCCCGCTGATATGCTCGAAATGCTAAACACTCATGAGTTCCAGCTTGCTGAAAGAGAGACCTCTATGGTCCTAGCTATGGCAGATCACATGCCCTGAAGGCCAAGGTCGTCTCTGAATCCAAAGGTGAAGATTCTGGTAGTAGCCTTGGTGATCCTGAACATCTGAGCCAGGAGCTAGCATTGCTCGTGAAGAAATTCCAAAGGTTCTCAAGACGAGGTCGCTTTGGAAAGTTCTCAAAGAGAAATGATTCCTCATCTAGTGACTACAACAAGAGGCTATGTCACAAATGCAAGAAGCCTGGTCACTACATTCAAGATTGTCCTCAGTGGGAAAAGGAATCCAAAAATAAGAAATAAAAGGATTACAGTTTTGATGATGCAAAGAAGAAGAAGAAATCGTCAAAATCTTCATCATCAAAATCATCAAAGTCTTCATTTCACAAGAAGAACAGCTCCAAAAAGGCTCGGGCATTCATTGGCAAGGAAATGGACTCTGAAGCTGAATCTGAGGATCATGAGGAAGAGGAGGAATCTGAGGAATCCGAGTCTAGTGTGGCAAGTCTAGCTCTCGCTACTGCATTCGTCAGCAAGTCTATCTTCAACACTGAAGAAAATGGTTTCACCAACAAGGCTGATGAAGACAATGATGACTATGCTCCTACCTATTGCTTCATGGCAAAGGGTGCCAAGGTACTAAAATATCCCTCCTCTGAATCTAGTGAGGATGAATCTGATGAAAACCTTAAGCCCGGCTATTCTAAACTTGCTAAGATTGCTGTGCAACAACAAAAGGCTCTTGATAAGGTTCAAAACATGCTAGATAAAAGTGATGATATGTTGGGTGAAGAAATGGATCGATCTAAAATCTTACTGAAAATCTTCAGAGACTTCAGTCCAAGTATGATAACCTTCAAGGTCATCATAACACTCTCTTGTCTGATCATGAGAAGCTTTCTTATGAATTTCTTCAAAGAAAGCAAGATCTTGAAAAGCTAAGAGCGAGTTATGAAGATCTTCAGAAGGAGCACGATTCATTACTTGCTCAACAAATCAGCGCTTTTCAGGAAGAATTCATTCCTCCATGCTAGAAATGCATTGAACGAGAAACTACTAATTCTTCACCTTAATGTTCAAATGCTTGTAATGCTACAAATTCTTCAACTGCCTCTGCTGTCACTAATTCCTCATCTGAGGACATTGCTAGTATCACTGACAATGCAGGGCTGAAGGAATTGTACATGACAAGCATGTACAAAAGCCTCAAAGGGCATCAGACTCTTTGTGATGTGCTTAAAAAGCAGATCCTCAACAGGAACCCTAGGAAAGAGGGAATTGCCTTCGAGAGGAAACTCAATGCTGATGGTTCATGTTGGAAGCCTGAGCAATATCCCAAAACCTCATGGGTTGCTGCAAAGGGACCTCCAGTTGATCCATCCAATTTATCTGGCTTTACATGTGAATCTCTTCATTCTTCTGATGAGTCATTTGACTCCAACAATAAACTATTCAAAATCATAATGGTGAAGTATTTGCTAGATATGTTGGAAATAAATGCAGGAATGGTCCCCCTATGAAGAAAATCTGGGTCCCTAAGAGGCACCTTGAAAATCTTCAAGTGAATGTCCTCATGACACCTCGTGTGAGGAATAGGAACCCTAGATCCAATTCTTCATATGGATCAAAATCTTCACATGGATTCAATTCCTCATATGGATCAAATTTCTCAAAAGGATCAAAGTCCTCATATGAATATCATCGTGCTAACAACTCTGTTTCGCAGGGAAGAGCTAAGGGCTATGAATATGAGCATTATTCATCTAACCATTATGTCCATAAGTCCTTGAATAATTACTCTGCGTATTCATATGTTTATCCTAACTCCTCTAATGTGAACGAAATGGGCTGGCGTCTATGCCACCTTTCTCATATGGAGCTCGCAGAGTGATGAACTCTTTGCCACCCCTTCAGATGTGGGTGGTGAAGAAAAAGAACTAATCTCTTCTGCATGGTCAGGTCTCCAAACGTGCTCAAACGTCTAAAGAATTTGCTGGAGACCTGAAATGTGCCTGAAAGGACACAGGCTAATCATGAAGAAATGAACTCTCATTTCTCACGTCCTCATACTGCTTTATCTGTTGCATTGCTTGATGAAATTGATCTGATGATTTGATGTCATATTCTTCACTGATGAAGTATATGAGTTTGTAAGCTGCACTAATTCATCTGCAGGATGATCAACCCAAAGCCACTGAGTGGGTCCTCGATAGTGGATGTACAAATCACATGACTGGTGACAAGAATATCTTGATGGATGCTCCCTTATCACCATCTCATCTGAAGCACATCATCTTCGCTGACAAAGGCAAAAGTCAGGTATTGGGTCTGGGTAATGTTGCGATCACTAGGAATCGACACATGGACAAAGTCCTGCTTGTCGAGTCCTTATGATACAACCTCATGTCTGTCTCAATGCTTTGCCATCTCAATATGGTTGTTGCCTATGGCAAACATCGTTGTGTTGTGATAATGGAATCTGACAACTCCATAGTCTTCGAAGGCTTTAGGAGAGGAGACTTGTACATTGTTGATTTCTCTACAGGACCTCAACCAGCTGTGTGTCTACTTGCAAAAGCTTCAGAAGGCTGGCTATGGCATTGACAACTTGGTCATGCAGGCATGAGGAATTTGCACACGCTTGCGAAGAAGAAGTATGTCATTGGCATTGAGAATGTCAAATTCCTCATGGACCACTTATGCGGTGCCTGTGGAGCTGGAAAGATGACCAAGGCCAAGCATCCAGCGAAGACTATCATGACTACTACTCGACCATTTGAATTGCTTCACATGGATCTGTTCGGTCCTAATCATTATTTTGCAGTTTCAAATGATGCTTCTCAATATGGCTTTGTTATTGTTGATGATTACTCTCGATACACATGGGTACACATTGTTACTTACAAACATGAAGTGCAGGAAGTCTTCAAACGATTTTCCTCGAGGGCTTCAACCAACTTTGGTGTGAAGATCAAGCACATCAGAAGTGACAATGGAACTGAGTTCAAGAACTCTGGTCTCGATGACTATCTTGATGAACTTGGTATTACTCATGAGCTATCTGCACCCTATACTCCTTAGTAGAATGGCTTCGTGGAGCGCAAGAACAGGACTCTTGCTGAGATGGCTCGCACTATGCTTGATGAATACAAAACGCCTCATCGTTTCTGGATTGATGCAATTGATACTGCGTGCCACATCATCAACAGAGTATATCTTCATAAATTCTTCAAGAAGACTGCCTATGAACTCCTCACTGACAAGAACCCCAATGTGAGTTATTTCAAAGTCTTTGGTGCTAAATGTTGGATTAGAGATCCTCATCACAACTCAAAATTTGCA
This sequence comes from Secale cereale, assembly GCA_902687465.1. Classification (NCBI taxonomy): domain Eukaryota; kingdom Viridiplantae; phylum Streptophyta; class Magnoliopsida; order Poales; family Poaceae; genus Secale; species Secale cereale. Next base: position 247,744,003 of record LR738715.1, on the reverse strand, counting down.
CCGAAAGCACATGAAGGGTTTATGCTTGGTTGCGGAAAGGACTCGCACACCTACAGAGTCTTCAACAACGTTCTTCACAAGGTTGTTGAAACTGTAGATGTGCGGTTCGATGAAACTAACGGCTCGCAAAGAGAGCACCTACCTACTGTGATAGATGAAACAACACCCGAGGAAACTATTAAATTCAAGGCTACCGAGGATGTCATTTCTACCGAAGAATCTGCTGAAGAATTCATTCCAGAACCTGAAGAACGTTGAGCTGATACACCTGATGAAAATGCTGAAGAAAATGGTGCTAAAGAAAATGCTGATCAAATTCCTCGATGACAACTAGCTCATCCCCGCGTTGCAAAAGAAGTGCAGATTGAAAAAATCATCAGCGACATCAATATACCAGGTCCTCTCACACGCTCAAAAGCTTCACATTTATCTAACTTTTGTGGGCACTTTGCTTTTGTCTCTATCACAGAGCCCACTAAGGTAGATGAAGCATTTCTGGAGCCTGAATGGATTCAAGCTATGCAAGAAGAATTACATCAGTTCGAGCTAAACAACGTATGGGAACTGGTCAAACGTTTAGATCCTCGCAAGCATAATATCATTGGCAAAAAATGGATCTACCTAAACAAGCAATATGAAAATGGCCTTGTGGTAAGGAATAAGGCACGACTTGTAGCTCAAGGCTACACACAGGTTGAAGGAATTGATTTCGATGAAACTTTTGCACCTGTTTCTAGACTTGAGGCTATTCGCATATTACTTGCTTATGCTAACCATCATGATATCATTCTCTATCAAATGGATGTAAAAAGTGCATTCCTCAATGGTAAGCTTGAGGAACGATTATATGTTGCTCAACCCCCAGGTTTTGAAGATCCAAAGAATGCTGACAAAGTCTTCAAACTCAATAAGGCCCTCTATGGCATCAAGCAGGCCCCTCGGGCTTGGTATGATACTTTGAAGGAATTCCTCATGAAGAAAGGCTTCAAACCCAGTTCACTTGATCCTACTCTTTTCACTAAATCTTTTGATGGTGAATTATTTGTGTGCCAAATATATGTTGATGATATTATCTTCGGCTATACTGACCAACGTTATAGTGATGAATTTGCCTATATGATGAGTGAAGAATATCAAATGTCTATGATGGGAGAGTTGAAATTCTTCTTAGGTCTTCAAATTCGTCAACAACGCAATGGTATATTCATATCTCAGGAGAAATATCTCAAGTATGTACTGAGGAAATTCGGCATGCACGATTGCAAAGGCGTAAAAATCCCTATGCCCACAAATGGCCACCTGTGCACTGATGAAAATGGTATTGACTTCGATCATAAGGTATACCGCTCCATAATTGGCTCTTTATTGTACTTATGTGCATCTAGGCCAGATATAATGCTTAGTGTTTGCATGTGTGCCCGATTTCAAGCTGCACCGAAGGAATCACACCATAAGGGTGTGAAACATATTCTTCGATATCTAGCTCACACACCAACACTTGGATTATGGTACCCCAAGGGCTCGACTTTTGATCTCATTGGATATTCAGACTCTGACTATGCTGGTGATTGCGTGGACCGCAAGTCAACATCTGGTACATGTCATTTCCTCGGAAGATCTTTGGTCTGTTGGTCCTCGAAGAAACAGAACTGCGTATCACTGTCTACCGCTGAAGCTGAGTATATTTTTGCTGGCTCTTGCTGTGATCAATTGTTATGGATGAAGCAAACTCTCAAGGACTATGGCTTCAATGTGAAGAATGTGCCTCTCTTCCGTGACAATGAGAGTACCATCAAGATTGCTCAAAACCTAGTTCAGCACTCGAAGACAAAGCACATTCATATTCATCATCATTTTCTTCGTGATCATGTGTTGAAGGGCGACATTTCTATTGAACATGTGAAGACTGAAGAACAGCCAGCCGATATCTTCACAAAGCCCTTGGATGAGAAGAGATTTAGCAAGTTGCGGTGTGAGCTAAATATCTTAGAATCTTCGAATGTTCTTTGAATTGGACAGTCATCCTAACACTTATGCAAAATTGATGACTTAGATGTGCAACACATGAAGAAATTGGTTTTCTTCATTGGCTATATATGAGTTTATGTCCTCTACAACATTCACTTATTGCTAATTCTTCACGTAGCTTTTTCTGCTAAGTGAATGTGATCGGACCCTTCCCCCTCTATGCTAAACTCAACCCATTCCATTCACAAATTCTTCATATGCATTCTGTTTGAAACTTGTTCAAAATCTTCACTGTGTCCTTGTCAGCCGAAGAAATTGCGAACACAACATTAAAACTTATCCTTTCCAAAATTTTCGGTCTTGCCGCTCGAATTGCTCCGCATCCCACGACAATACTTATCTATTCACCCACGATATCCACTACACAGTACGTGGGTGACACAGGTCATGCGAATGAGAAGGGTCAGGGGCATGTTCATCCAAATTCTTCGGGCGAACGGTTATTCATCTCAGCTATAAATACCCCTCCCCTCCCCTCACTTCACTTTTTACTCCGCTCGTTTTCACTCTCCTGCTCGAGCTTCTCCAACCCTAGCGCCGCCGCTACTCCATCATCGCCGGTGAGGAGGACCTTCACTGCCTCGACATCGTCGCCATCGTACTCGCGCCGGCCACGGATTTCTTCACTCCGCCGCCGCCGTAGCCGTCTTCCTTTGCCAAGTTAGGGCGTGGAAGATCTGCACAGACAAACTTCACTTCTCCATCTCACAGTTCATCGTGTTCTTCATCAAGGGTAATTAAAAGTTACTTTTACTGCCCTCTTTGATTCGAACGTTTTCTTCAAAATTCTCAAAAGGTGTTTTCTTCGTCAAATCTTCACACACTAAACACCTCACATATCATCTGTTCTTGATTTGATTTCTCTAAGCTATGTTTTTCTTCAAGATTCCTCAATTGTGTGGATTTTCAATCTACACAACTATGGAACCTAAGACAAAGAACGCTTAGTCAAATTCTTCAAGACTCACCTGGTCAAATTCCTCAAACTTGTTCTTTATACAAAACCTTCTGAGAACGCATATGACCTCTCCAAATTCCTCGCAACTATACTATGTTCATCGGTACTCATATCTGCTGCTGAATCACTAGGTTCTCATCAACTTAACTCATTTGCAGCGTTCCTCGAAGAAAAGTTGCACACTTCTTCAGAACATTCAATTGTTCAAATTCCTCGTCTGAAGAAAATGGCTGATGGAAAGAAGCCACACAAAGGAGGAAAGAGGCCTGAGGTCAATACTGCTTTTGAGATACCTGAAGACATATATGATGACTATTGCACTCTTGATGAGGCAAAGTTCGGATAAGTGGACAAGAATCAGCGCAAAGTGCTCATACAAAGAAAACAGAGGAGATGGGCAAGAGAGTGGAGGGAGTACAGATATGTGACTCCCAAATATATGAAGAAATTAGCACTCAATCCTCCCTGCCCAAGACCTCCATAGGCACATGGCCAAGTTGCTGATCCCACAAGCCTCAAGCGTGGTGAGGATTTTCCTGAAGAATGGGCTAACCGCCAGGCCAAGTTGGCCAAACAAGCAAAAGAAGTAGTGAGGAAATTCAATGAAGATTCTGATGCTGTTGTTGCTGCCTTTGCTGAGGCCTCTACTTCCAAGCCTAAGAAGGTCATGGCTAAGAAGCCTGCTCACAAGCCAAGTGGTTCTTCCTCAGCAATGCCCTCACGGCCAGATTCTTCAAAGCCCTCACGGCAAATTCCTCAGACTGCTCCTGCTCCTCCAAAGTCCTCAGCTCCTCCGCAAAAGTCGTCAGATGCTACAACAAAGTCATCTGCTCCAGTGCATCTTGCCACATGTCAAAGGACTGCGAGCATATCCATTGCCTCACGAGCCTCTGCAAGCTCCTCAGCTGCCCCAAGTTCCTCAGCTGGTCCCTCGCTGCTGAAGAAAAAGACAACTGTTGGATGAGGCTCTCGCCCAAGTCCTCATAAGAAACAAGTTGCTTTCGAAGTGTCGTCTGATGACGAAGCTGATGATGAAGAACTGGTTCAAATCATCAGAGACAGACAAGAAAGGGCCACTGCTTTTGGATCCCAAAGTGATCCTTGATTTCATTGATCTCTGGCATGAGGACCCCAACACTCCTATGCGTGACTTCAACTTGACTCCTGGCCAAAGTCATATGATGACTGCCTTCATAGGCGAAGAAAAATAGAAATTTGAAAGGGCCAGGCAGACAAAGAAAGCGCAGTACAAGAAGGAGCGCTTCTTGAAGAAAAATGTTGTCAACATGACAACTGAAGAACTTGTAAAGCTTTAGGGTGAAATCAAAACCCCCAATGATGAATTTGATGCATATCACGCAGACTGGATGGGCGCCAAAGTCAAATTCATGAATTTGACTAAAGGTTTTTCTTCACGTGCTGGTCGACAAACTCACATTGAAATTCCTCAGGCTGAAGCATGTGCTCAGTCTGCTGAAGGACATGCCAGCACCGTGGAAGAAAATCAGGATGCTGAAGGAAATCCCAGGGCTAATGACTCCACTCCAGCCGCTGAAGAAAATCAGGCTGCTGAAGAAAATCCCAGGGCTGATGACTCCACTCCAGCCGCTGAAGAAATTTCCAGGGCAACCTCTAGTGTTGCGCTGAAGGAAATGTCAGGCCAGCTGAAGCTCCAAAGGATGTGCCTGAAGAACGTGAAGAAGTCAGGACAACTGCATCAGTTGTGCCTGAAGAAGTTGAACCAGATTCCTCTGCTGCTTCTGCGCCTACTCCAACTCCTCATCTTCCATCTACATCAGATGTGAAGAAGTCAAAGGCTGCAGAGCGTGCATCTGTGAAGAAAAGGAAGGCATCATGTCGGTGTACTAAAGTAGGGGTACCTTAGTATACCGACCTGTGCACGGGCAGTAGCAGGGTCCCATGGTCTGGCTCACCACGCGCCCGCCAAAGCCCACTCTAGACCCCTTGAAGCCATTCAAGAACAAAGTATTCAAGTTAAGAGACAAGACCCCGGCAAGAGGAGCTTGCCGGGAAGGCCGCACCAGGCTCCAGGTTATCATTCCAGCGCAAGACCCTGGCGAGAGGAGCTTGCCAGGAAGGCCAAAGAACGGCACCTCAAGAAGGTATATCGTGGCGCATCATGCGCCCCGGCAGGACCCGGAGAGCGACAAGCTTCCGGGCCCGGCAAGATCGCGACCCCGACAAGGTGCTTGCCGGGGGAAGCTTATGCCGTGTGCCTGCGCTCCAGCTCATCTGGCCACGCGTCGCCCTGGGGCCCTTCCAGGGGCACGTGGCAGATGGCTGTGCAGCCTGGGGTACACGGTGGCGAGCCGCGGTGACGAGGCTATCGCCGTGGCGAACGAAGACGCTTGGATGGACGCTTTTGGGGCGACGGCGACGGGCATTCAATGCCCTTGTCCGCCACCGTCAGAGTTAGGTGAAGACCACTGTTCATATACTGTTCATGCACTGTTACAACTACCACCGATTTTACATTTTTACCCTCCTCTACGTTGGCACCTGTCGGTGACCCCTTTGAGCTATAAAAGGAGGCCCATGCACAACGTAGAGGGGGTTCAATCCCAGAAACTTGATCACTCCCTCGCTCGGTGTAGCTAGTACTATAGATCTCCAAGCTCCCGAGCCTAAGAACTCAATACAACCAAAGCAGGAGTAGGGTTTTACGCGTCCGCGCGGCCCGAACCTAGGTAAACTGCCCGCGTGTGCCCCTGGATCCGCTCTTTGTGCTCCCTCCGCACCCTTGCCGTACCGTAGAAGGGGCTCCGGTCCCATAGGTGTTCGTGGGCGACCAGTTTCCCCGACATCTTTGGCGCGCCAGGTAGGGGGGCGTCGAGGTTGTGCGAACCTGATCTGGCGCTCACGCGGGCGCAATCTTCGCAACCCACACTTGTGCGCGAGGAACACTTCTTCTGTTTAAGAGAGAAAGGCAAAGAGGAGGAAACACAATCGTGGAGCCTTGCGGCTTGTTACTGCTTACTGGGGATGTGCGCTGCACAAAGTGTCAGATGATTCATGCAAGTAAAAGGAAAGGCATGAAATGACAAATGGTGCGAAGCAAAAAGTTTTACTGATGCACGGTGTCTGCGCCCGGCTTTGTACAAAGGTTTACATGCAACAGCGGCAAGACTTGTACAAAAGGTGGTTGCCGGAACGGATCACGGCAACCGTGCCTTATGGGTGAAACTTGCGAAGATGCTCTATGTTCCAGGAGTTGCTCACCGGTAAGCCTTCTTCGGTCTCAAGGCGGAGAGCGCCGGGCCTTGTGACTTGTCTCACCCGATAAGGGCCTTCCCACTTCGGCGTCAACTTGTTGGAGTTCTTGGCGGACTGAACGCGCCGAAGAACAAGGTCGCCTTCCTCGAGACTCCTGGCCCTGACCTTGCGGCTGTGATAGCGACGCAAGGCTTGCTGGTATCGAGCAGCTCGTATAGCAGCCTGGAGACGGTTCTCCTCGAGGAGCAGTGCGTCATCTTGTCGCAGTTGCTTTTGCTCGAGTTCGTCGTAAGCGAGCACTCGAGGAGACCCGTATACGAGTTCCGTGGGGAGAACTGCCTCTGATCCATAGACAAGAGCAAAGGGTGTCTGTCCGGTGGCTCGATTTGGTGTCGTCCCGATTGACCAAAGAGCCGCCGGCAACTCCTCGATCCAGTTTCTTCCGCACTTGTGCAGCCTGTCGAACGTTCTTGTCTTGAGTCCGCACAACACTTCAGCGTTTGCCCTTTCCGCTTGACCATTGCTCCTCGGGTGAGCAACAGAAGCGAAGCAGACCTTGGCGCCAAGGTCTTGGACGTACTGCATGAAGGTGCGACTTGTGAACTGTGTGCCGTTGTCGGTGATGATCCTGTTAGGGATTCCAAAATGGCAAACAATTGATCTAAAGAACTTCACTGCTGACAGTGCGGTCACCTTTCTCACTGGTTCCACTTCTGGCCACTTTGTGAACTTGTCGATTGCAACGTACAAGTACTCAAAGCCCCCGACAGCGCGGGGAAAGGGGCCGAGGATGTCGAGCCCCCAGACCGAGAAGGGCCAGGACAAAGGGATCGTCTGGAGAGCTTGAGCTGGCTGGTATATCTGCTTGGCATGGAACTGGCACGCTTCACACTTGGTTACTTGTGCAGTTGCATCTTGGAGGGCTTCTGGCCAAAAGAAACCTTGCCGGAACGCCTTCCCGGCAAGTGCTCTTGCGCCAATGTGGTGACCACAGATGCCTTCATGTATTTCTGCCAATAACTTATGTCCATCTTCCCGAGAAATGCACTTGAATCTGACACCATTGAGTCTTTTTTTGTATAGCTCGTTGCCGACGAACTGATACATACTTGACTGCCTGGTAATCCTCTCTATCTCCTCTGGTTCTTCGGGAAGTTCCCCAGTTTGAAGAAAGCGGACGATTTGCTGTGCCCATGCTGGAGCCTGAGGCTCAACAACAAGGACACAAGGCATCAGTGCTGCTGCGGGGACGTCAGCTTCTACGGCAAGAACCTGCGGCTCTGCCGGAGTTGAACGTCCCCCAGCAAGCCTGCCGGGGCAAGACTTGTCGGGAATGCCTGTTTCAACTGTACAGACCCTTGGGTCTGCAGGAGCAGACTGTTCCTCAGCAACTTGGTCGTTGATCTTGGGGACCTTGGCGGCGGTTTCAGGAAGATCCGCCGGCAAGTAGTCGTCGGAGACCAACTTCCTCTTCTTGCTCTGCCCAACTGATGGTGTAACGGATGGTTGAGTTAGCTTGAGCATGAAGGTCCCTGGTTCCACAGGTAACTTCATTGCAGCACACTTTGAGAGGCCATCCGCGATATCATTTTGAGCTCTTGGAACGTGCTCCATTTGTAGGCCTTCAAAGTGTTCTTCAAGCTTCCTCACTTCATCGACATAAGCGGCGGACGCGGTGAGCCAGGCCGAGGAGGAGGAAATCCTCGGGTTGTTGAAGATTGCGCCCGAGGAGTTTGCCGGGGAGCCTGCCAGGGAGCCTGCCGGGATGAACGAGGCCACCGGGCAAGGTACTGAGTCTAGTGAGCCTGCCGAGGAGGATGCCGAATCCGGCGATTCTGACGAAGACTCCGGTGGGTCACTGAACCTCGACGACGCCTCGTCATCCTCGGAAAACTCTCCGCCACCACCAAGTCCTCCACCGCCGCAGAAGAAGCGCCTCCGCAAGACTGCTGAGACGGCGAGGCTACAGGCGCCCTGACAGCAGCCGAAGCGTCGTGTGACGCGCGCCACCACGACGAGCAAGGTCGTCAATGAGGTGCCCCGCGTCCCAGCGAAAAGCGGAGGTGGGTCTTCCCAGAGCGGCTCTGGTGTTCCTTCCGCCCCCCGGTCCTCGGGGACAACTAGAGCGGGGTCTTCACAACCCACAGCTCCGGAGCCCGCCAAGCGCCCGAGGGAGCCTTCTCCTCCAGCTCCTCGCGCTGGAGCACGCGAGGCGGAGTTCGACTTCTCCGCCCTCAGCTCCGATGAAGAGGAGGAAGAGTAAGCGCTTGCAATTTCTATTTCTTTTGATTCTTGTTGCTTTTGTCTTGGTTTCTTCTGCTTGGTTCTGATCTTGTTTGGCTTCCAGGACCTTGACCCAGAGGATGGCGAAGAGGGCCAAAATCCCGGTGGTCGACCTCGAGGACGACGAGCCTGCCGCAGCGATGGGGGATGCGCCAGCGACAAACTTGCCGGACCAGCCTGCTGCTCCGGAGAGCAGCCCCCAGCGTAAGTCATGCGTTCACTCTTCCGCTTGATGGGCGCGCTTGAGCTTGTTTCCCTTATTGATGTCTTGTTGTTTTGTGCAGAAGTGGAGCCGCAGCCGCAGGAGCACCAGGAGGCCGCCCCCGACGAGCCGCTTGTTCCACCCTCCCCACCAAGGATGAGCTCCCCGGCGAGGGACAGCGCTCCGCCAAGGATGGGTACTCTGCCAAGGGCGAGCACCCCGACAAGGGTGAGCACCCCGCCAAGGGAAAGCGCCAGCGGCCCTCCGCCGGCGGGGGCTTCTTCTACGCCGCCAAGGGAGAACTCCCCGGCGAGGGAGCCCGCTACCGAAGAGGCCCGCGCAGGTAGCCCTTGCACTCTTCCTTTCTTGAATTCTTCTATTTTGGATATTTGCTTGACGATTTATTTTTCTTTTCTTTTTCTTCTGTCAGATCCGCCCGCCCCGGAGCCGATGGAGACGGAGACCATCGCCGAGGAGGACGTGCGCGGCAATGCTGGCGACGCCACCACTGCCGAAGGAATAGCTGGTGTTGACACAGGTAGGGGGGCGTCGAGGTTGTGCGAACCTGATCCGGCGCTCACGCGGGCGCAATCTTCAGCAACCTTTCCAGCTTCATCAACCTCGTCGACTACATCAACATGCCTCCGAAGAAGAAGGCTTCGGAGGTCGGAGGCCCGTCCGCGTCAATCCCACCACCACCAGAACCAACGGTTGGTGGGGTAGACGCTGGCAGAAGGGTGGACACCGGCGAGGACACTCACGGCGCCGCCAAGTCCAAGGACAAGACGGACGACCGGGCGAACTCCAAGGCCTCGGCGTCCGTGCACGCTCCCCGTCCCTCTCAGGAGGTGCCGGGCCAGCAGCGGCGTGGTACCCACGGTACCATCCGCCTGCTGGGACAAGGCCAAACTGGCGGGTCGTGGGACGCTCAAGGCCAGCGTCCTGGCACGAGCAAGGCGCGGTCGCCGGGACGAGGACCTGCTCCTTCTAACGTTGTTAGAAGTCCGAGCATATCTCGCTCCTCGCACCGCTCGCCACCGCTCCCCTCCTCTCCAGCAGAAGCTCTCGCCAGAGCTCAACTGCTCCTCGACTTCCCTCCAGCGGCGGACAAGGCCGAAGACTGGAGGGCTACAATCCAGAGCCTCATCGCCTTTGCCAACAGCGACACGCCGCAGCAGCCGGCAACATCGCGGCCGCGGCAAGTCGACCAAGCGAAGGCCGATGGAGACAAGACCGCCGGGGGTGCAACTACCGTGCACTCCCCGCCGCGAAAGCAGAAATCGCTGACCCGCCGGATCAACGTCGACGATGACTCCACAGCGTCGTCGGATCCACGGGCTCGCCACGATCAGCGCCAAGTCCTTGACGACGGGCGACAAGAGGACGCTCGAACTCGTATCGAGCGACGAAGAGAAGCCCGAAGACAGTCCGACCAGCGCGCTGGGACTGCTGTCGACATGCACGCGCCCGGTGAACCAGGCGACTTGCCGTACGCGGCAGGTTGCCCTGCGTTCACCCGAGAGCTGCGGCAAGTCCAGTGGCCCAGCATGAAGAACTTTAAGCCCGACGTACCCGAGAAGTACGACGGCAAGACACACCCCTCCGAGTTCCTCAGCATCTATACCATTGCGGTGCAGGCTGCCGGGGGACGCGACGAGAAGATCTTAGCAAACTACTTCCCGCTCGTGCTTAAGCCAAACGTCAGGTCTTGGCTTATGCACTTGCCGGAGAACTCCATCTCCTCTTGGGCAGATCTGTGCCACCAGTTTGTCGGCGCCTTCACGGGCGGCCACAAACCCCACGGCCAGGAGAGTGATCTCCACATTCTTGCCCAGAAGGAGGGAGAGTCCCTGCACAAGTACATCCAAAGGTTCAGCCGCGTTCAACACAATTTCCCCGATGTCCACCCTACCACGGTTATCAGCGCGTTCCACCAGAACGTGCGTAACCGCCGGATGAGGGAGGAGATGGCGATGACCAAGATCCGGGACGTCAGCGAGCTTTACGCTCTGGCTGATAAGTGTGCGCGTGCCGAAGAGGGGAGGAGACTCCTCGGAAAGGATACTGGGGCAGGAGGAACAGATAGCGAGGATGCCACCCCGGCAAGGAAAAACCGGCGGCGGAACAACAAGAAGAAGAAGAACAAGGAGGTACTAGTTGTCGAGCAGTCCGGCAAGGAGGCTGCCGCCAAGAAGACACAGGCTGGTGGCTCCGGCAAGGAGGCCGCCCCTGTAGCGGCAGCCGACAAGCAGGACGGCTCCGACAAGCAGTACTGTAAGATCCACCGCACCAAGGGCCACGATCTCCAGAACTGCAAAAGGGTAGAGTACCTCGTAGAACAGCAGAAGGCTGAATACGAGCGTCGCGACAAGGAGAAGGCCCAAGGAGGTGGGGGAGAGCCCAGCAAGAAGCGGCCGTTCAATGGCCGGGGAGGACGCCGCGGCAAGGCCAAGCAGCGGCAAGGAGACAGACCTCCCCGGGGCCGCGACAAGGACGAAGATGAAGACGATGATGAGGACATGGATGACGGAGATAACAGCGAGCAGGAGTTCCAGAAGGCCACAGAAGTTCCGTGCATCGATGGGGGCGCCTCTCTGCACACTTCCCACCACCAACTCAAGCAGTGGGTGCGGGAAGTGAATGCAGCTGAGCCACCTGTCGAGTCGCGCAAGCTGCTGAAATGGTCCGGCACACCCATCATCTTCGATCTTGAGGACCACCCTGACCGCACAACTGCGGTCGGGTGCTTGCCGATGTTGGTTTCACCAACTATCCGCAACCTCAAGGTCACCAAGATGTTGGTTGACGGTGGGGCCGGCCTCAACTTGATCTCCTCCGCTGTGATCAAGAAGCTGCAAATCCCCGACAGCGAGCTCGAGGAAACCGGGACGTTCCAAGGGATCAACCCGGGAAGGAGCAAGCCGAAGGGGAAGATCACGCTGCCAGTGACCTTTGGCGGAGAGCTTAACTTCAGGACGGAGAGGATCACCTTCGACGTCGCCGATATCCCATTGCCATACAATGGGATACTTGGCCGTCCTGCGCTCGCCAAGTTCATGGCGGCCTCCCACTATGCTTACAACATGCTCAAGATGCCGGGGCCAATAAGCGTCATCTCTGTCCCCGGCGACAAGAAGGACGCGCTTATTTGTGCCGACAAGATTTACCGGGACGCAGCAGCCGCGGCAGACAGCAACACACTTGCCACTGAAGCTCCCGGGGGGAAGACCAAGGCCAAGTCCAGCAAGAGCTCTGGGGCCCACTCCGGCAAACGCACCTCTTCGGAGTGCTGCGTTGCCGTCGAGGACGCACCATCGAGCTCCACCGGCAAGTGCAAGAAAGGAATGGCAGCTCCACCGGCAACCAAGAAGTTGTCCGCCAAGGAGGACGGCACTGGTGGTACTTTTACCATCAGTGCTACACTCGACCCCAAATAGGAAAGCGCGCTCGTTGCCTTCCTGCGGGCGAATGTCGATGTGTTTGCATGGCAACCATCTGACATCTCCGGCGTTCCCAGCAAGGTAATTGAGCACAAGCTTGTTGTTTGTCCACACGCGTGACCCGTCAAACAGAAGGTCAGGAAGCAAGCGGTGGAGCGCCAAGAGTTCATAGCCGAAGAAATCAAGAAGTTGGAAGCAGCAGGCCTTGTTAGAGGTGTATTACATCCCATGTGGTTGGCCAATCCAGTTGTCGTGCACAAGGCTAATGGGAAGTGGAGACTTTGTATAGACTTCACTGATGTGAATAAAGCTTGTCCTAAGGATCCATTTCCCTTGCCGCGCATTGACCAGATTGTTGACTCCACTGCCGGATGTGAGTTTCTTTCGTTTCTCGATGCATACTCAGGTTACCACCAGATATTCATGGCTGAGGAAGATGAAGAGAAGACTGCATTCATCACTCCATGTGGCACTTACTGTTTCATACGTATGCCCTTTGGACTGAAGAATGCGGGCTCAACATTTGCAAGGGTGGTCCACACTGCTTTTGAGCCACAGATACACAGGAATGTAGAAGCCTACATGGATGATATAGTGGTCAAGAGCAAGAGCAAGGATACCCTAGTTCAAGACCTAGAAGAAACCTTTGAGAATCTGCGTAAAATACAGCTCAAGTTGAACCCCGAAAAGTGCGTTTCCGGAGTCCCCTCCGGCAAGCTTCTCGGGTTCTTTGTGTCCCAGAGGGGCATTGAAGCCAATCCCGATAAGATCAAGGCCATCGAGCAGATCGAAGCCCCGAAGCGCGTCAAGGATGTACGGAGGCTCGCGGGTTGTGTGGCTGCCCTCAGCAGGTTCATTTCAAAGTCTGCAGAACGCGCCCTGCCTTTCTTCAATATCTTGAAAAAGGCAGGTCCAATGAAATGGACTCCGAAAGCGGAGGCAGCGCTGCATGACTTGAAGGAATACCTGTCCTCCACTCCTATACTTGTCGCACCTAAGCCGCAAGAGAAGTTGCTGCTATACTTAGCAGCAACCAATCAAGTGGTTAGTGCTGCGTTGGTAGCAGAGAGGGAGGCAGAGGAGGAGTCCACAGCCCCGGCAAGCACATCCAGCGACAAGCAGGGGGCTTCCCCGACAAGCTGTGGCCCCGACAAGGACAAGCCTGCGCAGGAACAAGGAGAAGTGCGGAAGAAGATGGTACATCGCCCAGTTTATTTTGTAAGCTCCCTCTTGCAGGGGGCTAGGTCAAGATACTCTGGGGTGCAGAAGTTGCTTTTTGGCCTCCTCATGGCCTCAAGGAAGCTGCACCATTACTTCCAAGCGCACGAGATAACGGTGGTCACTCGCTTTCCATTGAAGAGGATATTGCAGAATCCATAGGCAACATGCAGGATCGTCGAGTGGGCACTAGAGCTGTCAAGCTTTGGTCTCAAGTTTGAGAGTACTTCAACTCTACAGAGCAGAGCTTTGGCAGAGTTCATAGCAGAATGGACCCCAACACCAGATGAAGGAGTTCCAGAGACAAACATCCCCGTCCAAGAAGCAAGCAAAGAGTGGATAATGTACTTTGATGGTGCCTTCTCGCTGCAAGGCGCCGGCGCTGGCGTGTTACTCATAGCGCCCACCGGAGAGCACCTCAAGTACGTTGTTCAAATGCACTTTCCCAAGGAGCAAGCGACAAACAATACTGCTGAGTATGAAGGTTTGCTTGCCGGCCTCAGAATTGCGGCCGAACTTGGGATCAAGAAGCTGATTGTGCGGGGAGATTCACAATTGGTGGTCCGACAAGTAAACAAGAGTTACCAGAGTCCTTTGATGGAAGCTTATGTCGATGAAGTGAGGAAGCTTGAAGAACACTTTGAAGGCCTACAAATGGAGCACGTTCCAAGAGCTCAAAATGATATCGCAGATGGCCTCTCAAAGTGTGCTGCAATGAAGTTACCTGTGGAACCAGGGACCTTCATGCTCAAGCTAACTCAACCATCTGTTACACCATCAGTTGGGAAGAGCAAGAAGAGGAAGTTGGTCTCCGACGACTACTTGCCGGCGGACCTTCCTGAAACCGCCGCCAAGGTCCCCAAGATCAACGACCAAGTTGCTGAGGAACAGTCTGCTCCTGCAGACCCAAGGGTCTGTACAGTTGAAACAGGCATTCCCGACAAGTCTTGCCCCGGCAGGCTTGCTGGGGGACGTTCAACTCCGGCAGAGCCGCAGGTTCTTGCCGTAGAAGCTGACGTCCCCGCAGCAGCACTGATGCCTTGTGTCCTTGTTGTTGAGCCTCAGGCTCCAGCATGGGCACAGCAAATCGTCCGCTTTCTTCAAACTGGGGAACTTCCCGAAGAACCAGAGGAGATAGAGAGGATTACCAGGCAGTCAAGTATGTATCAGTTCGTCGGCAACGAGCTATACAGAAAAAGACTCAATGGTGTCAGATTGAAGTGCATTTCTCGGGAAGATGGACAGAAGCTGTTGGCAGAAATACATGGAGGCATCTGTGGTCACCACATTGGCACAAGAGCACTTGACGGGAAGGCGTTCCGGCAAGGTTTCTTTTGGCCAGAAGCCCTCCAAGATGCAACTGCACAAGTAACCAAGTGTGAAGCGTGCCAGTTCCATGCCAAGCAGATACACCAACCAGCTCAAGCTCTCCAGACGATCCCTTTGTCCTGGCCCTTCTCGGTCAGGGGGCTCGACATCCTCGGCCCCTTTCCCCGCGCTGTCGGGGGCTTTGAGTACTTGTACGTTGCAATCGACAAGTTCACAAAGTGGCCAGAAGTGGAACCAGTGAGAAAGGTGACCGCACTGTCAGCTGTGAAGTTCTTTAGATCAATTGTTTGCCGTTTCAAAATCCCTAACAGGATCATCACCGACAACGGCACACAGTTCACAAGTCGCACCTTCATGCAGTACGTCCAAGACCTTGGCGCCAAGGTCTGCTTCGCTTCTGTTGCTCACCCGAGGAGCAATGGTCAAGCGGAAAGGGCAAACGCTGATGTGCTGCGTGGACTCAAGACAAGAACGTTCGACGGGCTGCACAAGTGCGGAAGAAACGGGATCGAGGAGTTGCCGGCGGCTCTTTGGTCAATCAGGACGACACCAAATCGAGCCATCGGACAGACACCCTTTGCTCTTGTCTATGGAGCAGAGGCAGTTCTCCCCACGGAACTCGTATACGGGTCTCCTCGAGTGCTCGCTTACGACGAGCTCGAGGAAGAGCAACTGCGACAAGATGACGCACTACTCCTCGAGGAGAACCGTGTCCAGGCTGCTGTACGAGCTGCTCGATACCAGCAAGCCTTGCGTCGCTATCACAGCCGCAAGGTCAGGGCCAGGAGTCTCGAGGAAGGCGACCTTGTTCTTCGGCGCGTTTAGTCCGCCAAGAACTCCAACAAGTTGACGCCGAAGTGGGAAGGCCCTTATCGGGTGTGACAAGTCACAAGGCCCGGCGCTGTCCGCCTTGAGACCGAAGAAGTCTTACCGGTGAGCAACTCCTGGAACATAGAGCATCTTCGCAAGTTTCACCCATAAGGCGCGGTTGCCGTGATCCGTTCCGGCAACCACCTTTTGTACAAGTCTTGCCGCTGTTGCATGTAAACCTTTGTACAAAGCCGGGCGCAGACCCCGTGCATCAGTAAAACTTTTTGCTTCGCACCATTTGTCATTTCATGCCTTTCCTTTTACTTGCATGAATCATCTGACACTTTGTGCAGCGCACATCCCTGGTAAGCAGTAACAAGCCGCAAGGCTCCACGATTGTGTTTCCTCCTCTTTGCCTTTCTCTCTTAAACAGAAGAAGTGTTCCTCGCGCACAAGTTTGCCGGGGGGAGGAGGTAGAGATATGGACCAAGTGCTGTTCAAGAAAGGGAAGCCTTGCCGGGAAGCAAACAATTCATGAAAGCTAAGTTGCCAGAGTTTGAGCAATTCAAATTTTTTATTTTTTAGTTGTCTTCCTTGAACGACCACACTTTGTATGGAAAACCTGTGCGCGGAGGAACCTACCCGTGGCTAGCCGCACCCTTACTTTGTTTCGAGCACGCTCAACGGCTTAAGTGAGCTGCGACAAGTGTCGTGCCCTTACTTCGTTTTCGAGTTCGCTCAGCAATCTAAGTTTGCTGCGACTAGTTGCGGCAAGGTTTCTTGCCGGCAAGGGCATTGCTAGCAGGTTGCTAAGAGTCCCGCACTCAGCGCTCGCGGTAAGGGTTCCTTTGCCGGCAAGTTCCCTAAAAGCGTAGGGTGGAAAGCATACAAAGTGAAGGGACTAAACAAGGGAGATAACACTGCATTGATTATCCAAAATAAAGTTATAATTACAAGATAACTTGCCGCTGTTCTAACCAACTACTACCCATAATTTAATCAACAGCGGCGAAGGAAGCAGAAAGAAGGGAGCCTAGTCTCTTCGGTCTCCGTCGACCCTCTTGATCTTGCCCGCCTTGGCTACGATGTGGGCGACTTGTGCCTTCAACGCCTCCTGGTCAGCTTCGGGCGGCAGGGTCCGGAGGACGTTGACGAGGTTGATCCCGGGGTTGCGGTAGACGATCTTCGACAACACACGCTCCATAGTACCCGTGCAAAGCCGGCGCGCCTCGTCAGCCAGCTGCGCGGGGATCCTCTCCCGTAGCCGCGCGAGAGCCAGCGCCACTTCCCTGAAGAACAGGCTCAGCTTGGCGCTGTGGGGGAGGCTGTCGTCGGGGGAGTACACGAGGTGCTCCGCCCTCAGCGCCACCATCTCCTTGTCGATGTTGGCGGCGGAGGTAACAAGCTCCTCGGTCCACTGCTCCACCGTCCGCTGGAAGTTGTTCTGCGACAGGGCGGCGCTTCCAACAGCGCCCTTTCAGACCGGAGATCTTCTTTCAGCTTCGTTTCACGGTCCCGGGCGGCGTCAAGTGAGTCGTTGAGGGTGGAGACCTTCAGCTCCAAGTCTGCGATGGAGTCCTTGGCGTCGTTGAGCTTTTTGCCTTTCTCGGAGAGGCGGACTTGCAGCTCCGAGTTGGTGTGGGCGTCCTTCTCCCGTGCCAAGTTAAGCGCGGCAACCCTGTCCTCGCTCGCCTTCAAGTTCGTCTCCATTTGCGCCACCCGGGCCTCCAGATCCCTCTTGGCGGTCTCTGCGGCAGCAGCGGCATTCCTCGCCTCCTACAGAGCCCCGCCAATGGCCTGCTCACGAGCGGTGAGGTCGTCCTCGTGGCTATCGAGGTCGACCTTCCGCTGGTTGAGCTCTCCCTCCCGCCGAGACAGATCCTCGGCGGCCAGTCGCTGATGCTCCTCCACCTCGGCCTTCTCGAGGAGGAACGCTTGGTGTGCCCCGGCAAGCTCTTCGCGCTCCTCCGCCAAGTTCCGGAGGGCCGCCTGGTTGGCGGCACGGAGCTCCGCGGCAAGCTTCTCCAGGTCAGCACCAGCCTTCGCAGCCAGAGCCTCCCGGGACTCCAACTTGGCCTGCCTGGCCCGGTACAAGGCCAGAAGCCGGCGTAGGAGTTGCTCTTCTTCGGGCTCGTCGCTGCTGCCGGGCGCGTCGACAATCTTCAGCCCGGCGGAGGCGAGAACTTCTCCGTCGAAGGTCCCCCCCTCCGCGGGTGCCCTTGATGAGGACGCCCACGGGACTTGGATAAAGACCCCGTTGGCGGCCTCCAGATAGACGCCCGACCCAGCTGCGGGGGCGGAGGGGTCGGCGGCCGGCGCAGCGTCCGGCGCTCCTGCGGCCTCAGGGCCAGCAGTGCGGTCGCCGGTCCCTTCCCCTGCTGCAGCGTCAGCGGTCGGGGCGGTCTCCTCGGCGGCTGGATCGTCAACACCAGCCATTCCTTCGGCGGTGGTGGCGTCGCCAGCATTGCCGCGCACGTCCTCCTCGGCGATGGTCTCCGTCTCCATCGGCTCCGGGGCGGGCGGATCTGACAGAAGAAAAAGAAAATAAAAAAAATCGTCAAGCAAATATCCAAAAAAGAAGAATTCAAGAAAGGAAGAGTGCAAGGGCTACCCGTGCGAGCCTCTTCGGTAGCGGGCTCCCTCGTCGGGGAGTTCTCCCTAGGCGGCGTAGAAGAAGCCCCCGCCGGCGGAGGGCCGCTAGCGCTTTCCCTTGGCGGGGTGCTCACCCTTGTCGGGGTGCTCGCCCTTGGCGGGGTACTCGCCCTTGGCGGAGTACCCATCCTTGGCGGAGCGCTGTCCCTCGCCGGGGAGCTCATCCTTGGCGGGGAGGGTGGAACAAGCGGCTCGTCGGGGGCGGCCTCCTGGTGCTCCTGCGGCTGCGGCTCCACTTCTGCACAAAACAACAAGACATCAATAAGGGAAACAAGCTCAAGCGCGCCCATCAAGCGGAAGAGTGAACGTAGGACTTACGCTGGGGGCTGCTCTCCGGAGCAGCAGGCTGGTCCGGCAAGTTTGTCGCTGGCGCATCCCCCGTCGCTGCGGCAGGCTCGTCGTCCTCGAGGTCGACCACCGGGATTTTGGCCCTCTTCGCCATCCTCTCGGTCAAGGTCCTGGAAGCCAAACAAGATCAGAACCAAGCAGAAGAAACCAAGACAAAAGCAACAAGAATCAAAAGAAATAGAAATTGCAAGCGCTAACTCTTCCTCCTCTTCGTCGGAGCTGAGGGCGGAGAAGTCGAACTCCGCCTCGCGTGCTCCAGCGCGATGAGCTGGAGGATAATGCTCCCTTGGGCGCTTGGTGGGCTCCGGAGCTGTGGGTTGTGAAGACCCCGCTCCGGTCGTCCCCGAGGACCGAGGGGCGGAAGGAACACCAGAGCCGCTCCGGGAAGACCCCCCCTCCGCTTGCCGCTGGGACGCGGGGCGCCTCATTGACGACCTTGCTCGTCGTGGTGGCGCGCGTCGCACGACGCTTCGGCTGCTGTCGGGGCGCGTGTGGCCTCGCCGTCTCAGCGGTCTTGCGGAGGTGCTTCTTCTGCGGCGGTGGAGGACTTGGTGGTGGTGGAGAGTTTTCCGAGGATGAAGAGGCGTCGTCGAGGTTCAGTGACCCGCCGGAGTCTTCGTCAGAATCGCCGGATTCGGCATCCTCCTCGGCGGGCTCACTAGACTCAGTACCTTGCCCGGCGGCCTCGCTCATCCCGGCAGGCTCCCTGGCAGGCTCCCCGGCAAACTCCTCGGGCGCAATCTTCAACAGCCTGAGGATTTCCTCCTCCTCGGCCTGGCTCACCGCGTCCGCCGCTTCCGCTTCTTCCACGGTGTAACCAAACTCCCCTGCGGCCGCCGCTGCGGCGGCCTCCTCCATCATGTTGGCTATATATGCCACATCCCGTTCGGTGGTCTCCCGGGTGAGGCCCTTTCTCTCCTCGGGGTTGCGTGGCCGTTCGACCAGGCTGTCAAAGAAGGCCTGCACGGTCTCCTCTGAAGGCATCAGCCAAGTGGGGACAACCCCTTGGGAATCGCACTCAGGCATTGCCGCACGGATGGCACTAAGAGCAGTGTTATTGCACAACGAAACTACTCCCCGGGACGGGGTGAACCACTCCTTGTGCTTGGGGTCATGTTTGAACAGCTCCCGGACCATCCCCTTGAGTTCCAAGACCGTGAAGTTGTAATTCAACCCGAGGCGCAGCCTCATGCGGTCTGCCGCGTTGCCGAACTCCCAGGCAGGCCTCTTCCTTTCCTGCAGAGGAGCAATGCGGCGGCGGAGGAAATCAGCCCCAACTTCACCTACTGTAAGGTTGGCGGCCCGGAGACGAAGGATCCTAGTAAGGGCAATCTGCAGCTTGTCGTCCTCCGGGGCCAAGTCACTCAAATCCCTGCCGCGCACTATTGCAGTCTGACGCGGCGAGGTGAACTGCTCGGGCTCATCTTCCATGACCCAGCACCAATCAGCCCTCCACTCCTCCCACTTGCCGCGGAGCTCCCCAATCAGGTACGCCTCCTTCTTGCCGAGCCTGAAGATCCAGGAGATGCCGCCGGATAGTGGAGATCCGGACTCTACTCTAGGCGTGAAGAAGTGGCGGAAGAGAGCTACATTTGGGTGGACTCCGACATAGTTTTCGCACAGATGTGCGAAAACGGCCAAAGTGAGGACGGCGTTCGGGGTGAAATCTAAGAGGTGGAATCCGTATGTGTTCATCACATCGCAGAAGAACTCTGAATACGGAGGACACAGGCCGCAATGGAAAAACGAAGCGAAGTAGTGGTAACCTCCCGGGTACAGGTCGACGGCTGCGGCGGGGAGGACTCTGGTGCGCGGGTGAGCCTTCGTCTCCCTCGCCCAGAACAAGTAGTACTTGTCCCGTAGCTCCCTCGCGCCGAGCCTCGGCGGGAAGACCACCATCCTTCTCCGCATGGCTGCCAGCTTCGCCGCCTTGTCGGACTTCTCCTTCTTCGCCTGGTCGCTCTTCGCCTTGTCGCTCTTCGCCTTGTCGCTCTTCGCCTTGTCGCTCTTCGGGGCCATGGCGGGGACGGCGAGGGAGGTCGACGGCGTCGCGGGTGGTGAAGACGGCGGAGGAAGGGTGGAGCTCGGCTCTCTGTCGACCTTTGGGGAGGCAGAGAGCGGCGGGGGTTTCTGGAGATTCAAGACACAATGAAAGCAATGGGGGAAACTGCCCCTGCTTCCTCTACTTTTAAGGGGGAAGTGGGGGACGTTCCGCATTTCCCCATTAAAGAAACATGCCATGATCTCTCCCACGATGCCGCAATCGACGCGTGCCGTTAGGGAGGGATGCGGCGAATCTGGAGTGGGAAACGGCGCGCCGTGGGCCGCGTGTGCCCGTGCACTGTTCTGGGTCTGGCCCAACAGCGCTCGGCACCGTGTGTGGCCCAGGCCCGGGGGCTCCTGTCGGTGTACTAAAGTAGGGGTACCTTAGTATCCCGACCTGTGCATGGGCAGTAGCAGCGTCCCATGGTCTGGCTCACCACGCGCCCGCCAAAGCCCACTCTAGACCCCTTGACGCCATTCAAGAACAAAGTATTCAAGTTAAGAGACAAGACCCCGGCAAGAGGAGCTTGCCGGGAAGGCCGCACCAGACTCCAGGTTATCATTCCAGCGCAAGACCATGGCGAGAGGAGCTTGCCAGGAAGGCCAAAGAACAACACCTCAAGAAAATATATCGTGGCGCATCATGCGCCCCGGCAGGACCCGGAGAGCGACAAGCTTCCGGGCCCGGCAAGATCGCGACCCCGGCAAGGTGCTTGTCGGGGGAAGCTTACGATGTGTGCCTGCGCTCCAGCTCATCTGGCCATGCGTCGCCCTGGGGCCCTTCCAGGGGCACGTGGCAGATGGCTGTGCAGCCTGGGGTACACGGTGGCGAGCCGCGGTGACGAGGCTATCGACGTGGCGAACGGAGACGCATGGATGGACGCTTTTGGGGCGACGGCGACGGGCATTCAATGCCCTTGTCCCCCACCGTCAGAGTTAGGTGAAGACCACTGCTCATATACTGTTCATGCACTGTTACAACTACCACCGATTTTACATTTTTACCCTCCTCTACGTTGGCACCTGTCGGTGACCCCTTTGAGCTATAAAAGGAGGCCCATGCACAACGTAGAGGGGGTTCGATCCCAGAAACTTGATCACTCCCTCGCTCGGTGTAGCTAGTACTGTAGATCTCCAAGCTCCCGAGCCTAAGAACTCAATACAACCAAAGCAGGAGTAGGGTTTTACGCGTCCGCGCGGCCCGAACCTGGGTAAACTGCCCGCGTGTGCCCCTCGATCCGCTCTTTGTGATCCCTCCGCACCCTTGCCGTACCGTAGAAGGGGCTCCGGTCCCATAGGTGTTCGTGGGCGACCAGTTTCCCCGACACATCAGCTTCATCAGATTCTTCAACTCCGAAGAAAATGAAGCCCTTGACAAGCTCAGCTGAAAATCCAATTGATGTCGTTCCAATTTCCTCCATGCCATCAAAGGACCTTGTTTCTTTTGATGAAGATTATGTGATTCTAAGTAAATCAGATGAAGATGTTCCCTCTGCTGCTTCCTCAGAGCAGACGGACCAAGAAATTAAAGTGGATGCCATCCCTTCAACCCCAATCGTCTCCTCGCCTATGCCTCAGTTTACTGCTGAAGAGGTCGGCGTTGAAGAATTGAAAGAACAAGACTCGGACGTGGACATTGCGAATGCCACTCCTTTGATGACTGATGAATTTTGGGATACTCAGCATCCAAACTCCCCTCTGTTCACGCCGCTGCAACAAATTCCTCATTCACCAGCGCCAACTGTTCCATTGGGCTTTGAGGAAACTCATCCCACACAGTTTGTCCATGAAGACATTCCAGCCACTAGTGCTGAAGAAACTGCTTCTGCTGCTGAATCTGTGAAGACTGCCACTGAAGAGGAACCAGAAATTCCTCAGACTGAAGAACCCGAGATTGCGAATCCGGAGGTTGTGATGCAATTGACTGACACTCCTCAACCCAAGCCAAAGGATCCTTTCTCAAGAAAGCAGACTTTCAAGAAGGCTGATTTCTTCGGTGAGCATGTGTTCTTCACTGATTTCAATCCCTATGACTCTGCTCGCATAAGGAAGAGGCGTTTCTGGACTACCAGTCAGGCAAATTTCTATTCCTCGGTGCTCTACAACATAGACAAAGTCTTCGATCATCAGCATATTCCTCACGTGGATATGGAATCTCTGCCATGCTTTGTGCCAGCCCTTAGTGTTCTTCATGACGCTGGACTGTTGGGTTTCTGCACTGACATATGCGATTGGAATGAAGAACTGATTCTCCAATTTTATGCAACCCTGCACATCACTGGCAATTCTGAAGATGTGAATTCATGGATGCTGGACTGGATGTCTGAAAACACTCACTACAAGGCACCAGTCTCTGAATTACTTCAAGCTCTGCCTCTCAGTCCTCCCACTGAAGCAGCACGTTGCATGTATGAAGAAACTGAACTCACTGATCATTACATGCAAGTGCTTATGAAGCCTTTGAAGCCCGGACAAGCATCACAGACCAAATTCCTCGTGAAGGAATTGTTGTTTCTGCCACACACTGTCTATTGCATTCTGACGAAGACATTGAGTCCAATCAAGGGACACGACTCAAATGATGAAGAAGTTGTTGGCATCATGAAGAATCTGCTGTTCAACATCATCCATGGCGTTCCCGTCAACTTCCATGATTTCTTCATGAGGACAATAGCAAATGTTGCACTGTCCCCTTTCAACCTGAAGCCTTATGCTCCATGGATTATGAGATTCATCAGGACAAGGTCTTCAGTGAATTACAAAGCTGACACTCTCAACCATTGCAGCTACTTGCCCCCAATTGAAGTCCTCAAACGGACATTTTCCTAAGCTGATGACAAGGGCAAGGCCACTGCTGTTTTTGATGAAGGCACTCGTCCATTGGATGGTCAGTTTCGCAAAGCTGCATCTTATTCCACCAATGATGACCCTGCCACTCATGACTCTGCCGCCAATGCTCCCAAGCAAAATCCTCAAGGCACAGCTCCCAGGGTGATGACTGACCGTGAGCTTCTCCTCAGTCTTCATCAGAAGGTTGATCGCAACCACAAATTGGTCAAGCATTAGTTTGGTTCAATTCTTCACAACATGACCTATACACATAATGCAGTGAAGAAAAACCATTACTACCTTCATGAAACCCTCAACCGCACCTGGGCTGTTCTGTCTCATCTCTATGGCGAAGAAGATCTGAAGAAAATGGGTCTCAAGGATGACTTTGACTGGTCTGCTCCTCCTCTGAAGAAATACAAGAAGGTCAAGGTTCCTCACTTGGTGGCCAGCTCCTATTCTTCATCGCGCGAAACCGACGAGTATGAAGACTTGGATGACACTGCGGCAGGCCCTACTTCAACCATCGACCCCAACAACGCTGGCGCTCCTTCAGCATCTTGAGATTCTTCAGGTGTGTTAGTCCTCAATTTTGATCCTTTTGGTCATTCGATGACAAAGGGGGAGAAATTTGAGTTAGTCTTCAAGCGGGTCTATATATATGGGCGTTTTTTTGCTAAGTTACAACTCTCGTTCTTCTGATGACTTTGTGAATCGAGTTGTAAACTTAAACTCTATGGTGACCTGATACTGTTGATGTGGTGTTTCTGCATGCTTATTCCTTATTAATGTTATGCACGCATGTTGAATTATATCAAACACCATATTTCATCATGCATTTCAAATTCTTCATATTATATGTCAAATACGTGTATGAATTACAAGATATAGGGGGAGATCTCCATGATTCTACTCTTCAAGTATGCATTGCTTCAAAAGCAAATTCCTCACTATGCACATCTTCAGGGGGAGTTCTTCTATATCTTGGAATCAAATTCCTCAATATCAGTATTTACACTTCATATGTTTATCCGCGTTGAAAACTTAACCTATATTGTCATCAATCACCAAAAAGGGGGAGATTGTAAGTGCATCTAGTGCCCCTTACTGATTTTGGTGTATTGAAAACTTATAGGTTAAGGGACTAATGTGTTTATGAGTGTACACAGGTCTATAGGTCTATGAGGAGTTTGATATTTACAGAGAAAGTCGACCCCTAAAAATGAAGTTCTTCGACTGAAGACTTTCGATTTCTGAAGACTTTCTAAAGACTTTGAAAGTGATGAAATTGGTGTGACCTTGAAGACTTGGTATTCATTTGAGGAACATGAAGCGTGAAGACTTTTGTTTTTGTAGTTTCATTTTCTCTTTCTTGAGTCATAGGAAACACCGTACTGTTAAAGGGTGTCGAGGAAATACTAAGGAAAAAATTCCATGTGATGCTCAACTCAAAATCCTACACCTACCAATCCCTTCGAGTGAAGCCATTGGAAATCTCATACAGTTCAGTCATATTCTTCAGTGACAGAAACGAAGTTCTTCTGGTCTCTGAGGAATTTGTTCTGGTTGAGGAGTTAGGAGTTCGCCAGTGCGGATTACATACACAGTGAGGAACATGATAGCCCTGAGGAATTTGATACTCAAATTTCTGACCGTTGCTGTGCTACATGCCAGCTGTCCTAAAATATCTACCCACCTAATGGTCATATCATTAAAGGACATTTATGTCTTATCATGTCGGGCTGCTCCCTAGGCTATAAATAGCCGCCCCCTACAACCACTAGCTGGTTGGCTGCTCCGAGAGAAACTGACACTTGTCATAATAGCAACCCATCCTCCGAGGACTTTGAGCGAAAATCATCAAGTGAGGAAAAACCCAAAACCAAACCCAAACACCTACAAACCCAAAAGTGATTGAGCATCACTGAAGAGATTGATCCTGCGTGGATCCGACGCTTGTTACCTTTGAAAACTGTGCTTCTTCCAGACGGTTAGGCGTCATGGTCTAGAGCATCCAAGAGGAATTGTGGATCGCCGAGTGACCGAGTATGTGAAGGTTCGGAAGTCACCTGAAGACTTACCACGAGTGATTGGGTGAGGTCTGTGTGACCTTAGCTCAAGGGGAATACGGTGAGGACTTGGTGTCTTGAACTGTGTGTCCAGGACTGGGTGTCCGGGACTGTGTGTCCTCAGGTTTAAATACCTAGCCGCCCTAACCAGATGTGCAACTGAGACAGTAGTTGGAACTGGTCTAACAAATCATTGTCTTCACCAAGCTTATTGGTTCTATTTCCTCAACTCTTTCATTTCCTCATATCTGTGTTGTGTGCCTGTTCAAATCTGTTTGAAGACTTTGACTAAAGACTTTCTCAATTTCCTCAGTTCAATTTCTTCAGTCTGTTTTGTCTTCATCATGTGATATCCTGTGATTACGCTTTATGTACTCTGTGTTTGTCTTCATTTCTTCATGATGACCATGCTTGTATTCTGTTATGTTTACTTCTGAGTACTTATTCCGCTACAAGTAGTTCTTCGCTAAGGAATTTCCTCAACAGCAAATTCCTCAGTGAAAAATTCATAAAAATCTCCTATTCACCCCCCCTCTAGTCGATATAACGCACTTTCAGTTTTGTTTGCAATTGAAGGTTCTCAACCACCTCTGTGCTTGCAATATTGTTGCAGCTGCCACTATCAACAATCACTTGACATATCTTTGAGTTGATAAGGCAACGAGTGTGAAAAAGATTATGTCGTTGACCCTTTTCCTCCTCCACAACCTGGGCATTAAGTGAACGACATACAACCAAAGCTTCACCATCAAGTTCTTCATGAGATAAAATAGTTGCCCCTACTTCCCTATCTTGCTTACCCAAATTCTAATGATTCCTTGGCGGTTGTGTGGTGGTAGAAAATCAGGAGTGGATGGGCGGATGAAATGAAGGAGGCTGATGGTTTCTAGGTGGATCTGGGTGGGGTAAAAATGGGGGGGGGGGCAGTGCTGAGATCAAATCGATGTAAACCGAAAAAAACAAGAAATTTTGTAGATCTTTGCACCACGTTTGAGCTGTAACACTTCCCACTGCAACTTCTGAAATTTCTCACCCAACTGAATATGATTGCAAACTTGCTCAACACTTTCTCCTCTCTTTTTTTCACCCATTTTTATCTCTTTTTTGCTATTTTTATTGCAACACAATAGATCCAACATCAAGACTCAAAGAAAATAGCAGCAACTTCAGATCGAACTTGGTGCCAACACAAAGAGGAAAGCAAACAACTAGATCTCAGCAAACAAAGGCTTGGGTTTTTTTGTAGCTTTTCTGGATTTGGACTTTAGGACGGGGAAAAACCAAACTAAAAAGGATAGATCTAGCAACAAAGATACATATCCTACCATGTAAGCCTTGCTTTAATACCAAATGATATGTCACTGTCTTCGGGGAAGAGGGTGAATAAGGGGAGGTCCGATCTTCATGGCGTAGGATCGATAAGTGGATGGGGATAACTAGCTGCAAGCAGCCGGAAAATAGAAAATAAGATATTATGACCCAACAAGGAGGATGCTCACTGAAGCTTACAATCCAAACATTCGCCAATCCACAACCCTCAATACAACGCCACACAACCATGCCCGCAATTCGTGGAGCACGGGATAGGTGCAATCCACAAGGGAAACCACGAACACTAACCCAGACAACACGATCTAGTTGCGGAGCACGAATTTGGAGCAATTTCTCAAGGAATCACAAGAATAAGGGTAACAAGATCTCTCCAATCTCAGGAGGAGTCTATGTATTTGGTCTTTGATAGAAATGGCAAAAGTCCCCAAAGAAGGGAAGAGTTGGCCTATTATAATCGGGACAACCCCCCGGATAGGTGTGAAATAAAACTAGATTTGGGAACCAGCTTAGGTGTGAAAGAGAACCAGCTTTGGTTTGGCTAAATGGCTTAGAGAATTAATGAGGTAGCTTCTGGAAAAATCTCGTTGGAGGTGGTTGGTAGTTCCCGACCAAACATTGTTCACTGGGGTCGAACAATGTTTCCTTCAGCAGAAAACTCGAGTTTTGGGAACCTTTTGCAAGTCGGGATATACAAACTCGTGCAAAACATTGTTTCGTCAGAATCGGAACAATGTTTCTTCAGCAGACAACTCATTTCTTTATGGATTCCTAACTTTGTTTCTTCGCCATAAAACATTGTTTTGCACGGACTGAAATGTGTTTGTCCTTCTTCAGTATCGCACCTGAGTTCAACCAATGCTACGTCTCGAGCTTGCGTTGTATTCCCTCGAAGAGGAAAGGGTGATGCAGCACAGTAGCGTAAGTATTTCCCTTAGTTTTTGAGAACCAAGGTATCAATCCAGTAGGAGACCACGAGCGAGTCCCTTGTACCTGCACAAACAAATAAGAACCTTGCAGCCAACGCGATAAAAGGGGTTGTCAATCCCTTCTCGGTCTCTTACAAAAGTGAGATCTGATAGATATGATAAGATTTTTAGTATTTTTGGTATAGGGAAAAAGTAAATAATGCAAAATAAAGTAAATAGTTGATTGAAGATTAATATGATGAGAATAGACCCGGGGGCCATAGGTTTCACTAGTGGCTTCTCTCATGGTAGCAGATTTCTACGTCGGGTGAACAAATTACTGTCGAGCAATTGATAGAAAAGAGCATAGTTATGAGAATATCTAGGCATGATCATTGTATATAGGCATCGCGTCCCTCACAAGTAGACTGAAATGATTCTGCATCTACTACTATTACTCCACACATCGACCGCTATCCAGCATGCATCTATAGTATTAAGTTCATAAGAGCAGAGTAACGCCTTAAGCAAGATGACATGATGTAGAGGGATGAACTCAAGTAATATGATATAAACCCCATCTTTTTATCCTCGATGGCAACAATGCAATACTAGCCTTGCTGCCCCTACTGTCACTGGGAAAGGACACCGGAAGATCGAACCCAAAGCCAAGCACTTCTCCCATTGCAAGAACTATAGATCTAGTAGGACAAACCAAACCAATAATTCGAAGAGGCTTGCAAGGATATTTAAATCATACATAACAGATTTCAGAAAAGAATCCAATATTGTTCATAGATAATCTTGATCATAAACTAACAATTCATCGGATTTCGACAAACACACCGCAAAAATATTACATCGGATAGATCTCCTTGAAGATCGAGGAGAACTTTGTATTGAGATCCAAAGAGAGAGAAGAAGCCATCTAGCTAATAACTATGGACCCGAAGGTCTGTGGTAAACTACTCACAACTCATCGGAGAGGCTATGGTGTTGATGTAGAAGCCCTCCGTGATCGATGCCCCCTCCGGCGGAGCTCCGGAACAGGCCCCAAGATGGGATCTCATGGGTACAAAAGGTTGCGTTGGTGGAATTTGGGTTTCGTCTGTCTCCCCGATGTTTTCAGGGTATGGGAGTATATATAGGCTGAAGAGGCACGTCGGGGGATCAACAGGTGGCCCATGAGGGTGGGGGCGCGCCCTCGCCCTCGTGGCCACCTCCTTCGCTTCCTGGTGTGTACTCCAAGTCTTTCGTGTTGATATTGTTGAAATAACTCTCCCAAAGGTTTCATTCCGTTTGGACTCCGTTTTATATCCCTTTTCTGCAAAACACTGTAATAGGCAAAAAAAACAGCTATTTGCACTGGGCCTTCGGTTAGTAGGTTAGTCCCAAAAATAATATAAAAGTGTATAATAAAGCCCATTAAACATCCAAAACAAAATATATAATAGCAAGGAACAATAAAAATTATAGATATGTTGGATACGTATCAAGCCTCCCCAAGCTTAATTCATGCTTGTCCTCATGTAGGTAACTGATAAAAACAGAATTTTTGATGTGGAATGCCAACCAACATAATTCTCAATGTAATTTTCTTTATTGTGGCATGAATGTTCAGATCCGAAAGATTCAATACAAAAGTCCATATTGACATAAGAATAATAACACTTCAAGCATACTATCAAAGCAATCATGTCTTTTCAAAATAACATGGCGAAAGAAAGTTCATCCCTACAAAATCAGATAGTTAGGCTATGCTCCATCTTCATCACACAAAAATATACAAATCATGCACAACCTCGGTTTCAACCAAGCAATTGTTTCATACTTAATTTTTTCCAAACTTTTTCAACTTTCACGCAATACATGAGCGTGAGCCATGGATATAGCACTATAGGTGTAATAAACTGGTGGTTGTGGAGAACACAAAAGAGGAAGATGGTCTCACATCAACTAGGCGTATCAACGGGCTATGGAGATGCCCATCAATAGATATCAATGTGAGTGAGTAGGGATTGCCATGCAACGGATGCACTAGAGCTATAAATGTATGAAAGCTCAACAAAACAAACTAAGTGGGTGTTCATCCAACTTGCTTGCTCACGAAGACCTAGGGCATTTGAGGAAGCCCATCGTTGGAATATACAAGCCAAGTTCTAAATGAAAATTCCCACTAGTATATGAAAGTGACAAAACGAGATACTCTCTATCATGAAGATCATGGTGCTACTTTGAAGCACAAGTGTGGAAAAGATAGTAGCATTGTCCCTTTTTATTTTTTCTTTTTTTTCTTCCTTTTCTTTTCTTTTTTGGGCCTTCCTTTTTTTCTTTGGCCTTTCTTCTTTTTTGCCTTCTTTTTTCTTTGGGACAATGCTCTAATAATGATGATCATCACACTTCTATTGATTTACAACTCGATATTACAACTTGATACTAGAACAAAGTATGACTCTATATGAATGCCTCCGGCGGTGTACCGGGATGTGCAATGAATCAAGAGTGACATGTATGAAAAACTATGCATGGTGGCCTAGCCACAAATACGATGTCAACTACGTGATCATGCATGGCAATATGACAATGATGAAGCGTTTCATAATAAACGGAACCGTGGAAAGTTGCATGGCAATATATCTCGGAATGGCTATGGAAATGCCATGATAGGTAGGTATGGTGGCTGTTTTGAGGAAGGTAGTGGTGGGTTTATGTTACCGGCGAGAGTTGCATGGTACAAGAGAGGCTAGCAATGGTGGAAGGGTGAGAGTGCGTATCATCCATGGACTCAACATTAGTCATAAAGAACTCACATACTTATTGCAAAAATCAACAAGTCATCAAAACAAAGTACTACACGCATGCTCCTAGGGGAAGGGTTGGTTGGAGTTAACCATCGCGCGATCCCGACCTCCACACAAAGGATGACACACAATGAAATACATCATGCTTCAAATTTGTCACACAACGGTTACCATATGTGCATGCTACGGGACTTGCAAACCTCAACATAAATATTTCTCAAATTCACAACTACTCTACTAGCATAACTCTAATATCGCCATCCTCATATCTCAAGACAATCATCAAGTATCAAACTTCTCATAATATTCAATGCACTTTATATGAAAGTTTTTACTATACTCATCTTGGGTGCCTATCATATTAGGACTAAATTTATAACCAAAGAACATTACCATGGTGTTCTAAAATACTCTCAAAATAATATAAGTGAAGCATGAGAGATCAATAATTTCTACAAAATAAAACCACTACCGTGCTCTAAAAGATATAAATGAAGCACTAGAGCAAAACTATCTAACTCAAAAGATATAAGTGAAGCACATAGAGTATTCCAATAAATTCCAATTCATGTGTATCTCTCTAAAAAGGTGTGTCCAGAAAGGATGATTGTGGTAAACTAAAAATCAAAGACTCAAACCATACATGACGCTCCAAGCAAAACACATATCATGTGGTGAATAAAAATATAGTCTCAAGTAAAGTTACCAATAGACGAAGACGAAAGAGGGGATGCCTTCCCGGGGCATCCCCAAGCTTAGGCTTTTGGTTGTCCTTGAATTTTACCTTGGGGTGCCTCGGGCATCCCCAAGCTTAGGCTCTTTCCACTCTTTGTTCTGTAGTCCATCAAATCCTTACTCAAAACTTGAAAACTTCACAACACAAAACTTAGCCAAAAATCTCGTGAGCTCCGTTAGTATAAGAAAACAAACCACCACTAAAAGGTACTATAATGAACTCATTATTTGTTTATATTGGTGTTAAACCTACTGTATTCCAACTTCCCTATGATTCATACCCCCCGATACTACTCATAGATTCATCAAAATAAGCAAACAACACACGAAAAGCAGAATCTGTCAAAAACAGAACAGTATGTAGCAATCTGTAACTTTCGAATACTTCTGTAACTTTAAAAATATTGAAATAAATTGATGGACGTGAGGAATTTTTCTATTAATCATATGCAAAAATAATCAACTAAAAATCACCCTCCAGTAAAAAATGGTACCTAATCTCGTGAGCGCTAAAGTTTCTGTTTTTTACAACATGATCGCATAAACTTCACCCAAGTCTTCCCAAAGGTTCTACTTGGCACAAACACTAACTAAAACACAAAACCACATCTAAACAGAAGCTAGATGAAATATTTATTCCTAAACAGAATCAAAAGCAAAGAAAATAAAATTGGGTTGCCTCCCAACAAGCGCTATCGTTTAACGCCCCTAGCTAGGCACGATACAAGAATAGATCTAGGTATTGCCATCTTTGGTAGGCAATCCATAAGTGGCTCTCATAATAGATTAATAATGTAACTTGATTTTCTTTCTAGGAAAGTGTTCCATGCATTTCCTTAAAGGAAATTGGAATCTAATATTCCCTTCCTTCATATCAATAATTGCAGCAATCGTTCTAAGGAAAGGTCTACCAAGAATAATAGGACAAGTAGGATTGCTATCTATATCAAGAATGATGAAATCTATGGGCACATAATTCATATTTGCAACTATTAGAACATCATTAATCCTTCCCATAGGTTTCTTAATAGTGGAATCCGCAAGATGCAAATTTAAAGAACAATCATCAAGTTCATGGAAACCTAACATATCACACAAAGCTTTTGGAATGGTGGAAACACTTGCACCCAAATCACACAAAGCAAAGCATTCATGATCTTTAATCTTAATTTTAATAGTAGGTTCCCACTCATCATAAAGCTTTCAAGGGATAGAAGCTTCTAATTCAAGTTTTTCTTCATAAGATTGTATTAAATCATCAACTATATGTTTGGTAAAAGCCTTTTTTGACCTGAAACTGTAGGGCATGGGCCCCACAGCAAATTTATTCCTCCCAAAAAAGAGTTACAAATGTACAAAATTTACAAGGTCAAGAGACCCAAAGAAAAAAGGAAACAAAGAGGAAAAAAATCAAGCTAACCACAAGGAGGCAAAACGGAAATTCATCTAAGCAAATCCTCTTTGAACTTAGGCTTAACTCTATGAACCAAAATGGAAATGTCCAAAAGAAAGATAGACCTCCACCTACGAAAAGAAGGTGTAATATTCCTGAAAACTCTATCATTTCTAATATTCCAGATGTTCCAGCAAGCCAGGAAAACCACTTCAGAGAAGAAAGGCTTGCCAAAATCCCTTCTGGCGTGGTAAGCAATGGCAATCATATCATCTCCTGCCATCCAATTGATTTGAAGGTAATTCCAGACCCTGCAACTAAAGTTACATTGAAAGAAGAGATGATCTCTGTCCTCCTTAGTGCATGTGGGACAGAGTACACAAAGATTTGAATCAGATACATTCCAGTGTCTTCTTTCCAGCATATCCTGAGTGTTCAGCCTATCCATGATCATCATCCAAGCAAAGAACTTGATTCTCATAGTGCAACAACTAGCCCAAACCCAAGATAAAATTGGGTTGAATACAATATGCTTGCGTAAGAAGGAGTAGTATTTCTTAGCAGAGTAACCTTTGCCATCCTCTTTCCACACCCACGTATCATTCAGCTGAAGATTATGCTTGGAGTGCAGAAGTAGGTTTTGC
This sequence comes from Secale cereale, assembly GCA_902687465.1. Taxonomy (NCBI): domain Eukaryota; kingdom Viridiplantae; phylum Streptophyta; class Magnoliopsida; order Poales; family Poaceae; genus Secale; species Secale cereale. The sequence continues at coordinate 247,710,750 of LR738715.1, read as the reverse complement.
AAAGTCTGTAGCTCTCCATAAGCTCTCTCAGAGAGAGGTAAATGAAATAAGGAGGTCACCTCAGTCAACTCAAAAATCTCAACAGCAGAAATGAGAGGATCAATGGCAAAATAGAACAGCCTGGCAAACCTTTGTTCAAGAGGGATACTAGAGTCCCCCAAGGGCCAAGAATCAGACCAAAACAAGACAGTGTCACCCTTATTAACATGCACATCACTAACCATCCTGAACTTATCCATTAACTTGCATATATCTCTCCACAAGAAGGAGCCACAAATGATTGTAGCATGAGGAACTCTGCCATCGTAGTAAGTGTTCCAAATGAGTTGGACCCAGGGCACATCAATTTTATTGTAAAATTTGCTGACATGTTTGAGAAGCAGAGCCTCATTTTGATTATAAGCATGCGGAGAATTTAGCACGGATTGCAACAAGGAGATACAATCTATTAAAAGCAATTATCATAATTGAATCCCTTGAAATCCAAGATAGTGGGTTCATTGCTATGTAAAGTTTTGACCTCTTCAATCCCACTTTTAACAATTTTAGCATCAAGATCTAAAAACTTCGCATCATTGGGACGCCTTTTAACTAAAGTAGACTCATCTCCAGTCCCATCTTTATCAAGATTCATACTAGAAAACAAGGATTTAATAGGAGACACATCAATCACTTTCAGATCTTCATCTTTATTATCATGTAAACTAGAAGAACACGCTTTCATAAAGCAATCTCTTTTAGCACGCATCCTAGCGGTTCTTTCCTTGCATTCATCAATGGAAATTCTCATGGCTTTGAGAGACTCATTGATATCATGCTTAGGTGCGACAAATCTAAGTTTCAAAGAATCAACATCAAGAGAAATTATATCCACGTTCCTAGCCAACTCATCAATCTTAAGCAATTTTTCTTCAAGCAAAGCATTGAAATTCTTTTGAGAATTCATAAACTCTTTAACACTAGTTTCAAAATCACAGGGCGTCTTACTAAAATTTCCATAAGAGTTGGTGTAGGAATTACCATAATGGTTAGAGGAATTACTAGGAAAAGGCCTAGAATTAAAGTTTCCTCTATAAGCATTGTTGCCAAAATTATTCCTACCAACAAAGTTCACATCCAAAGATTCATTATTATTCTCAATCAACGTGGACAAAGGCACATCATCAGGATCAGAAGAAGCACTCTTAGTAGCAAATAATTTCATAAGTTCATCGATCTTTCCACTCAAAACACTAATCTCTTCAATAGCATGTACTTTTTTACTAGTAGATCTTTCGGTGTGCCATTGAGAGTAGTTAACCATAATATTATCTAGGAGTTTGGTAGCTTCTCCTAAAGTGATTTCCATGAAAGTGCCCCCCGCGGCCGAATCTAAAAGATTTCTAGAAGCAAAATTCAAGCCTGCATAAAAAATTTGTATAACCATCCATAAGTTCAAACCATGTGTAGGGCAATTATGTACAATTCATTTCATTCTCTTCCAAGATTGTGCAACATGCTCATGATCAAGTTGCTTAAAATTCATAATATCATTTCTAAGAGAGATAATCTTAGCGGGAGCAAAATACTTAGAGATAAAGGCATCTTTGCACGTATTCAATGAATCAATACTATTTCTAGGCAAAGAAGAGAACCAAGTTTTAGCACGATATCTAAGCGAAAACGGAAATAGCTTCGCTCTTCTTTTGCATATCGCACAAATCAACAAAGTTGTTTAGATGGGTAGTGGCATCTTCACTAGGAAGGCCAGAAAATTGATCTTTCATGACAAGATTCAACAGAGCAGCATTGATTTCACAAGATTCAGCATCGGTAATAGGAGCAATCGGAGTGCGAATAATATCATTATTGTTGGTATTGGAAAAGTCACACAATTTGGTATTTTCTTTAGCCATAGTGACAAGCAAGCAACCCAACACACAAGCAAATAAGAAGCAAGCGAATGGAAAAAGGGCAAATAAAACGGCAAAGGTGAAGTGGGGGAGAGGAAAACGAGAGGCAAATAATGTAATGCGAGGGATAAGGGTTTGTGATAGGTACTTGGTATATGACTTTTGCAAAGATCTCCCCAGCAACGGTGCCAGAAATTCTTCTTGCTACTTCTCGAGCTAGCGTTGTATTCCCTCAAAGAGGAAAGGGTGATGCAGCATAGTAGCGTAAGTATTTCCCTAGTTTTTGAGAACCAAGGTATCAATCCAGTAGGAGACCACGCGTGAGTCCCTCATGCCTTCACAAACAAATTAGAACCTTGCAGCCAACGCGATAAAAGGGGTTGTCAGTCCCTTCTCGGTGACTTACAAAAGTGAGATCTGACAGATATGATAAGATAATATTTTTGGTAATTTTGGTATAGGGAAAAAGTAAATAATGCAAAGTAAAGTAAATAGTTTATGGAAGATTAATATGATGAGAATAGACCCAGGGGCCATAGGTTTCACTAGTGGCTTCTCTCATGATAGCAGATTTCTACTGCGGGTGAACAACTTAATGTCGAGCAATTGATAGAAAAGCGCATAGTTATGAGAATATCTAGGCAAGATCATTGTATATAGGCATCACGTCCATGACAAGTAGACCGAAACGATTCTGCATCTACTACTATTACTCCACACATCGACCGCTATCAAGCATGCATCTAGAGTATTAAGTTCATAAGAACAGAGTAATGCCTTAAGCAAGATGACATGATATAGAGGGATAAACTCAAGCAATATGATATAAACCCCATCTTTTTATCCCCGATGGCAACAATATAGTACGCGCCTTGCACCCTACTGTCACTGGGAAAGGACACCGCAAGATTGAACCCAAAGCCAAGCACTTCTCCCATTGCAAGAACTATAGATCTAGTAGGCCAAACCAAACCAATAATTTCAAGATACTTGCAAGGATATTTAAATCATACATAAAAGATTTCAGAAAAGAATCCAATATTGTTCATATATAATCTTGATCATAAACCCACAATTCATCGAATCTCGACAAACACACCACAAAAATATTACATCAAATAGATCTCCTCGAAGATCGAGGAGAACTTTGTATTGAGATCCAAAGAGAGAGAAGAAGCCATCTAGCTAATAACTATGGACCCGAAGGTCTGTGGTAAACTACTCACAACTCATTGGAGAGGCTATGGTGTTGATTGATATGTCTCTGTCGTATCTATAATTTTTTATTGTTCCATGCCAATATTCTACAACTTTCATATACTTTTGGCAACTTTTTATACTATTTTTTGGGACTAACATATTGATCCAGTGCCCAGTGCCAGTTCCTGTTTGTTGCACATTTTTTATTTCGCGGAATGTCGATATCAAACGGAGTCCAAGCGGAATAAAAACGGATGGAGATTTTATTTTGGAATATATGTGAATTTTGGGAAGCGGAACCAACACGATGCGATGCCCGAGTGGGCCACAAGGCAGGGGGCACGCCCTGGGCAGGGGGGCGCGCCCTGGACCCTCGTGGCTACACCGTAAGGCGGTAGATGCCCTTCTTTCGCCGCAAGAAAGCTAATTTCTGGATAAAAATCATGTCAAAAGATGATCCCAATCGGAGTTACGGATCTCCGGGAATTTAAGAAACGATGAAGGGGCAGAATCGGGGAACGCAGAAACAGAGAGAGACCGAGAGACAGATCCAATCTCGGAGGGGCTCTCGCCATGGACCAGAGGGGAAACCCTTCTCCCATCTAGGGAGAAGGTCAAGGAAAAATAATAAGGAGAGGGGCTCTCTCCCCCTCGCTTCTGGTGGCACCCACCGGGGCCATCATCGTGAGACGGCGATCTACACCAACACCTCCGTCATCTTCACCAACATCTCCATCACCTTCCCCCATCTATCTACAGCGGTCCACTCTCCCGCAACCCGCTATACCCTCTACTTGAACATGGTGCTTTATGCTTCATATTATTATCCAATGATGTGTTGCCATCCTATGATGTCTGAGTAGATTATCGTTGTCCTATCGGTGATTGGTGAATTTCTATGATTGATTTGAATTGCTTGTGGTTATGTTGATGTCCTTTGGTGCCCATCATATGAGCGCACGTGTGAATCACACCATAGGGTTAGTTGTATGTTGATAGGACTACATATTGGAGGGCAAGAGTGACAGAAGCTTCAACCTAGCGTAGAAATTGATGCATACGGGATTGAAGGGGGACCAATATATCTTGATGCTATGGTTGGGTTTTACCTTAATAAACGTTAGTAGTTGCGGATGCTTGCTAATAGTTCCAATCATAAGTGCATAGAATTCCAATTAAGGGATGACATGCTAGAAGCGGCCTCTCCCACATAAAACTTGCTATCGGTCTAGTAACGTAGTCAATTGCTTCGGGGCAAGTTCACAACTCCTACCACCACTTTTCCACACTTGCTGTATTAACTTTATTGCTTCTTTCTCTTAATAGCCCCTAGTCTTTATTTGCATTCTTGCAAACCTATCCCACAAAAACCACAAAGTACTTCTAGTTTCATACTTGTCCTAGGTAAAGTAAACGTCAAGCGTGCGCAGAGTTGTATCAGTGGTCGACAGAACTTGAGGGAATATTTATTCTGCCTTTAGCTCCTCGTTGGGTTTGACACTCTTACTTATCGAAAGAGGCTACAACTGATCCCCTACACTTATGGGTTATCAAGACCTTTTTCTGGCGCCGTTGCCGGGGAGCAATAGCATGGGGTGAATATTCTCATGTGTGCTTGTTTTCTTTATCACTAAGTATATTTTATTTGCTGTTCTAAGTTGTTTTCTATCTTTAATTATGGGTAGGAAACACAAAATACCAAAAAAAAATAGTGCTATCTGCTGAACCAATGGTTGAAGAACCACTCAAAATCTATCAAACTCCTGAAGATTTTTACTTGGATCATCTTCGATCCCTATGTGCTCGTGCTGAAACCCCAACTAGCTTAGTTGAGGGCAAATCTTTAGATGAGCATGCTTGTTTTGTGCGACACCGCTTATCTCAAGAAGGGAAACTTTTACTGGATCAAATTCATCGTTTGCAATGCTATGCTTGGAATTTATGTGAAATATACGATTTTACTTGTTGTTCTGAAGACCCTAAGAAACACCTTCCCTACCAATGTGAGTTTAGTGATAATGGAATCGTATCTTCGTATGCTAAGGGTGTTTATAGTTACTATGATGTTCAACAAATTGAAGAATTTGTTGCTTTTAAGGGTGCTTATGAAATTGCTTCTTTGATTGAAAAGTATGATGCTACTCTTTACAAATCTGAAAAATTTGCCATATTTAAATATTGTATGATAATTATGCTTCTAATGCCTATGTTAAACCATCTATTGAGTACTCCTCCGCTGTCCAAGAAGAGACTAATATTTTGTAGGAGTCTATGGAAGAAGAAATTAATGACATTGTGAACTCATTGGATGAAAAAGATGAGGAGGAGAGCGAAGAACAAAAGGAGGAAGAGCGGATTAGCTACCCGTGCCCACCTTCTAATGAGAGTAACTCTTCAACTCATACATTGTTTAATTTCCCTTTGTGCTTACCGAAGGATGAATACTATGATGATTGTTATTATCTCGTTGATTCTTTTGAAATATCCCTTTTTGATGATGCTTGTTATGCTTGTGGCCAAGATGCCAATATGAATTATGCTTATGGAGATGAACTTCCTATAGTTCCATATGTACAACATGAGATTGTTGCTATTGCACCCATGCATGATAGTCCTATTATCTTTTTGAATTCTCCAAACTACACTATATCGGAGAAGTTTGCACTTATTAAGGATTATATTGATGGGTTGCCTTTTCCCATTACACATGATGATTTTGATGAGTATAATATGCATGTGCTTGCTGCTCATACTTGCAATTATTATGAGAGAGAAACTACATCTCCGCCTCTCTATGTTTCCAACATGATAAAATTGCAAGAAACTGCTTATACTATGCATTGGCCTTTACTTGATGTGCATGAATTGTTCTTGTATGACATGCCTATGCATAGGAAGAGAGCTAGACTTCGTTTTTGCATGACACATATCACTTTGTGCTCACTACTAAATGCCAAATCATTGCTAATTAAAATTGGCTTTGATATACCTTGGGATCCTGGTGGATCGACTACTTGAGCACTATATTCCTAGCTTAATGGCTTTAAAGAAAGCGCTGCCAGGGATACAACCCGGAAGTTTTAGAGAGTCATTTATTTCTGTTGTGTGCTTTTATAAAGTTTAAAAACAAAAAAATAAAGAGGGGAACCCAAAACTTTTCAAAAAAAAAGTGAAAGTGATATAGACGAGCATTGTGAAAGTGGGGGACGTCCTTGAACTTTGTTCATGCCCATGTAAACTTTGTGAATCTTAATTACAGAAACTTTTCAACAAAAATAATTATCCCCTTGTACAATACCATTGTATTATAAAAATAATGTGCCAAGGTTTGCCTTTAGGATATTTACAATGCTTGTTGGTTTGTGCGGTGCAGGACAAAAACTTTGGCTGTAGTGCGCAATTTTACGTTTTTTGCTGGAATGTCAAATGGTTCTGAAACTTTTTGCACTGTCTTACTATACAAATTGTTTATTTTTCCTAATTGTTGCAGAATTTTTCCAGTATCAGAAGTATGGTGAATGTTCAGATTATTACAGACTGTTCTGTTTTAGACAGATTCTATTTTTGATGCATAGTTTGCTTGTTTTGATGAAACTATCAATTTCTATCAGTGGATTAAGCCATGGAAAAGTTATATTGCAGTAGCTACAATGCAAAAACAAAATATGAATTGGTTTGCAATAGTACTTAGAGTAGTGATTTGCTTTATTATACTAAGGGATCTTACCGACTTTTCTGTTGAAGTTTTGTGTGGATGAAGTGTTCAAAGATCGAGGAGGTCCCGATGTGAGGAGAAGAAGGAGAGGCAAGAGCTCAAGCTTGGGGATTCCCATGGAACCCCAAGTAAATATTCAAGGATACTCAAGCGTCTAATCTTGGGGATGCCCCAGAAGGCATCCCCTCTTTCTTCAACAAGTATCGGTATGTTTTCGGATTCGTTTCATTCATGTGATATGTGTAGATCTTGGAGCGTCGTGTGCTTTTTATTTTTCCTTTTAATAAATGCACCATGCTGGTATGAGATAGTCCTTGGTTGATTCATAGAATGCTCTTTGCACTTCACTTATATCTTTTGAGTATGGCTTTATAGAATACTTCATGTGCTTCTCTTACATCATTTGAAGTTTGGATTGCCTGCTTCTCTTCACATAGAAAACCGCCATTTGTAGGATGCTCTTTTGCTTCACTTATAATTGTTAGAGCGTGGGCATAACTTTTGTAGAAAGAATTAAAACTCTCTTGCTTCACTTATATCTATTTAGAGAGTTGACAAGAATTGGTCATTCACATGGTTAGTCATAAAATCCTACATAAACTTGTAGATCGCTGAATATGATATGTTTGATTCCTTGCAATAGTTTTGCGATATAAAGATGGTGATATTAGAGTCATGCTAGTGGGTAGTTGTGGATTGTAGGAATACTTGTATTGAGGTTTGTGATTCCCGAAGCATGCAGGTATGGTGAACCGTTATGTGATGAAGTTGGACCATGATTTATTTATTGAGTGTCATCCTTTGTGTGGAGGTCGGGGGCGCGCGATGGTTAACTCCTACCAACTTCCCCCCTAGGAGCATGCGTGTAGTACTTGGTTTCGATGGCTAATAAATTTTTGCAATAAGTATGTGAGTTCTTTATGACTAATGTTGACTCCATGGATTATACACACTCTTACCCTTCCACCATTGCTCGCCTCTCTTGTACCGCACAACTTTTGCCGGTACCATACACCCAGCATATACCTTCCTCAAAACAGCCACCATACCTACCTATTATGGCATTTCCATAGCCATTCCGAGATATATTGCCATGTCACTCCACCGTTCAGTTTATTATGACACGCACCATCATTGTCATATTGCCTTGCATGATCGTAAGATAGCTAGCATGATGTTTCCATGGCTTGTCCCTTTTTTGATGCCATTGCTACACCAGATCATTGCACATCCCGGTACACCGCCGGAGGCACTCACATAGAGTCATATTTTGTTCTAGCTTCGAGTTGTAATCTTTGAGTTGTAAGTAAATACAAGTGTGATGATCTTCATTATTAGAGCATTGTCCGATGTGAGGAAAGGCCAAATAAAAAAAGATGGCCTAAAAACATAGAGAGGGGCTAAAAAAAGAGAAAGCCCCTCCAAAAAAACAGAAAAAAAACAAAGAAAAAAACAAAAAAATGAGAGAAAAGAGATAAGGGACAATGCTACTATCCTTTTCCACACTTGTGCTTCAAAGTAGCACCATGATCTTCATAATAGAGAGTCTCTTGTTTTGCCACTTCCATATACTAGTGGGAATTTTCATTATAGAACTTGGCTTGTATATTCCAACGACGGGCTTCCTCAAATGCCCTAGGTCTTCATGAGCAAGCAAGTTGATGCACACCCACTAGTTTTCTTTTGAGCTTTCATACACCTATAGTTCTAGTGCATCTGTTACATGGCAATCCCTACTCACTCACATTGATATTGATTGATGGACATCTCCATAGTCCATTGGTTTGCCTATTTGATGTGAGACTTTCTCCCTCCTTTTCTCTATCACCACCTTCTATTCCACCCATAGTGCTATGTCCATGTCTCACGCTCATGTATTGCATGAAAGTTGAAAAAGTTTGAGAATACTAAAGTATGAAACAATTGCTTGGCAAAAACCGGGGTTGTGCATGATTTAAATACTTTGTGTGGTGAAGATGGAGCATAGCCAGACCATATGATTTTGTAGGGATAACTTTCTTTCGCCATGTTATTTTGAAAAGACATGATTGCTTGATTAGTATGCTTGAAGTATTATTGTCTTAATGTCAAATGATAGACTATTGCTCAGAATCACTCATGTCTTACTATTCATGCCATGATTAGATTACATGATCAAGATTACGCTAGGTAGCATTCCACATCAAAAATTATCTTTTTTATCATTTACCTACTTGAGGACGAGCAGGAATTAAGCTTGGGGATGCTGATACGTCTCCATCGTATCTATAATTTTTGATTGTTCCATGCCAATATTCTACAACTTTCATATACTTTTGGCAACTTTTTATACTATTTTTTGGGACTAACATATTGATCCAGTGCCCAGTGCTAGTCCCTATTTGTTGCATGTTTTTTGTTTCGCAGAATATCCATATAAAACGGAGTCCAAACGAAATAAAAACGGACGGAGATTTTTTTTGGAATATTTGTGAATTTTGGGAAGCGGAACCAACATGATACGATGCCCGAGTGGGCCACGAGGCAGGGGGTGCGCCCTGGGCAGGGGGTGCGCCCTGGTCCCTCGTGGCCACACCATAAGGCGGTTGATGCCCTTCTTTCGCTGCAAGAAAGCTAATTTCAGGATAAAAAACGTGTCAAAAGATGAGCCTAATCAGAGTTACGAATCTCCGAGAATTTAAGAAACGGTGAAGGGGCAGAATCGAGGAACGCAGAAACAGAGAGAGACAGAGAGACAGATCCAATCTCGGAGGGGCTCTCGTCCCTCGGCCGCCATGGAGGCCATGGACCAGAGGGGAAACCTTCTCCCATCCGGGGAGAAGGTCAAGGAAGAAGAAGAAGGGGGGCTCTCTCCCCCTCACTTCCGGTGGCAACGGAGGGCCACCGTGGCCATCATCGTGCGACGGCGATCTACACCAACACCTTCATCATCTTCACCAACATCTCCATCACCTTCCCCGATCTATCTATAGCGGTCCACTCTCCCGCAACCCACTGTACCCTCTACTTGAACATGGTGCTTTATTCCTCATATTATTATCCAATGATGTGTTGCCATCCTATGATGTCTGAGTAGATTATCGTTGTCCTATCGGTGATTGGTGAATTGCTATGATTGATTTAAATTGCTTGTGGTTATGTTGATGTCCTTTGGTGCCCATCATATGAGTGCGCGCGTGGATCACACCATAGGGTTAGTTGTATGTTGATAGGACTACGCATTGGAGGGCAAGAGTGACAGAAGCTTCAACCTAGCGTAGAAATTGATGCATACGGGATTGAAGGGGGACCAATATATCTTAATGATATGGTTGGGTTTTACCTTAATGAACGTTAGTAGTTGCGTATGCTTGCTAATAGTTCTAATCATAAGTGCATAGAATTCCAAGTAAGGGATGACATGCAAGTAGTGGCCTCTCCCACATAAAACTTGCTATCAGTCTAGTAACGTAGTCAATTGCTTAGGGGCTATTTCGCAACTCCTACCACCACTTTTCCACACTCGTTGTATTAACTCTATTGCTTCTTTGTCTTAACAGCCCCTAGTCTTTATTTGCGTTCTTGCAAACCTATCCCATAAAAACCACAAAGTACTTCTAGTTTCATACTTGTTCTAGGTAAAGTAAACGTCAAGCGTGCGTAGAGTTGTATCGGTGGTCGATAGAACTTGAGGGAATATTTGTTCTGCCTTTAGCTCCTCGTCGGGTTCGACACTCTTACTTACCGAAAGAGGCTACAACTGATCCCCTACAGTTGTAGGTTATCATTGATGTAGAAGCCGTCCGTGATCGATGCCCCCTCCGGCGGAGCTCCAGAACAGGCCCCAAGATGGGATCTCACGGGTACAGAAGGTTGCGGCAGTGGAATTAGGGCTTCATATGTATCCTCGATATTTTCAGGGTATGGGAGTATATATAGGCTGAATAGGCACGTCGGGGGATCAACAGGTGGCCCACGAGTGTGGGGGCGCGCGTACCCCCTGGGCGCGCCCCTGCCCTCGTGGCCACCTCCTTCGCTTCTTAGCGTGTACTCCAAGTCTTTCGTGTTGATATTGTTCCAAAATAACTCTCCTGAAGGTTTCATTCCATTTGGACTCCGTTTGATATCCCTTTTCTGCAAAACACTGAAATAGGCAAAAAAACAGCAATTTGCACTGGGCCTTGGGTTAGTAGGTTAGTCCCAAAAATAATATTAAAGTGTATAATAAAGCCCATTAAACATCCAAAACAGAATATATAATACCATGGAACAATCAAAAATTATAGATACGTTGGAGACGTATCAACCAACAACAAAGGAGGTGAAGGTAGAATCATGTTTTCAAGGTCAAATGATAGACTTAAGTTAGCGTTCACCTTATCATGTACTTGCATTGCGCGACTTCTTGTGATTGTACCGTTGATGATTGGTGGTGTAGTGTCCATAGTTGGGATGTCCTCATCAAAACTGATCCTCCTCCGAGACGTCCCTGTCAACCGTTGCAATGGCCTGCTGCAAGTGGATTAACTGTAGGTGTGTCCTGAATGAAAGCTTGTCTCTGATGTCATGTAACCAAGCACCCTCCATTAGAGCCCGTTGCACTGTTCTCTTCCTTTTAGTTCTAGCATCCACCATTCTAGCAATCAAGGGAGCTATGTTACCAATTGCGAACCCATGTAGCCATCTCTCTACCCAAAACAAGACCCTGCTACCTTCTTCTACCTTTATTAGCACCATGCTATCAAAGACTGCTCTGGCCTCCTAATACACCATGAGTTGAAGACCTTGCCAAGGACGAGAGAGGGCAGTCCTCCTCAACCACTCCCATTGCACTCTCATGGCCAAACCTTGCAACTTTAGGTTCTTGACTCCCAATCCTACAAAGCAAGTTGGTCTGCAAATAGTTTGCCATGCCACCAGAAATTGCCCACCATTCAATGATTCCTTCCCTGCCTAGAAAAAGGCACACATCCATTTGTCGATCTCTTGAAATACCCATTGGGGTGCGTCCATGACTAGCAAATGATGTACCGGGCACGCCGATATCACACTCTTCACAAGCACAAGTCTGCCGGGCCTCTGGATCAGTCTGCTTTGCCATGCTGGTATAAACCTTTGCCTGATCGAGAATGGGCTGCCAGTCCACTCGGGTGAGCTGATGGACACTAAGTTGAAGACCAAGATATTTGCATGGCCAATCTTCCATCCGGTAGTTCAAATAGTGTTGAACCCTTTCTCCATCTTCCTGTTGCCCTAGTATCACAATGGCCGAAGTTTTCCTGTAATTAACTCTAAGTCTAGAAGCATGGCCGAACACTTGTAACATTTCCCTCAAGCATGAGAGGTCCTCAGCTGTGGGCCGGATGAAAAGGGCCACGTCATCTGCATATATGGACAATCTCTGGTTTTCCATGATACCTTTGAAGGAGGAAAGCACGCCCTCGCTGGACGCCTTGCATATGAGAGCGGAGAGACCATCCATGGCTATGACGAAAAGTAGCGGGGAACTTCGATCTCCTTGACGCAGGCCTTTTGCATGAGAAAACCTACGGCCTTGGGCTCCATTGACAATGATTTTGGTAGACGTCGATTGGAGCAAAATTGTGGTCCATCTCAAGAACTTGGATTTGAAGCCCTTTGCTGCAAGAACTTCAAAAAGAAAAGGCCACGAGATGGAGTCGAAAGTTCATGAGATATCAAGTTTCGAAATACTCCTGGAGCTCTCCTAGCATGAATATTTCTAGCAACTTGTGAGGGAGTCCTTGATCGAGGGGTCCTCATGTGGCCGGATAAACTCCTGATGGGCCAGACTAGTGGGCCGTGAAGATTATAATTGAAGATCATCTCTCGTATCCGGATAGGACTCCTATATTCATGTAATGGGAAGTTTTAGGTTCGGGTGTAGATTTTCCTTCCTCTGCAAGATGACATGTACAAACCCTAGGCCCCTCCGGTGTGTATATAAACCGGAGGGTTTTGTCCATAGAGGCAAGAAGAGAATCACAATATCCTCATAGGCTAGACTTAGGGTTTAGCCATTACGATCTCAAGGTAGATCAACTCTTGTATTTATATTCATCCATACTAATATAGCAGGAAGTAGGGTATTACCGCGATCGAGAGGGCCTGAACCTGGGTAAACACCGTGTCCCCAGTCTCCTGTTACCATCAATTCTCAGACGTATAGTTCGGGACACTCTACCCGAGATCCGCTGGTTTTGACACCGACATTGGTGCTTTCATTGAGAGTTCCACTATGTCATCGACGGAAGGACCGATCAATCGCATCATCAACTTCAACGGCGACACCGAGGGAATTTTCCCTCCAGGCCAACTTTTCGTGTTTGGTGGCTTTGCGCTCTGTGCCAACACCAAAGGCCACCTCGAGCAGATCGAGAGATACGCCCCTGGCCATCAAGTCAGATTCGGAAGCTGGAACTATGTTGCTGATATCCGCGGAGACTTGATCTTCGCCGGATTCGAGCCAGCGGCAACCTCTCTCTGCCACCACGATGAGCATGACCTAACTCTGTCATCGGATCAGGAAATAGCACCTGTAACAGTTCTGGCCCTAGATCCAGAATAGATTGCTTCACCCGAGGACAGGAAGCTCAACCCCACCACGGGAGCCGCAGACTCTACGACGTTGGAGCCGCACACGGATCCAACTACGAGCGGGGTATGTGTTACCGGAACCCCGGACTCAACTTCGGCCTTAGATTTCGAATCACGTGCATCCGCGCCCTTCAAACCCGATCATGCATCTATCACTGAATTCAGTGCCGCGGATATCTTCCAGCACTCACCCTTTGGCGACATGTTAAAGTCGTTAAGATACCTCTCCCTAGAAGAGTACACCCAGCTGCATTGTATCAAGTTCGAACTGGAGGTTGATGGAGAATTTCGTTCCCCACCCACCACCCAATTGGTAGCCACGGTCGAAGATCTAACCGACCTACTTGACTATGCTTCCGAAGACTTCGAAGGGATGGACCTCGAAACTGAAGTGGATCCAGATCAAGGCCGGCCCATAACCGGGCGGTGGACAGCCACGTCTTCGTATGACGTGTAGATGGTGGATACACCCAAAGAGGTGGAGGGATACGGCAAAAACAATCCCGTAGAGGACAAGCTCACCGAAGAACCTCCCAAATGTTGACGTCCAAAACGCCAAACTAAATCCCGTAAAGGAAAACATAGCAACACTGTGACTAATGATGGCGATATTTCGAAACAAGCCGAAGACCCCGCAGACCTAGCGATGGAGCAAGAGGAGCAAGAGGACGGCGAATAGAGTCCAAAGTTGCAGTCCGATGACGGCGATGACGAAGACGTTACTTATGAACCGGTCTCCAAAGAAGAGGATAGCCTAGGCGACAATGAATTCATCGTCCCAGAAGAACCCTTAGAACAAAAGCGCTTCCACCGGAGGCTTATTGCCACCCCAAGGAGCCGGAAAAAGCGGCAGAGATGGCTTCAAGCCGCACAGGACACGCTCAATGATAGATGGAATGAGGTGCTAGATGCTGAACAGAAACATGGCTATAACGGCCAAACCAAAGGTTATCCCAAGCATAAACTGCTGCCCGAATTCGACGACGAGGCCGTTGCGCCCGTCCCGCCGAAGAATAACACCGCCGACAAGCCGGACCGACCACCTCACGGACGGGACAGAGTCGCTAGCAATGGCGTACGCAAACCCGCACCACCACTCCGTAAAGGAAAGGAGGGTGCGGCTCAAGTCCAAAAATACGATCTGCGTGAGGAGCTGAACAAAAAAGCTAGCAAGACCAGGTCTATATACGGACCTACGGACCGGGCTCCCGCACGGGACGGTGGCTATCAAGCCAATCACGCCGGTGACATACCAGATCGGGGTCAATACCGAACACCACAACCATCGGGCATACGCCACGATATAGCAAGATACAGAGGAGCTGAACACCCTCTGTGCTTCACCGATGAGGTGTTGGGTCATGATTTCCCAGAAGGGTTTGAACCCGTGAATATTGAAGCGTACGATGGAACGACGGATCCCACCGTCTGGATAGAAGACTTTATTCGTCACATCCACATGGCTCGAGGAGATGACCTCCACGCCATCAAATAATTACCCCTCAAGCTGAAAGGACCAACTCGGCACTGGTTAAACTGCCCCCCAGAGAACTCCATTGGGAGTTGGGAAGACCTTGAGGATGCTTTTCGGGCCAATTTTCAAGGGACTTATGTCCGGCCCCCGGACACTGACGATCTAAGTCACATCATCCAACAACCCGGGGAGTCAGCCCGCAAGCTTTGGAATCGATTTCTTACTAAGAAGAACCAAATCGTGGACTGTGCGGATGCTGAAGCCTTAGCAGCATTTAAGCACAGTATCCGGGATGAATGTCTAGCCAGACAACTTGGACAGGAAAATCCGAGGACAATGGCAGCCTTAACTACACTCATGACTCGCTTTTGTGCGGGTGAGGATAGCTGGTTAGCTCGTAGCAGTACCAGTGACCCCGGAACATCTGAAGTCTGTGATGGCAATGGAAAGCCACAACGTAACAAAAACAAACGTCAAAACAAATCTGGAACCCAGATGATCCAGCGGTAAATGCCGGATTCAGTGGCTCCAGACCCGGTCAGCGGAAGAAGCCATTGGCAACAAAGACGGTCCATCAAGTTTGGATAGAATATTAGATAGCCAAATTCATGGCACCCCAGAGAAACTGGCCAACCATACCAACCGCAACTGTTTGGTTTTCAAGCAGGTCGGCAAACTAAACGCCGAACACAAAGGGAAGGAGCCTCAGAGCGAAGACGAGGATGGACCTCGCCAGCCGAATATAGGGGTCCGAAGAAATTTCCACCGGAGGTCAAAACAGTGAACATGATATATGTTACTCATATCCCAAATAGGGAGCGCAAGCGCGCACTCCGAGATGTCTACGCCATTGAGCCTATCGCCCCCAAAGTCAACCCATGGTCACCCTGCCCAATCACTTTTGATCGTAGGGATCATCTGACTAGTATTCGGCATGGGGGTTCGGCTGCCATAGTGCTCGACCCAATAATCGATAGATACCATCTAACCCGAGTCCTTATGGACAGCGGCAGGAGTCTCAATCTGATATATCAGGATACTATCCGCAAGATGGGGATCGACCTGTCAAGAATCAAGCCAAGCAGCACGACCTTTAAGGGAGTGATACCGGGCGTGGAAGCTCGCTGCACATGCTCTTTAACGTTGGAAGTTCTATTCGGTTCTCCCGAAAAATTTCAAAGCGAAGAACTAATCTTCGACATAGCTCCGTTCTGAAGTGGCTATCACGCTCTACTCGGAAGAACGGCCTTCTCCCGCTTTAATGCAGTCCCACATTATGCCTACCTAAAGCTTAAAATGCCTGGACCACGTGGCGTTATCACGGTCAATGGAAATATTGAGCGCTCTCTCCGTACGGAGGAGGACACTGCGGCCTTAGCAGGCGAAGTCCAAAGCGGCCTATTCAAACTGAATAATCCATCAAAAGCGGACACAACTAAACGTGTCCGGCACACGCCTCAGTGCGGCAGCTCAGATGACCCTGAGCAAGATCGACAGCTACGCCCCCGCCGACTGCCCCATAAGGTCATAGCATATGTGCCTCGAGTACATAATTATGCCTTAAAAATTCCTTGGCCAACGACCGGGGGCACCTGCACATAGTCCATAGTGCGGCTAGACCCTATTCGGACTCTAAACTTTTTTAGGTTCATCAAATGAACTAACCTTGCTATGGCCAAACCGGATTGATTTCCTCTTTTTCCAGGTTTATTTTCTTTTCCTTTTTCTTTCAGATGGCCATCATACTCCCACCCCTTCAAGGACACATTACAGAGGAGGAAACGGCGCAGACATGCAGCAGGGACTCACACTAAGGTTTATTTTTAGATTAAGACCCTGTGTAAACCTTTTTTCTCTTTCTTGTTATATGCCTTCTTGGCATGTAAAATGTCCAAAAGAGGGTTTTTTGGCATTGTTTGTAAGATTATGGCTCGCCGTATTATAGAGGGATATTAATAGAACAGCTTTACTCGCATTATGCTTGGAGTTTTATTCACTCACCATAAAATGTTCTCTTCCCACATCAGATTGCCATATGTGCCTTGTCAATAAGGGTTTATTTCCAGGGGCTGTATTCAGCCCTGATATATATCGAAAAGACTGAACACCTATAGGGAGTGTTCGGCGTCCTGGATGTTTGCTTTATATGCATCGGTTCCGAATCATGTCTTGGGTCAATAGTTGGGTTGCCCGGCTCCTGTGCTTACCCCTACGTTCCTGATTGTTCGGCTAGGGTGTAAAGGGAGAACTACTACGATTGTACTTCTGGGTAGTCTGGTCAAGTACCTCAATAGAGAAAGTCGAAAGCTGACTGTCATGATAAGTGAGAACCTGGTCTGCAATCCGGAGACTTAGTTTTATACTACAATCGATAGAGATCTGCCCCGTGTTATACGAAGGGCTGGTTCTTCGCCCAGCCAGGTGCAATTGGATGCCTTAAGTAAGGAACATTATATCCACACCAGGGGCTAGTACCTAGCCCCACATGTCAAACTCCTACGACTAAGCGAAAGCAATAACATCGCACAGTCTGATTGCCTGGTTCGCTCTGCATACACCTCCTATACGGACCAAGACGTTGGATAAAGAGTGTACATGCATATGACCGAACACCTCACTACTATGTACATGGGGGCTGAAGCCGAACTCTGGAAACTTTCGGATTTAGATAAACAGTCACACAGGAGGTAAAAGAAGCTGATATTATAATAGCGCAAAATTTATATACACTGGATTCATAAGCATAGTCTTTACATCTAGATACAATTAGTCGAAAACAACATCCTTCAAACACTGGCCTTCTACAAGGCGGGCGCCCTCGATGACGTCCTCGAAGTACTTCTCCGGCTTGCGGTGCTCCATGCCTACGGGCGGGCCAGTAGTAGCTATGTGCACTGCGTTCATCTTCACCCAGTGCACTTTGACACGAGCGAAGGCCATCCGAGCACCTTCTATGCAGGCCAAACGCGTTAACACATCGACCCGCGGACTCGCCTCGACGAGTCGCTTCACCAATCTGAAGTAGCCACTTGGGATTGGCTCAGCGGTCCATAGCAGGACTATTAAGTCCTTCATGGCCGAGCCCGCCATGTTGTGCAGCTCAAACAGCTGCTTCATCTGGTCGCTGAGGGGCACCGGATGTTTTAGCGCATAGAACTGCGACCAAAACAGCTTCTCCGTGTTGTTTCGCTCTAGGGCTCGGAAATATTGGGCGGCGTTTGAGCTGCTCCTCGGAAGATCAGAAAACATGCCTGGAGAACTCCATAATCGTGTCAGCCCAATGTACTTCTGCCCTCCAAAGATGCTCTGTAAGAGAAATGTCTTACCATATGCTATCTGTCGTGCCTGCTCGATTTCCTGACGAGCGTTGAGTGATTCGCTTCGCGCATCCTGGGCAGTCTTCATTGTCGCAAACAGCTCGGTTCCTTGCACCAAAGTCTTCTTCTCCAATGCCTCGTATTTGAGAATGGCATTGTTGAGATCGACCTCGACTTCGGACACCCGAGCCTGATGCTTCTCGCACTCAGCCTTTTCGGCCTCTAAATCGGCAGCCGCTTTGTCAGCGGCCACCTTGTTTGCCTCGGCCTTCCTCTTGGCCTTGGCAACCTCGCCCTTGAGGACCTCGAGCTCAGAGGCGCCAACTGTGTAATACATAATACAACATTAGAATTTATAAAACATACTCAATCAATTAAGTCTTATTGACATTTCAAAAATTCGCATACCTTGTGTTTCATCCAAACGCCGGTTGACGCGGTCGAGTTCCGCATTGGCCACCTCGAGCTTTCGATTTAGTTCGGCAACCTCTGCGTCTCGCGCAGTTGCCGTATCTAATGAAGCCTGCACAACAGTTCAGCTCTGTAAGCATGCTATACTACGGATACTTCGTCTGATTCTTTTCAGAATCGCACAAAGCATCAGGGGCTACTGGCTATGTATGTGCATTAAAAATAAAAATTCTATAAAAAAGCATTACATTGCTTACCTCAAAGCCTGTTAAAAGGTTGTTGAAGGCTTCATTCAGTCCGCCCTTGACAGACTGAATCTTCTTCATCACCGCACCCATCACGGTGCGGTGTTCTTCAATGACGAGAGCACTCTGGAGTGCTCCCTCCATAGAGTTTGGCGGTTTCAGATTAACTCATGGCGCCGTCGTATCTTCCTCCACTTGAGGAGACGGGTCTTCGGACCCCGGAGCCGCACTAGGCTCCGAGACAGTATTCGGTGGGGCCCCGGACTGTTTGGGCCCCACATCTTCAGTCTCCATGGCGGTTGTTTCCCCATGGTAAGAAGCGGCTGAGGTATTGCCTCCGGCCACCCCGTCACCTGCCCTGCCCTCGTCTCCTTGGGTGTAGGACACCCGCTGGGAGGACACTTAGGTGTCCCCACCGATCATGGGCGATGGAGCTCGAATCGGTGGGTCACTCTCTGTTTCTCCAGGCGGAAGAGAGTTCCCCTCCGATGAGATAGCATCAGTGTGTCCACTGGGAGGGCTATAGGTCAGCAGGGAAGAAATACTAAGTAAATACTAAAACAAAGCAAAAGTGCAGCAACCAATCTCGACAAACTTATGATTCGGGCATGGGCTTCACCGTGTGCTTCACCACAAAGCTATGTTCGGACGAATCTGAACTACCTCCGAGTTTCAGTTTCCTCCGGGGCGCGGCCGTACCCGCGTCAGCAACGGCCCCCTCTTCTTCCCCCTACCTTGCACAGGGGGCTCTTCTTCTTCCTCCTCTTCCTCCTCATCATCTTCCTCCACCTCATCAGAGGAGAGGATGTGGAGGTCCTCGGGCTTCTTGCCCGCAGGACGGGGGCTGTCTCCGGCCCCCTTGCCCTTCATCTTCTTGGGATTCTTGGTTGGTGCCTTTTATGGTGCCGGGACCAGCATCGCCATCACGAGAGGTGATTCTGGGTCTTCGGTCAAAGGTGCGAGACTCTTAATCCGGGTTGCCTTCTTCGTCCAGCCCTGTATATCACGTAAAAATTCTAATTCCTATTATCGTCAATTAAGGGAAAGGGTATATGTCCAGCAAGGATTTCTATTACCTCTGGGGCGGGGGCCATAGTGCTGTAGCCCGCATCCTCGGTCTCTTTAGGCCATTCCTTCTCGCTCTTGAAGAGATGCTTCCGAATCTCCTTGTGCGTAAAGTCGAAGAGATGCTTTAGCGGCTTGTCTCCTGCCGGATCGAACTCCAGGGAGGAGTCCTGGCTTTGGCAA